>JAEIGQ010000177.1:0-691025 GCA_018904275.1 Lordiphosa clarofinis
GGAAATCTGTCGTTACTAGATCAAGGTTTCATTTTTCTAAGAGCATTCGGTTTCAACTGATTGAGCAAATCCACTTTTACTGAAAGCGGGATCTAGTAACCGTAGATATAAGTGTCACTTTCCATTCAATATTATTAACATAGAGTTCAAAGAACAAACGTTTATAAGAAAATCAAAGTGGAATTGCGAACAGAGCTGTATGCTTTAGATTGGAGCGCTCGTCAAAGTTGGTGCAAAACTAAATTCTATTAACTTCGCAAATATTTATAGAGAATCCAGTGAAATAACTGCAAATGTGCTGCTTTCAACTCAAATTATTTGCATATATAATGCTGATGCTTCTAGATTGCACTTCAAGGTTCCACGGCATAAAAACGTAAAGAATTTCTAACCCAGAAGCAATTCCGATGTTTTAGTTCAATGAAT
The DNA here is from genome assembly GCA_018904275.1 of Lordiphosa clarofinis. NCBI lineage: Eukaryota > Metazoa > Arthropoda > Insecta > Diptera > Drosophilidae > Lordiphosa > Lordiphosa clarofinis. The sequence continues at coordinate 427 of JAEIGQ010000177.1, forward strand.
CCCAAATGTCATAAAGGTCCGAAGTTGCAAAGTTCAATTTAAATAGGTGCCGAATACATTCAGTGCGACAATGATCTTGCCTGATTTGGAAATATTTTGCACGAGAATATTGTATTACCGTATCGTATTGAATGAAATTTAAAATCCATTTGAGAATAACTATTTTCTTCTATGTGAATTCAAAACAAAAACATTCCTTAACATATCGCTCACTTACTTCAATACTGGCATAACTCAAAAAATACGATTTTTGACTTAATGATACAGAAATGTGCGCGCTCTTCTGTACTATTTTATGCAAAAACTTTCGTATTGCTATCTCTTCGACTTTCCATGTGAGATGAGAATATGTCGCAATATCATTTTCCAAGATCATTTTCATGTTGATGCAAGAACCGCCATATCTCAGTTGTCCTACTGTCGATATTGACCAAACATACTTCGTCTTTCAGTTAAAACATCATATTTTCATTGTTTATTAATAAGCATTCTAAATTAATAATATTTTACTTAATTAAGTTGAAACTAAAAGAACCATTTTTTTTTAGGTTAAATCCATTGAGAACTTCAAACGTGTTTTTCTCAAAATGGATTATTTTGAGTTATGCCAGTATTGAAGTAAGTGAGCGATATATCAAAATACCCAGTTCAACTACATCTAAGATTTTTTTCAAATGCCTCTAAAAAATACGAATCATGAACTTTTCTGTGTTTACTTGAAGACTCCACGATTTGCAATATTCTTGAAGTGCAGTTACAATTATTTGTTTTATTATTGTTAATAGTTTTAATGTTTTTTATATATATAAGGTTGTCAAAAAAGTATTTCGGTATTTTTATTGAATTTTCAATTGTTCATAAAATTGGTTATAATAATGCGATTTAAGTCAAATATGCGCCGTTTTGTTCGATGACAAGTTCCCAACGAGATGCCAACTTCACAATGCCCCTCTTATAGAAGCTCGCTTCCCTATTGGCAAAAAACTCGGAGAGCCAATTTTCACAGGACTTTCTTGTGGCCAACTTCCGGCTACCAAGCTCGTTCGCCATGGACAGAAATAGGTGGTAATCACTTGGTGCGAGATCCGGACTATACGGTGGATGCAAAAGAACCTCCCATCCGAGCTCCCGGAGCTTCTGGCGCGTCACCAAAGATGTGTGTGGCCTGGCGTTGTCCTGATGGAAGACAATTCGGCCTCTGTTGATCAAAGATGGCCTCTTCTGCATGAGTGCTGCATTCAAGCGGTCCAGTTGTTGGCAGTACAGGTCCGAATGGAGCGTTTGGCCATAGGGGAGCAGCTTATAGTGGACGATTCCCTGCCAATCCCACCAAACACACAGAAGAACCTTCCTGGCCGTCAATCCAGGCTTGGCCACCGTCTGAGCAGCTTCACCGCTTTTCGACCACGATTGTTTGCGCTTCACGTTGTCGTAAGTGACCCACTTTTCATTGCCAGTCACCATCCGCTTCAAAAACGGGTCGATTTTGTTGAAATTCAGAAGCGATTCGCATGCATCCATACGGGCAAAAATGTTTTTTTTGCGTCAAGTCGTGTGGCACCCATACATCGAGCTTCTTTTTGAATCCATGCTTCTTCAAACATTTTATAACGGTTTGATGACTCATGCCCTGCTCTTGGCGGATCCTACGGCTGCTACTATGCCGGTCTCTTTGGATCAATTCAGCGATTTTATCGCAATTTTCGACGACAGGCCTTCCGGACCGTGGCGCATCTTCGATCACCTCTGCACCAGAACGAAAACGTTGAAACCATCGTTGTGCGGTGGAAATGGAAACTGTATCGGGTCCATAAACTGCACAAATTTTATTGGCTAGTACTGTAAAATATGCCGTATTTTCTCTTTATTTTGCTCTATGTTTGCGACGCTATAACTCACGAACGACTAAAAACAAACAACAATAAATCAAACACGTGTTAGCGCGTGAAAAGAGGCTCCCCAAACCCTTTACCCCAACCGACGCCCCAAACACCAAAAACACCCCCCTTTTAAAAAAACCGCGGGGAAAAACGGAAAAATTTTTTTTTAAAAATTTTTTTTTTTTTTAGAATTTATGGGAAAAAAAAAAAAATATTTTTTTTATTTTTGGAAAAAAAAAAAAATTTTATAATTTTTTAAATTTTTAATTTTAAAATAAAAAATAAAAGTTTTTTTGGGAAAATAAGAGTTTTTTTTGGGGGTTTTGGGTTTTAATTTATATTTTTTGGGTTGTGGGGGTTTTTTTTTGGGGGGGAAGATGGTTATTGTGGGGGTTATTGGTGTTTAAAGAAAAAAATTTTGTAAAAAAAATTTTTTTTTTGTTTTTTTTTTTTTTTTTTTTTTTGTTTTTGTTTTAAACATTTTTTTTTTATAAAAATAAAATTTGTTTTGTAAAAAAAAATAAAAAAAAAATAAAATAATTTTTTATTTTTTTTTTTTTTTTAAAACAAAAATGGTGTTAAATGAAAAAATTTTTTTTTGGTTTTGATGAAAATTGGTTTTTTTCTTAATATTTTTTTTTTTTTTTTTTATATTTGTAATAGGTTTTTTTTTTTTTTTTTTAAATGTTTTGTTCTTTTTTTTTTATATGGTGGTATTTTTTTTTTTTTTGTAAGTATATTGTTTTTTTTTTGTAAATCAATTTTTTTTTTTTTTTTTTTGTTTTTGGGGGTGTTTTTTTTTATAGATATAGAAAAAAATATTTTTTTTTTTTTTTTTTTTTTTTTTTTTTTTTTATAATGTTTTTTTATTTTTTTTTTTTTTTGTATTTTCCCTTCCCACCAAGTCGTTTTTTGCTTTTTGTTTTTGTGGTCCCTTTTTACTTTGTATTTTGTAATTTGGCCTTTATGGCATTTGGGATTCATTGAACTAAAACATCGGAACAGCTTCTGGGTTAGAAATTCTTTACGTTTTTATGCCGTGGAACCTTGAAGTGCAATCTAGAAGCATCAGCATTATATATGCAAATAATTTGAGTTGAAAGCAGCTCATTTGCAGTATTGTTTTACTGGATTCTCTATGAATATTTGCGAAGTTAATAGAATTTAGTTTTGCACCAACTTTGACGAGCGCTCCAATCTAAAGCATACAGCTCTGTTCGCAATTCCACTTTGATTTTCTTATAAACGTTTGTTCTTTGAACTCTATGTTAATAATATTGAATGGAAAGTGACACTTATATCTACGGTTACTAGATCCGCTTTCAGTAAAAGTGGATTTGCTCAATCAGTTGAAACCGACTGCTCAATGACAAGTGGATTCAATTCTTAGAAAAATGAAGCCTTAATCTAGTAACGACAGATTTCCTTTACACCTTCCATTCAAATTTGTAAGAGTAAAATGGCCAATTCGAACAATTTTACGAAAATCGAAGAGAACTGAGAACAGGCCTGATAGTATTCATTTCAAATTCAAAGTTTTTTTCAGATTGTATTACCAAGTCATCTGTTCAGCTATCAGCAACTGTATTGCAAAATTTGCTTACAACCGATTAAAATAGTACGCAGAAATTTTAAATTTGATGTATATTGTTTGCATATAAGCGATATTTCCTTATAAGCGACTTGCATACAAGCAATTAAATTCTTTTATCAAAACTGTGGATAATGCTCAAAAAAGTTAAAATTTTTCGTATAACCGTTATTTGCGTACAAGCGGTATTTTATATTTTTATACAGAAGAACAATACCAATTTGTTTCAATTTGCATTTTCTTTGGATACCCAATAATTTTTTGTACATATTCCTCAGTAATAATAATTAGGTACAATTTGAGTTTTACTAAACTATTCGAGCCCTAATGATTATTGTCTGAGTGAAAAAACTATGCTCCAATCATAATAATTATTTTATGACTAATATTTTTTCGCTTAAAAATGATGCTGTTACGACCATTTAAAAAGGTAGGTAGGTAGGTAGGTATTACCGGCTGGCCCCATGTAGGGGGGGCCACACATAGACCTTACGGTCCTTAGTGAGGCCGGGTGCTTTATGGTACCATTTCCTTTAGAAATCCTGTAGGATTCTTGACGTTTTGGCAAATGCCAATAGTTGTTTGGGGGAGCTCTTGGCTGCCTCTTCCAGAGTGGTGAAGCTTGGGGAGTGCAGATGTCTTAATCTTGTCGTGGCGATTGCTGGGCAGCTGCAGATGAGGTGTTCTAGAGTTTCTGCTACTCCAGGTTCCTTGCATTTCCTGCAGGTGTCTGCTGTCGTGATGCCTAGCTTTATCGCGTGAGCGGCTGCTAGGCAGTGACCAGTTAATATGCCTATAAGCAGTCTGCAGTCTCTTCTTTGGAGCTGCAGCGTATAGTGCGTGAGTTTTTTGTCTCTCTTATTGCACATAATTTTAGAGATTCTGCAGCCGGTCGTGTTCTTCCACTTTTCCTCTGCTTCTTTCTCCGCTATCTCCTCCATCTTGCTGTATAGCGTCTGTAGGGAGATAGGTATATTTAGTGTTGCTTCTCGGCTTAGTGCGACCCCGGCTTTTGCAAGAGTGTCCGCCATTTCGTTTCCATCGATGCCCTGGTGGCTGGGAATCCAGTAGATTTGCACCTTGCTGGAGGTGCTGAGGGAATCTAATGCTTCTCTGCTTGCCAGAACATTTTTGGAGTTGATGGCGTGACTCTGCATTGCTTTGATTGCCGCTTGGCTGTCTGCGTATATGTTGATTTGATCGTTTGGTGCGTGTAATTCTGCCAATTCGGCTGCTTTCCTTATGGCGAAAACTTCCGCCTGGAATATAGTGCAGTGGTTTGGCAGTTTGTAGGAGAGTTTCAATTCCGGTTCCGACTCCTGAGGCCATCTTTGAGCCGTCCGTGAAAAGGTGCATTGCTTCCTGAGCCAGCCCTGTACGCCAGTCTTCTGGTCCCAGTAATGCTGATGCGCCTGTAAAGTTGGTTTTTGGGATCATGTAGTCCGTGCTACTGTTGATCTCTCTGCCCACTGTGCTGTGTTGGGCCGTCCTGTGTGCAGTGAGGCGTGCTTGGATGTCCAGGGGGTTGACACCTAGGATGTGTTCCAGTGCTTTTGTTGGAGTAGACCGTAGCGCCCCCGTTATGCAGACCAGTGCCTGCCGCTGGGCCTTTTCCATCAGCTTTAGATATGTGGACTTCTCTGTGGCCATTTAAAAAGGAACTGAAACAAAATAACTACATATTCTTAGAAAGTGAACCAAGGCGAACTTATAAAACAAAAATTTGATTAGAAAAAACCGTTCCTCTAGAAGCGATATTGGTGGATAATGTGGCAGTGGCGATCTGCCACCGGATTTCAATAGACGAGGTAAGACGAAAATATTTTAAGCAAGTTTTCCATAGCTTTCAAGATATTTGCCCACGAATGGAAAATATTTCACAAGTAATTTTTGGCAAGAAAACATATAGGCACTATATAAAAATTATTTAATAAATTTCTAATTAAAATTAAAAATTAAAAAAATTTCTGCAGTGACACCCATTTAAGGGTTGATATAGATCTTTCGAGGCTCACTGGGTTGCAGGAGAAGAGTGCACTTCTTTGGCCAGCTGGTGGAAAAATGGAAAAATTTGTATCCTCCCAATATTCCATAATATTTTTATTGGTATCAACAGGCTAGTAAGTAGAATTATTTATTAATTTGTCGAAAAAAATTATACAGATCGTAGGAACGTTTCTCAAGTCATGAGCAAGTAAGTCCAGTGAACCGTCCTCCGCGTATCAAGCAAATTGAAATGAAAATTTCATCTAACCCCAATTGCAAGCAATCTGCTTTGGAATTATTTGAAATATCTATTGTATTTATTTTACCAAGCGATTTGTAAGGAGACCTGCCCACTTGCCCAAGTGAACACTAAAATACCAAGTTTACAAAATGTAACCAAATCTAATTACATTCTACCTGCATTTATCAAGCAGCATTTACATTCCGTTGCAGCTTGCCGAAAAACCGCGAGCTTCCGTTGCGGCCGAAATGGAATTCACCTGCCTGCCCAGTTATCGTAGCCAGACCTGGCATCTGGCAGCTTAATTAAAACATTTCAAAAGCTGCTGTTAGCATAATCCACGTGCACAGGCTGTACCCGGAGCATTTCCATAAGATTGGAAAATTTTCCCAGCAAATATGTGCAAAAGCCTTGAGATAATTTTTCCACCAACAAATTTCTACAAAATTGATTAAGTAACATGAAAAGGGTTTGACGTTGTGGGCGTGATTCGAGTGTTTCATATATGGAAATTCCCTTGTTTTTTTTTTCGCAACCAAAGTCTGTCGTTTGCCGTTGAATTTAAGGCAAAAAGTTGTACTTTCTTTTTATTTCTTGTTAAAGCTGTCCCCGGCTAATCCTGCCTGTCGACCGCTTGTCGTCTACCTTTACTCTGTCTGTTTTTAGGGGCGGTTTCAACCTTTCATGTCGCGACGCTGATTGAATTGCAGCCCGCGTTTCCAACAACAAGCCAAAGAGCAAAGGAAGAAGAAGCCCTTTGTGTGCTGGGGCCCTTTTTTTCGGAGCACTTTTCAATTTTCTCGTTGGACTCCCCAAACACGAATAAATAAATACCAAAAGCTAACATTTTTTATTATGTAAATATTTAATCATATCAAAAGTGGAAGCTTTTGCTTGGCATATTAAAAAGAAAATAAATAAACCAACTGCGATTAGTTACGAATTTAAGACACGCGCCTAAACATATGCTGCAATATTTTTCCTCCCAATGAACCCTAAAGCATCAACAGCAAAATGAATAGGAGGGGTGTGCGGCTTGCTTTTCGATGTTGTCAATACGTTTACGCTTATCAAATACTTGTTATCACAAATCGATAAATATCCCCACCCCCATCCTTTGCTTTGTTGTCATACGTAGGGGATTGCGTAAAGGAATGGGGCTGAACTACGTAGGCTTCGTGTTTATTTCGTGGCCATCAACCTTTGCTATCTGTTTTATTATTTCTGTTATTATGGGTATTTTGATAAAATGAGTAGACAGAGTCATTTATAAAAGTCATAATTAGGCTGATAAAAGCTAGAAACGTGTTCAAACAAATAAATCTAGACAACTTACCCTGGCGTATGCAATGGTTAGCAGGTTAAATGGGAATTTCCATCAGTCAGGATTTATAACACAAATTAAGCGTAATTAGACAGGGAGACAAGTTCTAGTAGCTGCTCTATACTTATTGCCTGCAAGTGTGTATGACTTCATCATTACTGTTTTAGTTCTTTTTTCCTTCATTCGTATAAGCAAGCTGTTTTTTTCAGAAAATATACCGATGGTCACACTTTTCTTTTAATTTTTATTTTTTATACTCTGTACCGAAGGTACATAGAGTACATTAAGTTTGTGTAAAAGTATGTAACAGGAAGAATGAATAATTTCCGACCATATAAAGTATATATATTCTTGATCAGCATCAACAGCCGAGTCGATATAGCCATGTCCGTCTGTCCGTTTGTCTGTCTGTCTGTCCGTCCGTATGATCAAACAGATCTCAGAGATGGTTAGAGATAGAGGTTTGACAAGTATGGGACAAATGCTTCTTATACTTGCAGGCAGATCAAGTTTATTTTAAATTTTTGCCACGCACCCTCCCGCCCCCGCAATTTTGAAAAACGTTATATCTCCTACAGTTTCGTACCTTCTAGAGATAAAGATCGGATCAGCGGTTCTCAAGTTATGAGCAAAAAAGTACATCGCACTCGCCCCACCCCCTCCCTCCCTTTCACAACTAACACCACACAATCTTAGAGAGAGAGAGAGAGCGAGAGAGAGAGACTTTGAGATGAGCGCAGCACCAGCATTGCATTCAGCTTCTACTCCAGGTACAGAATATGTTATAGCCGGGCGTGACCGACTTTCTCACTTGTTTAAAACCAATTTTTTTCTATTGTTTAAGAAAAAGTCATTCTTATTTCTTCGAAATAAATTTTAAAAAATGAGTAGTTTACTTGCGATCTTTTCTTAGTCCTTTTGAAGATATTTATATATTTAAATTTATTTCGTTTTTTAAGATCTCATTTTCCTTGTTTCTCATTACACTTTTATTTCTTATTTTCTACCATTCACTCCTTGCTTGTTTGTTGTTTTTGTTGTTTTTTTTATCCTCTCATGTTCTTTTTTGTTTCCAAGCTTGATTTTCATTCCATTGGCACATAATTATTATTCTTTATTTTCTGTTTTTCAATTGTATTTTTCTTTTAACAATCACTTTCCCATTATTTAAGCTTTCGTTTTATATTCTACCATAAATTTGTGCGAAAGTATGTATTTTAAAAATCTCATTAAAATCGAACAAAAAGCACGAAATTTATGCATCAATTGATTACCCAAGCTCTTTTCAACATAGGAAAGCGCGAGGAGAAGCAGCAATTGCGACAGCTATGCAATAAACTGAGAATTCGAAATTGTACGCAAGCAAATGTAATAAGAAAAAAATTACCGGCAGAGTTCTAGATCGATCGGGTTTTGTACTTAAAATGTAAAATTCAAGAAAAGTTATAATATAGAAAAAGGAAATTTCGTACCCTAAATAAATATATCGTACTTAGTTCAAGTACAAAGTTTCTTGAATTTAGGACAAAATAGACAATGCAAGTCCAAAAAACATGCCACGGAAAATGCGAATTATTTTAAGTTGAATCTGTTCTTAAAATTTCCCTTCAGCATCTAACACTTTGGTTATGGAGGGAGGGCAGATTTCTGACTTAAAGTCTTTGGCTAATTCATTTCCTCTGGATTTTAATATTTTACAGAGAAATAATTTTAGAGACAAAAGCTTAGAATTTTGTAGGCTTAAATCAAGAACATTTTGTACCTAATTTTTAAAGTATTATTTTGTTTCATAAATGTTTTGGAGCTTACTTTGGAGATTATTAGACTTCGATGCACTTATTTTGAGAGTAAATCGACACCACAACAAATTAAGTATTACCAAAAAGATTTTTTAACAGTTCTTAATGTACTTAAATATTCCGAAACAGTCTTAAAACAAGTATTTCAAGATTGAAAAATAGTACTTGATACACATACTAACCGTTCTATTAAAACCGTTTGTACTTAATTCAAGTACAAAACTCTTGGTTATTTCTCCGGAGAGTCTGTCTATATTTCCCATTTCATTGGACATTTATTTCCCAAATATCCATTTTCTTTAATTCCTTGCCTCACTACAATCTTCCTCTCTGCTTGGCTCCTGTTTTCTTAAGAAAACTCCACTCAAGTTTTAGCTCTTGCCATGTTTCTGGTATTTTTTTCAATTAAATGTTTCGAAATCAGTTTTTAAATTCATTTCCAGCCTTGTCGCCTCTAAAAAATGTCAATCAACTCGATTTTGTAATTTTTATCAAATCAAATATTTATGATAAATCTTTGAAATTTTGTCCCGAAGCTCGAATTATGCAAAGTAATTTCTTCATTCCGCCCTCGATATTTTCTCTGCCACTCGAAATGAGATAAAAATCATCGTTGTCGCTGATTCAACTCGACGCTCTGTTTATTATCTTTTTAATAACATTCCCAGTCCCCAAATGTTGTGTGCAGCTGACAGCTTCCTGTCATAAAGCAAACGGTAGTCGCTCTCCTTGCCTCATAAATGTGCTCTAATATTATTATTATTTAATGTGGTTGTTGCTTTTGTGGCTCCTGTGCACGGTGGGCCTCATTTTATATATGCATTGCATATATTGAAATTCAATTAGCCTGGGCGGAACAAGCAGTCAATAAATCACTGAAAAAACACCGAAACAAATGCCGTCAACGAAGACAACTGGCTGCAGGGCGTCTGTCGATTAATTATGCATAAATTTGATTGATGTGCGTGAGGTGAATTTTATATATGTGGGCGGAGTGGAGAACCACATTGAAATGAATCCAATTCCGAGTGTCAATTCAATATAAAGTGATTGACTGAGGTGGTGACGCACTCTCTCAGTATTGTTGCTTTTAATTAGCATTGAATGGCAAATATTTGCATATGTATGTACGGTTGTCTATATGTAAGCTTAAATAATGGATTTCATAGTGCGATACGCTTCAGTGCAATATTTATTAAACTTGTTTCCACTCAAAAACACAATCATGTTGTTATACTATAATATAATGCAACATTTTGAAAAGTTTCCAACACATTTCCAATACAGTTTGAATTAAAGCGTATTTTTACTTTACAAGCTTAGACCCTTAACTGAACCACTTTTCGTTGAGTTAATTTGGTTGGGGGTTTTTGAGAATATACAAAAAATGTATTTAACTCCCATTTTCTCCTACGCGTTTCGACGATTGTTACGTTTTCTTCAGAGAGACTGTATTTTATGTTTTGCATTTTACAACAAAGATATTTTGACACATAAATACATACATTAATTATTTGTTGTGACTATTTAATTGTTCGATTTTAACCCTTATATTGACGCTTTCCGTCCTTCTGAAGAAGTCACAATATTTCTTTTGTTTTCCTGGAGTGTCCCCAATTAATAAGGTAAAAACCATTAAAAGAGAGTAATTATTTATCGACTGTTTTACCATCATGTTAAAGCTAGTTAGACCAAGGGTTGGCAATGTGAGCAGAGAACTTGCCATTGGCAACTGAGAATATTTTCAGTAACATATACAGAAAACGGTAGGAAATAAACCTTTGACACTAAATTATTTTGCTAAACTTTCTCCAAAGAAATCCCCAAAATGGTTGAATTATCATTTATTTTTATTTAAGGATACATCATCATATAATAAAAACTTTTGAAATCTCTTTCTTAGCATGGTCCCATATTACGTATGTTCAGATTACGTCCCAATTTCTTGTAGTCGCGTTGTGTGCACTCAAACTCACAACGATTTGTATAGGTCACCCCATTCGAACCGCACACCTGACCCTTCTCCTTCAGATTGCAGGGACAAAAGCTGGCCTCTGTTGTCGACCAGAAAATCGAAGCCAAAACTAAGGCAAGCAAAGAAAATAATGTCAAACACTTCATTGTCTTGTTTAAAGTATTTAAAATATTTCCGTAAAGATTCTGAGAAGTTGTCGCTTCAAGCTTTCAATTGGCACTGACTGAGCGTGAGTCCGATTTTGTGGGTATGCGTAAGTGTTTTTTGCTAATTAGTCAACAAGTTGCTGATTAGTTTGTTGTTGTCGCTCAGTGTTTTGTCTGCGATTCATTTGCATGAGTTTTGCGAGCCTCTATCAATTTACAGGGCTGACAGTTTAAGGCCCTGACGGCCACAAAGGTGTACAGTAATAATAATATCACAAGAAATAGCCCTCGCATGGCTAAGTCAAATTTATAACTAAAGTAAGTTTTTAGTGAGATTTCCCCAAAGACTTGTCAACTCAATTAATTGAAAGTGAATAAATTGACCATTTCTAGTGGTGGGAGTGGACGCATAAAAAATAAATTGGCACTTGCATGACTTTTATGAGGGGAAATTTATTCAATTACATTAAAGCACCTGCCTGAACTTGATCGCCAGAGACCGTAAAAGCTTAGCTAGAATAGAGACAGAGAGGGCAAGAGAGAAAGCTTTTGTCGCGATAAACAAATGATAAAAACAAAACAGAAAACTATGTATACAACAACCAAATTCTTAAAATTGTATTCATTCATGACAAATAATTGCCAGCTGTTTTTTGCAAGTATTTAACTAGTGAAATCTGTAAGCTTTGTATACCCTAAAAGGGGGTTTTATCACTTTTTGAAGATGTAAGTTTTGTAAATTTATAATTTGCTCTGCAGATCCAAGCTTCTCTTAATCTCTTGGCGTGGGTGCTTATCATTTTGCGCACTTAAGAAAGGGACCTACAGTTAAACGCCGTAGCCGAACGGCAAAGTTTGAGAAGCTTTTTCATGGCTAGTTACTTCACAGCTAGCGCCAATAGCTGGTAAAGGTTACCGGATAAGTAAAAGCTATTTTCTTAAGAAAGAAAAAAACATTTTTTATAAGATGGTCCGAAGCGGGATTGAAACCCACGCATGGAGCAAAGAGTATTAGAGAGGAACGTTGCTTGGTCGACACCGCTTCTGTCAAAAAATTGTCAGCTGTTCGCGCTCATTTACGCTCTCTAGAGCTGCTGTTCGTTCTCTCTGGATACATTTGGGTTATGGTCGTCTCGCTCTAACCACAGTGATTTCCTACTGGCACTTTGAAGTATCTTTTTGGGCACCAGCAAAATTGAGAGGCAGCGCAAACGTTCTCTCTAATTCTAATTGCTCCATGCACGCCGTCCGCACAGCAGTCCAGCACACTAACCGCTGAGCCACACCATGTTTATATACATTTTCCATCATTTCCTGGCGTGGAACACGCTGTTTTTTAAACGACTGAAGTTCTAAGTACAAATATACTGTGTACTCTTTCTCATTTTAAGAATGAATTGTAACAAATTTAGCACATTTCGCTACTTGTTTCGCAATACAAATACAAGATATTCTTCAAATAAAAAAGTCAGTATTCGGCAATGTGAACAGAGACGTTGACAGTGGCAGCTGAGAAAGTAATTGTATAACAGGGGTCGGCCAAAAACACATTTAAATTTTGACATTGCGCATTTGTATTTAGCCACCGACATGAAGTTCAATTTATTTAATCACATACGATCTTTTACTGTCAATGGGCCGATATCGCATTCGCTGAGCAGTTTGTATGCAAAATAGTTTGCGATGCGCCGATTCCTGTTATTCATGTAGGTCAGAGAGCTTGACCTATTCGCTGCGACTTTTTTCTCTGTACCAGAGATTAAAACTGTTTTGGCCGTTCGCTTTTTTCCGGCTACGGTTATTAGCCTTATTCCGTTTCGGGTTTCATTATCGGTTACGTTTATTGGTTTAAAATATCTCTTTGGCTAATCATTCTTACTATAAAATGACCGATCCATGTGACTCAAACCATCAATTTTAAGGAAGAACATAAGGGGCTGATTGCCGAATGACATCACCTCTAACATTGTGCTGGATGCTCTAAATTTCGCATCCTATGCCTCTTAAGATTTTTCAAAAGCCAACACCACTTAAAACTAAAAATTGTCATCCAGTGTAAGCATTCAGAACTCTGGCATCTCTAAATTCTGTTTTACAGAAAACAATTGTCCAAAAATGCTTGTTTTTGATCGAGGCATTGCGCACTTTCAAAATGTTAGGGTAGGAGTATAGTGTCCACGATCAATTCCATTTCAATTTCAATTCAGGGAAACAGATAAACTTCAATAAGTCGAAAACACAAACAACCCAATGTGAATAATAACATTTTCATACAAACAAATTGTCTGTGTAACAACAAATATATGGATAGATGAGGAAGGTAAAGATTTTAGTTAGCTGCGGTATCTCTCTTTCTAGTTCGCTCTCTTTCCTTTATGCCCATTAGTAACTGCGGCGCATAATAATCAGCCAATTTTAGTGCATAAATTTATGTGTGTGAAATGTACACTGTACACACAACCTATCAAAATTTTTACTATTAGAGGAAAAACCGAAATTTTTTTCTGTTTCTGTTTGTATTAGAAACAGTTTTTTTCGGTTACGGTTTCGAATTTAAAAGTGTTTTTCACGATTAAAGGCACTTTCGGTTACGGGTTTTCTCTTTGCTCTTTACTTAAGGTACACACAGAATATTAAGTTTGTACAAAAGTGTGTACCAGGAAGAAGGAATCATTTCCGACTCGATAAATTATATTTTTTTCTTGATCAGCATCAACAACCAAGTCGATAATGCTATGACCGTCTGTATGAACGCACTGATCTCAGATACAGATAGATATAGGAGATAGAGCTTTAACAAGTATGGGACATACTCTTCTGATTCTGGCAGGCAGATCAAGTTTATTTTTAATTTAACTTGAACTCTTGGAAAAATGTTTTATCCTCCACTGTTTTGTAGATATACGGTTCCCACCTTCTAAAGCCAATTAGTAATAAGATTATTTATCGAGTTGCCGAAGAAATGGTACAGATCGAATTAACTATACTGAAATTATGACCAATGCAACCGCAGCCAAATGGTCACAACAGTGGTGCCATCTATTTGTCAGGTTTACAAAAAAAATTAATGTGCCTTTTCTTATACTTCATTTATAAACTTGGGACTGTTTTTCCACCATTCTTACTCCAGCCAGACAATTTTTACTTTGTTATTGCAAGTTATTGACTCGCCTCTGTGTGAATGAATTTTAGCATTGTGGTAGTATATCATGATACTCAGTAGTTTTATAAATTAATTTAAATATTTTGTGAATCGAAATTACTATTACAAACACCATTTTAATTTTTTGCGTTATTTATTTATTTAATTTTTAATAGTGAAACAATTATAATTCCATTGGTATTGATTTTGTTTTATTCAAACTTATTTTAGAAATTGTCAATATTTATTTACTTTTAAGGGCATACAAACTTCGTTACGCCAAAGCTAATTTTTCGCAATTGATTTTCTTTGAAGCCCCAAAGAGAGTCCCACCATTATTGTTGTACACAAAAAAAAACTCCAACTTTCAAAGCTCGAACAAAGCAGCGATAAGATAAGAAGAGAGAAAGAAAACACCTGAAATACGAACAAATCGAGCAGACCATTTTCAGTATCGATATAGTAAACCAAGTGGATTAACCTCTCCAGAAGTCTAACGAAAAAAAAGGAACTCAAAATGAAATTCTTGCACATGGTATTGGCCATCTGCCTGCTCATCGCTCTCTACATGGCACCCATCCAAGCCGACGATAAGGAGGAAAAGGCGATCCCTAAAACCATCTGTCCCTGTCCCCGCAATTATGATCCTGTCTGTGCCGCCAATAAAATCACCTATCCCAATCGCTGTGAATACGACTGTGTGCGTCGCGATATGGAGCGTAGAGGTCGCACTCTGGACTTGCTGCGTTCAGGACAATGTTAAGCAGGGGAATTTCCAGAGTTATGCAATTAAATTTCAATAATAAAAACAACACGTAGCTGTTTATACAACAAGCAAAACAATATGGCCAAATCTTTAGTTTGTATTAATCATCAATGTGAAATATAGAAAAATAAAATGATGATATGATACGAGTATTCTTGCTTATCAGCAAAAACCTTTCCCGTTGCACTCGATAGCGATAATAAAGGCCTTATCGCCTGACGAACGGCGTGAATAGGAGTAGATCAGTATTGGGGGGAGAGCAAACTGAATTGCCCAGGGTAGGTAAGAATTTGAATAGGTGTTCTTAAGTTTAAGTGCTTCCGAATGTGATATTTCTGGTAAATCTGATTTGTAGATTAGCCACTAATTTGTTTGTGCTTCTGCTATTAAAAGAGATTTCGCAAAGTTTTTAAACTAAAAAGTTAAAATTATTTCCTTAATCATTCAACATTCTTATTCATCAAATATATATTTTAAATTTAAGACAATGTCGAAGAGAGAAACCTCTCTAGAGATCCTGAGCTCGGTCTGTGACGAACGCGTGCCCCTCAAGGAGGTTGGCAAAGCCCCATCTGAAACATCTTGGGTTTCTCAGCGAATATGCCAAGCTTTAGTAGAGTACTTTTTCAGCAGACATTTGTTTCTTCTTTCAACGTTTGCGCTTCTAAGACGAGGACAAAGCTATTATATATAAGAGCGTCATCCTGCATAAAACGCTACCTTCCCCATCCATATTCCCCTTACACTTCCAATAATATAAAATGCATAAAACCATTATTTTATTACTTGGAAAAATTAACTTTTTTTCTCAGTGTCAACTTAAGTTTTCAGTTTTTACGAGCAACTTCCTTGTCTGGCCACAGTCAAACCGCGTCCTCGATTAGCCGACTTCTTGGCAGCACATCCCAGCATACAAGCATTACTATAGGTAACCGAATCCGATCCACAAACTGGCTGATAAATCATCGTGCACATACACAGGGGCTCACTTTCTGCCATCGAGAAGGCCATCAAAGCGAAAAAGCACACAGCTAGCAGAGCAAGAAAACGCATGGCGATAATGTTAACGTGTCAACTGATTCGACAAGACTAAATATTTGTACAGCCCGGTGGCATTAATTTATAGACGATAACCTGCGGGCTCAGGGTGGAATAGTTTTAAAAAGCTCCAAAAATAATCAAATAAAAATAAAAGCAAATATGTTTTGGAAGACCTTTGTTGAAACCCGACTTTAAACATTTACCCTGGAGACAATTAACAATGCAAGCATGGAACTTTTTCAGGGAGGGCAGCAGGAACGTATCTAAATACAATTTTGTGTACCTTTTACCTTATGTCGGAATTTTTGCATTCGAGTACTATTTGACTTCCCAAAGTCCAAGGGACTAGATACTTTCATTTCCATGAGTTTTGAAATAAAAATTATTAGGGAGACAGGATGATGGGTAAATCATCTTACAAGGGTGTTGACAGAGTTGGGAAGGGAGGGGGCATTGCCCCGAAAAATGCATTTTTCATTCAAAACTTATCTATTTTGAAGATTGTATAATCTTGATCTAATTATAATTAGTAAATAATTATTTAATGTTGTAAAATATATTTAAAGAAAATATTAAAACAAAGTTCAGACACATCTGCCCCCACCTTTTCGGAAAGCTGGCCACGTCCTTGTCATCTTATTTAACCATTATTCAAGTAACTACATTTTTTAAAATATTCAGTGTCAGTCTTTAATACGATTTAAGTTGGGGCTCAATACTGTAGGAGTAACCAGCACTGATATGAAGCATAAAACTTAAACTTAACCCACAACAAAATAAATTTGTGTTTGCCTGTACATCTATTTCAGGGATGGACTGTGTTGTGAAAACATCGATAGCACTATCGATAGTAATAACCATGAACTTTTGTGACCCGCTATCGATGTATCAAAGCAAACTTCACATTGTAACAAAGTAAGGCTGCCTTCACACTGTTCGACACATGATAGTTTAGTAGTCCTGTTTTAAATTTGACTAGCTTGTCAAATTCATAGAATTTCATGGGAAAATGCAGGCTAGATACTAGATTTTCATATCTTATGTGTCGAACAGTGTGAAGGCAATCTAAAAGTAAAAATGTCTTTAATTTCCTTATTTGGATAATATGGAAATAAAAATATTTGTTTTTGTTTTTGTTATTGTTCATTTATTCAAAATAAAAATATTTCGATATCGATAGTAGATCGAATACTTCAAACTATCGATGGCGCCCACTACCGATATTTTCCAAACACTACCTTACTACCGGTTATGCTGAAATTTTTAGAATGCCTCAAAGTATTGGTTGAATAGATCAAGCCCGCAAAATGCTCAGATATGTATTTGTTCCTTTACCAAGGTACTGGGAATTTCAGATACCTTTTAACTTATTCAGGTAAATTTTTTGACATTTATCTTGGCATCTAAGATAGATAAGATCAATGGGTACATTTCCCATCAATGCTCATCTACATCTCTATTTTTACGCTACACAGTTCGTATGGCGCCACATATAATTAATTTTCGTTATATGCGAAAATTGGCAGGTACAGAGTAAAAGGCTCATGAACATTAAAAGGAATTGAATGAGTTTTGACGCTAACTCCACGGAAATAGAATGAATGTCAATGCTAGTAGAGTGACAAACTTGGTACATTATGCGAATCCCGAATATGTTTTCGCGAAATTTAATAGTGCAAAAAGGTGGAGGAATATTTGGGAGTCTAAAAAATCATCCAATTTGAGAACAATTAAATAAGGAAAATTTACAAATAGAAAAACTAGGAATAATAACATTAGAAAACTTAACAAAAATAAAAAAAAATATCAGAGTTCCAAACTAGAAATCTCAAATACAACAATTGTATAAGTTCTAAATCTAATAAACTGGAAAGCTTTATTAATTCTATCAATGGTACAAACATCAAAGAGGAAGAATGGCATTGCAAAATTAATTCTTTTGCAGCTTAGGGTATTTGTAGTGTATTTGATTGGTTCTTTTTTATAAACCACCTAGCTAAAAAATCAATACGTAAAAAGATGGAAAACGTAAAAAAGACAAAATAAAAAAATTTTAATAAAAATCTGCGTGATGTTCTTTTAATATTTTTTCCTTATTTTGGGGTTGCTAATTTTTGGGTTACAACATTTTTGGTTCCTAATTTTGCATCTCCCTTTTTTATTTTCCTAAATATCTTTTTTCTAGTTGTAAATCTTCCAGTTATCGATATTTTTTTTATTTTCCCAAGACTTTGCTTCCTTCTTTGGGTTACAACAGAGATCCTGAGCTCGGTCTGTGACGAACGCGTGCCCCTCAAGGAGGTTGACAAAGCCCCATCTGAACCATCTTGGGTTTTTCAGCGAATATGCCAAGATTTAGTAGAGTACTTTTTTCAGCAGACGAGGTCAAAGCTATTATGTATAAGAGCGTCATCCTGCATAATACGCTAACTTCCCCATCCATATTCTCCTTACACTCCCAATAATATAAAATGCATAAAACCATTATTTTATTATTTGGAAAAATTAACTTTTTTTTCCTGAGAAACACTGACACTGATGTCAACTTAAATTTCCAGTTTTTACTAGCATCTTCCTTTTCTGGCCACAGTCAAAACCTCTCCTCGTTTAGCCGCCTTTTTGGCAGCACAGAGAAAATAACAATCATTACCATAGGTAACCGAATCCGATCCGCAAACTGGACCATAAATCAAACGGCACACACACGGTGGATCACTTTCTGCCATAGAGAAGGCCATCAAAGCGAATAAGCACATAGCTAGCAGAGCAAGAAAACGCATGGCGATAATGTTAACGTGTCAACTGATTCGACAAGACTTAATATTTGTACAGCCCGGTGGCATTAATTTATAGAAGATTACCTGCGGGTTCAGCGTGAAATAGTTTAAAAAAGAAATTAGTTTTGGAAGACCTTTGTTAAAACCATAGCTGTTAAATTGCGATTACGATTAGTAACACTAGTTTACAGCATTTCCGATCCCGACTATCTGGCAGTTATTTCGTATGTAAATCCATTTGCTGAGTCAAAATCTGCAATCCAAATATATGTTTATGGGGCCGTTTTCGAGAAATCGCGGAAAAGCTTGTTTTTTGATTTGTAAAAAAAGTACCTTTAGAAAAATGCGTATATCTTTGGTACCGGTTCTTTCATTATGAACAGGTAGTGCTTACTTGGAAGGTAATTGAACGCCCTATCATTCGTTGACACA
Organism: Lordiphosa clarofinis; assembly: GCA_018904275.1. Taxonomy (NCBI): domain Eukaryota; kingdom Metazoa; phylum Arthropoda; class Insecta; order Diptera; family Drosophilidae; genus Lordiphosa; species Lordiphosa clarofinis. The sequence goes on from JAEIGQ010000177.1 coordinate 19,527, forward strand.
CCACTTCTTAAACCGGTGCTTCCCTTCGGCGTTTCTAAGCTAATGCAATTGTTTTAAAATTCTAGATTAAAAAAAAAAAAAAAAACATCTTTCACACTGGGACTTGAACCTAGGACTAAATGGCTTTTTAGTCATAGGCCTTAACCTCTACCAGAGCTGTGAACGAATGATTCATTTTTTAATCAATCCTGCAAATCATTCAGCATCGAATTGACATATTTTGATTTAATTCAATTTTTCCCAATCAGAATTGAATTGATTTTGATTTAATTCATTTCCAAAAAAAAAGAATTAAATTGATTTTGACTTAATTCAAATGAATTAGAAAATTTGATTGATCATTCATTTGATTTAAATCCGAATTAAATCAGCTTCATTCATTTTGTCACATTTTCTAGTTTAAAATAACTAATATTATTGTTTAACTTTTTCAAATTCGTTACAATTAAATAGCAATGCGAAAAATATAATTTGTAAAAAAGGGCATCTGGCAAGATGCAGCAAAGCAACTACATGGCTGAAACCATTATTGAAAAGACAAACCCGATTTAGCAAGTTTTTCAATTTGGACAATTCCGTTGAAACTGCCATAGTAGCTTCTGTTCTATGTCCATATGTAAAATGTCAGTGGGTTGAGGCATTAAATCCAAGATTCGATATTGGAACTGAAGCGGAGATTCTTAAAATAACAAAGAATGCTATTTTAAAAATGTCTCTGGAATGCAACGCAGCTATGAGCTGTGCGGATTATAATATTGAGGAATATGTACTTCGATTTTTCATTTGCTGGTAAATATCTAATCGTGGAGCATAACTATCTATATTGAAGGCTTTTATATTTTAAGATACTTCCGAACAAACATTGAGTGCTCCCATATAGCCAGCCGAATCAGAATTTTCGGCATATTTGTCCGACTCGGCAACAAGTATCCACAAATTAAGAAGGCTTTTTTAAAGTTCAATACACCACTTCCATCGTCAGCTGCAGTAGAGAGGCTGTTTTCCTACGCATCAATTTTAAATGTACCCAAACGTGGATGTCTTGGAGACGAGAACTTTGAAAAGCTTCTGCTGTTAAAAGTTAATGATTTTAAAAAAAAAACTTAAAGCTAACTTTTACAACTAGTATTGTATTTAATAAAATAATAATACTCTATGGCGTCTAGTTTGCTATCTTCTGTAACGCATTTGGATAAGTTAACAATAAAACAAGCATGCATAATAATCCAACGCGTTTCCGCTGAGCGGTCTATTTAATAACTTTATATCTTTGGCTATTGGATTGCATTTTTTCGTGTTGAGCCATGGTTTGTTTAGCGTAAATAGAAATAGATCGGAATACCCTCTTGGTTTACTTATCCCAACCGTCCTTTATAGATCTGTAAATTTTACAGATTGCATTCTTTAGACTCCAGTTCACAACTAGCAAGGGATCTTCTGTAGGAGCATGTTTGGCCTTTTCGTCGTTTCGAATGATGAAACGGTACCGTATAGGCAACCAGCTCATTTTTGGTGTACAATAATGCATAAGTTGTTTTCAGTTGTGAAAAACCCAGGGACCGAAAATAACTGTTATGAAAAAAATAACAAATTCTGTTAAAAATTATTGTCCCGATTAAAAAAAGGGCATCAGACTTGATCATTTTGAATGGAGAGTCCACTGAAGCGATAAATTGTTATTTGCAAAAAACACAACTTTTTCGGACCTTGAGCCAGCTAAACTCACTAAGTTAACGATTTTCTTAAAAGTCTTACATCGTTTTTGGTAGTTATAAAAATATAAAATTCTTAAATTAAATTATAAAAACAATTCAATTTTTTAATATAAATTCATTTAATTTTATTTTCGAGATGTTTTAATTTCTTTTTACTTTGACAACGACAACTTATTTTATGAATATATTTGACTCTTATTAAATTGTCCTTTCATTTCAATTATTTTTCATTATTTTCAAAAAAAGGTATAGCCAGATTTGTGGCCCTCATATAGCAAACTTGTCGGTAATGGCGTAGAGGTTAAGGCCTATGACTGAAAGGCATTTAGTCCTAGGTTCAAGTCCCTGTGTGAAAGATGTTTTTTTTTTTTTTTTTTTTTTTTAATCTAGAATTTTATAACAATTGCATTAGCTTAGAAACGCCGAAGGGAAGCACCGGTTTAAGAAGTGGTGTGTCAACGAATGATAGGGCGTTCAATTACCTTCCAAGTAAACATTACCTGTTCATAATGAAAGAACCGGTACCAAAGATATACGCATTTTTCTAAAGGTACTTTTTTTACAAATCAAAAAACAAGCTTTTCCGCGATTTCTCGAAAACGGCCCCATAAACATATATTTGGATTGCAGATTTTGACTCAGCAAATGGATTTACATACGAAATAACTGCCAGATAGTCGGGATCGGAAATGCTGTAAACTAGTGCGACTAATCGTAATCGCAATTTAACAGCTATGGTTTTAACAAAGGTCTTCCAAAACTAATTTCTTTTTTAAACTATTTCACGCTGAGCCCGCAGTTTATCTTCTATAAATTAATGCCAACGGGCTGTACAAACATTAAGTCTTGTCGAATCAGTTGACACGTTAACATTATCGCCATGCGTTTTCTTGCTCTGCTAGCTGTGTGCTTTTTCGCTTTGATGGCCTTCTCGATGGCAGAAAGTGATCGCCCGTGTCCGTGCTATTTGATTTATGACCCAGTTTGCGGATCGGATTCGGTTACCTATGGTAATGATTGTGAGCTGAAATGTGCTGCCAAAAATGCGGCTAAACGAGGAGAGGTTTTGACTGAGGCCGGAAAAGGAAGATGCTCGTAAAAACTGGAAATTTAAGTTGACATCAGTGTCAGTGTTTCTCAGGAAAAAAGTTAATTTTTCCAAGTAATAAAATAATGGTTTTATACATATTATATATTTTTGGGAGTGTAAGGAGAATATGGATGGGGAAGTTAGCGTATTATGCAGGATAACGCTTTTATACATAATAGCTTTGACCTCGTCTTAGAAGCGGAAACGTTAAAAGGAGGAACAAATGTCTGCTGAAAAAAGTACTCTACTAAAGCTTGGCATATTCGCTGAAAAACCCAAGATGGTTCAGATGGGGCTTTGTCAACCTCCTTGAGGGGCACACGTTCGTCACAGACCGAGCTCAGGATCTCTAGAGAGGTTTCTCACCTGTTGTAACCCAAAGAAGGAAGCAAAGTCTTTGGAAAATAAAAAAAAACGAGAAAGGCAAGGCTAACTTCGTCCGTGCCGAAGTTTTTATACACTTGAAATCGCTTGTCTCAACGGTTAGCGACTTCGACCAAACTTCGCAGATCGGCTTGAAAACATTTAATATTACCCATGACCGTGATTGAGAGCGGTAATATTAAGAAAAAAACAGTTTTTCTCATTAAAATCCATTTTTCGACCGATCATTTGTATGGCAGCTACAAGAAGTAGTTATCCGATCCGGTCGGTTCCGACATATTAGCAGTGTGCAGAGAAAAGAAGACTCTGTGCAAAATTTCAGCTCGCTAGCTTCAAAACTGAGGGACTAGTTCGCGTAGAAACAGACAGACGGACGGACGGACAGACGGACAGACGGACGGACAAAGCTTAATCGACTCAGCTCGTCACGCTGATCAAGAATATATATACTTTATGTGGTCGGAGATGATTCCTTCTATGCGTTGCAAACTTCTGGGCAAAATTATAATACACTTTTCAAGTGTATAAAAATATCGATAACTGGAAGATTTACAACTAGAAAAAAGATATTTAGGAAAATAAAAAAGGGAGATGCAAAATTAGGAACCAAAAATGTTGTAACCCAAAAATTAGCAACCCCAAAATTAGGAAAAAATATTAAAAGAACATCACGCAGATTTTTATTAAAATTTTTTTTTTTGATGTGAAACATCTTTAATTTCGGTACGGACGATTTTAGTAGGAGTAAAATTTGATTTCAGCGTCACGTGACGCTGACGTCATTCATATTTTGTGTTGTTGTTTATGTCCCGGCAAACACACAGGTGCTGAAGAGGGGCAACCGGTTGGTTTCTGGAAAAGATCTGGGTGGGATCTTGGTGAGATCTGGTGGTATTTGGGAGCGATTTGCCTGGGATCTGGTTAGGATCAGGGTGGGATCTGGGTGGTATCTAGCTATTTGGATCTGGGCGAGATGTGGGTGTTATCTGGGTAGTATCTGGGCGGGACCTAAGTGGGATCTGGGTAAATTCTGGATGCGATTTGCTTGGGATCTAAATGGGAATTGGGAAGATATGGGCGGTATTCGGGTGGGATCTGGGTAAATTCTGAACGGGATCTGTTTGGGATCAAAGTGGGATGTAGAATTTAAATGGGATCTGGTTGGGATCTAGGAGAGCTATCTTGGTGGGATCTAGGAGGGATCTGTGCAGGATATGGGTGAAATCTGGGTAGTATCTGGAGGGATCTAAGTGGGATCTGGGTGGGATTTGGTTGGGATCTAAGTGGGAGCTGGATGGGATCAGGATAAAATCCAGGTGGGATCTGGGTATGATCTGTCCGGGATCTAAGTAAACTCAGGGCTGAATCTGTGTGGAATCTGATTGGGATCTACCTAAGTTGGATGTGGGTAGGCTCTGAGTGGGATCTGGTTGGGTTCTGGGAGGGATCTAAGTATAATCTGTGTGGAGTCTACGTGGAGTCTGGGTGGGATCTGTGTGATATCTGGGCGAGATCTGGTAGGAATCTGGGTGGGATCGTGGATCTCACCTTGGTGGTACTTGGGTGGGTTGAACATCATCATTTATCTATGGATCAGCACAATAAACAAGACTTCCAGAAAAAATGAAAGAACACTGGTATATCTACCCCCTGTTAGTTCTTCTTTCGAAAGAGTGACCTTGCTGATTTATATAGCAGCTCCTAAACCAAGTATCATGTTTCAGATCAAAACCTCGTGAGTGCTAACCATACTCATACATTTTTTTTGTCTTTTTTTAACGTTTTCCATCTATTTACGTATTGATTTTTTAGCTAGGTGGTTTATAAAAAAGAACCAAGCAAATACACTACAAATACCCTAAGCTGCAAAAGAATTAATTTTGCATTGCCATTCTTCCTCTTTGATGTTTGTACCATTGATAGAATTAATAAAGCTTTCCAGTTTATTAGATTTAGAACTTATACAATTGTTGTATTTGAGATTTCTAGTTTGGAACTCCGATATTTTTTTTTATTTTTGTTAAGTTTCCTAATGTTATTATTCCTAGTTTTTCTATTTGTAAATTTTCCTTATTTAATTGTTCTCAAATTGGATGATTTGTTAGACTCCCAAATATTCCTCCACCTTTTTGCACTATTAAATTGTGCGAAAACAAATTCGGGATTCGCATGATGTACCAAGTTTGTCCCTCTACCAGCATTGACATTCATTTAATCTCCTTGGAGTTAGTGTCAAAACTCATTCAATTCCTTTTAAGCTTCATGAGCCTTCTACTCTGTACCTGCCAATTTTTGCAATAACGAAAATTAATTATATGTGGCGCCATTCGAACTGTGTAGCGTAAAAATAGAGATGTAGATGAGCATTGATGGGAAATGTACCCATTGATCTTACCTATCTTAGATGCCAAAAAAAAATTTACCTGAATAAGTTAAAAGGTATCTGAAATTCCCAGTACCTTGGTAAAGGAACAAATACATATCTGAGCATTTTGCGGGCTTGATTTATTCAACCAATACTTTGAGGCATTCTAAAAATTTCAGCATAACCGGTAGTAAGGTAGTGTTTGGAAAAGATCGGTAGTGGGCGCCATCGATAGTTTGAAGTATTCGATGTACTATCGATATCGAAATATTTTTATTTTGAATAAATGAACAATAACAAAAACAAATATTTTTATTTCCATATTATCCAAATAAGGAAATTAAAGACATTTTTACTTTTAGATTGCCTTCACACTGTTCGACACATAAGATATGATAATCTAGTTACTAGCCTGCATTTTCCCATGAAATTATATGAATTTGACAAGCTAGTCAAATTTAAAACAGGACTACTAAACTATCATGTGTCGAACAGTGTGAAGGCAGCCTTACTTTGTTACAATGTGAAGTTTGCTTCGATACATCGATAGCGGGTCACAAAAGTTCATGGTAGACCAAATACATACACGTTATTACTATCGGTACCGTACAGGCAACCAGCTCATTTTTGGTGTACAATAATGCATAAGTTGTCTTTAGTTGTGAAAAAACACAACTTTTTCGGACCTTGAGCCAGCTAAACTCACTAATTAAACATTAGAAAGGTCGTCAGATAAATTACAAAAACCGTTAACACGAAACTTCTGTCCCTCATATGGTATGAGTGTTACCAAAGTAGACAGTATACTGGTCATAATTGTAAATTAAATCTGTTAAATTGAATGACTTTATAACGCTAAACACAAGCATTTAATTAATTTGCAGCTTAATAAAGTGCCATTTATTTTGCGCATACATGGCAAAAGTTAATTTGGAAAAACACAACCACAGTTTAATTGGCATATATAATTCCTCTGACATTGACGCCACTATATTTTTAATTATATAATAAATAATACATAATGATATAATTGAAATATTAAACATTTACAATGATAAAAATCTAAAAAATGATTGAGCTCTTTTTCCCACTAAAATTTCAAATTTGCTTTACGAAATTACCCTTAATAAAATCTAATTACACTATGTGTTTTGGTTTTGATTATTCAGTCATTCACACTCAGTTGTATTTAGCCAAAGAAGATTTAACATAGAAGCACAATTCGAAACGCCTCTCTTTCTCCCAATTGTGACAGATAGATACTTCATTGTTGACATAGAAAATCACGGTGGCCAACTTGGAGGGAAACGGACATGCTGTTTATTTTGTTTGAAATAAGAATTTCTGTGAAACAGATTTAAAAAAATTATTTTTACTGAATTCATTTGACTAATTTAGCGGAAGTATGTAATGTGACAGAAGCGACTGGAGAGCATTAAACGCAGAGGCCCAGACCGTCAAACGGTTGTGATGGCCAATAAAGAAGAAGAAGAAAATGTTGAGAACCCTGTTTTTTTTCTTCGAGACGTTGTTGATCAAAGGCGCGGTCACTTATACCCATGGTGTAAAAGAAACAAATATTTATATTGACAACAGCTATTATATAATATAAAAAATTTTGACGAAAAGTTTCTGTACACCCTGTATCTCAGTGAAAAATGGTAGACGCAGCAAAATGTGCTTCTATATCAGTGGCCGGCTAAACACACATGCTCGTTTTGGCAATACGTGTGTGTGTTTGGCCACGCGAGAGCGCTCTCATTTAATACTTGTTTGTTTTTGCAAAAGAGAGGAGCGAGGAAAAAGAGCAGTTTAAGCTCAAATAGTGTCGTTGCTAAGACGTCGGTGCTAGAGAGGGCTCTTATATACACAGAAAATAGAAACATGCCGGACTCTGTAGTATATTAAATTTTTTTCGTTTGAGCAAGGCTGCTAGCCTGTAAATTTGGTTGAAGGTTCTTGGTTCCGGTCAAAAGTTTTAATTTATTTTGTTTATTAATATTCTTTCAGATAACCCAGCTAACATGTACCACATTCCTTATTGTTATCATTCACAGGTCTTTGCATTTTGTAAGTCGCACCTTCTACCTACATACCTAGCCATCATCTCATAAATTCGTGTTCATGGAAATCATATTTGTTTCAGGTTTAAATGTAAAGATCCAAGACTCTTTACCGCTGATGTCATAAATGATTATTAAACACCGTGAACCACTTATTAACTGATATTTTCTATGGAATAAAGTCATCCAATTATAACAAAAAAAATCTTAGTAACTATGAGTCATGCCTGTTCTATATCTAATCTAGCTGATTCCAACAAATATGCAGCAAGTTTCATACAGAATACATTAAAACAATATACTATATAACTATCTATAGCTGACTCACATTTCCCAGACCACTTTCATCATACACTCCACAATATTTTTAGAATTGTAAATCACTCTTTTCGATTTTATATTTATAAATAAAATACCATTATGGGAGCTTGAATTTAATGATTAATTTTTTATTATGCGCTCTCATAAATTACTTTGCCCAATATCACTATGCACTATTTACTTACCAGACCTGTTATTCTTTGTTATTCATTTTATTGTTGGATTTAGTTGTGTTCAGTGAACACTGTTCAGTGAACACTGTTCACATTTGTTTAAACAAGCTCTCGCCCGCCCTCCTCAATTGGGTCAATAACAAAACTCATTGAACAATAAATTGTATCACATTTCGTATATTAACAATCAAATTTCTTTATACAATTACAAGTTAGATTCGTAGAGTTTCTTATGCGCATTTTCCCACTTTGACCTGATTCAAACTGCGACCTTGGCGTTCCTCCTTTTTGGCAGCACATCCCAGCTCACATGCATTACTGTAGGTAACTTGATTTGAACCACAAACAGGCTCGTAATTCCTGGGACATGGACAGAAGTCATCCTCACCAGCAACCATTGTGCTGGCAATCAAAGCGAATAGGCACACAGCTAGCAGAGCGAGGAAGCGCATGGCGATAATGTGAACGTGTCAACTGGTTAGACAAGACTGAAGCTTTGTGCAGTCAATTGGCTATCATTTATACCAGATAGTGGGTAACCTGCGGGTTCAATGTTGAGTTAGAATTTTCACAACTTGTTAATTAGCTAAGGAAAATCCCCCACCAAAACAAACACAGAGATTTGCCGCGTGACAATAGTAACTACATATTTAATTGCTTAAGGGTGAGACAAGTTGGTAAACTTCATTATTTCTAGAAATGAGAACACCAATCAAATAAAAAAACAAAACTATTTGCATCATTTGCTTTTTTTTTGGGCAAAATTGGTAACAGCTGTTGGCCTTGACAAGTATAAAATACAATAGAGAACTTGGCTTGACATAATACGCCATTTCAGTCTAAGATATTTTTTTAACCTACAAAAATAAGGAAAAACATGACGGGAGACAAAAAAAAAGTAATCATTTAAATGATACTATTTAATCATCAATTTTAAACTTTTGACTAACAAATTCTTTTTATTACTCCTGTTAATATTATAAAAGGTATTAAAATGATATTTCGAGAAAATTAAAGTGATACTAATTTGTATCAGGTTGACACTCTTTTGTTTTAATATTACTATCCATTTGATATAACTGTTATCAAACTTTAAGAATCAATTTGATGCTAGCTTATATAAACTTAATATATTTTCTTATCATGTTTGTAGTATCAATTCAGCCTTCCATAAACTTCCCACTTAAAATAAAAACATAATATTTTAAAAAAGATTTTTATTTATTTCGAATTCTAACAAAATGTACAGCATTTGTTTTAATGATATGAAATCATCAGGTGTGGGCACCTCACTATGGAGAACTTTGTTTTCTGACTCAGCACGCTGTGTATACAGGTTGATGTTGCTTAAACAGGAGTAACAGTACTCTTATACCTCATAACTACTGAAACCCTAACATGCAGATCTTAACGCATTCGCAGAGAACCTAAATAAAAACGCCTTTTCCACAGCTGTTTTTGAATCTAACCTCTCACATCGAGCGTCATTTTGCAAAGCGCAGACATAGCCACATCGGAGTGTTATATGTCCTCTCTAAAGAGTTCTATATGTTATTTACACTTGCATCAGAAAAATTATTTGAATGCTTAGCTCACACTTACTTTTTTAATATAGAAGTCCGTGCTTTTATCTTCAGAAGGTTTACGTTTTACTTAATTACCCGTTAAGTATCGCCACCTGGGATATTCGCTATAAAAACATGACTTTATAAATGGTTGCACAAACATGCTTTGAATTTATACCAAATTGTTTGATTTTTAAATAATATTATAAGTATTAAATAAATACCCAAAATATTAATTTGATACCCTCGAAGACTATATTGACAAAAATGATACCAGTTTCAGTTTTAATTGTATCAAATTGAAATGGAAACAATTTTTTTTTAATTGGAATATTTGATACATGTCGTTCCGGCATAATCTTGCAAGAGCCTTTCCCTACTTGGACCCGTATTTTCCAGTACTCTGACAAGTTGTTCATAAATTCTTTCGATTACAGTTTTTATTTAAGTGCCAACTGCTTAAAAAAAAACTCCCTTTAAATTCTGATACCATAGCTTACTTTAATCGCTCCTGAACAATATCTTAAATTTTAAAATAGATATAATCAAACTACATAACAAAGTGTTTTGATCCTTCAACTAAGAGAATAAACCAAAAACCCAAATACACTTTCGTCCTAAGCCCAACAAGCATGACAGGAATGAATCCTGCCCAAAGGAAACAAGCAAAGAAAAGGCTTTAGAGCTTAAATCTGTACACATGTGCATGTGTCTAGTGTACATATGTCTGTATGCATATACATTTATATAGTATACAGTTCTATTGTAATTCAGGGACCTGTTGGCATATACATACTAACACACCTGCCCACCAGTTGGACCATTTTTATGTGCTTTACTAAAAACCATTTTGCATATCATTTGCTCTTGCTTACAGTTGCCAGCACGCCGGAGACATTGCCTGGTAAACGTGACGAGGCCAATTCAGGTGCAAACATCAGCCATACCTCTGTCAGTAGTGGTGGAGCTGGAGGTGGTGCTGGTGCCAGCAGCAGCAATACAATTGGTGGTGTTGGAACAGCGGCAAGTGGTGGAGCTGGCGCAACGCCCGGCAACGGTGCGGATAGTCCCACAATCTGTGACCTGAGCAGTAGCACAAATGCGACAATAAATGGTCAAGTGGCAAGTAAGTAAAAAAATAATTACAATTTTAATTTTTGCATAGTTCATTATTACAAAGGCAGAATTTTAATTTACATTTTGTAGCAGGCAGGACCAACGCACAGTGGGTACGCTATCAGAAATTAAGGACAAAAGATTTAATTGATTTTTGGGAAAACTCGATAAAGCGAAAATTGGATGGTACTGTTGACCACGTTAAAGCAAGAAGTTCAATACTTGTAATATTTGCTGTATACCTTTACCAGGGGTGCCCAGGGCCTTTGCGCACAGTGCGCATTTGTTATTGTACTCTTAGACAGTGCCTGCAGTGGGTAATATTACCTTGAATGTTGAATTACAATTTCATTCATTATTCACGAGGCAACACCGCTTAACATAATTAAGGCGGATTCTTCTCAAATTCAACAGCATTGAAATGCTAAAAAATACTGTTATCTGACCAAATTGACTGTATGCCTACTTAACAAATGATTGGCTCATATGGAAAGGCTGCTCATTCAATTTTCTACATTTTCCTTCGTTTATCTCTTCAGATCGTAGCGAACGACTTTCAATCATTTCGAAAATAGCCAATTCCTCTTCCGTTCGACGTGTTGTGACATTTCGTTATCGCGTTGCATTCTGAGAACTCCGACCAATGTAAGCACGACCTTTTCTTGGTATCAAAACATATATCGAACTGTGTATGATCATCACTTTGTTTAAATCGCAATCATTTACCCTTAAAGTAGCTCAAAAAAAGAAATTTAGAAAAAAACTGGAATATCAAAACAATTCAAATCAGATTAAAAGTATGCTAAGCTGTTAAATGAAATGACCGCCAACTGCGCCACGTGCCAAACTGTAATTGTTAAGAATTTTTCAACTTTTCTTATTTCATAATACTTTGCGTAGCAAATTTTAACAAACCCGCAAAAGATTTTATCCAATTGGGTCCTGTCTTTTTCAAGTTTTCAGCACACAAACAAACCACGATCCCTTTTTATATGTTTCGATTTAAACAAAAACAAACAAATTTATCGTAAAAACCAAGATAAACGAGAAGCTAATCTAACAGAATTTAAGAGCTAGGAAATTGAAATTAAAATTTATTTTTTACAAACACATGGTCATCCAATTTCGACCCATTTTTTTGCGAATCTGTTTGAAATCATAAGAAATTAACTATCACCGAGTATAGGATCGCCAACATTGAACACATAAAACGTTTACCTAGTTTACACAAAAATGGTTTACCTAGGACCCATTTACCGAACGATTGGCCCTAAGCAGAGCTCGCAAATAACTTTTGACCGTTTTTCCCTTTGCGCTAACATAATCGAAAAAACAAGCCCGCACTCTCTCTCTCTCTCTGAGCAGAACACTTCGTTTCGCTTTGTTTTGGTTATTAGTTGATTGTTCTCAGTTGAGCTATTCTTTACCGAATGAGCGCTCCCACATTAACAGTCAGCAGATGAGCAGAAATATTGAAAGGCTCAGCGTAAACGTCCTTTTTTTTGTTTTTGTTTGGCTATTGGCCAAACGAACGTCTTACTCTCACATACACGCATACAAATGCAAAATACTTTTGTTTTCTTCGCTCGCGTTCAAACGGTCTGCGATTGAGCAAAGCAAAAGGGAAACAATAAAATTGTTTGTTCTCTGAGCACAGACCGATTTATTCAAGAGACGACGTGAATGGGCGGTTGGATTAAAAAGAAGACTCTGTGCAACATTTCGCCTCTACAGTTTTAAAACTAAGAGACTAGTTAGCGTAGAAATACACACAGACAAAGCCCTGATCAAGAATATATAGTTCACGGGCTTAGAAATTAGTGTTTCTAAGCGTAGCAAACTTGTGGATAAAACTACAATACCCTTTCCAGTTGTATAAAGAAGAATAAGAATGCGGCTTTTGAATCAGCTTAAAATGTTGTGGATTAAAATCTTAAAGTCCTTAGAATTAATCGTACTCTTGGTGACATCTTGCGATTCACATAGAGCATAACAGATATTATATATATTGATTCTATTGAAATTACTGGGCTTCCAAAATAAGATATTTCTTGCCCACAGTGCAAGCGCCGCGGCCACGATGTGCTCTTTTTTTGTGCATAATCTATGCAGCAGCTGCACCGCAAATTTTATAACTAAGCTTTAACCCATTTGTTGACACCGAAGCTGGTGGAGGAAAACTTAAACTACTTTGACTATACGCCAACACAGCAATTTTAGCAACATTGTGTGGCGATTTTAAGCGTCGAACTCTCATTAAAGTCTCAGCCCAGTAAACCAACGCATAAAACGTTTCATCTCTGCGCCAACTTGAGTCCGATAAGCAGTCAAGGAAAGGATGTAGGAGGCGTATTCAGGCCGTTAAGCAAAGGAATCTCGGGTGTAACATAAATTTAAGTGCAGCATAAAGCGATTTTTATGTCAGCTCCTTCACCTTTTCATTGACGCTCGTTCTCGTCTCCTCGAGGCGCTTGCAACTGCCAAAATAAATGGAGTGCAGTTAACGTTCCCCAAAACAGACACAGGACTGCCTCCGGAGTCGAGGCACTTGAGCTTTGTGTGTCCTCGTCAATGCTACAACAAATTCAGATAAATCTTTGCAATATTCGACACTCTCCACAGCCAGCTTAGATCCGAGAAAGTACGAGTAGATAGCAAAGCTGGAAGCCAGCCACTCAGGCACATGCCCTCTCGATTGAGTCGATGGGTCGGGCAAGGGGAGAGAACTCTTCTGGGGGTTTGCTCGTTAAGCAGTTACGTAAATACACACTTTTGGGTTAAACTAAATAAAGAATTGTATGCTACAATGGCTTTAAATGATTGGAATAAATTATTGATTTCTTTTTGTGCGAAAGTAGAGAAGGAAAGAGTTGGAGTATGCCCTGTGGCTGGTGGGGTGGATGTGGATGGAACCGTGGTTCTGGGATTGCCTATAAATCGGATAAGCTAAATTGTGTGGATTAGGTTTCGAGATTGGTTTTTTTTGTTTTCGAATATATTATTGTTATTGCTTTGATATTTTTATTAACATTTACATGACTTTCTGTATTAAAGCAGAATTTATTTATTTCATTCATTCATTTCATTTCTCTAAGTCTTAAAGCCGAGGTGACCAGAGCCAACAGAGCTAGGTGGAACAACAACCACCACAAGAAATAGAAAAAGAAAACCGATAATTGTGTGTTTGTGTGTGCTCGTGGCTGTCTGATGCACAAGAAATTATTCAACAAAACCTGCGCTGAAGACGACGCATACATATTTGTTGTTGTGTTCGTTTTAGTAAGAGGTAGAGGAGAGAAAGAGAAGAGAGAAATGGCTATTCTTTAACTTAAAACATTCCCGCGTATTTCGAATTTAAAATTCCTTTTCAAATATATGATTTTTTAAGGCCCTTATTATTGGCATTCAGATTTAGTATTGTGTTTTGAATTGTTTCTTATAACTTTTAGTAAAAAGAAGCCGAGTCTCTCCAAAGCATTTCAATTGTGTTGTCCCTCGAACCAAATCATGCACCAAGCATTTTTAATTAATGACCAGGCGATGTTGAACCAAAGCCTTATCCACACATTAAGGGGAAAGCGTGTGTTCAAAAAACGATTTCAAATGATTGAGGCGGTTGCCGGCTGTTAAATCGCTCAGAATTTTGATTTGATTATAACTGAAATATTGTTTCTTTAATCGTTTTCAAACTTTGAGGATGTATTAATAATGCTGATTACTACCTATATGTAGATTCAAGGATACAAGAAAAAATAGGAGAGCATGCGTTTGAATTTGTTGTTGTTTTATGTAGCTTATAGCTCTGGTGACCCGTATACGCGCCAGCTATTCCTTTGCGTCGAACAACAACGAATGCGTAGCTCGCGGAATGGGTCTGGGCACTCCTTGTCTAAGTAGAAGATATGAAATGAGCCATTTTTCTTAAAAATGTTATATAAATGTGTCGACCAGCTCACTGTCAAAACAGAAAAACTAACGGTCTCTCACTGAGCCGATCCCTTTATTTCTCTTCTCTTGTGTTCTCTGTTGGGTTATTTCGGTTGAGCAACACAGACGAGTCTGTCTGCCAATAACAACTTAAAGAAACATTTAAGCGAGCACCCACAAAAAAACTGTCTTCAAATGAGCAGGAAACAATTATTTTTTGTTTCGTATAATTCAATTGGCGTATAGTAAAAACAAATATCAATATACTTTGCATTTCGTTTGAAAGGTTACGTAAATATACGTAAATACTTATCCTAGATGGTTCAAATATTCTTGCGACCCAAATTACTTTTCCGATAAAGTCTACTACAGTTTCATAACTAAGTCTGAATAGAAAAATTTTGAAGTGGTGAATCTTTGTTGTGTTATGTGTAGAGCTTCAGTAGGCAAATGTTTATATAAGTTAATGTTTTTTATCATCTCTTGAAAAATTAGATTTTTACATTTAGTCATATACATAGATCAAATACATATGTAAAAGACACTTTTGAAGTTTGCTGTCTACAAAGCGGTCAATGAAAGATATTAACAAAATAGAAACAAAAAAGCGCTCCTAGGTTGAGTGTTTCGTCAAGTAAGCAAAAACAGAATTAGTGTGTCTTTTCCCCTTACTGTTTTTGTTGTATTTGTAAATTAACTGTGTTTAGCAGACACGTCCCAGCAAACAATTTCATATAAAAATACACGTTTGGTAAGCGTTCAAATATAAGCAAAACGTTTATAAAACGCTGCAGTGACATTTATAAAACGCATCAAAGTAAGCGTTTTTAATCGAAACGCACCCATCCTTATGAGCTTAAAAAAGACTCTTGCAAAGCATGTTTTATAATTCATTTTTATACGCTTTCCACAAGCTTTGCAAATATGGTTACAAAACACGTATTGCAAGTGAAATAATAAAGCGTTTTAAATATTTATTTTGTGAGTTTTCTGGTTGGTTATTTTTATTAATCAAAAACTAAAATTTAATTAAATTAGCGTTTTATCTGCTTTTAAAGGCTATACAAAGTCCTCTTCCTTCCTTAATATCAGAGTGAAAGTCTCTGCATTAGAATTTAAATTTAAATGTAAATAGTTGACTTTAAACTGCAAGACAGCATTATTACTTACGACGAATGGCAGTGGCGAACGTTATGTCTTATCCGCGGCAAATTTAATTGCACTTGATGTTGACTTGCTCGCTCTTTAAGAAAGACAATACAACAAATACAATGAGATACACATTTTTTTCTTGCCTTTGCTCGAGGTAAACTTTTATTTATAAAAGATCAGAAGCGAGAGAGAGCGCCAAGAAAGAGTGCCAAGAGAGCGAGAGAGAGAGTGAGCACGAATTCGCTCGGTCGCCGAAACGACATTCGCAAATCGCTTACTATAGCAAGTGTTTTGTAAATCTCGTAGGCTGCCATACGACAACGCTTGCAAAAGCAATCTTACTTTAAGCTTGATTTGCACACTGCTTGCTAAATTGCGAAATCATGCGCTTAGCTGATAGCTATACTTAAGACCAGTTATTAAAAAGGTACTCAATTTTCATTCTAACGTAAGGTAAAAGTCATAAAATATACCTAAAAATATCCTGAATTTCAAATACATAGGTAAAAGTTCTTTTAAATTGAAAATCGTGGTTCATCCATTTATATTAAATCCAAATAACAGGATTAAAAATTGAACTTTTTGATATCAAATTATGGTATATTATAAAATTATTTCTTGTATGGTTTTTTAACTTTCACCTAGTCTGTTTCTGTTTGGTGTATATTGGGCAGTTACTCGCCTTTATATGCTTGTGAAAATTTCCAGAGGATTTTTAATTAAGCCTAATATTTCTGTATACACAAAGTTGACATTCGCAATTCGGGTTATAAAATGTTTCATTTAAGAAAAGCGGAAAATCTTCATTCCATTGGTTATTTTTGTAACTGATCGATTATTGATAATAATGCAATGTTTTCCGGAGTATTTCTTAAGAAATGAATGAGTTATGTATTTTTAGGTATTCTGGTTAAATTTTCTGTATTTTGAGTAATATGAAATAATTTTAATGTCTAATTTTAAGATTTAAGAACCAACAAGCTTTTAAGATACGACGATTGTGTGCGGGCTTTGCTAATTTTCACACAAATCGCTATATAGATAGCGACCTACCCCAGACCCATAGTAAAAATAATAAACAAGCATTTAAACTTTAAGTCATTCATTTTGTGTGTTTTATTGGCTATTACGTAAGTAATATTCTCATATTTCAGACGTTTTGATTTATATCTATTTATAGTTCAATAAATTATTTTGTTATTAAGTTTTTTAATTGCCATATCAATTTGCAACCACTGTTTGCTTACTCTAGACATTTTTCGCTTTAAGGCCGTGAAAATAAACTCAGTTGTTCTGTAAGCTTCGTTAAATCAAAGTAGGACTATCATCAAAGTGTCAAATATTATTTACTAAAAATCCAAATAATCAAATTTTCGACTTTTATTTATCCATTGCAGGACACGGCTCGCTTACCATTATACGTCGCACAAATAGCCGAAATTTTTCACAACTCGACGCTCAACAATCAGCCACAACACAGATCACCTCACCATCTACAACAGCCGCCACAGCCGCATCCAACATCAGTTTCTTTCAGACGCCTCTCAGTGAGCCACTTGCCGAGCGTTTGAGTTCTCGAACAAATCTCAACGGATCATCATCATCAGCCTCAGCCAAAATGCAGCCCTCGTCACCGAATCAAACCAACTACATGACCGACAATGTCGTCAATACGTCGGGCAATCCGTCAACCATCGATCTGAATCCGGGCGGTCGCGATTCAACGGAATATAACTCTTTCAATATTGGCAGCAATTCGTTAATGCGCACCGATCTCAATCCGCCGGACTCGGTGCATTCGTTTGAAACCACCTCGAATTTATCGTTTTCTGCGCCACAATGGGAAACAGAAAATTTGCCACCTGTCGATACGCCAGATGCCCTAAACAAAGCGGCTGCGAGGTGAGTTCCAATATCTCAAAACAATTACAATAACAAATGATTCAAAGTTGCATTAATATTGTTCGGAAGTTTATACTTGTGGGGGTCAGTTTTGTATAATTGAAAACTGTTTAGTAAATGTTTATTCAAATTGGAAATTATTGTTAAATGAGCAAATGCAAGTACATGTAAATATTTATACAATTTGATTGAATAACGCTGGAGCAGGGACAGAGGTTGCATTAAGTTGCTTTGTTTAAGAATTAACTAAATTTAAGGCTTTGGGACTAACAGTTTATTATTCAGAAAATAAATTTTAAATCAGCAGGAAGAGCTTCACCGAGCGAAAAATTAAGAATATCCAGTTTCAATACTTCAATAAGCCAGAAAATTCTTGATTTTAGTACGAAATTTTTTAATTAAATAGCGTTTTCTAAAATCTGTTACTTCTTGATTTCAAGAACGTTTTGGATATGATAAGCACGATTCGGTAATTTTTGAAGAACTTTTAGAGTTCAAAAGTGGAGAATTTTACTCTTGAATCAAGAGCATTCGTTCTCAAAAGTATTGTGGAATGTGTTGTTTAGAGATACGACCGACCCGACCGAGCTACGCGTGGTGTTGGATTGAATTTGAGGTTCTCGGACTTGAAATCTGGACTCCCAAGAGTGTACACACGGACGACGGCGCGTTAGCGCACTCGGCTATTTGGCATCAGCGAAACCTCTTTTCCAAATCATACTTAAGAATATTTGCTGTTTGTTTTTGTATGCTTCTAACAAGTGAGATCGCGTCCAAGGCTATTCTCTCTTAGTTTGCTTCCCCTCTCTTGCTAAGAACCAAATTAAGAACGAATTTATCTCGATTCCAAGAGCAAAAATTCTTCTTCAATACCGAATTGAAGAACGAAATGATCTTAAATTATGTCTTTTTTCTTTACTCAAGATTTTAATTTATATTTTATAATTGTTAACAGTCAATTTTGAATTTAAGCAAGATTCGTACTCAAAGTTAGGATTTTCAAGAGCGTATCATTCTTAACAAATTCTAGACCGAAACACGATAAAATCAAGATCACCTTTTTTAAGATCCGGTCGTTCTGCTTTTTTTAATGTAGGTAAATCTTTTACAAATAGAAACCTAACAAAAGTATTTACTTTATTCACAGAATACGCAGTCTTCTCCGCCGCATGGATCATGAAACCGTTAGTTATGAGGATATGCAACGTAATTTGCATTATGCCGCTCGTGTACTCGAAGCGGTCTTCATTGACGAATCAAGGTAGGTGAAAGCTAAACAAAACATTTTTCTCCCCACTTCTCTTTATGTATCAATTTGAATCCAAAAAAAAAACAACCAACCAAATGAAATTCTAACCTTAAATTTGATCACCTGATCTCTGGACTTATTGCTTTGCCTACGGCTTCTCGGGGCTCATCAAATATTGGTTTAAGCTTTGTGTTCTAAAGTAGGTTACTGAAAAATTTGGATATTGCACACAAGGCAAGCTTTCCTGTACTTAGAAAAAAGACCCATTTTGATCATCCTCAATCATTTCTATCTGCCATTCACATTTTATATCATTTTTATTTTGATTTGACCAAAACTCTCTTGTATTTATATCAATATGTTTTTCTTTTTATATCTGTGTGTGTGTCTGTTGTATATGTTGATCAGAAGCCCCACAACAGGTAAAACTAAATTGGGGCAGATTGCGTCTTCATCTGTTGAGAGCGAAGAGTAAGTTATCCCTATTAGAGGACGAACAAAAAATGTTGCTTTGGTTTTATTGTGGTTAACTTTGTTGATTTTAAAACTCTTTTTCCAAAACTCTCTTCTACTATATATACTCATATAAGCGTTCACATCAAATGACAATTTTACTCACCCATCACCTCTATCCACATTTCTTTAACTTAAAACTTTCTCTACTTCTATCTCATACTTTGTAGTGCTGTCTTCTGTTCATGTGACTCGAGAAAAACTACTAATAATTTTTGCCTTGCTCTGCCAGTATCATTAAAAAAAACTCTAGCCTCTCTCATGATCATCATTTTGCATTCATTAAAAAAAAGACAGTGTGTGGTCTTTTTTAGTCTAGTATAACGTATAAACTATAAGTACAACGAGTCTACAGTTTTAAGTCCCCCTCCCCCTTACCCACCCACCCCCTGCAAAAGATCCATTGAAGCACACAAAACACTAACATCAAAATTCTCGGTGTCTTAAGTATTCTCGGTGTAACTCTACTTTGTTGATCTCCAAACTAATTTGCTTTGCGGTAGGAGATTCTATTCTAAAACTGATTCTGCTTTCATTTCGCTATGAAACTTCTTCTTTTCAAAAGGTATGCAACATAGTTCTAAACTTAAATGGTGAATGGTTCGACTAAAAATAGGAATATCTATAAAAATTAAGCCTTGACTAACATATTAAAATATTTTTCCAGCTTTATACCCAAGAATTACGTTGATTTGTTTGTTTGACAAAATAATAACTAGAATGATGAAAATCACTCAGTATGTGCTCTCACATGTTCATATCAACTGCATGGATACTTTAAACTGCCACTAGAAAAACACAGTGGTAAGAGCGAGACGACCATATTCTCAAAAGTAACCAGAGAGCGTAAGTGAGAGCGATTTGCTGACCCTTATGAATCTAAAGAGCGTAAATGAGAGCCAACAGCTGTTTAATTTCTAACAGAAACTGTGTCGACTGAGCAAAGTTTCTCTCTAATACCCATTCTCCATGTGAACTGGTACCTCTCTAGCTTGGTAAATTTCTGACGACTCTACTTTGTTAATTAGCCTTTTTTCGAGTCCTCAGTCTGATTAATACAGTCATAAATGCGCTTGCTTTTTGATCATAAAAGTTACTTTTGTCGGGAGAAAATGGTACCATAGCCGCAACTCTTCATGAAGAGACGTTTATACCCCGTTTTTCAGATCAGTTTCCATTAGGCTACATGCTTAAGTGGTTCTCATTTAAATCCAACAACCTTGGCCATTTAATGAAAATTGCTCCTAAAAGGCCATAAATTGTGCTGGTGAACGAGCATGATGCGCAATCATGTTTGCTATTTTTCGTGATTGTGTTAGATTGTGTAAGAAAGAATTGTTTGATTATGATTTGTTATCGATAAACAAACAAACAATTTTAAGAAGGCAAATGCAAAATGAATGTGGAAATCTCTTTGTTTTTTATTAATAAATTGGCAGAGAATGTGGTTTCACAAGTAGCTCACGTGCAAGGCTCTAAAGGCTCTACTGGTTGTTGCGGAGGAGGAGGAAGAAAGCTTGAAAAGCCGCCACTCCAAAAAGAAGAAGCCCTTCGTACGCGTAGTAACCACCTCATCGGGGTACATGGACCCCTCAACACAGTTTGACAAGGCACTACCATTCAGCTCCACCCATATTCTCTTACAAGATAATCACAAGGAATGAAAACCGGCGCCTGGTTACGAAAAGATGGAATAACCTTCCGCCTTGCGCTGTAGCTAGGGTCACGTGGTCCTCGTTTAACCTAAAACGGAAAACATCTTACTTCTGGTCTGGGCCCTAACAGGTCACTGTCCTATTGGCATTGAATTAAAATTTTTTGGTCGGGATCGGGACAGCCGTGGTCTGGATCGTGGCGGGAGGGGAACGAATTGCCCTTATTAGCCCATCTCTACTCTTTGCCCATTGCCACTTTGTTAAAATAAACATTTTCAGACCCTTCTTTGCGTTGACGGCAAAGGACATTGGATATTCGAGTTTAATGTGCACATTCTCGCCGGGGCCGGGCTTACAACAAACATTTAATGGCTTAGTAAGTCTTAAGGAAAATTCAAGGGGAATTCTAGGAGCAGTTGGTGCTAGTGACGACGGTCATTAATATTTAGTTGTCAGTTCTTAATTATATTAAGCTGTTTGTTGTCAACAATTCTAACCCTCCGCTAACTAAAATATATCGATTACTTTGTGGCCTTAAAATTCTATCAAGTACGTTCACCAGCAGACTAATAATTTTTTTTTATTGATGATTTTTGTTAGATGATTGGTGTATGCTGGTGAACACGCCCATTGATTTTTCGCAATATCATGAAAACAAAAGCTGATGGAGAAAAACCGAGACGAGTCCTGTACTCAGTGCACAAAACTGGATCAGAATTTAATACAAACGGGCTGAATGCTATACAAGGCTGCACCTAAAAAAAAAAGTCATTTTGTTGGCCTTATGTACCACTCTGAACCACTTTTAAATCGGCTTAAGATGGTTTTGAATCGATTTTGTTCAGGAAATATGTCGAATTCCATACCATCCACCAAAGTGTAAGGACCCTTAGCTAGATATACAGACAAGCTGCTTATAAAGGATGATCTATTGAGAAGGAAGGAAATTTGGATAGAGGAAGAACTATCACTGACATTTACTTATTAAAGATGATTTCATTCAAATGTTGGCCGCGATTACGCCGTTAATGGTCCATTCGGATGATTCAATTTTGGATCACTCTTTCTAGCGTTGCAAAGGATATCTCGCGAATTATGCGAGTAATGCTTGCTTCCAAGTTTTGAATCATAAGCCAGCTATCGGTGAAGATTTTCGACTTCACGTAACCCCACATGCAAAAGTCAAGTCATCACACGATCTAGGTGGACAGTTGAAATGTCCTGAACGCTAAACAAACTGCACACCAAAATGATTTCTCAATAACTAATTATAATGACGGTTATTTTCCGACCGATCTCATTTTTAAAGAAGATAATTCCACTAGCCTATAATACAACCAAACAGTGCATTTTTGTGGATGTAGCGGTAGTTTGAAAGTCTCTTCGGATTGCTCATCAGCCGATGATTGTCATGCGACAATTTTGTTTGTTGAATTGAGCTGTGGCAGAGCCCCTAATAGACATTGTTTTGAGGTGGAGTCTTTTCATGATGATTTGCAAAACAAATCCTTAACAAAAAAAAAAAGAAATATTTGAAAAAATTTGTTATTTAACTGTTAGACTGTTTCACTTGTTTTAACAAAATAAGTTTTAGCGACCTCAAAGTTGAACCATTGTATTGTGTCCGTGCTTAGAACTATTTTGCATACCATGATAAATTTTCCATTTTAAAACAAACCGCTCGTGCAATACATTTTTATTATTTATCACACATTCAATTAAAATCCCTCCCCAATGTCATCTGCATATGTATAGGGACAGCACACGGTATCCTGGTGTGAGTCTAAAATGAATTATTTACACAGACCCTCCCCACCCCTCCGCCTGACACAACTCTTCGATTTACATAGCCAAGTGAGTTGCGTCGTTGTGTCCTTTGGGTCTCTACCGATGCTGCCTTTTTCTAGGGACTAATCTTAATACTACAAATTCTCAAAAACTGATGTACTCTATTTATATATTTTTTCTTTTCTATTGCTTACCCAATATTTTGAACAATACCAAAAAATACAAAAAATCAAAAAACAAATTGTTGTCTGTACCGGTTTCGCTGTTACTCACTGCCAACTGCTGTGCGAAAAACACTTGTCGTCGTCGGCCCGTACCCGCAGCGAGTCCACCACCTCAAAGCCACGTTGTAGTAGCAACTGCAGGAACTTGAACTGCAGTCAACGGCAGGACAACAACAACTCCAACTCCAGCTGCAGTTTGCAAAAGGAGCAGGAGCAGGACACAGAGACTCGCACCAAAGGCGTCTCGCTGGCACCGCAAACCCACAGTGGTCCGACTGGGCCACCGCCTGAAGTGCAGCCAGATGAGGTGACAAAAACAGTGCCAGCTCTCGAAACTGTCACCGAGTCGGTCATGGAAGAGCCCACAAAGCCGGCTGCTGGGACAGACACAAGTGCTCTTGCCCCCACTCCCTCCGATGCGGCTCCAAGTGTTTCCAGCAGTAGCAGTTGCAGTAATAAAGCGACCGTTACCGTTCAGCGACAAAGACGCCTGCGTACACCGGTCTGGGCGAGATCAATGTCCACGAATAAAACGTACTTGAAACAAATTTGTTTGCTTAAACCTAACTTAAGTCTAAATTCAAGAATTATTTTCTTAATTTGTTTATTGCATTTTTATTTGATTTTGTTAAAAACTTGAGTTTTCTTGCGTTAACCAAAAACACAGCCCTTACAAAAAAAAAAAAAAACTGTACCTCTGTCTCTCTCTCTCTCTCTGTCATTCTCTCTCTTTCTAACTCCTCTGTCTATTGACTTTTGTCTGCGTTTTTTCTGCTGTAAACTATTGTCTAGCCTCTCTGTCCTACCCTTTTTGAAAAAAATACAACTTTTTTGCTCGCTTTAACTATGTAAATATAATTCTATATCCCCTCCCCTCTGTAAGCTGCTCAAGTTGCCAAAACTCAAAGCATGACACAAAAATCCATAAAGAATTCCTACAAACAATTAACTTATTGAGCTACTGAAATTGGTCTGCAAATTGAACTTGAAAACTTAATTCTAAAACTCAAAGTTAATATTATTTTTCCAAGTGTTATGATGACATTTAAGCAGAGCTGTAAACTTGAATTACCATTACCATTTTTCACATAATTGAAAACAATTCCTGATTACCATTTTTTTACTAATCGTAATTGTAACTTGGAATTATGATTATTCAGTGAATATTCCAAAATTTAATTACTTTTACAATTACTTAGATAATTGAAGCTGTAAAGGGTGATTATTGAGCTCATCAACTGAATTGATTACGATAAAACAAACTGATCTGGCCCAATCTTGGCTTAGTTAGAAAATGGCATAATTCTTTAGATATCGTTAAAAGTCCTTATTTAGAGACATGAAATAAATTGCCAGAGATGGTGAATTGAACAAAAATGGAAACTTACACTGAAAACATTTTTGAAATTGAGCGTAAGTTTGACCGACTTGGATATACCCTTAAGGAGGTATTCCTCATGTGCAAAAACTTTTTTCGCATTTTTTATAGCTTGGATATTTGAGAATATCGCCACAAAAGGATTTTTTGAAATTCGAAATACTTCAGAAGATATAGCCTTTTAAGTGGAGCAATGTCTTCACAAATACAAGTAATTTTTATATTACTTCAAACTTTAAACGCACGTTTTTCGAGCTGGCGGCCATGATATCTCCAGTTACACTGAACCGATTTTCATGATCAAAACTGAAATCGACGCAGAATTGTCACCATTCTGGTCTGAACCTCAATCATAATTTTAAAAAAAATTTTACTATTTTTTTTTTACACTAAACTACAAAAAAAGGGCCAAAAATAGATTTTTCATATTTTAATGGCCGCCATTTTGTCAAAAAAAAATCACAAAATTTTTTTTGAGGTTCAGCCCAGAATTACATCTATTCTGATTATAACCCCATTTCCACTTTTCATTTCTGACATCCTGGAGACCTTGAATCATGGCCGCCAGCACCATACCTTTTTTTGGACACCCACATTGACGGCCGATAACTTTTGGAACAGCCCTCGCATCGAAGCAGTAAACATTTTTTTTTTTACTTTTATCTGTTTGTAACAAAATAAAAAAAACACATTTGGAAAATCTCTTTGCGTTTTCAAATAAGATTTTTTTTAAAAAAGGTCCAAAAAAGAGCCTTGACATGAGGAATACCCCCTTAACTCATGGGATGAAATGTTTTCCTGAGGAGGGAAATCCGAAAAATTTGCTATATTTCTTAATTCGGCTATTTATAATCCGCTCCTCATGAATATTTCAGGGATTATAGATATTGCGATCTGAGCAAGAGGATCCACTCATATGCTAGATTTTGTGAATCCTAGAGCCATGTAAAGTAACCTGTTCAAAACAAGTTGAATAGTTTTTTTAACTAAATTTTTGAAATTATTTTTAGTGTAGTTTGGAAGGTGACATGACAAAACGCCCACGGACATAAGGCCCATATGAAAAATTTTCAATCACTACTTGGAAATATAACTCAGATTTTTTTCTGGGCCTTTTGACCGGAAATAAAGCCCAAATGAAAAAAAGTCAAAATATAATTAATTCCTAATTCGATTTTTACTTTATAATATAGCTCTCAGCAAGCACTTAAGAGTATAGAAAGTAAAATTCGGTTTCCAAAGTAATGACAAACTTGGAAACGGTTCGAACGTGACAAAAACAGAATTGGTTTTCGGGTGCAGCTATATAAAGACCATAATAACTAAACTGAAAAATATTTTTAATGCCAATAGTTCTTTGAAAAGTATTTTATTTGACTTAAAAATCTTACTCACTTTTTTAAATAAATTTTTATCTCTGCCGATACGTGACATTTCAAACGTGAACTTTTTTTCCCAGTATGAATCAAGTATTAAAATGTAATGAAAATATTCAATTAATTGACCTTTTTTAATAACTAGTTATATACCCGGCGTCGCTCGGGTCCATTAAATTCTGTTCATATGTTTTTCCCCAATATTCAAAAAATGTTTGATTTCGGCATACCACAAAAATTCTTGAAACAGAAAAATGTAAAACACAATACTTCCGAGCAAGCCGCTTTTCTATTCATAGCTTACATAATTTCTGAAATCAGGCTCTAAATTACATTTAAACCGGTCGAATCAGGTTTTGAACTGGGAAAACAAATCAACTCTATTTCCATCATAAAATCCTATTAAGTTCAAAGCCTAGATTGTTATTTAGACATGAATTCAAACTTTTTTTAAACTCCTTTCTGAACGTCTTGAACATACTGTCGAACGTGACTTTTGTGGAACACTCTTTATCATAGATATTCTATCTTACCAAAGCTAATATTAAAAAGTGCAACTAATTCAAAAAGTGCCGGATAGAGAAAAGGCACTTGTTCTATTTGGCAGTCGATTTGCTTTTCTAAGCATATTTTTAATGGCTTAAATTACTTGAATTCAAATATTTCTAACTGTTCTACATTTTACTTTGTTGTCTTTGACCTTTTTTGAAATGCCCATTTTAAATGAATTAATTACACCAGCTTCTCTCTAATATAAAACTCAATAACCTTTCGATTTATAATTTGGCTCCATCTAACGTTTTTTAATTAAGAAATGGTGTTATAAACGAAAACAGTGAAGATGATGAGTAAATAATACAAAAGAAATAAATGATTTTTGAATTTTTCTTTATGAAACACATCTGTCATTTTTTTCAACTTTCAGTTTTAACTAAACCTTTAAAAACCAGAAAAAGTTTAAGGGTTACCAAATCCTTCTCTGTTGTTCCTTTATTTTTACCTAAAAATTTGTTCAGTGTAATGAGGTGAAAATTTGGATTTGGACTGATTTAATAACCCACTTTACATTGGAAACTGCATATTCAATATATGAAAATTTTTCATATGCAAAATATGTAAAACATCGCCAAAAATTGCCAAAATTTCATTTGTGTATTTAAAAAAACGCAGGCGTTGGCAAATGCAAGGTATACAGTGAACGTTCTAAAATATTGGGAAATTTTTATTATTATGAAAATTTAATGGACGCCAAGAGTACACGAGTAAATACAGTAAAGAAACCAATAAAAAAATCGCGAAATAACAAAAATTCTCATTTGAGTTTAGATTATCACAAAGCAGCGTACACCGGCAAGTAAAAAGGAGCAGTAGATTAAATGGTCAAAAAATCAAAGGATCTAAGATAATCATGAAGATTAGCAGCAATTAAAGACGCGTATACAAGAGGCTTAGTCCAAAAGCTGCGAAATTTGTCAAATTTTGCATTTGAGTATTTACGAAAGAGGCATAGATTGAATAGTCCAAAATTTGCCCAAAGATTATTATGAAGATTCAATGGATGGCAATGTAGACAAGTAAATAGGAGGTAAATCAAGGAATTGCAAAATTTTCAAAGTTTTCATATTACCAAAGATCATTTTGAAGAATTAATAGAGGAGTTAATATATAAAATTTTAGACGAACTGTCAAAAATTAATATTTGAGCTTGGATTTTTCGCGAAATCTTTAAACCTATTTGTATAATGTGGATCAAGATCGATAGACTATCACAAAGATTTAATAGTTGGCATCTAAAGACGGGTAAATAGAAGGTGATTGTCGATCGCCTTAAAGAAATTTAAAGCCAACGGCTAAATGGAAGATAGATCATACAGACCAAAAAAACGCATAGTTTCGAAAAAAAACATTTATAAGCTTCGTTTTATTTAAAATTCTTAAGGGTACGTAGCAACGCACGCCGGGTACCTCATATGGAAATTATATTTCAAAACAGTTTAATCTTTTAGCTCTTTTTAAATCAAACGTGATTCTTATATCTCATTTTCTGTTACTGACCTTTTAATAACCCTAGCCTAGTAGGATAATAATTGATTTGAAATATGCGATTTCTTATAAAATAGGTTTTTGCAAAAAAGTTTTAAGCGGACTTAGATCATATATCAATAAAATTAAGATGTGTGCAATCAGAATTCTTAAATCGGACATGCGGTTCAAAATATGCAAAATCCGCTGTCTAATTATTATACACATTTTTTCATTTCTCCATCATTGATAAATTATTACATGTCTTTAGACATTTCGGTGTCCGGGAAATTGCCATCTCCATGGCATAAAAATAAACCAAATCAGTTTGTTTTGTAGTAATCAATTTAATTATAAAGGGAATTTCAAAGATCCGACCTTTTCAAACGCGCCCCCCTTCCCATTTCGGTCTACTAAACTCTTTATGATTCGATGAATTCGACTAGTGAAAAACAAGCTCGTAAACGGTGTCACGTAGGAACCTGCTTTCTTTAAGCCCAAAAACCTAAAAGAATTTGTTTGTTTTTGGATTTTTGTGTCACGACTTAAAGCTAATAAAAAGCATATAAAAACAAGAAAAGTTGAAAATAAATGTATATAAATATGTAAATGTTTGTTTACACACTTGAATTTCATGGCATGTGTACGATTGTCCCTTCCCCCTACCCCAATGTAAAGTTTGTTTTTAAGCATGTAAATGTCAGTTGAGCAAATGGTAATTTTTAAATGTAAGCGCCACTTATCGATAAGCCGATAGCACATGGGCAGCACTTTGCCAGAGTATGACCATACTGTAGTTTGATAAACATAATTAAAAGGCATTTAAGCGATCTCCGTTTAAGATCACACTGTTAGTTGCCGCCAAAAGTAAAGAAAAACATACAATTTGTTTATTAAACAACTAATTGTGTGAATGAAAGCGAGTGCAAGTGAACGAAATGAACAGTGAGAAGGTGAAAAATGAAGCCGAATCGGAGGAGTCGGGGGTAAGTAAGCGGGAGAGTTGGTACCAAACTGAGCGCATGGAAGCAATAACACGGTGAGGCAGCAATTGATAGCTGTATAAAGCAAAAATAATAGCTGAGAAATGAGCGCTCTTGAGGGTGGAATTAATTGAGTGAACTGATCGAGTAGTAACTAATTACTTAACTAATCCCTCCACTTTCATTGACCTTCCTCTGGTTCAGGATGAATCCGCCAGCTATACCACCAATAGCACCACATCGAGAAGTAAATCGCCCTCATCCAGCAGCCGTAGCAAACGACGTGGTAAACGTAGCTCCAAATCCAAACCCAAAACAGGTGCGGCCTACAAATATGAGTAAGTGCCTCCCGCCAAGTGGTTGCTTCCGAAAACCAATTAATGCTTCCCCAATTATACTTCAAGCACTCATGTTAAGGAAAACCATGGAGCCAACATATTTGGCGTTACCTTCAACACTTTGCTGGGCAAGGAGGAGCCACAGGTGTTTGCCACAGCGGGCAGCAATCGTTGCACCGTCTACGAGTGTCCACGCAAGGGTGGCATGAATCTTCTACACTGCTATGCCGATCCAGATGTGAGTTGAACTCAGAAATAACAAAAAGAATCAAGTTTAAAGTTTGAAGGCTTCTCTTGCAGCCGGATGAAGTCTTTTATACCTGCGCCTGGTCCTATGATCTCAAGACCTCTGCCCCGCTCCTAGCTGCCGCTGGCTATCGAGGCGTTATTCGTGTCATTGATATCGAACAAAACGAGGCTGTGGGCAACTATATAGGACATGGCCAGGCCATCAATGAGCTCAAATTCCATCCGCATAAGCTGCAACTGTTGCTCTCGGGTAGCAAAGATCATGCCATTCGCTTGTGGAACATCCAGACTCATGTCTGCATTGCCATTTTGGGTGGCGTGGAGGGACATCGGGACGAAGTCCTGTCCATTGACTTTAATATGCGCGGCGATCGCATTGTCTCCAGCGGCATGGATCATTCCTTGAAGCTCTGGTGCCTGAATACTCCAGAATTTCAGCATAAAATCGAACTCTCACATTCGTTCAGTCAGGAGAAGTCGACTCTGCCCTTTCCCACGGTTACCAAGCACTTCCCCGACTTCTCCACACGGGATATACATCGCAACTATGTCGATTGTGTTCAATGGTTTGGCAATTTTGTACTCTCCAAATCGTGTGAAAATGCCATAGTGTGCTGGAAACCGGGACAACTGCATCAGAGTTTCGAACAGGTGAAACCCAGTGACTCCTCATGCACCATTATAGCGGAATTTGAGTACGATGAGTGTGAGATTTGGTTTGTACGCTTTGGTTTCAATCCCTGGCAGAAGGTGATTGCTTTGGGCAATCAACAGGGCAAAGTTTATGTATGGGAATTGGATCCCAGTGATCCGGAAGGAGCTCATATGACGACTTTGCATAATCAGCGAAGTGTGTCCACGGTACGGCAAATTGCCTTTTCGCGGGATGCCAGCGTTTTGGTCTATGTTTGTGATGATGCGACGGTCTGGAGATGGAATCGACGTCAAGCAGCGGCCATTTGAAGTGAAACAACGGATTCTCAATTATAAATTAAAACCACAACCAAATCTCAAGTGGCCAAAATTGATCAACATTTGCCTAGTTCCTAGTTTATGTTGTGTAATTAAAAAGTAAATTTATGTCAGGATATGAAAATATTAGTTTGAGTTTTAAGAGTTTTATCAAGTAAGTGACATTCTTGAACAGAGTCCCTCAGTCATACTTTGTGTTACAGGGAGACGCAGTCCCCTTTTTTCGAAGTACAGTATCATTAAGAGAGAGAGAGAAAAAGAGAGTGTTTCTTTTTCCATCCTCTCCATTTATTTAAGAAAAAGAGAGAATGGAAACTGTAACTGCCTCTCTCTGACAATCCGTGATGCTGTACTTTGGCAAGCTATCGTGTTGAGGGAATCATAAAAGAAGCTAAATTTTAAGGGAACAGTTTCAGTAAACTGTTTTACCTCCCTGGTCATAATATTTTTAAGCAAAACATTTAACATTTCATTTTAAGAGTCAGCAATTCTATGTCCATTTCCCATTCAACAATTCTATTCAATTGGCCCTTACTCGTTTTCTCATCCTTGCAAAAATTTCCATTTCTAATCGTGGAACAAACGCAAAAAGCACTTCCCTCATAACAAATTGCCTGCAATTGCCCCGTCATTTATATGCTTTGTCACAGTTTGTACGACATCCTTTCGGGATGAGTGAAATAAATGCGACAAAATTGAAACTGCCAAACGTCTTGCCTAACTAGCAAAAAGGCAAGGGAGAGATCCATGCGGCAGCAGCTATAACAGCTCCCAGCAGACTGATTAAATGTCATAAATTCCACAACGATTTTGTATGCGCTTGCTAAAGAAAGATGTCAAACTGTGTAAAGCATACCAAAGGGAACTTAAACTTTTGAATTTCAATTTAAGAAACTTTTCGCATACATTTAGTGGGACGTCGATTGTTATAAATTTGCAAAATCGCTCGAAACACTGTTATTTGTTGCTCGTTGAGGTAAGAAGCGGCTATATTAGCACCCATTCTATGTGAAGAAAACTAGTTCGTAGATAAAAATAATCGTTTATATACCCAATTTCGCATCAATTTTCATGTAACTTAAAATGATTTCTACTTACTTGTCAGGGGACCCAGTGAGAACCAGTTTGTAAACAATAATAAGAATAAAGCAGAGATCGCAAAAATCGGTACCCCGTTTGCCTGTTTCAGAAAACGACCGCTTTCTACCTCTTAGGTCAGTCTCCGGACTTTTTGACTGAATTCACGCACACTGAAATTTTGACCGAAAGTCCCAATTTTTCGTTTAGGAAAATAAAACTATTGTCGAAAAGGATTATGAATTTATATAGCTATTTTTTGGCAAAGTTTGGAGTCTCTTTACTGAATGGCAGTTCAAAATTAATTTGTCTTAAAAAAATAAAAAAAGTTGTAGTCAAAATTAGAAAAGCTTCAGCTGCTGGAATTTGAATTCTTATTTTCGACTTCGGAGTAGAAATTGTGAAATTTTGTGGGTTATTT
Source organism: Lordiphosa clarofinis (assembly GCA_018904275.1). NCBI lineage: Eukaryota > Metazoa > Arthropoda > Insecta > Diptera > Drosophilidae > Lordiphosa > Lordiphosa clarofinis. Next base: position 51,545 of record JAEIGQ010000177.1, read on the forward strand.
TTTTTTATTTTTACATTTGTCAACTTTTGCGTGCCAAAAAGTACCTCAATTAGGTTTCTTGCAATATTGCTTAGTTCATATTATCTTTGAATAATGTACTATAGCTGGAGGTAGAGCGGGTTTGCTTTAAATTTTTATAAAATCGTTTTTCAAATTATTTCCCATTTAAAATCGAGCAAGTTGCTTCAAAAAGTCAGCAGTAAAATTATTCCTTTTTTGCACTCTAAGATAAACTATTTTCATACGAATCCCATACGAATGTTTTAAAATGCGTAACATGTTCAAAAATCCTGAAGGTAAATTGTATTATATTAAAAAATTTGTGTTTTTCATGAATTAAATTTTTATTTTCATATTGTTGTTTTAAGTATTGAATCTAAATAAATAGCAGGTAAATTTAAAAAAAACATCGAACCTTTAATGCTTTTCTGAAGGCCTGATTAAGATTTGCTTAGAAGACATATAAATTTCTGTCGAGAATACCACAAGAGCTTCGAATTATAGTACATTTGAATACATACCTTTAGGATGTTTACACTAGTTTACAACATTTCCGATCCCGACACTTTGGCAGTCATTTTATATGTAAATCCTATTGCTAAGTCAAAAAATGCAGTCCAACTAATTTTTAGTGGGGCCGATTTCGAAAACTCTCTGAAAAGCTAGTTTTTCGATTGGGGAAAAAAGTACCGTCAGAAAAATGGGTATATCTTCAGTATCGTGTTCTCATTATGAAAAGTTGTTTATAAGTTTTGATTTTTTACACATTTAACACTGAAAATAGCATGGAAACGGGACCAATAAATTGCTATAGCAACACTTCATACCCAGTTTTTCTTGATCACGTCAAGTTCGCGTTTAATGGTGTAAAAAGTCACCACATTTGTTATAACAAATTCCCGACTCCAATGGACAAGCGATTAGTACCCAGCCTACAGAAGTCTAACTTAAAAAATAGAGTTAATGAAAACCACTCTACAGGATTTATTTTTAAATTTTTGCTGGAAGAAAATGGTCAAAATTTTTGTTTTTTTTTTTTTTGTAGTTGTAGTGGTTGATTTTGGATATTACGATAGTGATAATATGATAGATTTTTTAAACAGGTGTGAACGATGGAAATTCATTCTCTTTTTCCCGGATAGACTTAGTGATAAGAGTGAACAGAATAATTTATTTGTTAAGACCTGATTCCAGATGACATACATTTTTATTTAAGCAAAATACTTCATTCAAATAAGACTGCTTTGCAATAGCATTCAGATTTCAAAACAGTTTAAAAGTGTTTCTATTCATGTGAACTTCAACATAAAAATTGATATTTATGTCATCTGGAATTGGGCCATTAAAAAGAAATTTATCATCATAAAATAAGAAAACAATGTCTTCGGGAGGTGGTAAAGATCTTATATTTTATACAACTGTCTTTGAAATTGTTAGCGGAGTCGAAAATAAAAATTCAATTTGACGCTTTACATTCATTTTTCAACCTAAGTCATTCACAAAATAACCTAACCAGGTACAAAATAAAATCGCAGGTCATAGTAGCTCTTAAATAGAATAGTTTGAATGTTACCTATGGCTCCTACGCCGCACAAAAAACAATCAAATTGAGTAATTCCTATATTCTTCAACGGATTTTTACGAATTATGATAAGATAAGCAAAAAAATACATTTTATACAATTTTTTCATGGTGAAAATCGCACTAAAGATCTAGTTTATCTTTTAAATTTATAAATTTAATTCAAAGTTGCAGATAAAATCCTTCATAACGCCGAAGTCGAGCACCGGATAAAGAAGTGGTGTATGAATGAATGACAGGGCGTTTAATTAGCTTCCATGCAATTAATGCAAGATACTTACGATACTGAAGATATACCCATTTTTCTGAAGGTACTTTTTTCGCCAATCGAAAAACTAACTTTTCCGCGATATCTTAAAAAAAGCCCCAATTAAAAAAATTGTGAAAAATTTTTTGACTCAGCGGGGGGGACTTACATAAAAAATTTCTACCAAATGTTCGGGATGGCAAAATTTTTTTATTTTGTAAACTAGTGTTATCAGTAAACAGCGGATTTAGCTTATTTTTAAACAGTAGGCAATAAATTACTATAATCGAGAAATTTTTGGACAAGTTTCTTTTATCATTTTGGGCACTCTCTTTTGACCTAATTGGATTAAAATCTGTGTATAAATATGTTTCAGACTGAAAAAGTCTGTATTTTATTTTTATTAGCTTAAGTTTTTTTCTGAATGTCTTTTAGCGATTATCAAACATAAAACTTTTTAGCATATTCTGAACAAAGTCAGACCTTATTGACCTAGACCCTGCTATAAAATTCTATGATTCAGTTTTTCTTTCAAAGCGTATTTAATCGACGAATTGTTACGCCCAAACTTGTATGTCAGTCGAATTCTCCTCATGGCTGATTGCGTTTTGCATTAGTTTTGCATTTGACGTTTCGTTGACCACCATTTTTGGGATGCTCTTCCACCCTGTCATCAATTTGATTGTGGTTTACTGTAAGTAATTAGCTGAAGTTGACTTTGGGTTTTTGTGGCACATTGGCTTTTTGTGTGGTATTAAGTTGTCAATGCAGGGACCCACGATTCTCCTTTAGCCTTGACACGCAAAGTCTAAATACTCACACCTACAACACGACCCAAAAAACACACAAAATAAAAAAAAAATTAAATAAAATAAGCCAAAGCCTTTGTATTGTGCCATTTTTTCCTGGAAGCTTGAGTATATAAATATACATATATTTTTTGCCTAACATTTTATGGCAAATTAAAGTTGTGAAAAATTAGTTTACAGTGGTGGCAGATATAGTTGTCACGCTTGAACCCGAGTCTGCATTTTATGCCGGATTGGATGTAGTAAAGATTGGTTTTAAATGGCATCGTATGCATTTTTTAGAAAGAAGGCTTTAAAGTGTACGTTGTGTGAAAAAAGCTTCCAACTTTGTTAAAAAAAACTATTAAAGAATGGTACAATTTAATTTTAAACCTTGATACCCCTCAAACTGTACAAAATCGGTAAACGTCCAATACTCAGTTATGGGTGAGACATTGGACCCATAATCATCAAGAACACGAGGAGTTTATAGTTTAGAATAATGCTTGCGTTTATTAATCTAATAAAATATCGCTTAAAGCGGTCTACGATCGATCCTGTTTAATTCTCTTTGACGACTTACTATGCCACCGATTGATATGTGCGTCTGTACCTCTAATTTATCTGTTTTACGAAGGACTACAAGACATGAGGGACGGTTTTATCTTCTTAGTATATTAAGATACATTGTTGCTTTGACAAACTTCATTCATCATAATAGCGATTAAAGCAACACGACCAATACTTAATCATTTTAAAACTCCAGACACACCTTGCCCTAAAAAAAAGAAAGCATTTAAAACCAGGGTAACCAACCGGAATGAATGTCGGCTTCGGTCTAGCAGTCGAAAATTCCCTTTGGGTTCCAGTCCTTTTCCCACGCGGCAAAAAAAAAAAAAAAGTGCCTTGACCAAAACCCCCGTTCGTTTCGGTTGGACACCCTGAACAAAATCCACTGCAAATCGAACTGCTACCGAAAATCATTCTCTGTCTTGTGTACATCAGATGCCATTCAGCCACCACTTCATTGTCCTCCACCACACTGGTCTGTAGCAGTTCCACACATGTCCTCAGCTATGCCCGTCGTCACAGTCATATCCATGAAACTGACAACGGCGAAAGCAGTAAACGACGAATCATACGCTTGCGGTTTGTTGTCCCCCACATCCTTTTTGCCATCTGTGTGGTTATTGCTGTTGTTGTCCTTGTTGTTGTTATCGCTGCACTCTTGAAAATACACAATTACTCGCACCCAGCACAATGATGATTCGCTCCTTCCACTTGTCAGCTGAAAATTAATCAAGCCAAAAAATGCCTTGGGGCAATCAGAACTTAGCAGAGATTCTGGGCTGTCACGTTAATTCAGTTTTAGATGTGCGGCTGACACCGAAATTAGTTTACCATGTCATTTGTGTGATTCGCCAAAAGCTCAAAAGTCGTCATCATCTCTCCTTCATCGTGAGAGGCTAAGAGCCTTGTACAGCTGAGGAAATCCTTGGATTGCTGTTAAAGCTCTTAAAAGGTGGGCGTAGTTGGGGGCATGGTTTCCGATTTATGAAGACAAATTGTTAGGCTGCGCATTACCGGTTTTGATGTTGTTGTTGTTTTTTTTTTTTCAATACAAATGAAAGTCTCAAGAGGGACAGGAAATGACATAAGACCATTAGTGCCTACAGTGGTGGCGAAAATATTGAGACAGGTTTTGAAACTGGAAACTTAGAAAAAATGAGGCTTACTGAAAGCAAAAGAGTAGCAAAATAAATAATTCGTTAAATAAGAAGGAACGGAAGGAGTTAGTCTAAGAAGGAAAAAAAATATATTTTATAAAATGAAAACAATGAAAATTTTTACAATAGTTCTAAAAAAGACTAAAATTACTAAAATTAAGATTAACTAAATAGAAAACCACTCATAACAGTAAAAAGGCGGCAGAGACAATGTAAAAATTCTAAATAAGTAAAAATAAAATATAATAGAATTAAAAATAAATAAAAATATTTAACACAAAATTTTACGTCTGCATACCTTTCCATATATTTGTGTGAAACTCTTAAATTTCTTCTGAGTACTTCACAACTCCGCATGGGGCTTTAAGTGTAACGAATCCTTTACAAATTATATGAAATTCTACATATGTGCTTTGTGGACAGAAGATAAGGCTATATGTATATGAAAAGAAAACAGAAATAAAAAATACATAGAAAAAAGGTCAATAAAAAGAAAACGGCAGCTAATCAGACCAAACCCAGGCAGAGTTTTTATACTACCATGACACCCTTTTAGAATTTTTTGGTCTCGACCGTATCAACTTTTTTGAGTTCAAAAATGTGTCACAGTGTAATTTAAAATTAAACCAAAAGCTACGATCTAGGCAATGTGACCATTTTACTTGCATACTTCTTACAATCTGGTCACACTGTCCCTATTGTCACTTTTGGTATTTTTGTTTTGGCAAGTCTTTGATGGAAGTGTATACTACGCTTTAGTGCAGAAAATACCAGATTTAATTCCGACAAATTGTACATTTTGCTATGTTCTTTTAAAAAGACTTAAATAAATAAATTCCTATGGAATAATATATATATATATATATTCTCAAAGAGATATGTCCCCATTACCATCACAATGGAAGTGTGTCGTTGAAGTTGTTGTACAGTGATGTCTCTGATACCATATATGGGATTATCAGGCATGTTCTCAATTCCACTTCCACGCCAACCTTTCGAAAAAGTTTTTCGTTTTTAAAAGTAATGCAGCAAGTCGGTGGAATGAAAAGTAATTGCCAAATTAAATACTCTTACAGTTGCTAAATGTACATAAAGTAAATTTTTCTTAATTCTGTTATAAATTTTTAAATTGTTAGTGAAATTTAAATGCATTCTGGTCTTTGATTAATTTATAAAGATTTTTTTGTTATATGCGTGCAGAAATTGGCATTGCCCAGCCAAACCTAAAAGTCAGCCTCTCTCATTCACGACTGTTCCATTTTCGATCGTTTCGCTTGGAGTTTTGGTTTCTCTCTGGTTTCCAGCGGATTTCGAAAAGTAAAAAGAGAGCATTCATTCGAAATTGAGAACACAAATTAAAAACCGAAAACGTTCTACGATTAGTTGGGTTGCTGGAACAGCCAGAATGACTTTTGATAGTTCATTCAGTTAATTAAATTAAATTAAATTAATTAAAACGTTTGATGATCAGGAAATCCTTGATTGGTGCCATTAAACGATTTTGTAGAAATACTAAACTATTTGTATTATCCTTCTTCTTTTCAAATAAATTCAAATAAAAATCGACATCATCTCCACATTCACACAAATTAATTGGATCAAAGCTGTTTTCCTTATTTATTTGCAACTGAATAGATATGATGGATAAAATTGTTTAATATTTAAGACTTTAACGAGGGTCTAAGAAAATGCCTCATAGGAATGCATTATTTTCTAAGAGAATGAACTCGCGATTTTCTATTTCAATGAACAAAAGTTTTGCTAAGCCATTTAATTGAAGCCTACAATTCAGCCAATTTTCGTTAAAGTCCTTGATAGCTAACTGCTCGTATTGCAGTCTAGTCGTTGCATTCAAATCCGAAACTGTACCTGTATAATCGGGGGTGCCACGGAAATCTCTAGAGATTTTGCCGACGGTTGGTTTGTAAATCTCTCGAAAAATTCGTTGGTGCCGCAGAACTTCTAGAGATTTAATTTTATAATTAGAAAATCTAGTTAAAGCACCAGATGATCCAATTGATGTTCCATCTCTAAAAACAGGGCTGAATCTCTCGCAAAAGAACTTCCCTCATTTTAAATGTGGGTTAATTTAATGATTAACTGAAATTTTTTGATTGTGTTATATGTTTTATGATGCATTTTTAAACAATAATTCAAATTTAAATCCTCTTCTCCATAAATATAATGCAAACTTTAAAAATTTGTTGACGCCAAACATGAGGTATAAATTTCCATCCCCCCCAATCATAGAGGGCGACACACCGTCAGAGGGAGCTAGTAAGAAAAGAGGTTTTCAAAATCACCCAACAAAACATGAAAGGGTTGAAACAACCAAAAGTAATTTCTGTGGCACCTCAGAATGGAAATTTGGTTGGAAGAGGTTTATGTGGCACCCCCGAATGTCTTGGTCCTTTTCGGTCTTTTTGGTTCTAAAAAGTTTTGAAAATTCCTCATTGTTCAAAGCAAGTAGTGGTGCCATCTATTGTTTATCAGCGCTGCTACTACAGGTACAGAGAGTATTACAGTATTATTCCGACCTTCTTATTTGTTTTCTTTTGTGTATGAACGAAGTAGAGTTGGGTTTTTCATGAGTAAGTGGACAATACTGAGTTGTTCACTTAAGCCGGGTATCCAGCACCGCGGAAACTAAAAATTCCTGTCAAACTTCATATAAAAAAAACATGAACGTAATCCACAGTCTCTTATCGATAGTTGGGTTATCGATAGTGCGTGTGGATGGAAAAAACAGCTAATACACAGCGCAGGAATTATTGCCAACAATTATTTTAGATGTGATGAGCAAAAATTTTGGGGGAATGCTTTTTCATTTATCTGTTATGAGCTGTAATCTGGTTGGGGAACCATCAGTGTGCAAGGATTGGTAGATGGTGCCAAGGGCACACTTGTGCTAAATTGATGAAACCGCCAGAGGGATGCTTTTCACAGACCGTGAAGATGCCTTCATAATCTGTGTGTCTCCAGATCATAGGAAAATTTATTAGAGTGGTGCACCAATTGGTCATGATACCTGCTGGTGTGCAATTTGTGCAGATAGTAGTATAAAGTATGTAGCACATAATCCGAGCACCATGCTTAATTCAGAAAATATTTTTTAAATTTATTTAAATTCAAAAAGTTAACAGTGCCAAACGGCTGTTTGATCAGAGACCAAGCAGCTAAAAGGTGAAAGGTCACACTATTTTAGTTAAGTTTCACACACTCAAGAAATAACTAGCAAATTCCTGGCAGGAATTTTCCGCAGTGCTGGATACAGGCCTTTACCTGAACATTTCTACATGCTCTTCAGTTGTTAAATTTTCAACAACATGCTGGCGTTTTTTTTGTGGAAACTGCAATAAAGGAATACAATTTGTTCGAATGATAGCTAATCACCACCATTCTTTGGTTAGGCGGGCAAGCGAACAGCTGAACAACTGAACAATCAAACAAATTAATAAGTGAATAACTCACTTAGTTGACTCACTTAAAAAAAAGAACAAGTAAACATGTTCAATGAAATGAAATACCCCTTAAAATTCTATAGATAGTTCGTTGCGGAGTTTGAACTTGTAATGTATTAAACTCGGTTCTTAGATCCGAAAATCGGTTAAAATTGTGGCTTACTAAGTTAGGCATACTTCAATCAATAGTCAAAGTGATCACTTTCACATTTCCTTTCTTGAATTTGGAGTAGATTTTTAAAATGAATTTCCACTAGATAAGACACTGATTCTGTTTTTGGTTAAAGTACTACAAAAGCTTTTGAGAAGTTGTCTTAAGGCATTTTTTGAATTAAGCCCGATTTGCGCTTACTTTTGGCTTAGAAGGTTCAGTTAAGGGGTCTCAAAAAATAACAACTAGGTCAGTCTTAAAGAGACAATTGCAAAATCCAGAAAGATTTAGTCAAAAGTTTAAGTAATACAAATATTTTATAGAATGTGCCGTTGGAATGTTGGTTGAACCAATAAGTTAGTAGTTAAATCAATTTTACGGAATTCTTTTTAGAAGTAGTATTCTTGGACTTCCACCTAACTGCCGGGCCTCCTTTTTTGATTTTACCATTTTAATTTCGGAGCTGTTCCGATTACCGAATACGAATGTTGTAGTTCTTCTGCGGATGCTATTGTTGGTCGTTTCATTTGAAAAACGTTCGCAGCTTTGATATCAGAAATCAAAATACGTACGGCTTACCCGGAAATTGACTCGAAACTCGAAGCAGTTGCATTTCTTTCATACCCAAGAAAACATGTCCGCCTTCATTTTACCCACCTTATCACCGTTGCTGACGCAATTTTCGCTTTTGTTTAATTATGATAAAAAATAAAGGCATATAATAATAAAACTTCAAAAACAAACAGCAAAAAGAACAAACGCCACCAACACAAATCACAATTTCTGTAAATTTGGAGGCTTTCCATATATGATACTTTATACACATGTTTGTATATATATTGGTCGTTCCCATTGGGGCGGCCCTTGCCCGTGTCGATATCTATTGTTGAAAATTCACAAAATTAAATGCCATTTGCGGCTTCATTCATGACGATAAGGTTGAAATAATTTTAATGTGTTTTCGGTGACGGACTCGGATCGAAGGCAAACAAACAAAAAAAAACCAAATATGAAAAGTGAAAAGTGCTTCAGCTGCAAACAAATTGTTCAATAAATCACAATAAAAGGCGAAAGAGAAATTTGATATACGAGTTCTCTCGTGTGTATTTTGCAATTATGCAGCATGGCGGACCAAGGGCGAAAAAGTAATTGCAATTCTCGTCATTAATTCCCATTAACTTTGATTTAACAAGTGGACGCGAAATTGTCAGTTTGGGTTAAATGATGTATGTGCATTATAATTAATATTCGCGCTTCATTTACCACCTGCTCCAGGGGGGGAAAGCAATTAAAAATGCGAAAGATATGTTCAATGAGTCAGTGACAATACCCCCATCAATGGGCCCAGAAATTGGGTCAACTAACGCGCAAATCGAAGGTTGTTTTATTTGCCAGTTAACTGTTGTAGTAGTCGTACGTATCATCAATCATCTTTCACTCAAAGGCATTAGCCAACTAAAGAAAGTGACCCAAAAACTAAAAGGAATACCAAAACGCCGTCTAAGGACACTCCTCTTGCCCACTTTCCCAACGAACGGCAGAAGACAGACAAAACTGCGAAGTGGAGACTCGGCAGCTGATATTACGAAAAGTAAAATCAATAATAAATGATGTTAACTGCCAATTTTTGCCACATAAGCAAACCTGAGGAGGAGGGGAGTGAGCGGTGGGCAAACGTCCAAAATAAGGGCATCAATTGAAAGGACCTTCGAGTTGTGGCTGTTTTGTTTTGATAGTATTTGCTGCGGCCGACTGTGTTTTGTGCTGTGGAAATACAAAAGACCATACGCACTTTAATCAGGCCAAACCCGTGGACGCCAGAAACGAGGGTAGTTCTTTAACAATTTGAGGCTCAAGGTCAACGGATGATTATAATTCAATTATCAACACAAATTAACAAAGAAATGGTTCGCCTGTACAGTACTGTAATAAACAATTTTAAGAAGCTTAAGGTGTCGCGGAAATAACTTTGAAGCAACTTCTAACCCAAAACCAATTCTTAGAGCTCTTGTTAGGAGATTTAGCTAAACTCTCCACCAAAGTTATTTTTAAAAGCAAAATTAATTTTGAAAATGTAAGCAACTTTTTTTTCTGTAAAGGTTTCATCAATCAAATGAAATATTTAATTTGTCTTAGTATTTTCGCAAAAAAACAAATGTTCCTACACCAACTTGTCACTCAACTCTGTGATATGCAATAAAGCCCACGGATATAAAGCCCATACAAAAAATTTCGATCTCAACTTTAAAATACAACTCCAAATATTTTTGCTCTTTATGTCCGGTCATGAGGCCCATATATGTAATAATTAATGTTCACAACATAACCAAGACTGGGGCTTAAATTAAGTAACCATGAGACTCAACGTAAGCCCCACCATGGCAAATTTTATTTTAATCATATCCAACGAATTATAAATTCGCCCATTTATTGTGAAATAATGGTTACACAAATACTAGTCACTACTTTTTTTAGCTTTCTGTAAGTATAGGATTTCGCGTTGAGGAGATCCGAAGACCAAGTTTTTGACTTTTTGAAGTAAATGAAAGCAAGTGAGCCAAGCAATTTGTCATTGATCTAAACCAGCGGTGGGCACCAAAAATACGGGAAAAGGCTCAGCGGCTACATTTTTTTGTCCTTTGAAATAACAGGCCGGGCTGCAAGGGACAGGCGGGCTCTTCGATTGAGCACCGCTCATCTAAAGCGGCGATTGTCAACGAGAGCGAGAACTAAAAGTAAGTGTGTATTAGCGTGCAAAAATAAAACGATTCGATCAGACCGTATCCACCAGAGATGACAGAAGTGAAGGTTGTACGTTTGCTCACTCCCTCTTCGCTGTCTGCTGCGCTGCTATTGCGCTCAGGTTCAGTGGCGGATCTAAGAACTGGCTAAGGGGGGGGGAGGGGTTCCAGTTCCCGGTTATCCAACTCCAATCACAGATTCAGTTAATCTATGTGGTTCACAAATTACTAACAACTATCGATGGTCAATACTCACGCCTTTTATGTATCTCACAAATCTTACTCACACACACACACATTTATCTCTCCGCCTCTTTGTGACACTCATTCTTAACGGCAACACGACGTGTCCGAACTTTAAACTAAATAGTTATCTTGGCGTTGCCACAACTGTATATATAGTGGCGCCATCTATGTATTAGCAAACAGACTAAGGTCTGCCGTCAAGTTATTAATTTGCAATTTAAAACCGCACCATAAAATTGAGGCCAAAATCTTCAAAGATTTCCAGGGCACCCCCCCAATATAGCATTTCGAAAGTCGATCAAGCTCGACTGTAATCTAACCATAACCTGTCAAAGTTTGTGGCAACTCCTTGCTCTTTTCTATGTTCCTATCTCGACGGTACAGTAGCACTTACTTTAAACTTTAAAACAATAAACTTTTTGTGGTAAAAGTTTTGGGATTGGGATCGGATCATATTCAAGATGCTTTCCACCTTTCCTTTCTAAAACACATAGTCAAAAGTTTTTTTTTTCTATTTTAAGCCAGAAATTGCTTAATCCATCCTCGTCCGGTCCAGGTTTTCAAAGCTCTTCCCCTCTTTTTTGGCCTTTGTTCTTGCATGTAGGCTTTGTCCCTTCACATATGGCTCCATATGAGTCGAAAAGTTTTTCACACACAAAAAAAAAGCCTCCCAACAACAACACAAAATCATTGACAGAAAACAAAGCTGTCGATTTGGCAGCAATTTCCCGTGCGCTGCTGTTGTTGCCAACAAATGACAATGGCAACCGACAAAACGCTTGAAGCACGGTCACAGGAAATTGCACGCATAACTATTAAGTGGCAGACATTGGGGGCGCATTATCATTGGCCCTTTATGGATGGACCGAAGCTTTAGCGCAGCGGTAACAGCGGTAACTGCTGAAAAATATTTGGCTCTCCCAGTGGACAAAAAGTGCCGAATTGTTTAACTGTGAGGGAAGAAAATATGTTAAGCTTTAATAAACTGAAACTGCAAGAACTTTTCGAGGGTCGAGACGAAAAAAGGGTTAAAAAAGAAACTTCCTGTCTGAAATGTCTAAACTAACATGGCCTCTCACGCTCACGCTCAGCACAACCCAAAGTTTATTGCAACAATACTTCGTTTGCTTTCTCTTTCTCTCCCATGTTTCTTGCAAAACCAAACGCAGCTACAAATATGTATGCGTGTTCTTCAGCGTAGATTATGTTGCTTGCACCGAATTGAGTTCGTGTGCATCAGACAGCTACCCACACTTGTGATTCTTTTTGTTTTAGAAATATTTTTTTTCATTTGTATTGGCTTCTACCTAATCTAAACTAAAAAAGTGTTAAACATTAAATTGAAAATTCCACAGTAAATTCTTTCATATTCTTCTTAAAGTTTCCTTTAAATTTCCCATCAGGTTTCACCCCCATTTTCTCTTTCTTAACAAATTTTCCTTGCTTTCGCAACCTGTTGCCTACCTTAAGGCATTTTATTCTTTTTGTGTGAAGTTTGCGTGATTTCTGACTGCATTTTAATACCAATGTACGTACATTTCATGCAAATGTGCCAATAACTGCTGCAATTTATTTGAACAAATATGGCACGCAAATTGTGTTGCACGAATCGACACGTAATGAATTGAAAATGAGATGCAATTGGTGAAATAAACAATGAACGAGTGCTTTTTTCTGTAGAGAACTGCCCTTAGGGAATTGGGTTTTATGGCCCCGGTTGCCACCTTGAAACCTAACCCAAACCCACCCGAACTTTAACCCTCTTATTCCTCTGGCCACATCTTGGGGCATTCCCGCTCACTCACTCTTGGCATGCAAAGTCATTAAACAAAAGGCAAAACGCCAAGGCTTAAAAAAAAATAAAGGAAGTTGGCTTACAGCTCTTGAAGCTCCTCCTAGCTAAGGCGTCGTGATGTTGTCGTGTTTATCAGAAGCTTCCTATTTGTTGATGCCTTTTAGCATTTTGTGTAATTGTTTTGTGGAAATAGTAAAAACATATACATTTACTGTGAATACGCTCTCGGGTTTAGTTACACTTAAACAAAAAATGTGGGAAGGTAGGAAAGCTAAATTTATATATAAATTTAAATTATCATAAAGACGGTTTAATAACCGGAAAAAAATCCTTAACGGAATCCTACTGTGTTATCTATAGCAGGTACGCTGCGTGCGTTGCTAATCAATTTTTAGAAATTTAAACACAAAGCCAAGAAGAGAAATCAAATATTCGTCCATCAAAATTTCAAATCATTATAAAAATTGTCTCATTGACTCATATAAGAATATTTGAAAATTTCCAATATTTAAACCGATTGACCGTGAATCTCATTTTGGAATTTTTGGGACAGTTCTGTTTACACCACATATATTTACCTCTACGATTGCAGTAATTGTTTGATCTACACCTCCTGTTTACCCGTCTACATTGGCATTTCCATGCCTCGCAATATTTTGGACTTTCTTAAATTCTCAAATTAAAATTTGGAAACTTTCGCGGTTTTAGAGCTACATAATAATCTTAGGTCCGATGAAAATTTTTGAATTTTCACGATTCGTTTATTCATTTGATCTACAACTCCTCTTTACCGTTGGAAGGTGTTTTCTACTCCTCTTATGTTCAACTGTATATCGAAACTTTATAATAATCTTTGGGTCTTATGAGTCATATGACAAAATTTAAAATTTCATATTGTAGTATAATATGAAAAATTATACAATTAGGGTCTTCTTCAAAGTATCGGCTAAAATACTTGGTAATGTGCTGTTCTGATATAGAAATTTAGATACTGATTTTTCTGTATAGGCGTTGGCTGAGTGGGTATGGTTCGAGTCCCGGTAACGGATTGATCTATAATCTTTTTTTTTTTCAAAAAAATTCAGCTTACACGGTTCGAGCACACGACTTCCTGATAATGAGTTATGCATAAGTGCTTCACGCCGCAGAGGATTTTAAAATCCGTTGTAAATATTGAGTGTAAAATTTATAATGCTGTTCTAAACATCTGCTTTACCACAACAATTACTAGGGTAAATCACAAGGGGGCGCTCACTAGCTCATATGTGGTTAATTTAAAAATTACGCTTTTACGAGGGCTGGTGAACACCCTAAATTTTTATTATTTATTTTCTTTCGTAAATACTCAAATGAAAATTTGTCAATGTTCGCGGCTCTGAACTGAAAATCTTTGGCCTGTAATTTGCAAGTTTCTTCGTGAATTTCGGTCTGTTCAATCAAAGACTTATTTATATTATAGATGACGCATTTGAAACTAAAAACGAGTCTTTTTGGGAGCTGACATTGGTTGCAAATTTTTGCATTTCGCTGCCTTTACGAGGATGCGTATACTGAAACTTAGCTATACGTTTTCTAAATTAGCTATTCTGCTAAGAGCAAAAATTTATAGATAATTTAGATGACACATGTGACGCAAATAACGATTTTTATTGGGAGCTGACATTGGATCCCAAAAAAAAAAATATATTGTATGAGATGTGGTATCTATATATGTATTGTCTTTGGTTCAATCTACATTTTTTATTTAGGCTGGAATGACACTTGCTTTTTTACATACCAATTCTAGCAGCAATATTGTCAGGCGAATATTACGAACACGGCGAATTCTTAAATAAAATACCAAAAAAATCCTGAAGATTGTTGAGAATTTAGTATTTCCACCCGATTTCAACAAGAAAGGTCACACTGGCTGTTGTTGACATTTGATCTAATTTAACAAATGGGTGTAAAATTTGTAAAATGTTTTAATAGGTCGACAGGTTAGATAGGTTAGATGAAATAGGCTGCTCGGCCGAGGCCGTGATCAAGCCCTTTGTGATGTAGGTTAAAAAGGAGTTTGGTGGATGTATATGGGCGTTGACGGTGAGCCAAGTATTTTAGGCGCAGATAACCAGGTCATCTAGGAATGGGTATCCCAGGTGCTGGGTGCTTAGGGCTATCTTGAAGACAACCAATTTTATAATGCATTTTATACCTTGCAGAGGATGTTCAGCTCTGATGTTTTTAGCGTATAAAAGATAGCACATAAACTGGCTTTTTTCAAAGGAAATATTTTTATTATTCTTAGAAAAATAATAAATACATACACAAAAACTTAATTTTTATAATTGAAAAAAAAAAAAATAGTTTAATTTCAAGATGCTAAAAGTAATCAAACATAGTAGCTACAGCAAATTTTTGTCTAGCGACAATATTGTATCTAGCAAAAACAATTCTGCCGACGGCTCTGCCTTCAGCAGCAATTTATTGTGCGGTGAATTCAACAACTGTCTATCTCGCTCTCACACATTTAGATTCCCATTAGAGCACGAAATTGCCAATTCTTACGAACACTTTCGAGTATACATAAGAGCAAATTTTTTGTCTTCGATTACTATTTATCGAATATTCATAATATTAAGTCCTATAAAATTTTAGCATATATTGCGATATTTTTGACCATTGTTTGACCTTTTTTTTTACCAACGAATGTCAACATCATCTAAGCATTAAGCGCTTTAATAAATAGTATTATAATAAGTTCGCAAATTTCGCGGTTTATTTGACCATTAAAATAAAAGCTATTTCATATGTTCAAGTTCAGATTATCAACTATTATTTTCCAAGTTTATTGCGATTCCTTTCAGCCATTTGTGCGTCAGAGCGCTTTCATAAATACTTGTATAATAATTTTTAAAATTTTGCAGTTCTTTGGACCAATTAAATAACAGTTATATAGCTTATGTTCAACTCTAGGTTGTCAACTATATGTGTGCCAAATATCATCATAATCTTTTCAGCCATTTGTGGGTGAAAGCGCTTCCAAAAATACTCTTATCATAATTTCGCGGTTTTTTGGACCGTTCACAAACTTCAGATATTATTGATTTTATTGAATCTTCTCTTAATGAGACTAACAATAAGTTTTCAAATCTTAATTTAGAAACTATTATAAACCCATCCCCTATTGGAGGTGGTTCATTTTCCGCGGCTCTTTAACTCAGTGGCAGGGTTGGTAGGTCTTTCCTTTTGAGACGAGAATGCGTTGATTGCAGGGTAAGAGATTGTGCAAATTCATTAGGATGGGCAAGAAGCTTTTCGGAATATTTTCGTTTGAGGTGCTGTAATTCAGTTTCGATCAATGGGATCCTTAGGTCGTTGTGGATACACTCGTTGCGAATGTACCATGGCGCTCCAGTGAGTGGTCTAAGAATTCTTGATTGAGATCTTCGAAGAATGTCCACACTGCTCGCACAGGCATTTCCCTATAAGTAGCTGCGATCCATAAGTCCAGACAAGCTTTATGATGCTTTCGTACTTTATATTCCAGTTTCAGAGGGTAACAGGAGTTATTTAGCCAGTGCAGGCTGTTGGCCTTTAGCTTTATTTGAAGTTTTTTCGAATCTATGTGTTTGCGCCAAGTGAGCCGTCTGTCGAGGTGTACTCCAAGTTATACAACATCGTTTGATTAGGGTATCAATGTCGTGTTTAGGGATAGGGATATAATCTTTATTCGCCAGTTGGCGCATAAACATACTGTGCAAATTTCGTGAAGATCGGTTCAGCTGTGTAAACAATATTTTGAATGATTTGATTGAAAACATAAATGGGATTATGCCTGTATTTATTACATTATATGACGGAAGTCATTTTCAGAACCGAACCCTTTACCAAACTGATTAGGTGCGGTTAGGGTTCGGAAGGTCTTCGGTCTCTAATGCTTGTTCTCGGAAAATGGAACCCTTACTAAAAAAAATAGCCTTTAACACCATTTTAATAACCCACTTTGCCAAGACCGCAGTTAGAGGCAATTTTGCATAAGCATTATGTACTTGATCCCCTTTTTCTATGAGTGTAATTGTGGGCGAGTTTGGTACATAATAGTTGTGTGTGGGCTTGCCATGACTCTGCAATGTCTTAGTGCTGACATAATTGATATGGCCCCCATGTACAGTATTCTCCTAGTTCTTCGTGGTTTCCATTTTTTTTTTGCAGTTGGCGTGTGCTGGGCTATGTACACGCAATCCAGCTGCGAAGCTCTCCGTGCTCTGGAACACCACCAACACGCAAGGAGCTCTGTGCACAATATTTTTTTTGCGCTCGCCTGGCGAACAATATTTTTAGTTTAAATTTAACTCGCAACGGACCAAGTTCGGCCAAAACCAAATAACGCGCGAAAAATATCCAAAAAAGTGGTGCACGAATATTGAAGAATGTATATTTTGTTGTCTCATCATTAAAAGCGCATTTTGGGTGAAAGTGATGTATTAAGTTCGCGACATTGTCACAAAGTCAATTTCACACAACCCCCTCAAAGTCCATGTTGTGGTCAGGCGAGCGGGCAGAATCAGCCGTAATAGAACAACCGTCAGAGACCAGTCGAACCAGCAGCATTACCGTCATTACCATCGTGGTCGTCGTCGCCGTGCGGGCCATGAGTCGTCTGAGGCGTGAAAGTAGCCGACAAAGCGTCATAACCGTTGAGCTCATACAGTTTATAATTCAGTATCGCGCACAGGAGACGCAGGATAAGAAGAAAAGGTGCGCCCCAGCATAAAAGTGCTAAACTAAAAACTAAAATAAAGAATTTGCTATGTTAAGTGCCTGTGAAGCGGAGCATGCCATGAAAACGGAATGGTAGTACATAAATAATTCTAAAAAAAAAACAGACCCAAAATTATGCAGTAGTTGTGTTGACCATTCTCAAATAACTTGAGTGAATTAACTCGTTTCTGCACAGCAGTTTTCTTTATGCGTAGGAAGTGCACCATAAATATAACACAAATAAAATTATGAGCAGCTCCATAGATTGTGGCTAGTGTGTTATTTTAGAAGGGGGGACGAAGAGAAACTATGGTTAAAGGCCAAAAGAAATGTTAGGTGCAGGAAGTGTAAGGAAAAGATAGGAAGTTACACACACATCAGTTTTAGCTTTTTGCTCTTTGTCGTTGGCCTTAAAGCGGGCTCAACTCAACCATTGGTCTTTGGTTTGTAAATTTGTATATTTTCACCAAGGGTCCAAACCGGTACAAAACCGAAAGCCTTTCAACCGAACCTCTGTTTGCTTAAAATGTTCAATTAAATTACGGTTTTGGTCTTCACTTATGATTTGAAGGAAATCAGATGCAATGGATATTCCAACAAGTTGGAAGCCGCCCTGATAAAAAATTTTTTTACTGCAAAATACCCGGCACCAAGTCATGTGGTTCCTATAGCTTTGATTTCCTAAGTTAACTTCCGCCACTGAATATATTTTCATGCATATTACTTTTCATATGTTTGAACTGAACTTTTTCGAAAGGCCTGCTTTTTTATTTAATTTTATTTTAAAATTTTTTTTTCATATCTCAGGTGTTTTTGCTCGGATCATATTATGGTATACAGAATAGTTAGATATGGGGCCTAGGTAAATATATATATTTAGTTCCTAGGTTCAAACTTGAAACATGTGACTCAGACAAATGGGTAAAGGGTATAAATAAAAGCAAAGGTTTCAACCAAAAACTTAAGACCGACAACATAAGGAACCATATTGCAGTTCTTGACCAAATTTTCGGTGTATGGAGAATTTATTTTCCTATACTTAATTTGTATACAACAAATAAAAAAGGACATAATTCTGTTTGCCCCTATAGCTGCCGCCCCTGTTTGTAAACTTTGCGTCGGTCTTGTAAAAAATGTTTTGTCTAGTAATGCAAACCGATTAAGAACCGAACTGGTTTGAACCCAGAACACAGACTTTTTATACTCTATACCATAGGTCCCTCTGAAATCGGAAGTGGTTCACTCTGGTGTTCGAAACAGTATAAATTTTTCGGTTCTGTTTTATTGAGCGGGTTCTGAAGGTCTGTGAACCTAAATTTGGGTTTTTAACTTAATTTTGGAAAAAACAAATTTAACTTACTGAAAAAAACATCGAAGGAAACTTAAGTTTACATTTTAAGGCAATCTCCATTTCTTCCAAAAGAAGCAAACACGTCGTGCATTATGTATAGGTCACTAATTCGTTATTTTCTAGCTTCTAAGCTAAAGATTCCATTTCATGTTCATAAGAATATGAACTTGGTGGTCTAAGGTTCAAAAATTAAGTTTCTTGAATCTACAAAAAAAAGAGAAATAAAAATTGGGTTGAACGTTTTTCAAAAAATTTTTTAAACTTTAATAACAAAAATAAATTGAAAAATAGAAAAATGATCATTATACTAGCTCGAAAAAAAGAAAGTGTGAGTTGGCTCAGATATCACCAGAGATAATGTTATAAACGTCCAGTTTAGATTGTGTAACTTTACTGGCAGACCCGCGCGGCTCTGCTTACCAAATAAAAATAAAACTTTCCTATATTGTTCAAAAAATTCCATTTATGTGCTCAATGTAGATTTTGTATTTCACGACCTTCATTTGCAGTTGTTGTTGCATCATTGTTCCGTTAATTTGAACGGGAACTTGCTGTGCGTAGACGATTATTTTCATTGCGATAAATGAAAAAAAAATATTCCTACACAAGTTGCAATTTTTTCAGAAAACAATTTGGCACACATAAAGGTATAAAAACAAAATCTATCATAAAATGTTCCGTTCTACAGAATGATGCAAAATGAAATGAAATTGGCGTTCAAATTTTAATTTTTGAGGAACTTTTTTATAGAAAAGACAACATTTTTTTTTTTTAAACATGCCAAATACTCTAGCTACCATTTTAAAACATACCGCAATTTACAATGTGGCGCTCGCTTTGCGGAGATAGCCCTTTACACAGACTTTTTTCTACAAATTTATAGTACTCACTTTACTTGCGGTATCTAGTAACCAAGCAGTTTAAATTTGAAATAAAAGCTATGTGTCATACAAAAATCTCTAGTGATTCCGAACCCTATTCTGTTTTCTAGAGATTTGTAGTAATCAATATTGTTTATCGATTTGCAGAATGAATGATTATGATCGGAAAAAAAGTTCTATACCGCTGGGCTGTTTTGCTGCAAGTTTTTACAAAAGTGGCGCGATCTATATCTACAGTCTTGTTCGAAGCAAAACTAAAATTGTTAAATGAAAAACATTCAAACAAATTATTTACAATTTTACGAGATGCAAAGGTAAATAAACCTTTTGTGGTTGAACGATACTTAAGTTATAACCGAAAGAGAGTTCGCTGCCGCAGAGCTGTTTATGTAGGTAAAAAGTATAAGTTTAGTTCATGAAATTCTGGATTCCACCTTTAGAAGATGACAAAAGTTATCTCTGCGGTTTTGGCTGTTACCCACCAGATGGGCCTTTTCAAGTGTGGTGTCAAGTACATCCAGATCCTTGTTATTCTTACTCTAGACATGTTTAGGTTTCAATATAGAAAATTCGGACTAAGGTCTACATAATTCTTTATAAAGGTTCTTGACACTTGATGCATAGATTCATAAATATTAAAGGCCTGATTCCAGATGACATAAATTTTTATTTCGGCGCAATACATCATTCAAATAAGACTGCTTTGCAATAGCATTTAGATTTTAAAACAGTTCAAAAGTGTTTGTATTCATGTGAACTCCAACATAAAAATTGATTTTTATGTCATCTGGAATCAGGCCTTTAATCAGTAATTTGATTATATTTTTGCTTAGAAGAACAATCCAGTTTAGCAAGCAAGTCAAAACGTCAACCTGTACTTTAATGGGCTGTATTCATTATTGAAAATATTTATACGTCCTATTTGACAGTTTCGAAAATGCCTTTTCTTTGAAATTTAAAGGTAGCCTCACCCACAATGATTTGTCGTGCTTCAACTTTTTAATGTTTTCCGATCGCTTTAACTTTATTAATACATTGAACCGAACATCTTTTCAAAGGAAGGGACTTCGTTTCGGGCTCAGGTTTGGAAAACTACAAACTTAAAAGGCTCGACTTATGGTCCGTTTTCAGTAATAAAAAGTTGTTCGATTCGACAACTTAATTTGGTCGAAAAGCCACAAAAATGACCGTAAGTAAAAGTGGGAGCAGGGCTGAAAAATACCATTTTTCGTTAGGAATATATTCCCATGGAATAAAGCTGATTCTTTTTTACCTGATTTTCTAACATCTATCATCTTTGTGCGGTTTAATCATTTTCCTGTTTTTGGAAGTTAAGGTGGGAGTTGCGCTAAGCATGTTAAAAATCGCACCTTTAATTGACAAATTCAATTTGGCAATCCTTTAAAAATTCAAACTGTTTAAACTTTTAATTTAAATCTAATCTTCAAGTGACATAAACTTATGATTATCCCATCCAACTATATACTCTTCTACCAATCAGTGCTACTCGCTCTCAAGTTAGCCCAATTAACCATAATTGAATATTGTGCTAATTTGCTTAAGTCGGAAGCAACGTGCCCCAGACACTGCTGTTAAAGTGCTTTGAAAAGCTCGAAGTAAATGTGTGTGTGCGTGTTCTCTAGAAAAACCCATTTGACCAATTCAACGGAAAATGTTTGCTTTCTTTTTTTTTTGTATGGAAAATTGAGTAAAGTCACAAAAGAGGAAAAACGTTGTCATAGAAATCGGTATTAACAAGGAGAAGGGAAGGCGCATAATGGACCAATTAAGATGGTGTATACATATATATATCAATGTGTGAGTGTGCGTATCAATGCCAATTAGGAAAGCCTTGCTGGTGTGCCACCTGACGACTGTCTGTGAATAAGCTCATACATTTTGGGTTTGAAAGTTGAAAACAAAGTTGAAGACAAGGCAATTAACGTTGCCTTTTATGCACTTGAAGGAAAAATTTGTGAAAATTGTGTGTAGAACAAAAATACCATCAAAAATAAGATCGAATTTTTAAATAATAGTACAGAAAAATGAAAAAAAATTATTAACGGACAAGAGAACTTGGAACAATTATCTCTTGATTCCAGATACAAATTTTTTATTCTAAAATTAAATTGCCAAAATGATCTGGAGTCATGAGATTCAAGAAATAGTTGTTTCTATTTCTATTTACTTAAAAAAGGGAAATAATTAAATGGAATCAAGAGATTATTTTTTCCTTGAATAGTTAGAAAAATTCTAGAATACGAGTTTCTTGGATCAAATATGGAAAAGTCTAACAATTTGAAGCCAACAATCACTCTTAAATAAATCTTTGTCTTCTTAGACTAATATCATTCAAATACAATGTCAATATTATCACAACATTTTTGGGATTAAGAATAAAATGGGCCAAAACTAAGAACATATTTTCTATTATGTTACGGGATGGTTTTGAGAACTTTATAAAAATAAATAAAATATGTGTAAAACTCATTTTAAAAATTCATTTGGCCTTGGAGCTAAAAGTATTTTGCTAGTGCTAAGCGATAGTGCCCAAAAAGATACTTCATTGAGTCAGTAGGAAATCACTGTGGTTAGAGCGAGATGACCATATGCCCAAATGTATCTAGAGAGCGTAAGTGGGAATGACCAGCTGACCCAAAAGATGTGTAGAATAGCGTAAGTTGATACGGAGCGAGTAAACGGTCTCTGTTTTTTTTTTGGGTTTTTTTTTTTTTGAGAGAGAGGGGGGGGAATTTTTTTTTTTTTTTGTTTTTTTTTTTTTTTTGTTAAAAATTTTTTTTTTTTTGGAAAAAAAAAAAAATAATTTTTTCCTTTGGTTTAAAAAAAAAAGGAAAAAAAAAAATAAGAGGGTTTGGTTGTTGGTTTTTTTTTTTTTTTTTTTATTTTTTTTTTGAGATGTTGGGGGTGAGGGATTAAAAATAAAAAAAAAAAAAAAAAAAAAAAAAAAAAAAAAAAAAAAAAAAAAAAAAAATTCAAAAAACCAAAGCTGACTAACTTTTTAACTTGGACAGAAGCGATGACGACTGAGTAAAGTTCCTCTCTAATTCTCATTCTCCGGGATTTGGCATGGAAGCAACCAAAAGTTCTATAAAAAATTCAGGGAAGTATTAGCAAAAGTAACGATTCCGTTACAGCTAACATTTTGTATGAGTGTAACCCAGAATTAATGTTACGCGCAAGAGCACATTTGTGGAGTCTATGTAAATAGGCTGTGGACCTTGTTATTTACTTTGAACAGTTGAACTAACATTAAGTAAGCTCAATCTCAAGTCTCTCACAAAGCCGTCAGCGATCAACTGGGTTCATTACAAAGGAAAGTGAAACTGATTTTATTTGGGCCGAAAATTAAATTTAATTAATTACAGTTGCACTTGCTTCATAATAATGGCAAGTTAAAAGTCCGCTTTCTTTTTACTGTCATATCCAAGCATTTTTTATATTTATTGGCAGCATATAGAGATGTTTACAAGGAACTATTCATCGATTAGAGTGACCAACCCCCAGTTAATATAAAAATTCAAAAGTCTTAAGTCTAATCACACTAGACTTGTGTTCCTTTACGTTGACAAAATAATGGACGTTGTAAACTATTTATAATTGATTTTAGCATAAATTTCTTGAAAGTGTATTGAATTTTTTTAAAAATTCGGGCGGTTCGAAACTTTTTTCAGTATGAAATCAATTGATTGGCATATAAAAATTTATATTTAATAAATTTATGAATCGGTTTAAATCTTCGTACTTGGAATTTATTTAATTTTCAATCTTTAACTGGGATCGTTCCCAAAAAAAATGTTATATCAAAATAGTATTCTCAACTATTCTCTCAGTGTAAATCTGTGCGTTCTATTGTGATTATTTTCAGCTGAGCACGTTTGTCGTTTTTATTGTTGCACTTGAAAAACACACACCAAAAATCAAATTATATCAACAATCTTGGCATGTTCTTATTGAATTCAAACAAACAGCCACCCGCACATGTTCTCTCTATCTCACACAGACACACTGCCACCCTCCCACTAGGATAATGCATGCAATTTGCCTGCCCCTTTTCAGCTTCTTTTGCTAAGTAGCAACTTTTGTAGCACCAAATCCCCACCCACCCTTTGCAACCACCAACCAAAAACTTTTAAGCTCTAAACTTTAGTACTAAAACTGCATATCCGTAACTGTGTTTACTCTGTAATGTTTAATCAAAACTTGTTTTAATTTTTTTGCTGCAACTAATTAAACTTTCTCACAAACCAAATAAAATAAAACTTTCTTCCTCTTATAACCCAACACAAATACGAATTTTGGTTTCTTTAAACGTTATTTCTTTTGTTATTTGTCTTTGGCATAGCTTTATCTTAAGTTCCATTTAACCGCCAAATAAATGAAAACAAAATTTGTGATTTCTTATTTTTAGTTCTGTTTTAACCATTAACCTAGAAATCGTATTTAAAATGCAAATGAACTAATTTCTGGTTTTCTCACCCCCGCCCCCGTCCCTCCTCAACCCAACTCGCTTTCTTTAGGCGCCTGGCTGATGAAGATGATGAGCTATCGGAAGTGCAACCGGATGCAGTGCCACCGGAAGTGCGCGAATGGTTGGCCTCAACCTTCACACGTCAAATGGCCACCACCCGGCGCAAGAGCGATGAGAAGCCCAAATTTCGATCGGTTGCGCATGCCATAAGGGCCGGCATTTTTGTGGATCGCATTTATAGACGCGTCTCCAGTTCGGCGCTGATGCAATTTCCACCCGATGTGGTTAAACTGCTCAAGGTAGGTGTTAAAAAGATTTCAAAAGCTGTTATTTTTTTTTTTTAATTGGATTATAAACATATAGAATTGCACAGGCCAACAAAATGACCATCTTTGGGGAGGTGCAGCCCTGTTGATTTAAAAAAATGATAAGTTTATGTTTACTGATTCCAAAACTGCTTTCGGTTTCGTTCCATCAGCTCTTGTTTCCAAGATATAGCGGAAAAACGAAAATCTTGCATTTTTGGCACTCTATGATTTATGGAGGCCACACTAGACATAAATGTCTGAGTTTATGAGCTATTTACGATAAAGGACATATCATTGCAAATTAAAAAAATTATAGGGACCATATAAGTCCAGCGGAAAGTGTCTAATTTGGCCTTTAAAAAAAGACATTTTTTGATTTATAGCATTTTTATCAAAATAAATCATCCCGTTTAAGGAAGCGCGTTAATTGGATTAATATTTTCGCCATCTGAGCATATAACCAAACATATGATCTAATTTTGTGATTTTTATGGCATTTAAATAAGTTTATTTGGCAAAGATATGGCGTGTTTAAGACGAAAATACATATTTAAATTTATGGGAGGAAAACTAGATTGTTACTCTCAATCTGTATAGGAACTGCAAAGGGCCTACTTGGTTCGGCATAAATTGTTATATGTTTACATGTAGATGATAAATTATATTTGGAAACAAGTAGCCTTTTCACAGTTCCTATAAAAATTTGAGTTACAAATCTAGTTTTCCCTCCCACAAATTTAAATATGTAATTTCGTGTTTAAGAGGCTATAACTTTGCCAAATAAATTGATTTAATCGCCATAAAAATCACAAAATTAGATCATATGTTTGTCTATAGGCTCAGATGGCGAAAATATTAATTCAATAACTGCGCTAGCTGTACCGTGCTATAAAAAATGCTATAAATCGAAAAATGTCTGTCTTTAGAGTCCAATTTAGACACTTTCCGCTGTACTAATACAGCGGATATGATTTTTAAAATTTGCATTGATATGTACTTTATCGCAATTAGTTCATAAATTCAGATAATTATGCCTAGTGTGGCCTCCATAAATCCTAGAGTGCCAAAAAGTCGACTTTTTGGTTTTTCCGCGATATCTTGGAAACAAGAGCTGATTGAACAAAACCAATGATACAGTTTTGTTTAGTGAAGTCTATATTAACATAATCGGTTAAAAATAGACCTGCACCAAAATCACTGTTGGGCTGTGTTGTCTATCTAAGCATTAGCTGACTTTCACTGTCGGGTTTGTCGCAGAATCTCTAGAGATTTTGGCTTTGATTGGTTTGCAAAACGCTCGGAAAATCAAAAAGTCGAAGTCCCATACCTTCAAAAGATTTTATTTTCTTATTTGAAAATTTAGTTGCAAGGTTCGTGTCCATGCTAATTGTCCATCTCTTCAAATCTCTAAACAGGGTTGTCCTTTCTCGCACATAAAATTTCCCATTTTCTAGTTAAGGCCCATTTCCAGATGACATAAAAATTTATTTCGGCACACTACTTCATTCAAATAAGACTGCTTTGCAATAGCATTCAGATTTCAAAACAGTTCGAAAGTGTTTCTATTCATGTGAACTTCAACATAAAAATTGATTTTTATGTCATCTGGAATCAGGCCTTTATGAGTAAATTTGATGTTTAAATAAATTTTTTTTTTGGTTAAATGTCTTATGAGGCATTAAGTCTAATTCTCCAAAAATAAAATGCAAAAATTAAAAATATTTTTGTGCCACTCTTTAAATATAACTTGGCAACTATAAGCTCATGTTGGTAGCCATGTTCGTACACAGATGACGACACCATATAATTGTAACTCAGCATAATGCAAATATCTCGTAAGCCTGACGTGCTGGGAGAAAACGGACAATTTATCTGAGTTCAGCAGCCAAAAATACATAAGGAACGGTTGCAAAGTTCTCTGTTGCAAAAGTTGGCCTTTTTTTGTAAACTTGTGTTATTAATATCCTTTTTACTTTACAGAACCTCGATGACTGGACCTTTGATGTGTTTGCCCTGACGGAGGCGGCCAGTGGTCAGGTCATTAAATATGTGGCCTATGATCTGCTCAATCGCTATGGTGTGATACATAAATTTAAAATTGCCCCCGGTACCTTGGAGGCGTTCCTACATCGGGTGGAGGAGGGCTATTGCCGTTATCGTAATCCATATCACAATAACTTGCATGCGGTGGATGTGATGCAGACAATGCACTATTGTCTCTGCAATACCGGCCTCATGAATTGGCTAACAGATCTGGAGATATTTGCCTCGCTTTTGGCCGCTCTACTCCATGACTATGAGCATACGGGTACTACCAATAATTTCCACGTCATGTCTGGATCGGATACGGCCCTCATGTACAATGACCGGGCCGTGCTAGAGAATCATCATGTTAGTGCCAGTTTTCGGTTGATGAAGGAAGACGAATACAATATACTGTCCCACTTGTCGCGCGAGGAATTCCGGGAGTTGCGTACTCTGATCATTGATATGGTGCTGGCCACCGATATGACCTTCCACTTCCAGCAACTGAAGACAATGCGGAATTTGTTGACCTTGCAGGAGGCCACCATCGATAAATCAAAGGCTTTGTCCTTGGTGCTGCACTGTAGTGATATCTCACACCCGGCCAAACAGTGGGGTGTCCATCATCGTTGGACTATGCTGCTGCTGGAGGAGTTCTTTCGACAGGGTGATCTGGAGAAGGAATTGGGTTTGGCCTTCAGTCCGCTGTGTGATCGCAAGAATACCTTGGTGGCTGAGTCGCAAATTGGTTTTATTGATTTCATTGTGGAGCCAAGTATGACCATTATGTCCGATATGTTGGAGTATATTCTGGGTCCCATTGCGCCTGTGTTAAAGCCGAAACCCTCACCACTGGTGGAAGAGTCCGGCGATGTGGCCACCACACCGCAAGAGCCGGCTGTTAGTGAGAAATCGTTGAAGAACAGCGGCAATGATAAACCTGATTGTAATACATCCATGGCCAGGAAGAGCTTGACCAGCGGCAGTGCGCCCAAGTTCACCATACCCAAGCCCTGGCTGGCTTGTCTGGTCGAGAACAAGAAGATCTGGAAGGAGCAGGCCATCAAAGGTATTTTCCATTAAATTATTAATTGGTTTTTGGCCGTTGTCTGGTCTGCTTTTTTGTAGTTACATTTTTGAGGCGGGCGCCATAATTAAATTTCATTGGCTTTTGCTTTGTTCTCAGTTTGACAAGTTTAATTAAATCCCCTCTTACGCAGAGCTTATGGATCGGAGGAGAAAAAGCGACCATTAGGATTAAACAAGAAAATTTTAAATCGAAATATAATACTAAACTTTATTCAACTAGAGTAAGTGCGGCTGCCTTTTTGGATTAATTTTGAATTGATTACATTAGTTCGAGAGTACAATGAAACGTTATTCCAAATATTATAGAAGTTCTTCATAATAGTCAGTCCAATAGTCAGTTTTAGTTCGTTCGCTTGAACGCGATACGAAGGAGGTTTGATTTCTAATCCAAAATGTGTATACAGGATTTGTCAGGAAAGTAATAGGACTAAGTCGATTTCAAAAAATTTATTGAGCCAATCGTTACAATTCTTAAAAAACTTTCCTTCTGCGTCGATGCAACGCGATTTCCAAGCATTGAAGGCGTCACGGAAGTCATTCTCTGGAATAGCATGGAGGATCCCTTCTGTCGTCTCATAATGCTTGGCTTTAATCGGCCTTTTCAGTCGAGGAAACAAAAAAAAAGTCCCGGAGACCACATCTGGGCTGTTGGAGGGCGGCTGCGGAAGCGTTGGGATGAGGGCCTTGGCACTCTTGTGCCACACTTTTTACAACGTTAATACGGTTTGTCTCTAGACTCAGAAAAAAAAAACAAGAGCTTTAAACTTGAATCAAGTACAAACGGTGTCAATAGTACAATAATTTCGAAAATACTTGATTTAAGTAAAAAGTACAATTTTTTTTAAACCCCGACATACTTTTTTAAGACTGTTTCGAGATTTATTAAGCACACTTCGAACTAGTATAAACACCTTTTTAATCAATTTAATATCAATTGATTGATTTTGTGTTAATGGTCTTAAGTTTAATACTCTTAAATTCTTAAGTGAATGCACAGCTAGGACGTTTTAAAAGAAGTCACTACCAAATTATCGAAAATTAGCAGATTTAAGAAACTTTTGACGTAAGATTTGGTGTTTTACACGAAAAAGTACTTATATCAGTGCACTGCTAGAACGATTTTACAGAAAATTCTACTAAAATGCGAATTTAAGAGACTTTTGAAGATGAAAATTAGTTTTAAAACATAAAAATACTTAAACGACTGCACAGCTAGGACGTTATCAATAAAGTTATCATCAAAAAGTTAAAACGCAGCAGATTTAAACAGCTTTTGACAAAAGATTTGACGGCAAAATGGTCATATAAGTGCACTGCTAGGACGTTTTCAAAGAAGTCACCACCAAATTGTCAAAAAGAAGCAGTTTTAAGATACTTTTGACGAAAAATTTGGTATTTTAGACGGAAATTGCATGTAATGAAACTTATTACTGAGGTTTCAGAGCGCTTCAAAACGACCAATCGGTTTTTTTTTAACCGAAATTCGTCTGCATTCCTGATTCTGCGTGCAGTTTGCCAAAATTAATCAGTTATCATCAGCATCTAACTTGGTAATAAACTTAAGGTAAAATTCTTTAGATTTTCTGACAGAGAAATACAATTTATACTGCACTCTACCACTCCAGTTTTTGATTCTGGAATCTTGGAATTTCATTGGAAGCTTAACAATCTGTCTGCAACTTCCTGGACAGGTCTTAGCACCAGACAGAGATTTTTGAATAACTCTATTTTTGGTGGTAACGACATGGCTCCAAAGGATATATCTCCGCGCGGAGCTGTGTGTTTTTAATACGTCGGAGCTATATATCGTTACCCCCAAAAATAGAGCTATTCAAAAATCTTTGCCTGCTGTTAAGACCTGTGCAGGAAGTTACAGACAAATTGTTAAGCTTCCTATGAAATTCCAAGTCGACATATGTATCTCCGCTGTGATTAATGGTGGAGGCATCATTTTTGTACCGTCTTCTACCAGACTGTCCACTGTTACTCGTTCTAGCTGGTCGCTCCGTTGATTCAGTGATCTTCCCGGGTGTTGTGTTGGGCCGTCTTTCTTATCTCAGCGTTTCGGCAGTGTTTCAAATCACAACAAATTTAACTGGATTCCCAGGCAATTGGGCCTGCTTCGAGATGGACTGCAATAGACGTGTTATGCAGGGAAGAAGCGTTGATTCATCTGCGGTTCCGCATTTAAGCGCAAAGCCTCGCCCAGTTTGCTTCACATTTGTAAGGAGGACTCTAATGAAATGGTTCCTCCAGTGAGCTGATCATGTCAAACAAAATCGCTATACATTGTCATAATTGCTACACAACGCCCATCAATCATTCGGTGGACGCATCATGCAGAACCAAATTCTTAGGCTGCCTTAATATCTCAAAAGCCGTAAGCTGTTTAAGCGGCACCAAATTTTCTCTAGACCAGGAGCCACAGTTGCATAGACAAGCCTCCAAAACGCTTTTTTGCCAGCCAATTCGTTTCGCTCCATTGAATTATTTAGAAATCTCAGCAATTTGTTCGAAAAGTTTAGCAGTTTCTTGTTCAGCCATAAATTTAATCTGATTTAAATAAAAAAAAAAAAAGGATAGTCCTATTTTCGCTCAAATTACTCGCCAAATATTCTTCATTGAAGACAAATAACTTCTTCATTCTTGAAACAATATAATACTTATTGGAACAAGCCCATAAAAATCTAAAGAAGAGAAAAAGGAAGTTAACACTAAGTGGAATAATAATTAAGAAATACAAATGTTATGTCAAATGCGGTTGTTAAAATCCAGGGGAAATGAATTAACCAGAGACCAAGATGTTTATACTGTAGGGCAGAAATCTACCTTCACTGCATAACCAAAGTGCTGAAACCAGAAACAAATTTAAGGGACAGATTCAAATTAAATTAATTGGTGTTTTCTGTAAAATAATTTCTGAATATTTTTTTATGAATTTTTTACCAGAACTAAGCATGATTTTTTTTTAATTTTTCGATAACTGTAAGTACGAAATGTTCTTGATATTAATTATGTTAACAGTCGTTTTCGAACATACTTTGATTTATGTTTCGATCAATTGATCAAAGATGTTTCTCTCATACTTACTTTTAGGATTGCGAATAGATTTTAAGTAACATCCACAATTTGTGAATGTTTTTGAATCACATCATCTTCCATTATCTATAGTGCGACCAATTTTCGACTACCATACCGTAACACTAAAATATCGATACGATAATACATATTGGAGGTTTTCAAATAATTCCCAAGACCACAAAGTATTCATTTTAAAAAAAAGTTAGTTAATAGATTCGAAAAAGGAAGAAAGAAAGGCAACAAAAAAAGGCTCCAAAATAAACGAAAGAAAAAACGGCGATAGCAAAGAAGGTTAAGAAAAATACACAAATTTAAAGAAAGCAAGAAAAGAAGAAGGGAAGTTAAATCAAAGTGGAGAAGAAATTAATAATTATTAAGAAATACCTAGAAAAAAAATAAAATGAAAACGAAATAGAAAAAATTATTAAAAGCAAAAACAAAAGAGACCCTGGACAGGAACGCTATGTGTTTGTTTGTAATACTTACACCTTTCGGGATTATTTAGACTATATATTTCAATCCAAAAAAAGTTTTCCTAATCCTAAATCTCAAATCTTTTTCACAGATGCCGAGGCTCGCGCCTTGGCTGCCGCTGCAGAAGAACGTGCCATCAATGCTCTGGAAGATGAGGCTGCCGCCTCAACGGAAACGGCTACAGAGGAACAAACTGAAACGGCAGCAGAATCAGAAAGTGCTGCCAATTAAATTGGCCCAGAGTACCGCCTCCTCCCTCTAGCATTCTAGCATATAAGAAACTTTAATACCTACAAAATAAAGAAAGCACACAACACACCCCAAGAAATAGACACAGCGCATAATTCCAAGAACAAAAGAAATGAAATCCTGTATAAAAGCAAATGTTTAAGAACATTTCATACTACAATATTTACTAAGCTTAGAAGAGCAAAACAGAATTAAAACTAAAATAATTAATAACTAAATGCAGCTGAGAAGCGCTCTCTACAAATTGTTAAAGTTCTGATATATATGAATATAAAGTTTATTAAATACTAAGTCTTAGAGACGAGCACAAATTACTTACCACGCTGTAAATAGATGGAAATTCTGATTTGTTTTTGAGCATTTAATTAGCAATTAGTTTGTAGACAAAAACTGTGGAATTTAATTGTATAATTTGAAAGCCGGAAAATATATAATATATATTTTTTTAAATATACAAATCTTTTGAGTTGGTTTTTATTTCATATTTATGATTTCGGACAAAAACAGTTGCTCAAGTGGTGTCTAGATGATAAGTACCTAACTAAAAAAGAGAAAAATACCTGAAAATCTAGCTATATAAATTTGTATATACTCTCTATCTCTCTCTCTCTGTCTGTCTCTCTGTCTCTCTCATACCTCTAACAGACCTGCACATAGCAACCTACTTTAAATGGGATAAATATTAAGCATACAAATACATATATACAATACATAGTATAAATTTATTTTTATACAAACGAGAAGAAGGAATTCTTATGTTTTGACAAAACCAAACCAATTTAATTTCTTTGAATTGATTTCTTACATTTTTGCTTTGGTTGTTTGATGAAAACTCAAATGTTTTAAACGTTTTTTCAAAATGTCTGATAGCGGGACCATTCTTTTAAGATTTACCATTGCCCTTTACAAAACGCGGCACAGGCGCACAAGGCAAGACAATGAATTGCAGAAAGGGTTAAAGGGCAGTGGTAAAGGTGCTTAGCAGTAAGGTACCAAATTATCAGCTGAAATTGGGATCATAGCTTTATTAAGGTAGTCAATAATATTAAACAACAATAACAACAGCTAAACGGTAACAAACTTGTAATATACTACAAAATAAATAAAGATATCATGTCTATAAATACTCTTAAACAATATTTACTAATATAATAAATATATAGCTCAAAGCGATTAGTAGTCACTCTCTCATAAAATCTGTATAAAATTTAAACACTGTATAAACAGGAAAACAAAAAGAGGAACTATATATAAAGACACACAGACACACAGGCTTAACCCACACAGCATATCCCCATTTAGTTGTTTGTACTAGCTAAAGCGTTGTTATTCGAACTATTACCACAATATATATATGCCTATATGAAACATTACAAGAATAAATGTTATTAGCAAAAATATGTAGTTTTAGTAGCAAACAATATTTATGGAAAAGCAAAAGCGAACATATGCAATTTGATGATACCGAAAATTCTTGTGCCCAGAGTATGGATGTGGTCGTTAGCCAGCAAATATATAATATTTCCGGAAGTTTCCCAAATCAGATGGAGGAAAATATAAAATTTCTAATTCAAAGACAAATTACGTGAATAAGTATAAAAAATCTGTCCAGTTACGGGCATCCCTAGGAATCCAAAATACTGCCTCTCTTGATTTCCAAATCTGAAAAGAACTTCATCTGTGCATGCAAATAATTGTCGTTTTAAAGCAGGGGTCGGCAAAACATACAAGCTCATTTCTTTGTTGTTGCAAAAGAGAGTAGTATAATGTCGCCGCAGAGCGGCGTTTTATACACAGTAGACAAGAACGTGCCAGACTCTGCTCTAAATCTAAGTTCACACGCTCAAACTAATTTACTCAAACTGTTATGGCGGATTTTTATATTTCATATTTGTGTCCAAATTTCCTTATGTGTTCACTAGGGTGGACGCTGATAAGAATCTTAACTGATACCATCTTGAAGCCCATTTCTAACGAAGAGATGCGTTTTATCACACTCTTATATGGAACTAAATGTTTAAGCCTGTCCATTACGAAAGGTGCGACTAAAGCGACTCGCAGGTTTGAGCGGGATTCCATGGGCCATGTCCGCATGAACGCACGAACCTTCTAGTCAGATACTACCGACATAATAGTGGAGACCAATTTAAGTGACCATTTGGGCTCCCATTGGCAATTCGCTAAGCTAAGGTATTGAAAACTATACCGAAAGAGGACTTACAATTAAAAAAAAATTGGCACAATTCTAGGGAGGGGAATCGAATGAATTTACAAGAATAAATAAAGATTTATAAATTTATAAGCAAATTTCCGGTATTACTTGCGCGTAATAATATTATTTTTAGATCCTCAAAGTTTGGGAATTACCAAATGGACGTTAGCCAAAAATAGACTATGCTCAGGAACGGCCGCAACCGTGATGCGCAGCACTTCAGCTCAGTTCAAAGGTGGTATCAGTAAGGCCTTAAATATTTCCATACACTAAATGTCCCCACTCGAAATTTGTGTTTCGAAAGCAGCTGACAAGCTTTCGACTTAGTGCGATATTCAAATATCGGGCTATTACTAAATTACTAATACATTAATAAACTCATAATTTGTATTTTCATATTGAATACGATTTTATTGATGTGTTTATGTCGTCATCATCAGTTTGGCTAATGGCCTCTTCCATGGGTCCAATATCTTTTCTTCTTTTTCTTTGTGTCCACTTGAATTTCTCCGATTGCGTGAAGTTTCTGATAAATTTCATTTCAAGATTTGAAATTGTGTCTTGGCAGTACGACCCCTCCGCGTCGCCAACAAAATTATTATACCAAAAGACCGCCAAGCGCCGGGGTCTTATCCAATGCTTCTTCTTGTTTCTTTTGCTCTGGCCGCATTTGTTCAGTATTAATTACGAAGATTCGACCTTTTTCCCTGTCACTCCGCATCCTCAAACTGGCGTACCAATACCTCGACAATGTCTGTTCTATCATTTGCTCTCACCATTTTTTTGGTAAAAAATTCGTTAAAAAATTGAATATATCTCGAGGCTTTTTTTCTGTGCAGGCTTGCTGTAGCTAGGTATAGTCGAAAACCAAATGTCTGAGCTGTTTTTTAAGACGACTCTCAGATGGGCGAATTGGCATATCAAACTCGTCGATGCATAAATAGAACCGCTAGAATTGTATGCTTTTGAAATATGCTGTTTAGGTTTACGGTGCGGTTAAAAACCCTGAATTGTAAATGTAAATGTTGGCTATACAGCTCCTACAACGGGGCCAAACCAAGCTTCTCACGATCTCTTGGCGTGTGTGCTTTTAAATTTTTCGCACAAGAGAAAGGGACCTACAGTTTAACGCCGGATCCGAACGGCAAAGTTTGAGAATTTGCATTTTCATGGCTAGTTACTTCACAGCTGGCGCCAATAGCTGGTGAAGGTGAGCGTATGTGTAAAAGCTATTTTCTAAAGAAAGAAAAAAAACTTTTATTATTAGATGTTCAGAGGCGGGATCGAAACCACGACACTGACACTAAACACTGGGCCACATACGACCACAACCAAAAACCCCGAATTAACGCACAGAAAACAAGTTTCATTTGGAATGTAAAATTATATTATATCCTATTTTTGATATATTAATATTCTTTGGACGGTTGGTAAATCAATTGGATGAAAATCTTAGTTACGATACATTTTTACTAGCAAGTTTCAGGAACACACCACAAATAGGCTAGTATACCGTACTGCTTTTAAAAAGAACCTCCCGGTGGCATCTTCAGCAGTCTATGCCTAACTATTCCTCATTCCAGCTCTGCTGTGACTGCTTGGGAATTTCATAGCTGCTTTCAAGCTAAAGCCGGCAGTACGAGTTAACGCCAAGTTGCCAGTAGCCTTTGTGTGTGTGTGTCCCCAAACGGCCTTAATGCGTTAGTGATTGAGATTTCCTTCACATTGCTATTGCAGAGACCAATAAGAGTCAGAATTACATTCAAACCGTGTTTTTTTGTTGCATAAATGATGCATTGTGTCTTTCTTAACTACCTTTAAGATAATGAATTTAGAAAATTTTAGCATGATAACTTTAAAACTTACGATTTTACTAAATTAATGCAATGCAGTTCAAATGGATCGGAGGTTTTGGTTTGAAAACGCTCAGATAACGCATCAAAAACTCCGTAGTATAAGAACTAAAGTTCAGCACATTCTAAGACGAAGATAAAGCCGTGGGGAATTTTTGTTCGAGGCCTCGAATAACAAAGTGAAACCAAAGACAATAGAAGGCATAGAAAAGAGGGAAAAGCTTGCCGAGTGCTTGCGGGTCCAGCAGAACTAAGAAGGTACATATTGCACAGCAAAGCTCATAAATGTGACTTGAAGTCCATATATTGAGTTATTAAATACGAATGTGGCACAGTAAATGCTTAGACTAAATTCTAGTTTAAAAAAAATAAATCTCAATGATCTTAATATTATTTTGAATGCAGATTTTTCGTATCCAATAGATATTTATTTCTTGGCATAACTTCCAAAACATTGAAAATATTAGCTTTGAATCAAATTGGTTCTAATAAAATGAATTGAGTTAATGACATTTTTCGAAAAAATGTTCAGAGTTATTCTTAATATTATCTTGTACTTAAATATTGTAAATATCGTAATTGAAATAGCTGACTTTGCATTCCTGAATCAGCCACAGGAAAGACAAATACCAATTTTAAAACTCAAAATTTACAAAGTCGTTAAATAAAACATGAATTTTGTAATATCTTTATCGTCATATCGCTGGGTCTAGTTCTCTCTTAAATTTTAACACGTCTTTATGGTAAATGAAACGCATTTAATAGTGTGCGTAGAGCTTGAATATACTGGGCAAACTCACAACTCTTCTCAATACTCTCAATTTTCTTTTTATTTCTGCCTTCCCCTATAACTAAGCCGGCTAACGACTAATTCTGAAAACAAAAAACTCCTCTACAAATTTGCATATGCTTCGAAATATGTTTATACAGAATTAAAATAAAATGAGTTGAAAGCAATCATTACATTTAAATGAAGTAATTAAAGGAATCTTATAAAAAAAATAAATTCCTAAAAACCATAGGAAATTTTGTGTAAATAAAATTGCAGTTCGAAAATCCAAAAAATATACTTAAAAACAATTAGATCATCTAAATAAAATAAAACCACAAAATACCTAAAACAAAACATTTAGTATCCTATATAAAACAAAAACCAACTGTAAATAACTTTGTTTCATCATTCTTTTCATTTATTTACTAAGCAACTAACTGTGTATTTTCACTTAAAATAAAGAACCAGCTTTTCAGTTTCCTAATATGTTAAACTCAAATAACATATAAAGTATGCATATTCGTGTATGTACTCAAGCGGCTGTCATAAAAACAAATGGCTGAGATGTATGCTTATTACGAAAAAACTACTTTCAAGTAAATTATAACAACACCATATGACTTTTAAACGTACTAATAAAAATTATTATTAAACCTAGTCGAAAGTGTATATTATTGGATCGTTGTGGTAGCGATACGGAATCTTACAAATTAGAATTGGTTAGTATACAAAAAGAAAACATAATTGGAAATTTGAATACCTGAAGCATAATCCGAGTTAAAACTAATCCATCATGTTGTCGAAGGTAAGACGGCAGAGATCGGCTCTATACAGTGAGTTAGTATTCAAAACTTAAATATTAAATGGGCAAAGTCAAAGTCTACAAGACATTAGAAAATCAGCTTTTTTTCAAACAACTTCAGTACTGTCACAATTAGCATGTGGGATTTCTAAATGAACGTTAGAGTTTAGAAATGCTGAATGCTAAATATATAACATACTAGCTGAAGTCGCGGCGACTTTGTAAAAATATATTAAAATTTTGCGGGTTGGCCTGTGCACATGTTACATTTTTTTCCATCCCGTTTTTAAGGACCCAACCAAATTTTCTAGGCGTTCCGAAATTGTATATTAATCCCCTACGTCAAGAGAATGCTGATAACACACCTTTCCCGCAAGTCTACATAGTGAGTTTCGGGTTTAGCGATATTTCCAAACACAAAAATTTAAGATTTAATATTTGTGGATAAGACTTCGACAGAAGTCTTATTCCGTTGAACCAATAAATACCAACTAAAATGCAATTCAAATTGACCTCATGGCAGCCACTTTTCAGTTACAATTCAATTCAAATTGGCTTTTCCCCCTCCTCTACAGCTCTCGATTTTTTCCCCTCGCTCCTCCTGCGCTCTCCACTCTTTCTCGACCACCCTCATTTCTCTCCCCCCGCCCTGTCATTTCGATCTGTGTGTCCTCCCTCTCCTCCTCTCTCTTGATAAGTGTTATTTGCCTTTTGCCCTTGTCTCTCATACATACATACAACACATGCCTAATTCCGTTGAGTGTAAGGCGTTCCCTCTTGCTCTCTTAGCAAAACTGCTTGGCTGATGGCAATAGCTCATTTATTTGCCCCATACAAACTTTTCTTTGGCGTTTTCACCAACTTCGATGTAAAATTTTGCGAAGCGAACTCGTACTTTTTGTAAAATCGAAACATGTACTTAATCTCTGCAATAAAACTACCACTATTGCTACTATAAATAACGAGAGCGATGAATTTCAACTTGAGAGTTCCAAGCAAGCAAATATTTATTTATGCCTTTAGGCAGATTCAATACAAGTAATGTCTTAGAGGCCTTGCCTTACACGCGTGACGTGGCGGAGACGGAGACGTCATTCCAATCGTGCTTTAGTCCAAGGGGCCGGGATTTCAAATCTACCAGAGTAAGATTAAAAATATAA
The DNA here is from genome assembly GCA_018904275.1 of Lordiphosa clarofinis. Taxonomy (NCBI): domain Eukaryota; kingdom Metazoa; phylum Arthropoda; class Insecta; order Diptera; family Drosophilidae; genus Lordiphosa; species Lordiphosa clarofinis. The sequence continues at coordinate 89,771 of JAEIGQ010000177.1, forward strand.
ATTTGTTAAAAAACAAAAAATTAAAAAGCTACACGAAAATGTAGGATTTCTACACGTTTCGACCGGGATTTTCAACCCATTACTTTTGTGTAGCTTTTTTGCACGCCGCATGTTGAAATGAAAAAACTGCACGCGGCGTGTAGAAAAGCTGCACTTGGCGTTTAGAATTCAGAAAGCCACACGCGGCGCTAAGAAATGCTACACAACAATAGTGGGTTGAAAAACCCGGTCGAATCGTGTAGAAATTCTACATTTCCGTGTAGCTTTTGAATTTGTTTTTCTCTGTGTAGTGGCAAGAGAGAAACACATTCACATTGTTGCGCTCTCTTCTTGGGGAACGCTGCTTTACATCAGTGCCGTCCAAATGGAGAGGATAGAAAAGTGTGCTTGTATTGGTGAACAAGAGCGCTCTCTCCAGACTACAGTCGGCTGAGTTAAGTTCGGCTGTCGTTTGCATAAAAACACGACTGACTTTGGCTCCTGAAAGCTATGGGTGGCCGGCACTGCTTTACAACGACTTACGCAACAATATGGGCTTGACATTTTCACAAACTCTAAGTAAAATAGAAATCACCTCGCACACAACCTTTTCAATCAAATGACAGCAACACACTGAATCTGTGGAGTCCCAAAAAGAGAGCACAAAATGTCACGTTCGACATGTCACGTATCGACAGGGATAAATATTTTTTTACAAAAAATGTACTGAAGATTTTTAAATCAAATAATATACATTTCAAAAAACTATTCATTCATAAGATGTTAAAACTATTTGGGCTTAGTTATTGTGTTAGGTTTCGCTAAATGTTGACTTTATATAGCTGCTCCCCAAAACCACTTCTGTTTTTGTCACATTGGAATAGCTTCCAATTTTGTTATTATTTTGGAAACCGATATACACTTTAACACTAATTAAAGTGCTTGCTAAGAGCTATATAATACAGTAAAAAACGAATTGAAAATTCGATTTATTTTGACTCTTTTTCATTTTCAATGTGTACGACGGTCACGGTTCGACAGAATGGAAATGCCCATATACTAATGAACTAAGAATAGTCGAAACTTATACTTCCAATCGCCACATATTCGCATAAAAATTTCATATTCATGAAAAACGATTGCGAACATACAATAAAATGCTCAATATTATGAATTCCTTAAAATCGAGTTCAAAAGGTGAACTTTATATGCGTGTTGTGGGAGAACCAAATATGCTAGACTATTTTTATTTTTTAATCATCTTTCAAGTTGCATTAAAATTTTCTTCAATATCTCAAAAAAAAAAAAAAAATTATATAATTATAAAGTCATTTGTGCATATTGTCGATCTTGTGGGAATCTGGTGGGGCTCTGGTGGGCGGTAAATTGTAATGTATAATTCATTTACTCCTATACGTGTCTGACTTAAAGATCGAGTCTGCCGGCGTCCTCAAACCAAGAATAATGAAACAGAAACAGTTGCCCACAACTGATGAAATCAACCTTCCATAAACTGAACCTGTTTGATTGTTCCTAACCTAAATTACAAATCTGCTCAAGTCCTTAAAGAAAATAGTTTCTTTAACAGTTTACAACTAAATATATTTCTTTTTTTACACTCATAAATTTTTTTCTTACATTTATTTCAGTATCAATGTTCAAAAAGTGTCTTTTTGCCACTACTTAAATTTACAATCATAACTCCCACTCTTATTTTTTCAAAATCGATTTTCGCTTGGCGCCAATTTACAATGCGGCCCATCTATCTTTGGTATTTTAGTATTTTACCCTTGAGGTCTGTTAACGCCAACAAATGTAATGCGGACTTACCCATTTTCTCGCTGTTAGTTAAACGGTCATACTGCTCTGTTATGGATAAAAAAACGAAAACACAGTAGGCAAATGGTTCGTGTTCAATTCAAATCCGGCAAGTGAGAAAGTATATACAAGCTGAACCAATTGAGTAAAATAATACAAATAATAAAAATACACACACACACACTCACACATACAGACAGAGCAAGCCGACAAACAACAGTTACAACAAAACATCAAATCAAAACGGATAATTTGGACGACAACGCATTTTCCTTGGGAAAGGAGAAAACTCTACAGCTGCTGCAGCTCTCTGGAGAGATGTCCACCGCCTTTTTGACGCTTTTTGCTGTCATAATTTGCATATTATTTCGCATCTTGAATGTGCATAGCCAGCCGTTGAAACCGAGCGTGTGGTGTTTGGATGAACAATTTCTGGATTGCCTATATAAAATCGCCCCAGTGCTGAGGGAACCGTAAGTGCCAGAAGATTTTGTTTACATACATACATACATACAAACGAAGCTGCTGCTCTCAGCTGTTAACTGTTACACCCAAACCAAAATGTTTGACAACAGACGAGGCCTCGCGTGCCGCCCAAACTGTTGTTTTCGTAATTATTTTAATTTGATACAAGCAATTTTACAATTTACTCACCGCTGATACATTACGGTTAGCAAATTAGTGAATTGTTCGCTTATGACAACTTTTAATTAATCGCGTACGGGCTATAGCCGTAACATTATAGCTCTACTGATTAGCCACTATCTGTCTGTCTAATTGATTAAATTCTGTCTATTATTTTTATTGAGGCCTTGACATTGCCGCTGATTTGTTTATTTGCTTATTTTTAATTTCCCACTGGCTTGTTGTGGTTTATACAATTTTAACGCCTATCAACTAAAACCCGAACTTTTTATGAAGTCATATGTATGATTGGTTATCTTTAGCTATCGCTTTGGACAATAACAAAGTACTGTCTAACCGAACTGATACAATTTAATGAAATGGGAAGGTATTTCCAGTTCTTCAAATGGGAAATACAATATACAGGGTGATATTTTGGTGTCAAAAAAATCAATATTATCGATATTTTTCAATAAAAATTCGGATCTTAACTATGAACAGGTCTTTTTAGGTAATTGAGTCGTCATTTGACGCGTAATAAGAACTATAATCTGGTTGCAACGCGATTTCTGTGCATCAATTTTCATTAAATAACTTTCCAACATTTTTTCTTAAATGTCCAGAGCCCAAGAAACTGTTATTCGCAACAATGTGACCGAACGCTAAAACAACAAGTGAGAAAGTCGGTCAATGCCGACTATAACACACTCTGTACCTGGAGTAGAAGCTGCTGAATGCAATGCTGGTGCTGCGCCTTCTCTCTCTTTTTCTCTCTCTCTCTTTGTTGTTTACTTATTTGCTCATAACTTGAGAACCGCTCGTCCGATCTTTATTATTTCTTTGGCAAATCGATACATTTTGCTAATTACTAACTATCTCTAGAAGGTACAATTCGTCTATCTTCAAATCGATTTTTCCAAATTGCGGGGGCGTGGCAAAAATTGAAAACAAACTTGATCTGAAAGTATAAGAAGCATTTGTGCCATACATGTCAAACCTCTATCTCTTTCCATCTCTGAGATCTGTTTGTTCATACGGGCTTACGGACAGACAGACAGACGGACGGACATGGCTATATCGACTCGGCTGTTGATGCTGATCAAGAATATATATGCTTTATAGGGTCGGAAACGGTTCCTTCTGCCTGTTACATACATTTGCACGACTTTAGTATAGAAATAGAGGTTTGACATGTATGGGACAAATGCTTCTTATACCTGCAGGCAGATTAAGTTTATTTTAAATTTTTGCCACGCCCCCTCCCCCCTCCCGCAGTTTTGAAGCTATATGATTTGTTCCTTCTAGAGATAGTTAGTCATTCGTAATATCTATCGATTTGCCGTAGAAATGATAAAGATCGGATAAGTGGTTCACAAGTTATGAGCAAAAAAGTGATATGTAGCCTAAGGAACGCAGGAACACTGGGCGTATTCAGCAGATAATTCCGATTAGCGATTACCGACTTACGATTTGCGATTGCTGATGAATCTCTGCTGAATGAAATTGATGACAGACTTTAAGATAATCTGTGTTTGGTATTTTTATACCCGTTACTCGTAGAGTAAAAAGGGTATACTAAAGTCGTGCAAATGTATGTAACAGGCAGAAGGAATCATTTCCGACCATATAAAGTATATATATTCTTGATCAGCATCAACAGCCGAGTCGATATAGACATGTCCGTCTGTCCGTCTGTTCGTCTGTCCGTCCGTCCGTCCGTCCGTCTGTATGAACACCTAGATCTCAGAGATGGTAAGAGATAGAGGTTTGACATGTATGGGACAAATGCTTCTTTTATGTGCACGCAGATCAAGTTCATTTCAAATTTTGGCCACGCCCCCTCCCGCCCCAGCAATTTGGAAAAAACGTTTTATCTCCTACAGATTTGAAGATAGACGGTTCGTACCTTCTACAGATAGTTAGTAATTAGCATAATGAATCAATTTGCCGAAGAAATGATAAAGATCGGATGAACGGTTCTCAAGTTATGAGCAAAAAAGTGAACCAAGCACCCAACCCCCTCCCATCCTAAAAAATGTTGCATACTTTTTGGATGGTCACCCTAGGGAACGCAGGAACACTGTTAAGCATGTTTTCTCATGAGTAACGGGTATATCGAAGTCGGTTAGAGCCGACTATAACTTACGCTCTCGTTTTTAATTGGAAAATACTTACACAAAATCCTTAATATTTATAGATTTGTAAATTAGAAAATGTCATATGGATGTCTGCACTAAGGTAGGCTGACCCAGCAGTCGTTAAGCAATCATACGTTTTGTTCGATTTCTATTCAGTAAACATGATTGTCAAATTTTTCAATCCCAATCGGCAATCACTGTATTCAGCAGGTAAAATCGGCCATCATAAATCACAAATCGTAAGTTGGAATTATCTGCTGTAATATTATAATACGCTGTTAAACATGTTTTTTCACGAGTAACGGGTATATCGAAGTCGGTTAAAGCCGACTTTAACTTACGCTCTCGTTTTAGATTTATTTTACAGAATTTAATATGGGCATTTCCACAGTTCCAACTCGACCAAATCGTTTGGAATTCGGAAGAGTACAATGTAAAACGTGCGTTTTAGTTTCGTTTCAACTTTTTGAAAATGTTTAGAATTTGGAGCTCGGAACTTAAAAAAAATGTACTAATTCATTTAAGCTTATAAATAACATAGGTTAGTGTCCGTGTTCGCCATTCTTCAAATAATCCGCTAGAAGAAAATACAAAAACGCATTCTCGTGATTTTGAAATATTACGCAGTGTCAAGGAAAGCGCTTTTAGATATAAAAGAGATGAACAAATTTACAAAAATTCAGATACATCTTCTGCAGGAAAAAAAAAACCTTTTAAAAATTTTGTGAATACTAGAGTCACGATGTTTGACTTAAGATTATATATGACACACGCATGGATGTCGGATCCTTAACCACGAAACACTGCTTTTGCTCACGGGGACACCTAGTTTCAATGGTGGGAGAGAGACTTAGCTCAGTTGGTGGGGGTTCAGCAAAGAAGGAGAAGTGTATGGATGGACCCCCCTTTATTGAAAACTGGCCTGCACCCATGGGTTGTGCATAGCCAAGGCTATCGTGAAGTTTTCCATTATTTTGTTATAAAATGTTAAAGTGCCGTAATAGTTTATATGGAATAAATCCCGAACATATCTATGGCTATATCATTACCAGGAAACTTTGATTTGCAATTCAAAGCAAAACCATTCAAGCAGCTGTTCTGTAATGTTTGCCAGTGGAACAAATGCTCGGAAACGCACGAAATATATTTTTTAAAAACCTAAAAAAACTATTGAAAAAGGAAAAATGGTATCGGTCTTCATCCCTACTAAGTCGTTCAATTAGAAACACCAGGGCTGCAAGGCTTTTCGAATCATGGCCATTGAATAAATTTTCGTCTATTTAAAGTCAAGTTAAGAAAACAAGGATGAAGTCTTGACTTTTTTGGCATTATTTTTTTAACAGGAAGTCTTGTTGTAGTTGAGTCATGTGTGATAATTATAATACTTGATTTTTGCTTCAATTCATTTCTGAAAGACGAAATATTGCGCATTCGGATATGAATTCCAACTGGCGTCAAAACAACGTACCAAAAATATATATTTAAAAATCTAAACAATTCTCTGAAGTAATTTTTTTGAATCGAGCTCTATTTTATTCTATTCAGGTTTAGAAGGTCCTTCATGGAGAATTTTCGGTTAATGGTCCGCTTCGAGGGTTCCGAAATTCTCAAACCGAAGCGGTTCTAACGGGTTCGGTCCTGTACCAATTTGCAGCATTGGCAAACACAAAAACTTCGTTTCAGCCTTGTCGTCCTTGTCAAAAATTAATAAAAAGATTTGACCGAATTCTTAAATAGTTTCTTAGAAATCACGCCTCTTACCAATTCCGATTAATTGGATTCGGAAACGCAAACAGGACTGTATGTTTTCGAAACTGGTAAACTCAAATTAGTTTCGGAGTTATACCCCTACAAACATTTTCTGTTGTCTGTATGTGGCACACGACTGATGCATACATAGCCAATCATCATCCACTTTTTATAGTATAATAAAATTGAAATATTCCATAATCTACAGATTTTCTTATTTGCAGATTGGTCATGTTGTTTATTTTGGTATAGGTCCTTGGGGTCTGAGCAATTGGCGATAAGAAGAACGCTGTCTTTGCGCTTTTTAGTGCAAAGTACAAATCTAAATTACGCAGCAAGCCAGCGAAACGGGACGCCTAGCAACTGACTTGACTTGGCCCGGTTATCGCGTGGGGGCGTATCATAAAATACACAAAAAATAAAATTAATAGAAATGCCGGCAAATGTTGGCAATTGAAATGCCGGCACCTACCTGTTTGTTTGGTTTTTGTTGTCGTTGGCTTTGTGCCCAGGCGACTTATTTGTTTGACAACAAAACTTACGTAATTGTTCACACGCCGGCGTATCGCGTATGAATAATCTCTCTCTGCTTCTCGGTTGCAGAGAAAATAATATAGAAAAAAAGCATAATAAACTTGAAAGTTTTGCCAGCGAAAATCGACCAAAAAGGGGTGCAGCGACATTGACATGTGGGTGGATGAGTCATACATGGCTGGAAATACTAGCAGCTGTTTTTCATTCCTTTTTTTTAAAGAACTTCAACGCGGTTTAACTATATATAAATAATTTGGGTGAAACTCTATAAAAAATTTATCACACACTTGCAAAAGTTCTCATGGAAAATTAAAAGGGACACGAATTGTCGCCTGACGACAACGGTTTTGATTTTTGCTTGATTGTTGGCGTCGGCTTAATTGAATTCAATTGATTCTAATGCTGTTTTTTTTTTAGTTTAGCTTGCAAATTATAATTCTTTTGTGGGTTATTATTTTTTTTTTGTGAGTGGGTAAATTACACTCAATTCAAATTTGTTTTTCTATTTTCAGCCTGAAAGCATTTTGTTTTCATTTAGATAAACTAGACAGGCAACAATTCTTGACCTATGTCACGAATGCACAATTGAAATTACAAAATTAATGGGTTAGAATTTTTTTTACTCATCAAGACATGTAGTCTTCTGATTGTCTGTAGTAAATTTTCATTGTTGTCAACATTTGTTGGTAAATATATTTTTGGTCGGAGTATCCGCCTAAATGGAGGGGTGCAAACCGTCTAACCGACAATCTTACAAAAATTTCTGAACGGAATTGAAAATCACTAAAGAAAATGATTCAGATTGGATTTAGATCAGCTATTCACGCTGACTCAAGCCGAACGCATGCCGAAACTTAGCCTAAGAGTAATTGTAAGTAATACACTCTGACTTTTTGGCCTCACTCTTCTTAACCAACGCTTATTAAGATTGACACTCAAAGCTGTTTAAATGTTAAGGATGCAATCTAGGAGGCAAATTGACCGGCCCCAAACGTGAAATAAACTGTTCACCTCACCCGCCTCTCAATTGGGACATTTTCTTCCGCGTGCTGTGTGGCATGTGGCACCGCCTTGTTGAAACCACATGTCAGCCCAGTACAGCTTTTCCATATTGGGCAAAAAAAGGTTGTAATTGTCGCTCTTCATTCACAGTAACGTACCACCGAAATTTAAAATTCACCATAGAACTGGAGATGGATGACAAACTACCATACTTAGACTCTACAATAAACAGACATGGCAACCAACTAAAAATAAAGTGGTACAAAAAGCCCTCCGCATCAGGCAGAATAATTAATTATTATTCCAAACATCCTAAAACATGGTGATAAATACAGCAAAGAGTTGTATTAAACGGATGCTAGACATAAGTGACGAAATTTATCACGAAGAGACGATTTCGAAAATTAAACAAATTTTGGCAGACAATGACTTCCCAAGGAACATCATAAAAACTCTGATTGACAAGAACGGAAAAACAACAGCTAAAAATAAACAACATCCCAAAACTTGCAAGTCGCTCACATATGTTCCACAGCTTTCAGAACGATTCGCCCATTCTGACTGCTATAATAAGCAAGATTTTCAGCTAGCCCACAAACCAAAGAACACAATGAAAAACTTTTTTTAATAAGACGAAATCCAAAATAGCTACATTTGATAGGAGCAATGTTGTTTACAAGATTCCATGTAATAGAGATGCAGAAAACAGCTGCAACAAATTGTACATTGGTACAACAAAATCTAAACTTAGAACTAGGATATCCCAACACAAATCAGATTATAAACTCAGACACCAAACCACCTTTCAAAAAACGGCGCTTGCGACACACTGTACGGAGAGCGGACACTCGCCGAATTTTGAAGCAACAACAATCCTACAGCAAGAAAACCACTACAGCAAACGCTTCACTCTTGAGATGTTGTTTATTATAGACACACACACTGACAAAAGGCTTAACTACAAATCTGACACAGAGAACTGCGCGCACATATACAGACACTTACTGACCAAACAATAACTCAGTATCCAACTCCACGCCGAACGGAACAGACGTGTAAAACAATGTATGTAAAAAAGTTTGCGTATTTTGTATTAAGTCAATGTTACAATGTAATTGGAAATTGTTTTTGTAGTGTTCCTGAAGATGGTTGCCGAGGAGCAACCGAAATATATTGGAAAAACAGCATACACATCTGTGTGTTTTTACTTGACCTCGAGCCTGCAATACTCAAATTCTACAATTTAGAAAGGTCGCTAACTATCAACGTTTCTGCGCGATATTTTGTCGATTACTTAGTAAATATTCCAAAATTTATTTACTTTTACAATTACTTAGATAATTGTAGCTGTAAAGGGTGTTTATTGAGTAATTATGCTTGAAATGTTGAATTATTCATGAATTTTAAGGTGTCAAATTAAATTATTTAAGACCAACTATCAATTTCGTGGTTTATATAATATAACATGTTCTTGCGTAAAAATAATAACAATTTTATTTCATATTACCCATTAAATTCAAGCTGGCCTTTATTAAAACTCTTGATTGGCAATTTTTTCGCATGACCTAAGATTATAATGAAGATTTGAAGGTTGACAAAATAGACGGATAAATACGAGGTGAAGATCGAACTTTTAAAAGAATCGCGAAATTATCAATTTTTCATATGACCAAATATTATTATGAAGACTAAAGGGGATAGTACAAGTTGCGCGTCCACCTCCTCTGAGTACCTGGACACCGCAACAAAAAGCCATAGAATTTATGTTTAGGGATTATATGTTCTCTTGAGTCCATTGTATTTCTATGTGTTAAAGCATATTTCAGTGCTTCCGCTTTAACAATTTGCTGAATTTCATCAGATTCCCGACCATGAAAAGCAATTTTTCGAAGACAATTAAACTATTGCAATTAAATCAGTTGCAACAATAGCAGTGTTCGCTTTTGTCGAAAGTTGGGAAATATTTGAAAAGCGCTTCTTGACTTTTTCCAGAATACTTTTTGTTACAGTCTTCGAGCTTAATATCTCAGTGTAATCAGAGATTCTCTGCAACTTTATTGCCAGGGTATTAAATGCCTGAAATGTAAATTGTTCTCTTTATGAAGAAAATCTAAAAGTGTTGCTATTGGCGTCATAAAAATGTGGTATTCTTCCAAATATTGAATATCTGTATATCGACAATTCAATTAAATGACTGCTATTATGAGCTTGGGGTTTGTTTTCTTGATCGGCAAAGGTTAGGTTAGGTTAGGTTGCGATGGCTGAGAGCGACAAGTCGCTCTCCCACTTAGGCCACTTTGGCCCATTGCGATGCCATATTTATTCCCTGTTAACCCTTTCTAATACTGAGGGGGGTCCTCATTACTGAACCATTGTGTGGACAGAATAAATTTGAGTAGAGCAGAGGTTGACCAAGTGTCCTGAGTCTCCTTCTACTCAAGGCGGGGCAATGGCACAAAAGGTGTTGTACCGATTCCTCCTCTTCTTCGTGTCCGCAACTTCTGCAAAAGTCGTGGTAAATGACGCCTAGGCGTTCTGCGTGTCTGCCAATGAGACAGTGACCTGTAAGGGTCCCTACCAGAAGTGCTATGTGGTTTCTTCTGTGACGTAAAAGTGTGTTAGTACGTTTTTGGTCGAATGTTGGCCACGTAATCCTCGCTATTGCACAGGAGGAAAGGGTTTTCCACCGATTCGTAGCGAGACGAAGTGTTTCAGCTTTAGTGTGAAGCTTATATGTCGCCATAGGAATCCCTATCGTGCTCCTCTCTGAAAGGAGCTCGATGGTGGTACCTATTCTGGCCAGTTTGTCCGCAGACTCATTACCTTCTATGTTGCGATATCCAGGCACCCATATAAGGTGTATACTGAAATGCCGTGCGATCTCATTCAGAGATGAGCGACATTCCGTAAGTGTTTTAGCATTGTTGGTGTGTGAGTCAAGTGCTTTAAGGGCGGCTTGACTATCTGAGTATATAAATACATTTCCTTCCTTGACCGTGAGTGTGCTAAGGTAGGTGGCAGCTTCCTGGATGGCTACCACTTCCGCTTGGTACACACTACAATGGTCAGGAAGGCGGAACGATAAGTTCAAATCTAGGTTGGGAGAAAACTCCCCCTCCTACTTTTCGTCGAGCTTAGAACCATCAGTGTAGATGTTAATGGCGTTAGCTCTGCTGTGGGGCAGGTTGTCCCAATCGTTTCGGCTTGGGATATTGACGTCGTAAAATTTGTCGAACGTCGTTTGTGGTATACAGTAGTCTGTAATTAATGGTATACCCGTTTGGTCTTCGAGTATGGAGGCGTGTCCCGAATTGCCCCTGTTCCAGGTATCGGATTCTCGTAGTCTTAAGGCCGTTGTGGTAGCCATTTGCTTAGCTACGAGGTCTAGTGGAAGAAGGTGAAGAATAGTATTTAACGCTTCCGTTGGTGTCGTTCGGAGAGCGCCGCTAATACAAATTTCCGCACTTCTCTGTACTTTGTGCAGATTGTTCAGGGCTGATTGTTTCCCGAGTGCTGGCCACCATACTAGAGCTCCGTAGAGTAGTATGGGGCGTACTACCGCTGTGTAAAGCCAATGTACAATGGATGGGGAAAACCCCCATCTGCGGCCAATGGCCTTTTTACAAGAGAAAAGAGCAATGGTTGCTTTTTTATACGTTCATTTATGTTGTCATTCCAGAGTAGTTTCTTATCTAGAATGACACCCAAGTATTTGGCATTGTCACCAAATACGAGGCTTACTCCGTTGATTTTAGGCGGGATAAGATCAGGAATTTTGTACTTTCGGGTGAAAAGCACTAATTCCGTCTTAGCCGGGTTCTTAAGCCACAAGATTTTGTCCACTGCGCAAGTGTTGTCAGTGCGGTCTGCATGAGGTCACACAGCGTTTGAGGAAACATTCCACATTTGTAGATGGCAATATCATCCGCGTAAGCCACCACTTCGTGTCCCTCCGCCTCCATTAGCCGCAGCAGTTGGTTAACTGTTACAACCCACAGAAGCGGAGAAAGAACACCTCCTTGCGGAGTGCCTCTGTTTACACACCTGCGAGCAGTTGCACCGCCAAGTTGGGAGTACACCGTTCTGCTGGTTAGCAGTTGTTCGATGAATCTTACTAGCGGCAAATCTGCTCCCACATATGTCAAGGCAGATTGATGGCGTTAGGTTGGACGTTATTGAAGGCACCTTCTATGTCGAGAAATGCTACTAAAGAGAAGTCTCTTACTTCAAGTGATCTTTCAATCCTTGAGACCAGGGAGTGTAGGGCGGTTTCAGTAGACCTACCCTTGCTGTATGCATGTTGGGTGTGTGCTAGATGAGCGGGACTAATAGTTTGCCTCAGGTGTGCATCTATAAGTCTCTCGAGAGTTTTAAGGAGAAACGAGGATAGGCTGATTGGCCTATAATCGTTTGGTTTCACATGTGAAGCTTTGCCAGCTTTAGGTATGAATATTACTTTAGTTTCTCTCCACCTAGTGGGGATGTAGTTGACCTTGAGACAGCTTACATAGATTGTGTAAACCGAGTTTTTGTTAACCAATTTTTTTTTTTTTTTTGGGGGGGATATATGTTATCGAGACCTGGCGACTTAAATGGTTCGAACGAATCGATAGCCCATTTAATTCTGGTCTCCGTGACAATGGTTTTGTCGTATTGCATAGAAAGGTCGGTTGATCGGCAAACAATTAAATTTGGTTTTTTCGAAACTTGATTTGTAAAAATTCATAATTTTCACCAACAAATACAAAATAATTCAACATTTCAAGCACAATTACTCAATAATCACTCCTTAGAGATACAATTATCTAAGTAATTGTAAAAGTAATTAAATTTTGGATTCTTCACTGAATAATCATAATTCCACGTTACAATTACGATTATTAAATAATCGTAATCAGGAATTGTTTTTTCATTAACTTAAAAATTGTGTTTATAGTAATGAAAAGTAATTAAATTCGGGAAGTAATGAATACATTACAGCTCTGATTACCAATATACTCTGACTAAAGCCGAGAAATTTCTTAATTATGATTCTCTAATATGAGCCGAAAGGGCGGCTTAAAATATCTCTCAATTACTAAACTGAACCAATCGTAATTCCCTTTACACAAATACAAGTATTTCAATATCCGAAATCTCTTTCCCATCCCCTTTAAAAAGTTTTGAAAAACAGAGCTCGACACTCTATTTAATTATGTTCACTTTCTGTTTGAGAGAAAATTGTTGAAATTGAAAACACGTTGTAAATGCATCCATTAGTTGTAGTTTCCAAAAATAGTTTTATATTTGGCGCAAAATATATATTTATTTTGGCAAGCATCAAATAACACTTTATCAAGGTCCAGTGAGCAGCCTTTGTAAAGCCATAAATAATGGAAAAAACGAATAATATTCCAACTAATATGACACAGTGGGTGGCGTGTTAAGTACCCACTTGCTGGTGCTTACGTTTATCCATTTACTTCTGTTAAAATCTCTTAAGTAATAGAAATTGTATAATTAATATTGCTTTGTTTGTTTCTTTAATTATGGGCTTAAGTTGGATTTTATTGAAAGCGACACGCACAAACATCTGCTGTTTCCCATGCAACATAATTATTTGTTTGATTCTATTTTTTTAGCTACGTCCCACCTCGTCTATGGGGTTTTAGTGGTCATGTTCAGACGGTTTTGCATAGCATAGTGGGTCGAGTGCGCTGCCCTTGGCCCTTGGGTGAACGTGTCTATCTATCGCTTCAAGATGGCTCAACGCTCACCTATGATCTGTATCAGCCACTTAATGAAAAAGAGGGTAAGTTGAGTTTAAAGTAAATCAAAACGCAACAATTATAATGAATTTTTCTTGCAGATGATGTCACTGTGGCCATTTGCCCAGGCATAGCCAATAGTTCGGAATCTGTGTATATACGCACTTTTGTCCATTTGGCTCAGTGCAATGGCTATCGCTGTGCGGTCCTTAATCATATTGGAGCCTTACGCAGTGTCCAGGTGACATCAACGAGAATTTTTACCTACGGACATACCGAAGATTTTGCCGCAATGGTGGATCATTTGCATCAGAAATATAGTCAAAGTCGTATTGTGGCGGTAGGATTCAGTTTGGGTGGCAATCTGGTGACCAAATACATGGGCGAAATGGGAAAAATAAAACCACTTAACATCATCGGAGGCATATCCATTTGCCAGGGCTACAATGCGGTTGAGTAAGTGTGAACAAACTGAGTAAATTATGGTAAACTTTAATTCATTTTTCCATTTTTGTACAGGGGAACCAAGTGGCTACTAAACTGGCAAAATTTCCGCCGTTTCTATTTATACATCATGACGGAGAATGTAAAGAGTATTATCTTGCGCAATCGTCATATTTTGCTATCGGATGAGGTGAAAGCACTTCATTCGCTCAATGAGCGTGAAATAATTGCGGCAGCCACTTTGCCGGAATTGGATGAGGCCTATACGAGGCGTGTGTATAATTTCTCATCGACACACGATTTATACAAATGGAGTTCCTCCCTGTTCTATTTTGATACTATTGAAAAGCCAATGATATTTATTAATGCCAAAGATGATCCATTGGTGCCAGAGGAGTTGTTGTTGCCGATTAAGGAGTTTGCGAGTAAGTATAAATAGAACCGAAAACAATTTTATTTTATGTGATTTTTTCTTGCTATAAATACTAACGCGTTCTATTCCTTCCTTTCAGGCACTCGTCAACATGCCGCCTATGTTGAGGTAGCGCACGGCGGTCATTTGGGCTTTTATGAGGGTGGCTTTTTCTATCCAAATCCCGTTACCTGGCTGGACCGCACTTTGGTGGCCATGGTTGGATCTTTGGTGATGATGCATGCAGATGTTGGCAAGGTGGCCTCATAAAAACCGATGTTGTTGTTGTTCTTGTTCTAACACGCACTCGAAATATTAAAAAAAAATCATGCTTTTGTGTCAAAATTCATTGTCGCTGTCAAAATGTGTGAATCTGAAATCGAAAAAACCAAAATCAATGCATAAAAAACATAAATGTCAAGAGTGACCGTATTAATTGATGTAAGCATTTTGCAAGGTGCATTTAAATGACCATTTTGATTTCTACGTTTTTCTTTTTCTTTTATTTCTCTCAAATCGTAAAAAGCCAAACGAACTTTAATTTATTTAATATAATTAAGACGAAAATATAATTTATATTGATTTGTAAATCTGTGTAAAAGCTTTATGTATCTATTATGTAATTTAAAGACAAACACAAATAAATAAACATAAGTCTAAGAGTTTAGCTGCAGACACACACACACACTCTCACACCCCACAAAAAAACAAACCAGAAAAAGGAAGAACATATTGCCTTATTGTAGAACTTTTTGATATGTATATGATTTAGATTTCAAGTTTTTTTTTATAAATATATTTAAATTTTATATATATATTTGTATAACTGTGTATTATGATGCATTTGATATATATCAACAAAAAAGAATTGGCCTGTAGAAGGCTATATCGTTTATATTGTACGTACCTATTAAGTTTCCGATCTTACAAGTTTGTATACAAATATTGTTTACAGTTTACACGACAAGTAAACAATAAAACAAAATATCTGTAGAATAAAAAAACAAAAGTATTATATATTTGCGTGTGTATATGTAAAAAAAGAATAAAAAATTACATTGTTTCGTAAAACATAAGATGGACTGTGTTAATATGTTGATGTTGAGCTTGTGAACGTACACATTTTTTCTGCAATTAAGAAAGACAATTTTTAGAGGAGTTTTAAGCTTAATCCTTTCTAAAAACTTTAGACGCCATTCGCGCCCGTTAAAACTCGACTTTTTTATCTTTTGTTTTTATTTAAGCTAATTATACCAGGGACCGAACACAAATACTTTTATTTTTTTTTCATCGTCCATAATCATTTTAAATGATTTTTTTACATTAAAATCTAAAATACTTATTATTAGTCGATTTTTATATGTAAAAATCAATGATGATGTTTTTTTCCGAGTTTTATTTTTATAAATCAAGCATAAGTAATTATTCTCGATTTTTTTCGTTTCTAATCAAATCAAACCAGTTAGTCAGAGATTTTTTTGTTTGAAAATCACAAATAAAAATCCCAATAAGAATTCGTTTCCATACACATTTTTAAATATCAATTGCTCTACAAAGCAGGCAATGAAAAATTTTTATTTACCAAAGGATATAAGAGAATCAACTATAAATTATTTTGAACAAGTGCTAAAGTGATAAAGACATCATTTGCCAAGAAAACTGCAAAAACGCCTGCATCAAATTGATAGTTTTATTTTGGCCGACTGCGCATATACACAGCACACATGTAAAATCGTAATCCACATTGCAATGTTACTCCATTGCTAGTCTAAATTCCTAATTTTCACCTTTTAGTCCCCCTTAAAACCAAGTCTTAAATTTACTTGCTCTATATTCGTATATCTTTATTTATGTGTTTAGTTTCACAAATAAAATGTGCCGAATTGATTTTTGCGACAAGTTTCATTGCAAGTCTGAAAAAACTAGTTTTAGGGCGGAAAATACCCGTTCTACGCCTAATATGCTGCGATTATGTAGCGTAGCCGTTTCAATTTTTATTGAGAAAATACGGCTGCCTAGACATAATCTAATCTTTTCTCGGAGTTCTGAGTCCATCTCTTTAACCAACTCATTGCAATCTTCTGCAATGAACAAGTCATACTCTTCTTTATGGAGTGATTGCATGTGCCGCCTTAAATTGCTGATGTATACTCCTTGGAAATGTTTTTTGCATATTATGCGCTCAGCAAATTTGTCGTCTTTAATTTTTTTCAAAATGTGTACGGAAAGAAATTCAAATTGGGATTTTTATTTGTGGTTTTCAAAAAAAAAAACAATCTCTGACTAACTGGTTTAATTTGATTAGAAACGAAAAAAATCGAGAATAATAACTTATAAAAAAAATAAAAATATTTAATAATTAATAGCGATCAATTTTTTTTAATAAAAATCAAAAATATGAAATCATGGCTTATCTGAGAAGCTGAACCGAAATTAATATTGTTCCGCTTAGCAGAACAGCTTTTGAGTGAATGCTTCATATCAATTTATCTAGTCAAAAAATTTCAAAATAACAGTTATTTTCGGTCCCTGAATTATACATGAAAAAGTATTAGATAGGGGGGTGAAAGCATGACCTTAAAAAATTCACAGCACCTTCCAACTCGATTTTCAAATAAGAAAATGAAGTTCTGGGACACCGACGGATTTTTCGAGCGATGTTCAAACCATAGCTGTTAAATTACGATTACGATTAGTAATCAATTACATTACTTTTTAAAAATAATTGTAATGATTATATAATCCTCTTGGTTCAAAATATTTGATTACTAATAGATTACTTTCAGAAATAATCAAAAATAATCGGGATTATTTAGGATTATTAAAAAATAATCAAAAATAATCAAAAATAATCAAAAAATAATTCGACTACTTTACAAGATTATTTTTGATTATTTTTGATTATTTTCAAAAAAAAAGGCATAGCCAGATTTGTGATTTGATATAGCACTTTTAGCTGCTTACTAATACTTGTCGGTAATGGCGTAGAGGTTAAGGCCTATGACTGAAAGGCAGTAAGTACTAGGTTCAAGTCCAAGGTTGTGACATATTTTTTTTTTGTTTTTTTAAATTTTTTTTTTGTTTTTTTTTTGTAATCTAGAATTTTAAAACAATTGCATTAGCTCCCGAGTACCAGTTTATGCTATAAAGAATGAATTGAATTGAATGAGTTGTTTCTCCTTTTCATTTCATCGTGTTATGACTCCCTCCAGGACTATCAACATCTCGTTTGAAATGACTCTTCGGTTCAGTGCCACCTGAAGTTCCGGTTTCGAGCTTAAGCTAGTCAGTAAAAATGTAAAATTGGCTCTACAGCCCAAAAGGGCCAAGTCAAGCTTCTCTCAATCTCTGGGCGTGTGTGCGCTTATAATTTGTTGCACAAGACAAACAGACCTACAGTTTAACTCCAAATCCGAACGGCAAAGTTTGAGAAGCTATTTCATGGCATGTTACTTCACAGCTGGCGCCAGTAGCTCGTAAAGGGAACCGGATGTGTAAAAGCTATTTCCTACCAAAAGAACAACCTTTTTTGTTAGATTCAATCCATGACTTCCACTGAGCTAAACACTGGCACCCCTAGTTAGTAGCTACCTCAGTCAGTAATGCAATTGTTTTAAAATTCTAGATTTAAAGAAAAAAAATCCATGCCCCAAACTGCGACTTGAACCTAGAACTTACTGCCTTTCAGTCATAGGCCTTAACCTCTACGCCATTACCGACAAGTATTAGTAAGCAGCTAAAAGTGCTATATCAAATCACAAATCTGGCTATGCCTTTTTTTTTAAATAATAATAAATAATCAAAAACGAGAAAGGCAAGGCTAACTTCGTCCGTACCGAAGTTTTTATACACTTGAAATCGCTTGTCTCAACGGTTAGCGACTTCGACCAAACTTAGCAGGTCAGCTTAAAAACATTAAATATTACCCATGACCGTGATTGAGAGCGGTAATATTGAGGAAAAAAGAGTTTTTCTCATTAAAATCCATTTTTCGACCGATCATTTGTATGGCAGCTACAAGAAGTAGTTATCCGATCCGGTCGGTTCCGACATATTAGCAGCGTGCAGAGAAAAGAAGACTCTGTGCAAAATTTCAGCTCGATAGCTTCAAAACTGAGGGACTAGTTCGCGTAGAAACAGGCAGACGGACGGACAAAGCTTAATCGACTCAGCTCGTCACGCTGTTCAAGAATATATATACTTTATGTGGTCGGAGATGATTCCTTCTATGCGTTGCAAACTTCTGGGCAAAATTATAATACACTTTTCAAGTGTATAATAATCTTGTAAAGTAGTCGAATTATTTTTTGATTATTTTTGATTATTTCTGAAAGTAATCAATTAGTAATCAAATATTTTTAACCAAGAGGATAATATAATCATTACAATTATTTAAAAAAAAATGTAATTGATTACTAATCGTAATCGTAATTTAACAGCTATGATTTAGTGTATTACGCCAACGCATTAAATTATCTAGCTACTACAATAAACTTAAAATTTTAAACATCATTCAGAGCGAGGACGATCCCACTCAGGTGCACATATCGCTCCAACGCAAGATGGTTCAATGAATGATTTAAAAAGTTACCTGAACAACATGACAAGTAGTACAATCGTGGCGCAAGATTCCATCCTGATGTCTATTGCAGGAGTTTGAGGCAGCCACACGAAGTGACTATAAGCAATCCTTTTCTCAACTGGACACCAACTGCTTCCCAAGCACTTTTTGTAAATGCGGTATCCAGTTGCTTGCCATCTGTGATAACCCACAAACATGCATTTTTTCACTGCATTTTAGTCGTCATAGCTATAATTTTGCAGACGATATTTAGTCTTGCACTTCATTTATTTACTTTTACCTTGTCTTTTGACAACTGACACAAGGAAAAAATTACTGCACAATATCTCTTCGCGTATTTAAAATGGTTGAGATGTTCTTAGCCTTTTTAAAAAAACTCTGCTTTTCCAAGTTTTTTCGCAATATTTTAATATTTTATTTTTTGGCTTACTATTTGCTAGTAACTCAATACCAAGCTGAAGTGAACCGAACCGAACCATTTTATTTTTCGGTTTTTGGTTCGGCTCAGCATTTTTGAAAACACACCGGTTAGGTTCAAAAGCGAAAAGAGCGGTTCGGTTCGGTTCGGTTCAGAACCGGTTTGCATCCCTGGAAAGCGACTAAATTCCCTATTTGGCTTCTTAATGTCTTGGCTTCATAAAGTCCTTGTTGCAAGCTTCTTGCGATTCTTCCGATAACACTGTGACTCATTTTTGAACTCAAAAAAATTGATCGCGTCGAGACCAAAAAATTCTGAAAGGGTGTAATGAAAGTATAAAAACCCTGCCTGGGTTGGTCTCATAAGCAGCCGTTTTCTTTTTATTGAACTTTTTAGCCTCAGAGTAGGATTAACGATTTTATATCTAGTAAACTATTTTGAATTTTGCCTTCATGTCTTGAGCAAAGTTGTTGCTCTTGGCCATAACTAACGTTTTGGTAAATGGTTCTGTTTTAGTTCTGCCACTGTTTCGGTATTCGGTTCCAGTACTGGGTTTTTTATTTCAGGTAAAACTTACAGAAATTTTAAAACTTAAGTCCAAACAAAGTGGGTATGTGCACATAAATTATCAATTTTATTTGTGTGTGTTTGCCATACAAATTTCATATGTTTGTATTCATAATATGATTAAAATATTATTTCACTCAACAATTGCAAACTCACAAAAAAATTTGACATTTTCAGAGGATTTATTTTTCTCCTGTTGGATATAAATTTTTTCAGAAATTTACAATGCATTGGAATAAAGAGCTATATAGGCCGCAACATCAAGTTGCCAATATATCAAATTTATTTCAAATGAAGATAATTTATTGTTTTGTGACCGCTTAGGTAAGACAACACTTGATTTAGGGAAGTATTTAATGTCTTTATTGAGAAAACATTTAACAGTAGTCGTTGTTTAAACAGTTTGAGGTTGGCATGTGTAAAGAAAAAGAGCAGAATCGTAATCTTTGCAAGCACACTTTTTTATACAATATTATACTATAGTTTTTTTGAAGCAGAATAAACCCACAATTTCTACATAGCGGTAGCTAAATAAAGAGCAGGTGTAAAAACATATATAACTTGGTGCAAAAAATCCTATGATTGTTCAAAGTAAATATTTAATTTGTCAGGCCACATGTTAAGCCAGCAATAAGAGTGATGTGTACGTGAGTAACGAAAAGAAGAATATAATGTGATGTTTGCTAACAAACACCGCATTCTTATAATTAGAAAGGTCGATAACAAACAACTTCAAGCAGAAAACATTTAAGTGTGTCTATAAAATTGGGGTTTTTCATTTATAAAGTTCAAAGACGCCTGTCCAAGTGGTATCTATTTATTGAAAAGAAAGACTAAACACACGCGCAAGATTATTTGGAAATCTAATATTTACTACGGTTTTTGGAGAGTATTTATAATTAAGAGTAGACTGATGGATGTCCATTATTTGAAACAGTTAAACACATATTATATATCGGATCAAGATATATTGCACATAGGTAAGCGTCATTCTCATGCAGACTTGGTTCTCTAAATTCTAACTCGTGAAACTAAAGTCTGATCAATGCTGAGTTGTTGTTTTCGAATTCAAATTAACATTGAATCCAGATAAAATATAAGTTACCAAAGACTAACAGCTCGTGCTGCATTCTTGTTGATGCAACTTTTTCTTTTGATTAAACTGCAACAATTTCGCTAATATAGTCCCACATCTTGGGTTACAGAAAAAAAAGTGTGAGTCTTTGATGTGAAACATGATCCTAAGTTTAAAAGCTTATTTTCAAATCACAAGCTCTCTCAATGGTAATTAAATCAGCAAGGGCACTCTTTTGAAAGAAGAAGTTTAACGGGGAGTAGAAATACCAGAAACAAGATTCCTTGCTGCTGTGTTCTTTCACTTTTTCAGAAAGTTTATTGTGGTAATCCACATCAAATGATGATGTTTCGTCCCCAAGATACCACCAAGGTGAGATCCAATATCCCACTTATTTCCCTCCCAGACCCCACCCTGAATGCTACCCTTCCAGAACCCACACAGATCCGGCCCAGATCTCTTGCAGATCCCTTGCAGATCCCTTCCAGATTTCATCCAGATCACGCCAAGATCCCATCCAGATCCCTTCAAGATCCCACCCTGATCCCTTCCAGATTTTATTCAGAACACGCCCAAATCCCTTCCAGATACCACCCCGAACTATTTCAGATTCCTTCCAAATACCGCCCAGATCCCTTCCAGATCCCGCTAAGATTCCTTCCAGATACCACCCAGATCCCACATAGATCCCTTCCAGATCCCACCCAGATCCCACCCAGATCCCTTCAAGATCCCACCCAGATCCCTTTCAGATACCGCCCAGATCCCTTCCAGATCCCACCCAGATCCCACTCAGATCCGTTCCAGATACCGCTCAGATCCCTTCCAGATTCCATCCAGATCCCAGCAAGATCCCACCCAGATCCCTTCTACATCCATTCCAAGATCCTACCCAGAACTCACCCAGATCTCGCCCAGCTCCCACCCAGATCCTTATCCAGATCCCACACACATCCCATATAGATCCCTCCCAGATCCCACCCAGAACTCTGCCAGATCTCGGCCAGCTCCCACCCAGATCCTCATCTAAATCCCACACAGATCCCACCCATATCGCTCCTAAATTCCACCCAGATCCCGCCCAGATAAGATTCCACCTAAATCCCTCTTACATACCACCAAATCTCACCAAGCCCAAACCCAGATCTTTCCCAGAACCCACCCAGTTTCTCCTCTTTAGCATCATTCCTACCTCTTCGTTTCCCCTCTCTGCCCATCCTCTTGTGTTTGCCGAGAAACTCCACAAATCAAAACAACACAAAATATGAATGACATCAGCGTCACGTGACACTGAAATTAAATTTTACTCCTACTAAAATCCGTACCGAAATTAAAGATGTTTCACATTAAAAACAGAATTACTGATGCCAAATTTGAGCCGAAGTCGTACATTTTTGGATCGGCTAAAATAGCCAGCATCCAGCGTAATATGGGGAGGGTAAAGATGTTGGTTGGCTGCACTCACTCTTTCTGGTTCGCTCTCGTTTCCTTGTGTAATACATCACTCGGGTTTTTATAAAAATCAAAAACACTTTTCTGTCCTCTTCCTGATATTCGTAAATCGAAATTTTTACAAGTAGAGGAAAACCGAAATGAACCCACATATTTGTTTTTGTTTCTGTACTGACTGACTGATAATGGTAATAAAGGTTAAAGGGTTACGGTTATAAGGACAAATTTTTTTTTGGTTACAGTTACGGTTACAAATTTCAAAAGGGTTACGGTGAGATGTGGGTGGGAAGTGGATGGGATTGAGCGGAAGGTGGGTGGAAAGTAAGTGAGATGTGGGTGGTTTGTGGTCGGAAAGTGGGTGCGAACTGGAGGGAAACCCTGCAATAGTCTTAACGGGGACAAAGCAAAGTAGTAAAACTTTGATTTTAAGCTAATGTATGTAAGGTTCGATTTCTAGGTTTTACGGGGGACAACAATATCCGAAATATTCTCAAATTCGGTAAAAATGTGCCTCTCACTATTGACTTCAAACTGAAAAGAATTAAAATTATTTATTTATTAATTAATAATCAAATAATTAATTATCAAAATAATAACCTTTAATAAAAATCCGCAAAAACCTCTTAGCTAGGCAAAAACTAAAGATCAAAATGAATTAACTTTGTCTTGTATTTTTTCGTTTGAGTTTTTTTTTAAATATTATTTTTAAATTTTTTTTTTGAGATTACTAAACAGAAAGAAATAAAATAAAATTGAATTAAATTAAATTTTGTTTTTTTCAGCTTTAAATAAAATTACCAAAATATATAAAAAAAAATTCGCCATATTTTTTTCAACACTTTATTGTTGATTCGTTCGTTCACGAAACGACAAACGGTTCCGGTTTTCACTTTCGACAAAAATTGTCGAATTTGAATTCGTTAAATATTATATGCTGTTGCATAAAATTGATTTGGCTAATCAGATTAAATCGTTTTAACTTGAATCAGTCGTGTAAAGAGTAAGTAGAAACTGTAGTTTTGATACGGATTTGCTTCATTGTTGAATAGAGAAGAGAACATGTAAAAAATTCGAATTCACTTTAGTTAAAACCGGAACAACACTATATATATTTTTCTATCAATTTTCATTCATTTGGCCGGGACGAGTTCCCGTTGAGACTTTATTTTGTTAGTTTAAGCAGAGAGAACAAAATACCAAGAGATGAACTCGCTCTCACTGTTAAGTTAACAGCAAAAAAACTACGTAGCTCATTCAGCTTTCGGAGTCCGCATAGACAAACAGCTGCGCTGTCTGCTTAGCAGGCGTGTGCTGTTTTGTTTTGCCCACATATGCCTTAGAGCCCCCTACATTTTATATTAAAAGCACCGGAGCGAAAGCGAGGGCATGTGTATCGGGCTCTGTCATTTCGTTCTGTGTGTATATCTCGTGTATGTATGTGCTTTATGTTTATAGTACGTGCCAAAACTGTTTGTGTTGAAATGTGTATTGTTGGCATTGTTGCCAGTTTTCACTGAGCTTAGTAACTTCTGCATTTATTGCCTAAGCAAAGGGCAACGAAAAGGAAGAATAATTGCCTAAAAACACGAATTTTAAACTTTTAAATGGGTGGCTCACAACCCCCCTCAAATTTTAAAAATACCAAAAAATCAATTGTTTTTTTTTGTTTTTTATTTTTTTTTTTTTTTTCTTTCTTTCTTTCTTCTTTTCTTCCTTTCTCTTTCTTTTTTTTTTTTTCTTTTCTTTTTCGATATGAAATAAAAAAGTCCCAAAAATTTATTGTTTAAAACTAATGATGAGGAAAGTTTCGTGCATCTTTCTTGCCTGTTGAATGGCACTTGTTATCGATTTCGCTCATAACATACCGTCATATTTGTACAATTTTTTATTTTTTTTTTTTTTACGATTTTTTTCTACTATATTTTTTTTTTTAAATCTGGGCGCGCACAATGAAAGAAAAGTTTGAAAACTTGTTTCCAAAATTGGGTTAAAGTGCCTGTTGCCCAAATGAAAAAACTAATGGAATGAACAATTAATTAATACACTAGTTTGCAAATATAAAAAATGTAATGACCCATTTCTAATAAAATTGCACAGTTCAACAAAAATAGGGGTCATCGCGGGCCGGGGAAAAAGGTTGATACCGTTCGACGGAGGTTTTCAAGCTAAATACAAGTCAATTTTCCACATTTTTCTAGCACGTCAAGTTTTTAAGATATCAATGGTCAAAGTTGTTGAAAATGCCTAAAACTGCAACTTTCAAAAATATATTAAAAAGCCATCTTTAACGGAATAATGCGTGTGAAAATTTTGATAGATAAATTAGTTAATCTTTCCTCTATCGAGGGCCATAAATCGCCGTTCTTGCATTTTCGACAAAAAAATCAATTTTTTTGTTAACCATTTTTGTTAACTAAGACTACAAAACTCTTAATACTAAGCCGATTTAAAGCAATTTTCTACGCAATTGCTGGCAACTCAATTAGCTTTCAATTTATATCTTGATAGATATTTTCATTTCTTTGAAAAACGTTGTCATGAAAACGGATGATCTGAATTCAAAACTGAAGACGGGGTTTTGTTAAGAATGGAAGTAATTCTGGAGTGAACTAGGATATTTTGGATCGGTCAATAAATGGCGGAGTTATGGGGTTTCAAAGTCAAATTGGTCCTAGCTCCGTTATTTGTTGACCGATCAAAAATATCCTAGTTCACACCAGAATGGTGGGTACTATGAGTAGTTAACAAAAAAAAAATTGAAAATCGATCAACAGATATTCTTTAAATTTTTGCAACCATTTTTGGAAAAAGTGGTTCCGACATAATCGCATTTAAAGTCTCGACATCTTTTTTCCGATGAAATAAAAATTATTACAATCAAAATCGGTTAAACAGTTCTCCAGAACTTTGGGTCAAATTGCGTCAAGCCATGGTAATAAATAATATCTCCAAAAAATTCCAAGTAAAATTTGTTTTTTTATATTTCGAACATATTATAAATATTTCTAAGTTTTTTGACCAAAAAAATGAAAATACCTATAATTTCTAAAAATACGAGGGTCGATGAAATCAATTTTCACATAAAAGGGTCGGAAAAAATAATTTTTTTGTTTATTTCTGTAAAACTGAGTTTCGGATCTGCTTAAAAGTTTTGCAAGATGTTTATAAGATCCTAAAAGAACGTTTAAGCAAATTAAAAAAACATTTTCTGAAGGTATGCAGTACCCTTAAATCGATTTATGAGATCACCATTCCAAACTACACTAAAAAATTGTTTAGTAGGGTCTTTTTGGCTGTAAACTAGTGTAATTTATCAAGGGGCCGGAGAAGACTGTTAAGGAAGATATTTTCATCCGATTAAATTAAAACTCTTTAAGTATGGATATAGTAGAATACAAAATAATATGATAAGAAATTTTCCAATTTTGGAAAACCACGTCAGTGTGGAAATCTTTATTTTCAATCCGATATTGGAAAATTCACACCGAAAGCATGAAAATGGGTTTCAACGCCAAACGTTATTTTAATCCTTGTAATATAAAATTCGATTCGCAAGCACGATGCGCTTAAAAAATGCAAAACAGACCCAGCAAACCCAGCCGCAGTGCGCTCATAAAACCTATTGCATGGCAAATTTGCGGCGTTGACGATTTTCACGTTTTCGGTCTGAATCGGAGACGGTAAAAAACAAAATCACATTTTGACAGGGCATATGTAAGTAAATGCATATGTAAGTGTGTGTATGTAGCCTACACCGCTGCCGTTGATGTTAATAAGCTAGCTAAATAACGAACGCAGAAGGCCGAGCAATCAAAAATAAAATCAAATAAGCAGGGGTAAAGGCAAAGCTTACTGCGTTGGTGTCCGAAAACCTCATGAGCTACGTGATTTTTTTCGGACTAAATTTGAGAGAGCGAATTCATCTCTTGGTATTTTGTTCTCTCTGGTTTAAGTTTTCAAGGAGTTTTTCTTTTGGTGCTAAAACTAAAAGGTAGGCAGTCAAGATGAGGGCTCTCCTTTGGTGAATTAAAGTTAGAAGATTTACCTAGCCGTCAGCTACTGAAGAGGTTTTTCTAGATTTTCCTTTAACTTGAATCTCCCTAATAAACTTCTCGTTGTTCCACATATTCAAAGCTTTGCTAAAAAATTAAAATTATCGTTTTGTTCTCTAAAATATATAAAATTTTTATTTATTTGATAGAATTATTCAGTTGATGCACAGAACTGTAGGGGGCACTTTTCGCGGCAGCAACAGTTTAGGCCACATTTGGTATTAAATGCCAAACAATTGACTTCTGGTATGTTTGGGAATTGTATCAGAGCTATTGAGAGGAATCAAAATTAATCACAAATAATGGAATGAATAGTAACGTTGCACTTACGTGGCAGTCCATCGACTAATCTCAAGGCGTTTCTGTTATGGATGTCGCAAAGGGTTGTAGTTTCATAAGAATACCGATCAGTGGTTCCGCCTCCGCAAGTGGTATCCAAAATGCAATAACCCCTTTCAACATTATTACAGTTACCAGCACCTTGGGCAGTGAATACACAATTCGCCCCGCAGCATTTGTTGGCCAGTACAGGAAGCGGCGGCTCCGGGGTCGCAATGGGTTCGCAGTCATTTAAACCAACTAACGGATTGCTAGGAGAGGGACAGGCAGCGACCACAGCCAAAACCATGGACAGAAGTGTTAAAGTTTGTGACTTCATGCTCAAATATGTTGTGCACCAAAGTCGAACTAATGCCAGCTACTTTTATAGCCGTCCGTGTTGTTGACTCCAGGCCAACAGATTTTCTTTGCACAAATGTTTTGAACGGTAAATACACCCCGGTCGGCTATAAAAGACCCGTGCATGACATTTCGATTATCAAATTTCACAAAATGCTTGTCAAAAGAGTCTTGTTAAGCTGTCTACTACTTGTGATCTTGGCTCCGGAAGGAATTCGATCCGATGGCTGTAATGAGCCGGTCAGTCCGCATCCTGGATGCGCAACAACTGGACGTTATCAATGTGTTTGTGACTTCACCTGTTCGGGGTGGGATAAGCCCTGCAATTGGGTCCATAGCTGTCCGACCGAGCTAGCAGCTATCAATAGCGTACGAAGACTGAGCAATAAGCTGCGTAAGTGTCTCTGATAAGCTTAAAAATATAAATATAAATATTTCGGGTTTTTTTCTGTTTTCGTTTCAGCCCTCCAAGCCCTACCAAATCGCAATCATCAACAATGCCTTGACATCAATATTCTTACTGAAAGTAAACCAAATTGTTGTAATAAGTTCTGCGATGATGACGTGAAAGACGTTTGCTTTTAATTTATAAAATAAAAAAATGGTTTTTGGAGACAAATTTGACCATAAATGAAATGGTATGAAGGTTTTAAGCCGTTGAGATTTTTGGTTTCACAGCAAAGCGTGTCTATGGCGGATGATTGTTGTGCGAATGCAATAACGATAGAACGGTAACCGAAGTGTATGTGAAGGAAGAATCAGCATAAGGAAAACCCAAAAGGATCTCTTGGGGAATGAGAGATTAAGGAATAGTAAGGTTATATGTAAAATGTAAAATAGGGTTTTGCAGCCCCAAAGGGCCAAGCCAAGCTTCTTTCAAGCTCTTGGCGTGTGTGCGTATAACTTTTCGCAGTTTCCATTTTCGACTTGCACCACTCTCGCGAAAATGCCTGACTCTCCAGGTTCTCGGAGACAACTGACCAGCCGCTCTTTCGTTAGCTTGGAACGACCTCTACCGAATCCAGTCGGTGCGCGAACGCTCCAAAGTACAGTCGCGGCGGACTATCCTTTCCGGACAAACCCTGTATATCATCGGCTATATCATATCACGGCAAAGGCATAGTTTTCTTTTTATTTATTATACACTTGAAAAGTGTATTATAATTTTGCCTAGAAGTTTGCAACGCATAGAAGGAATCATCTCCGACCACAAGTATATAAGATTCTTGATCAGCATTAACAGCCGAGTCGATATAGCCATGTCCGTCTGTCCGTCCGTCCGTCCGTATAAACAACGTCAGAGATAGTAAGAGATAGAGGTTTGTCAAGTATGGGACAAATGCTTCTTATACTTCCAGGCAAATCAAGATTATTTTCAATTTTTGCCATGCCCCCTTCCGCCCCCGCAATTTGGAAAAAACGTTATATCGTCTAAAGTTTTGATGATAGATGATTCGTACTTTTTAGAGATAGTTAGTAAATAGCAAAACGTATCGATCGGATGAGCGGTTCTCAAGTTATGAGTAAATAAGTAACTGACCCCCGCCCCACCACCTCCCACCATTTCACAACCAGCACCGCACAATCTTAAAAGGAGACTTAGAGATGAGCGCAGCAGCAGCACTGCATTCAGCTTCTACTCCAGGTACAGAGTATGTTATAGTCGGGCTTGACCGACTTTCTCACTTGTTTTATATGTGTCGTATGCATTTATCGGAAAATATATAATATATTACGCATTAAATTTATGTACTGCCGCATTCTTTCAGTACCTTTCCTCCTAAATTCAAATCTGACTTCAGTACTCAGCCAAGCCGAAGTGAAGCTGCAGCAGGCATCAACATATTCCCTCACCGATAAAAAAATTTTTTTTTCATATCAATTTTAAGCCGATGAGCAAAAATATTTAATTGATATTTTAAAAATTACAAATCGATATTTTTTAACATATCATAATGGTATTCATGAAATAGCTATGCTGTCAACCAGCCTCCTTTGTGGTGTTTTGCGTGTCTTGTTTTAGACAAGTTATCATAACTTAATGACCAAGAGCCTGCTTAAAAAAGTTCTACGATTTTTAATCAAAAAGGTCACTAAAACATTCACTTTGTGATATCATAATAACATTTAAAGTATCATTCTGAAATTATAAAATATCAATTTAAGTAAATGATATTATTTTGAATCAGTAAGATATTATTTTCTTGTCAAAATGATATAAAAACATTGATATTTCTGTTTTATTTTTTCATTTTAATCAGGTGAATATCAGCACGAATTTGATCTTTTTTCTCTGTGCTTAGTCTCGCAAGTATTTTAAAATCAAAATTATTACATAAAAATATCTCAATTCACCAGCAATTATCAAGACACTTTTGACTAGTCAAATATACCATAAAAGTTAATGGCTTAATAAGTTTGATACCTCGCTGGGGCATCCGGGTAATGGTTTCTAATAACAAAGCAAACAAGGATGGAAACCCTTTTATATAGTGAAGCTATGGAAGCCAGGTGCACAGTGTTCTTGGTGCAGTCATGAAGTGTGTTGTCGGTTTCTGCCTATTGGCTCTGGCCTCCAGCCAGCTGCAATCTTGGCAAGAAAGTGATGAGGACAATCGATACTTGATAGAAATTATCAAACACCTGGCTCATTCTAAGGACTTTAAAAACTATATAACCTATTTTGGTGATCAGGAGTTATCGAATCGTGGCCACTCGCTGCAGCAGAGTTTAATGGAGACCTTGAAAGTTCCTGTAATTGTGGCAGGTTTGCATGTCGGACCGTTGCATCAGATGATTACAACACACAGTTTGGCCATCATATTATTTACTGGCCTAGACGATCCCATGCTAAATTCAGTGCAAAAAAGCCTCGCTGGCCTGCAACATATGAAGCTGATCTTTGTATATAAATCGCCCAACGATGAACCGCCCCAAACGGAGGTTGTAGATTCCATCATGAAGTGGATCTGGGAGCGTCGCATGGTGTATTCGCTGTTGATGTTTAAAAATCACAATCACTATGAGGAGTGGACATTTGCTAGTTTGGATGGAATGACCAAAATGAAGTTGCCACATAACAAATGGTTTCGTTCGAATTTAAATAGTCGCAAGTGGGCACATAATCTGCGACGATATAATTTTTTGGTTCCGGTTTTTGAAAACGTACCGGAGGCGTTCTTGGTAAGTTGCGAATAGAATTCGAAATGGTCGTTGAGAATTACAATTCTTCCTGATTTTTTAGTACAATTCGACTGGAGGCAAACTAAGCTTTGGTGGCATCTCTGGTACAATAATTGTTGAGTTTCTGCGATTTGCAAATGCCACTATGGATGTTCTACCGCTACCTGGCAGGGATAATTATGAGGAAATTGTGCGCCAATTGGCTAGGAACCAATCTATTGACTTGGGCGGCAATTTATTGGAGAACAATAGTCTGAACGAGTTCAGTCCTATGATAATCGATTCGCGGCTGTGTCTGATTGTACCGCATAGAAGACCGTCCCCTTTGAACGAATATGTAGGGAGTACAAAATCATCTTTGACAACAGTTGCTGTGGGATCCATTGTTGCCTATACAATTATCAAACGCTTGGCGAGCTCTCGCCTATCGCTGTTTAGAGCTCTCGAGGAAAGTGTGTGGTCTTCTATAGGTAGACCACTCGGAACGGGGGAATTTAATCGCCTCAGTTTGGCTGAAAAGTTTATGGAAATCTCCCTGCAGTTGTTCAATGTGTGTTTCATTAACATCGTAAGTGGCTTTCTGGCCACTCGACTCACCTCGGGTGTGTTCAAGCCAGAGATAGACGATGTGGAATCGTTGCTGGCGAGTGGCTTACCCATAATGATCGACGACAATGCCACTCAGCGATTGTTTGAAGAAAATCGTCTACCCTACGAGCTGAAGGATCGCCTACTCATGGTTAGCCCTCAGACACTGGAACAGAGTTTGAACGAGCTGAACACCAGCAATGCCTATGTTATGGACAGCCAGCAATTTGTGAGAATCGCTTACGTACAGGAGTTTCTCAGATATCCCAAGCTGAAAATGGGCACGAGGGAGCTCTGCACTGCTTCACGTTTCTTACGCTTGCCCGTCTCCATGGGATCTCCCTTTAAGGAAGTTCTGTTTTATTTTTTTCAACGCATTAAGGAAGTGGGCTTAAGTCAAAAATTTGTGAATTTGGGCGTAGAGCAGGGTCATCAATTGGGTCGCTACACACGAATAGGGGAAGCTCCGGTTATATTTTCAGGACTAACTTTGGATTTTTTTCGCTTTGCTTTTACTATCTATCTGTTTGGTGTAGGACTGGCATTTTTGGTTTTCTTTGTTGAGTGGCTGTTGAAACGCAATGGTTAGGGTTGTAATGAAATATTATAATTTTTGCTCATAATTAAGCATTAACGAGAGCGCAAATTAAAGTCAACTCTAACCGACTTCGATATACCCGTTACTCATGAAAAAATATGTTATGTTAACAGTGTTCCTGCGTTCCCTAGGGTGAACATCTTTCCAAATTACTGGGGCGTGCTAAATATTGAAAACAGTTATGCGATCTGATGGAAGTTTTTAGGGATTATAATTATAGCGAATATTTAATATCCATGCGCAGTTCATATTTGTCATGTCTTTTATTTTTATACTCTTGCAGAGGGTATATTAAAATTGTCCAGACACATAAAATATATATAAAGGGTATTCAGATTGTTTTGCCTATAAAAACTTGGGCAAGTTTGCCTGACTAGTGTTGTGAGCAGTCCTCAGTGCACGAACTTTTTGTATACAATTACTTTTGACGTCCCGCCTGCTATGTTTTTGAAATTTATTGAGAAAAAATATACCGTCTAAAAGCACTAAAGATATTCTTCGGGAATGGAATGCACTTAACTTATAACTTATGTATAATATATGAATGGATTTTTTGTGTCTGAAAAGTAATTTGGAATATTGCTTAAATTGATTAAATATGCAAATATGCAATTTATGCAAAACAGTTTTTAGCGGTATTACGTAATTTTGCAATAAAAATAAGATGTGTGCAATCAGAACTTAAATCGGTCATGCGGTTCAAAATGTGCAAAATGCGCTGTCTAATTACACTAGTTTACGACTCGATTTTTTTGTTGAAAAAATAATACTTACAAAATAATGATTTTTTGTTTTTTTAAATATATATTAAAGGATTTTATTTATTTTAAAAAAGGAAGAAACAAATAACTATTATTCTTAGGATTTGAAATTCGAAGGCAAAATTTTGATAATAATATTTAAACTGTTTTCAAGATATCCGCCCACAAAAGTATAAAATTTCACATAAAAACTTACAAAAAAAAAAACAAAAGGGCATAGCCTGATTTGCAGGGGAACCGGCCTCCGACGCTTTTAATTTTTTGAGTATGCAGTTTCAAAGTACACCAACGGAAAGTAGTTTAGCGATTTTTTGTACACTTCTAGTACAAACCCTGGATTTTTAACAGCGATTTTTATCATATCAATCACAATCCTTTTTCGAGCTATCTATCCATTAAATAATTACAATTTTTTCCTGGTCAAAGATGGCATGTATACAC
Source organism: Lordiphosa clarofinis (assembly GCA_018904275.1). NCBI lineage: Eukaryota > Metazoa > Arthropoda > Insecta > Diptera > Drosophilidae > Lordiphosa > Lordiphosa clarofinis. The sequence continues at coordinate 122,613 of JAEIGQ010000177.1, forward strand.
TCCCCCGGAACAGTTTTCCAGTTTTTAAATGCTATCCGTTACCTACAAAATTACGCGATTTTTAACACCATTTATTTAAGGCATCCAGAAAGGGTTTTACTTTCATATTTTACATGTCCAATTGTCGTTCCTAAATACAATTTCTGCAATTTTTCCAGAATTTTAAAAGTTGAAGAAGGTGGTTAAAATTAATAAAAACAATAAAATGTATATACCTAAATTTTATTATTCACTTTCGTTTTTTGTATATTAATCAAGTTCAAACCATTTTGCCGTGATTTACGAATCATTATATTAAAATCTATGAGGATTAGTAGCAGTATTGCAAAAAACTTAAATGCCAATTAAGATTAAAATTATTTCAGATCTAGTGCATTAGCGCACATCTTACTAAGTGACCCCCATGGTAGTTAATTTTAATAATTACTTAAGCAATTGCTCTCAAATAACTGCACTATGATTGTGATGTTACTGAACCGAACTTTTTGTAAAATTAAATAAAAAAAATTTTTATTCTGGCTTTATGGCCAGAAAATAGCTACGGTAAATGGTTTGTATCTTACTGTAATTCCGTTTTCTCTTACGGTATACGTCGTTTATATCGTTGATATACAAAAAACGAAAGTGAATAATAAAATTTAGGTATATACATTTTATTGTTTTTATTAATTTTAACCACCTTCTTCAACTTTTAAAATTCTGAAAAAATTGCAGAAATTGTATTTAGGAACGACAATTGGACATGTAAAATATGAAAGTAAAACCCTTTCTGGATGCCTTAAATAAATGGTGTTAAAAATTTCGCGTAATTTTGTAGGTAACGGATAGCATTTTAAAAAACTGGAAAACTGTTCCGGGGGAGTGTATACATGCCATCTTTGACCAGGAAAAAAATTGTAATTATTTAATGGATAGATAGCTCGAAAAAGGATTGTGATTGATATGATAAAAATCGCTGTTAAAAATCCAGGGTTTGTACTAGAAGTGTACAAAAAATCGCTAAACTACTTTCCGTTGGTGTACTTTGAAACCGCATACTCAAAAAATTAAAAGCGTCGGAGGCCGGTTCCCCTGCAAATCAGGCTATGCCCTTGTTTTTTTTTTGTAAGTTTTTATGTGAAATTTTATACTTTTGTGGGCGGATATCTTGAAAACTATGCAAAAATTGGAAAACTTGGTCAAATTATTTTCGTCTTATCTCGCCGACATCTATTAAAATCCGGTGTCAGATCGCCAGTGCCACATTGACCACCAAAATCGCGCCTAAAGGAAGAGTTTTTTTAATCAAAATTTGGCTTCAAAGTTTCGCCTTGGTTCACATCCTAAGAATATATAGTTATTTTGTTTCAGTTCCTTTTCGTATGGTCGTAATAGCACCGTGAGCGATATTTTTGAGCGAAAAAATAAAAGTCACAAAATAATCATTATTTTGTAAGTATTATTTTTTCACTCAGACAATAACAATTAAAATCAGAGTTTTTTAATAAAACTCAAAGTTTAATAATTATTACTGAGGAATATGTCCAAAAAATCATTAAGTCGAAAATCATTGCAGATATGCATTTTAGATGCAATTAGAACCCAATTGGTATAGTTCTTTTATTTGTACGACTTTTCTAAGTATATGATTTTTTACATTAAAAAATATAAAATAATCATTATTTACGGTCCCTGATTTAAATACATACATAAAAATTAAGCAATCGGTTTCAGCTGCTGCCACAATTCCGAATTTTGTTATACCTGATCTAGTAGCCGCAGGTATATTTGTCGCCTTCTATACAACGTTTTCAAATTTGACTGCATACTAAAGTTTACACAAAAATGGAGTCGAAATTCGGAACAGGCCCGATAAATCGAAAGGTAATTGAGCTGCCTATAATCGCGTAGTGCCTTGTTTTATATCAATATTACTATTTATAAGATGTACTACATCTGATGTAGTATTTTATATAATTTTACATTTTACATTACAAATGACAGGAAAAAATTAAACAGAGTTGCTCACTCTCTCAACAGAACACTAGATTTTGACTTTCTAGCAGAGTTCCCCAGCGACAGCCCCGGGAGCACGAACTTACTTGCCGAGGTCACACTTCATTGTGTTGCCCGCCCCGGGCGGCAAATTTTTAGGGGCGGCAATTTTTGAGGGCTGTGAGTTTCAGGGGCGGGAAGTTTTTTGGGCGGCAAATTTTAGGGGCAGCAAATTTCAAGGGCGGTAAATAATTACAAATTGTATATTGATTATTCTCTTAAATTAAGAAATAGTGGTATTTCTGAAAGTGATTTAGACTTTGCTGTCATTTCAATATGGAGAACGTTGCAAGACTCTGCACTTCAAGATCTAGTAATAAAAGAAATATTCATTGAATGCATTTTTGAAAGCTTACGAATCAGTATAAAGGGATTAAAGAGCAGAGGTCTACCATAGACAGAGTCAAACATGCTGCTATATTGATTATGTTCTCAAGGGAGTATGCAGGAGGGTGCAGATTTGTAGTATGCCTTGAAAAGTTCCTATGAAACAAAAGTTGTGTCAACTGAACAATAATTAAAAAAAAATTGTTTTTATCAAAAAAAAATAACCACAATTTACATATAAAAGTCTAAAAATTTCATTCCAATGAGCAAAATCAGAAAGTTGTTTTCAAATATACTTTGTAATCAATACAGAATGAGTTCTTTAATAGTTTGTTACATGGACTAAAAAAAAATCAAACAAGAATAAATATTTTCACATTAATTCATCATAGTTCGCGTCCATCTATTTCGCGATATTTTCCGAATTTTTGGAGCTTACAATTCTATACTGCCATTGAGTTATGTTTCCAAATAACGTAGTCCAACTCGTCCAATTAAATCAGCCTCCAGTAAAAACCTCTACAGGCACCCTACAAGGAACGTTTTTTTGGAGTAAAAAACTAATTTCAAAACGCATTTGCCATCAAACTAGAAAACCATGTTCGACCTCAAAACAATTTTTTTTCGGCCCATCGAAGTCAATTTGTATTTAAATTTTGGTTAAGAAGATATGTAAAATACGTTTCCGCGGATTTTGCGAAAAAGTTTTCGCCTGCGGCGCACCTTTATTATACATCCCCAAGAATTTTTTCAAATTATGATAGCAACTTTTCCAAAATAATACTCCACTCACAATTAAGGCCTTCGTCATTCCTAATCAAAATCCAGCGTACGTCCCTTTATGTTACAGAGAAGTTTTTGATGGAAAGAATTAGAAAAACTTAATTGTAATTATAGAAAAAATGTTAAAATTTAGGACTATTCAAGGGGGAAGGGGGGGCGGCAAAGTCGACTTCCGCCCCGGGCGGCATATCTACACGGTACGCCACTGCTTCTACACAAAAACACATTCATGCAAACACACATTTAATTGAGGCACACATGCATAGAAGACACTTTCGGAAAATTCTGCCTAGCAAAGTGTTTCAAGAAAACACATGTGCAAAGCAAGCAAAAAAAATCTCTCATTAATTGAGCAAAGAGCACTTTGTGAATAGTCAGAGGTGAGATGTCATTTCGTTTCTCCTTTTCAAAGTGTCTCAGAGTGACTGTATTTTATCTGACAGCCTGTGAAAAGGGAGCATTTTTTTTTAGAGCTCTGATATAAATATAAAGTCTTTAACGTTACAATTAAGGATAAAGGACTTCGACAAAATTTTAGAATTGCAAATTTTCGTTTTTATTGACTTTCGTCCAATAGGCTCTCAAATGTACCCACTATGGATTTCTAGGCACACAATTCTGATCGTACAGCTTTAAAGATAATGCCAACGCTTTAACTTTTAAGCCATGAAGAGTAGTAGATTGTAGTCGATTTCGTATTGTATTATACTATTTTCCGAACATCAAGAAGAGACGTAATCAACATAAAAACGAGAGCGTAAGTTAAAGCCGGGTCTAACCGACTTCGATATACCCGTTACTCATGAAAAAGTATGTTTAACAGTGTTCCTACGTTCCTGAAAGATATGCAACATTTTTTTAACTCGGCTATATATTATCCGACTATTACATACTCTGTACTAGAGTTGTGCCGATTTTGTTGAACTAGTTCAAATGAACTAGTCTTTAAAATGAACTAATGAACTAGGTCTTGGTTTTGAACTATAGTTAATATTTTGAACTATGTATTTCTCAGTTTTTGAACTATAGTTTATTTTTTGAACTATAGTTCATATTTCGAACTATAGTTCATATTTTGAACTATAGTTCATATTTTGAACTATAGTTCATATTTTGAACTATAGTTCATTTTTCGAACTATAGTTCATATTTTGAACTATAGTTCAATTTGAACTATAGTTCATAATTTGAACTATAGTTCTTTTTTTTACCACTGAAGCCAATTTTAAGGCGTTTACTCATTGTCTGATACATGAGATATGAAAATCTATTGGGCCTGCATTTAATAATGATTTTCTATGAATTTAACAAGCTATTCACATTTAAAAAATTACAAACAGCAGGACTACGAGACTATCATTTCTCAAAGCCAAAGTATGAGATTTTCGAGCCAACCCAGCAGCAGGTGCTAAGTGTTGCCTCCTCCTCAGCACAGATTCTTCCACATGCTGTGGCCGCTTTGCTTCGCAAGGTGTCCTTTACCCCCAGAGTTCTGCAAAAGTTTCATTGATTCGCAAGATAAGCTGCTCCAAAACATTTACCCTGATGGCCATGGGCACCCACGACATTGACACATTACAGGGAGCCTTCAGCTGCGAGGATTTGGCGTCAGAGGAAATCAAATTCAAACCGCATAACCAAACTCAGAAGATAACAGGTCTACAGTTGATGGACTTATATGCCCAGCTTAAGCCACATCATTCGTGGCTCTTCCGCCTACCCAGTGATCTATGATGCCAATCGTGTAGTGCCCATCATTAATGGTGAACGATCGAAGAACTTGCCTAAGACCAAGAAGGTGTTTTTCGACTGCACAGCCACGGATTTAGCCAAGGCCTAGGTGTTACTTTTTTTCCTCTTCGAGCATAGCCAGACACTCTCTTATCCATAGGTAGTCGTACATGAGGAGAAAATTTCGGTAAAGCGTGCCAACGCTATTGGTATTAATGAGCCGGCTTCCCAACTGGCTGACATGTTAACTTGAATTTACTAAGAGGCACGGGTTAAGGGTTACTCGCTGATTGTGTAAAGATTCCCCCAGCGCGACATGTGTGATCCATGGCTGCGACATCTACGAAGATGCAGCTTTTCATTTTGCCTATAACAGCATTAAGAAATCGCTGCTAACATTTATGTAGATAGTAAAACAGTTTAATCTCAACAAACTGACCGAGCAACTGCGCGAGCAAGCACCGAAGCCCTGATTTTACGCGCACGCAAACTCAACAAATCCATCGAAACCAAGCCGACTGTGTATCATGTATCAAACAGTATTAAAATTATCCTCAGTATTTAATATAATGAACAATAGTTAAAAAAATAGTTAAAAAAGAACAATAGTTCAAAAAAATGAACTATAGTTCAAATGAACTATAGTTCAAAAAATAAAATGAACTATAGTTCAAATGAACTATAGTTCAAAAATGAACTATAGTTCAAATGAACTATAGTTCAAAAAATGAACTATAGTTCAAATGAACTATAGTTCATGAAAAAATGAACTAATGAACTAGGTCATTAAAATGAACTAAAATTTCCAACTCTACTCTGTACCTGGAGTAGAAGCTGAATGCAATGCTGGTGTTGCGCTCATCTCTAATTCTCTCTCTCTCTCTTTAAGGCAGCGATGGCCAGCTAGAGCGAGGCCAAAAAGAGAGAGTGTATTAGTGTGCGAAAAAAAATCTCCGTGAATTTGCATCGACCTAATCGTTTCGAACTCTGTCAAGCGACTGACACTGTCTTGCTCTCTTGATGTCAGCTTCGGCAAGCGTTCGGGTCATGTAAGTGTGAATAGCGAAATGTTGTCGCCCCCGGGATGGAACCGAGGGCCATATCTTTAGAAGGTACAATTCGTCTATCTTCAAAACTGTAGAAGATATAACGTTATAACCAAGTTTCGGGGGCAAGTATAAGAAGCATTTGTCCCATACATGTCAAACCTCTATCTCTTAACATCTCTGAGATCTATTTGTTCATACGGACGGACGGACAGACGGACATGGCAATTTCGACTCGGCTGTTGATGCTGATCAAGAATATATATACTTTATATAGTCGGAAATGATTCCTTCTGCCTGTTACTTACATTTGCACGACTATAGTATTCCCTTTTTACTCAAATATACCATAAAAGTTGATGGCTTAATAAATACCTCGCTGGGGCATCCGGGTAATGGTTTCTAATAACAAAGCAAACAAGGATGGAAACCCTTTTATATAGTGAAGCTATGGAAGCCAGGTGCACAGTGTTCTTGGTGCAGTCATGAAGTGTGTTGTCGGTCTCTGCTTATTGGCTCTGGCCTCCAGCCAGCTGCAATCTTGGCAAGAAAGTGATGAGGACAATCGATACTTGATAGAAATTATCAAACACCTGGCTCATTCTAAGGACTTTAAAAACTATATAACCTATTTTGGTGATCAGGAGTTATCGAATCGTGGCCACTCGCTGCAGCAGAGTTTAATGGAGACCTTGAAAGTTCCTGTAATTGTGGCAGGTTTGCATATCGGACCGTTGCATCAGATGATTACAACACACAGTTTGGCCATCATATTATTTACTGGCCTGGACGATCCCATGCTAAATTCAGTGCAAAAAAGCCTCGCTGGCCTGCAACATATGAAGCTGATCTTTGTATATAAATCGCCCAACGACGAACCGCCCCAAACGGAGGATGTAGATTCCATCATGAAGTGGATCTGGGAGCGTCGCATGGTGTACTCGCTGCTGATGTTTAAAAATCACAATCACTATGAGGAGTGGACATTTGCTAGTTTGGATGGAATGACCAAAATGAAGTTGCCACATAACAAATGGTTTCGTTCGAATTTAAATAATCGCAACTGGGCACACAATCTGCGACGATATAATTTTTTGGTTCCGGTTTTCGAAAACGTACCGGAGGCGTTCTTGGTAAGTTGCGAATAGAATTCGAAATGGTCGTTGAGAATCACAGTTCTTCCTGATTTTTTAGTACAATTCGACTGGAGGCAAACTGAGCTTTGGTGGCATCTCTGGCACAATAATTGTTGAGTTTCTGCGATTTGCAAATGCCACTATGGATGTTCTACCGCTACCTGGCAGGGATAATTATGAGGAGAATGTGCGTCGATTGGCTGAGAACCGATCTATTGACTTGGGCGCCAATTTGTTGCAGAACAACAGTCTTAATGAGTTTAGTCCTATGATAATCGATTCCCGGTTTTGTCTGATTGTACCGCATAGAAGACCGTCCCCTATGAATCAAATAATAGGGGGTAATAGAAAATCATCTTTGCCAACAGTTGCTGTGGGATCCATAGTTGCCTATACAATCATCAAACGCTTGGCGAGCTCTCGCCTATCGCTGTTTAGAGCTCTCGAGGAAAGTGCTTGGTCTTATATAGGTATAACAATCGGAACCGGGGAATTTAATCGCCTCAGTTTGGCTGAAAAGTTTATGGAAATCTCCTTACAGTTGTTCAATATGTGTTTGATTAACATCCTTAGCGGCTGTCTGGCCACTCGTTTCACCTCGGGTGTGTTCAAGCCAGAGATTGACGATGTGGAATCGTTGCTGGAGAGTGGCTTACCCATAATGATCGACGACAATGACACTCAGCGATTGTTTGAAGAAAATCGTCTACCCTACGAGCTGAAGGATCGCCTACTCATGGTCAGCCCTCAGACACTGGAACAGAATTTGAACGAGCTGAACACCAGCAATGCCTACGTTATGGACAGCCTGCAATTTGAGAGAATCGCTTACGTACAGGAGTTTCTCAGATATCCCAAGCTGAAAATGGGCACGAGGGAGCTCTGCACTGCTTCACGTTTCTTGCGCTTGCCCGTCTCCATGGGATCTCCCTTTAAGGAAGATCTGTTTTATTTTTTCCAACGCATTAAGGAAGTGGGCTTAAATCAAAAATTTGTGAAGTTGGGCGTAGAGCAGGGTCATCAATTGGGTCGCTATACACGAATAAGGGAAGCTCCGGTTATATTTTCAGGACTAACTTTAGATTTTTTTCGCTTTGCTTTTACTATCTATCTGTTTGGTGTAGGACTGGCATTTTTGGTTTTCTTTGTTGAGTGGCTGTTGAAACGCAATGGTTAGGCTCTACATTTTAATGAAAAACTTTTGCTCATAATTAACCATTTAAAAAAAAAAACCAATTAAAATAAAATTACCACACATTTTTAAAAGTCAGCAAAATATTTTAATATCAATAAAACAAAATTTAATCGAAAACTTGATCGCTAATTGGAGTGGCTGGCTTGTATAGCGTACAAGAAAAGCTGAGCTGACGGTTCTTTTGGCTGCCACTGTCCAAGGATTTGTCGTTCGTTGCATTTCGTAGCATTTTTTCGCAAGTTTTTTTGCTCCAGCATTTTCTGAAAGCTTATATAGTAAAGTATTTTTAAGATTTTTTCCAGATTTTTTGAAAGTCGTTTAGAGGTCGCACAAATCGAATTCCCCCAAAACTGGGGTTTTCCACAATGATTTCGATTTTTACTTATAATTTGGTATATAGCCACGATATTCTTAGTTTTCAAATCAACATTTTAAAGAAAAATGTAAAAAATGCTAATTTGGAGTTTTGGCATTGCATTTGCTTGTTTAGGTACCATGTATAAAATTTTTTTGTAAACTTTCAAAACTTTCAAAAACTTTTCAAATTTCTATGAACATTAAAAAAACTAGTGATGCAGTTAAAAAGAGTTAAGTTTAAAAAAAAAACTGAAACTTAAAAACTGAAATTTGATCTTACCGTTTCAGAGTTATATTTAAAGTATAAATAAATTTTATACCCGTTACTCGTACACTCAAAAAACAATTCACCCTAAAAAGTGCCATTTTCGCCCTAATTTTTAGAAAATCGCCTTAAAAAAACTTCCAGAGGCGACTCGCTTTATTTTTAAGAAAACGCTTTTCTAAAAAATACAAAATTATGTTCTAGATTTCAGGGCAATTTTTCTAAAAAAAACTTAGACAATTTTAGCTGTTAAGTCAATTTCAAAAATTCCCAGCAGCTGACAGTAAAAGACTAAAAAAAAAATTTTGTGGGAGGCAGGGTAGGACAGACTACAGTCCACCCAGTGTGTGGTAGTTGTTTGGATCCACCCCGCAGCGAACCCTTGGGTTTAACCACTTTTTTCTAAGCTATAAATAATTTTTAAATGTATTAACCATTTTTTGTACTCTTGTAAAGGAGGGAATTTAAAAAAAAAAAAAAAATCACTCTCAAATCCCCCCCCCCCAGTGGGGTTTTTTTTTTTTTATTTTTTTAAAAACCACCCCCCCCCCCAAAATTTTTTTTTTTTTTTTTATTTTTTAGAAAAATATTGAAGAGATGGTGTGTGGTTTTGAAATAAAAAAAAATAAAAAACCCCCCCCCCCCACCAACCAAAAAATAAAAACAAAAATAAATATTTGGGGGGGGGGGGGGGGGGGGGGGGGGGGGGGGGGGGGGGGAAAAAGATATATAAATAAACATCATCTTCCCTTTCTTCTTCTATTTTATATTTTTTTTTTTTTTTTTTTTTTTTTTTTTTTTTTACTGGGACTTGAACTCGGGGCCTCTCTTAAATACTGAACACTCGGACGACGCCTTAGCCCACTCGACTATTAACCTTAAGCAAGACGTAGCGACATAACTATAGTTAATAATGTACACAGATGGTCTAGTTAACATTACTTTCGGTCAGCAAACTTGGAGGCCTGGGCTCAAGTCCCAGTAGGAGCATACTTTTTCTTCTCATTTAATATATATTTTTTTTAATAGTTGTTATAAATGTTTTTTTTTATTTAGCAGAACCTTGCATTTAAGTCATACCTAAGAATTTGTGTGGCGTATTTGGAGCTTAAGTACTCACATTGACCGCTCAGTAAAAAGCAAGAGTCGTGGTAGAGTGGATAAGACATTAGCTTAGTAAATGTCATGGACTGGGATCCAATCCCCGTAGGAGCATAGTTTTTTTTTATTAAATGGTTATTTTTTTAATGTTTTTTTTTTACTTGAGGGGTTTTTAGATTGCTTTTATTTTATACAATCCTTTAATCGATTACTACAAGACGAAACAAATCTTGCTCAATACATCTGCATTCTTCAGACATTGCGATAGACATTAGTGTGCGTAAACAAATGCCATCATATAGACGGCTTCGTCGTTAAAACCGAACGGCAGCATATCGCAATGCAATTTTGAAAACATTTTTAGAAAGGTCGAAGGATTTAGAAAAACTTTCTTAAAATTGCGGTTTATTTTCTTAATTTTAGGGCAAAGTACGCTAAATATTTAACAAATATTTTTTAAAATCAAATGTTAAATTACCCTAAAAATTAGAAAAGGCAATAAAGAAAATTCACCCTAAAATTTAGAAAAAAAAATTGTTTTTTGAATTTTAGAAAGTTTTTTCTAACAAATTTATTCGTAGGGCCACTTTTCTAAAATACAGAAAATTTTTTCATAAATATAGAAATTTTTTCTAAGTATTCGGGCGATTTCGATTCTAGGGTGATTTTCATAAATATTGAAAAATAATTTAAAGTCGTGGAAATGTATGTAACAGGCAGAGGAATCATTTCCGACCATATAAAGTATATATATTCTTGATCAGCATCAACAGCCGAGTCGATATAGCCATGTCCGTCTGTCCGTCTGTCCGTCCGTCTGTCCGCCTGTCCGTCTGTCTGTATGAACATCTAGTTCTCAGAGATGGTAAGAGATAGAGGTTTGACATGTACGGAAAAATGCTTCTTTTTTCTGCACGCAGATCAAGTTTGTTTCAAATTTTGGCCACGCCCCATCCCGCCCCCGCAATTTGAAAAAAACGTTATATCTCCTACATTTTTAAAGATAGACGATTTGTACCTTCTATATAGTTAGTAGATAGTTAGCTCTAGATAGTTAGTAATTAGCAAAATGAATCGATTTGCCGAAGAAATGATGAAGATCGGATGAACGGTTCTCAAGTTATGAGCAAAGAAGTGAACCAAGCCCCCCCGCTACCCACCCTAAAAAAATGTTGCATACTTTTCTGATGGTCACCCTAAGGAACGCAGGAACACTATTAAACTGTTTTTTTATGAGTAACGGGTATATCGAAGTCGGTTAGAGCCGACTTTAACTTATGCTCTCGTTTTTTAAAGATGTTTGCCAGTTGTGCAATAATAAAATTTAAAGTGAAAACATGTTTTTCCTTGAGGTTTACTTTGAACGAAGAGCTCCCGCCACATAAATATAATTCGATCGACGACGTGAAAGCCCCGCTTCCGTCTTCCGTCCGCTGTTTCTAGCATCTCCTCCGTCAGTTTTACCAACCACACTATATATATCTGAACTCCCAAGTTTTTTTCATTAAAACTTTTGTTTATTATGCTTTAAAAGTTTGCATGTTAATAGAATGAGATTTTGTTTTTCAATTCCTCCACTCCATGCAGATAATAATAAATACCATGCATGAAGCTGGTTTAAATTTGGTGTAAAAGCAGTTAAACAAACAGAAATCTTTACCCAGTAATCAAACTTTTCGAAAAGTCCGGAAAAATATTGCCAAAATAATCGCAAGGCTGCAATTCCTAAGGTGGATGAGCGGAAGCTCAAGGACTGTGAAACTAACAAAAAATGATTGGCTGTGCTCAAATTAAGTCAAAGCTAAGTCTACCAATATGTATGTTGACAATGCCTATAGCAAATTTGCCGAAAGGAGCTACATCTTTAATATCCGAGCAATGTACCTAAAATATGCGCGAATATACTTTTTCGAAAGTTACAAGTTTTGGGACGAAGAATTCGAATCCGTCAAATTTAGTGATGAAAAATGTATAATCCAGACGGCCCAGATGGACATCATAGTTCTTGGAGACATAAGCGACATCTTGGTGATGAATCTCTCATAGTATAGTAGTCTTCAGTGCCAAAGGAAATTTGTCAATTCGTTTTGGGCGGGGCCGGTTGAATGAGCAAATATATTCTATGTTCATGTACTAGAAATTATGCTTATCGCAATCGCTGAAGAGCTCCATGGTGAGAAGTTGATTTTTCAGAAAGATAACACTTCCATACACCTAGCCCGGCGACAAAAGCATATTTTAGGTCAGTGTCCGGCACAGTTCAATGTTCTGTGTGTGCAATTAGCGACGTCCATCCTCTGTAGCAGCGGCGTCGATACACAGACACTATACGAGCGTACACCTCTCTCTTTGGCACTAACAAACATGTGCTAACTGAGAGCGCTCTCGCGTGTCTGAACGCACACATGCAAAGGCAAAATAAGCATGTGTGTTCTGCCGGACACTGTTTTAGGTCAAAAAATATTCCGCTGTTACATGGGCCGGCATTAAGTCCGGATCTACGTCCAATTAAGGATCTGTGGGGCATCATTTCTGCCAGGATATTCAGCGTTGCAAGGGAGAACGACACTTTAAAGCAGAGTGTAGGAAAAAACATTATTTTTTTGTGATTTACAAAACTTGGCTAATTCAATGCAATTGCTGGAAAAGTTAAAGGCAATTTATATATAAAAAAAAAATATCACTCATTTTAAAATGGCACATATGGGTATTTCCATTATGTCGAACGCGACATTCGTATGCATTAAAGTGGAATAAAAGTCATATTAAAATATTTTGTTTCTTCTGTTACTTTAACTTATAGGACTTTCGAAGCACATTTTTTAATTGGTAGAGTTGAGAGCACACCTAACGAGCTATGTGGGATATCCATAAAGTCAGTATATGTGAATGACCTCCCAATAGCTAAGCATAGCTCTTCCGGTTCGGCAGCTAATCTCTGACAAACAAAGAGTACCGGGTGTGTCCCAAAGGTAAAAGGACTGATTTTCTTCTGTACTAGCGTGCACGCACCAAAGGGATTTGGTAGAGGGCGTTCCTATCTAACGAACTAGCGGCTGGTCAGTTGTCTCCGAGAACCCGGAGAGTCAGAACAGGCATTTTCGCGCTTGTTTCAGTGATTGGTGCAAGCCGAAAATGAAGCGTTCGTTAGAGCAGAGGTACGCAATTGAATTCTGTGTGAAACAAAAATAAACTCGCATCACCAGTCTAGACACAGGTCATGAGATTAAGTGTTTTAATATAATATTCAGTGTTGATTAACAATTTGTTGTATTGAAGAAAGATTAAAAAAATACTTTTAAGTAAACAGATTTTAAACAGATTACTTAATAATGACAAATTTTTATTTCTACGTGAATTTCTGGAACAAAAGGTGAGTTACATATTGACAAGCATGTTCAGACTAAGACATTTATTTGCTGACATGTGTTAGTAAAATGTACATAGTTGCCATTGTTGACTAAAGCCAAATTTTTCTTTGATATATCAACATATATGTCTACAGGTAAAATGTTCTTAAGCTTGTAGGAAGGCCTTTTGAATTATTTGTGAATTAAGAAAAGTTGTAATATGAGACAAAGCTACTACCTGACCAGACAACAGTCAACATTGCATGATCTAGAAGAAAAAATGTTAATTTTCTTCCACCAAAGCAAAAACTGTTCAATTCAACTTCATTAAGTTCCTTGCACTTGCTATAAAAACGTAAAAGCTCTTTTTAGCCATTTCAGCCACCTACATTTTGAAAAGTTTCAGCACATGTGCATAAGGTAGAAGCTTTTAAGTAAAATAAAACCAACAGTTTGTTTGATAGCTGCCAAAACAAAAGTCATTTGGTTATGCTAAATAGGTGTGAAAAAAACGCTTAAAGAATTTCGCTACATTTTTAGCTGAATATAAAATAATAAAAAACTTATTTTGATATTAGGTTAACAATGTTCAGGTAAACATTAAATATTATAGAATGTATTTCAAAAATTTCAATCCAAACTCAACTTTAAGGAACTCTGACCCGGCGAGTGTGATTTATTAGCCCATTTTGGATCGGTGAGAGGTTCCTGATCAACAAATTTACGCTGCTCAAGTTTGAGCAGTGTTCCTCCAAAGGAAAATTTTGATTTGCAAATCACAGAGGCTGATACGTGTCCAAAATATTCCCAAATGCACTCTGAGAGCGTAAGTGAGTGCAAAAAGGAGTCGGCTACGCAACCGTTCTACCTATATATTTTACATTTATGATGGTCGACTGTACAGCTGTTTCAAGAACCGCGCGGTCTGCCCATCTTTTGCAAGCGTCATGGGCCATCTCAAGCCAGCAATGCGCTGACAGTTTGGGAATTCCAAAGGCAGCCCTAGTGCAAATCAGACAGCTACAAATTGACAGAAGACGTTGTGTATGTGTATGCCCCATTTCAGCCATTCTGTATTAGTCGGGAAAATTCTCTTCCCTCAGTTAAAGCACTGTATAAATTAATTATTAGTGTGTCTTTCAGCAATATTTTAATTTTACTGACTCTATCGCTGAATAAAACAAATATATGAGTAGAAAAAGTGCGCTAGACTGATACTTGTATTGCAGGAACAGCTAATGCAATAAATTCCACATTTTTATGTGTTTTGCAATGATATTATTTCCACAACTTTACTTCTCTTCATCAGAAGATGAACATGCTTAAGAATCATTAATACCATTCTGAAAGCTTTTGCTTATTAGATAATTTTTAAGATTATAAAAAAAATTGTCCTTGCAAGGCTTATAAATTGTGAAGAAAATGTAATAGAACATCTTTATTGAACCAAACCCTTGTCAATTTATTTTGCTTCGGTTCAGGTTTGGGTTCGGCAAGAAAAAAGTTGTTTTGCTCCGGCTCAGGTTTACAAAGAGCATCAATGCGGGAGTACTTAAACATAGACAACCAGTATTTGGAGTGGGTAATAATACCACATCAGCTAGCATAGAGAGCAGAGCATAGTTTCTCATAATCAGGAGCAAGGTACCAAGAGCATACGAATTCATATGTAATATACAGAATTTATGTATCCAATGTCCTACTTTTTAGGGAAATCTGGTATCAAAATGATACTAAGAAGTAAATACAAAAATATTAAAATGATACAAGTTAGTATCAATCAAGTATCCTCGAAATATTATTAGAACAGTTTTTAATTATGAACTTGATACTATTAAAGAAAATTTGATACTGCATTGTTTCAGGTGGTGTTTATTATTCGCGAATTGTACGGAACACTTATTTGTGATCGAACTTTTAAGTGATTGGAAAGTACAAACTACTTTTTAAATAATTTTTCCAAAGTTTTTGGGCATTTGGAAATATTTTTGGCATGACCTAAAATTACACAAACCCCGGCTTTACCTGATTTTTATTTAAAGGAACATAAATACTTTCTAAAAAAATGGGGCGGCGGCTTGCATAACATGTGTTTCAGGCTGTTCTTAATGTTTTCGGTCACAAGGATAAAATTTTAAAATTGAGAGGCTGACAGTTTTTGGCAGTTAAAGGAGGATTAGGGGAATTTTCTAAATCTGAAGGAAACCTGATCTGGATAGAAGTCTATCTTTTTCAGCCTATAAGATCGAAAGACGGCCATTGCTAAATCGACTCGACAGTTGATGCTGATCAAGCATCTATAAACTATATAGGTCCGTAGGTGCTTGATCACGTTTTAATGGACACATGCAATAAATCTTAATAATAATAATATTTTATAAATATCCATTAACATAACTCATTATTTTTTGGAACTTGACTAGGGTTAATCATTCAGGAAGACCAAAAAAATTGAATAAAAATTTTGCATATATTATAATTGCTGACTTTATTTTTTTGCACATAACTGTTTTACTTAGTAGATCCGAGTTAACAGAATAATGTGGGACACTTTTCGCGGCAGCAACATCCTAGGCCACATTTTGTATTGAATGAGCTGCATCTTGCTGCGTCGATGTCTGGGAATATTAACAAAGCTGCAAAGGGATTACGAAAATTCAGAAACTTGTTGAACAAAAATTGAGCATCTACTCACGTGGAAAGTCGTCAGCAATTCGTTGGGCACTCTCCTCATGTAGGTCGCACAGAGTCGCAACTCTATATGAAAATGGCTTGTCTGTAGCGCATGCGCAGGTGGTATCCAAAATGCAATATCCCTTAGTTTCACAATCGCATGTACCTGGACCGATAGCATTAAAGGTGCACGTTGGCCCGCAGCACTTATTGGCCAGAACTGGAAGTTGTTCATTGCTAGTTCGGAAAGTACAGCCATTCTGGTCAGTAAAGCCTCCGCAAGATCCTGTACAGGTACAGGCTATGGCCGTTGTCAGCACCATATAGAGAGGAATTAGCACTTGCAACTTCATCTTTAAAATGTTTTATGTCGATCTGAGGCTATGGCAGATGCTTTTATACCCGCCCGGATTGTTTACTCTAGGGCATTAAATAAACCTCCAGTTGTCTTTGCACAAATGTTTTCACCGAAAAGAAGCCCGTGTGTGGCTATATAAGCCCTGTGTTGGCTCATCAGTTAACAAAGTATTACAAAATGCTTGCCAAAAGTCTTCTGTTGAGCTGTCTCTTCTTCATCCTGTCAGTGGAAGTGGCCATTTCTACTAATGGTTGTAATCAGCCAGTTACCTCGTCTAATCTTTGCAACTCATCTACATCGAATTATCAATGCGTTTGTGACTTCACGTGTTCTGGTTGGGACAAGCCCTGCAATTGGGTCCATACCTGCTTCGATGAATTAGCAGCTATCAACAGCGTACGAAATGCCAACAATAAACTGCGTAAGTATTTTTAACATTCCATGGTGATTTCTGTTGAAAATATTTTAAAATTTTTCTGTTTAATTCTCAGCCATCTTTAGTCTACCAAATCGCAGTCATCAGGAATGTCTCAACATTAACATTCTAACGCATAAGCAGAAAAACTGTTGTGACAAGTTCTGCACAGACAATAAGAAGGCTGTTTGCTATGCATGATTTGGAATACGAGTGTTATTAAAAAAACTTATATATTTTTGATTAAGGAGTGCAATAAACAAGACACTGAATTTTAAAAAAAAACTGAACACGAATCTGTTTTGGCAATTTGTTCAATAGTTTATTGGGGATGCCATTAGATTTACCAAAATTAATGTTTTATTTAATTATATGGCTAGGTATGTCTATAGCATAAGACCAGGGTATCATATAACGGAACATAAAACAAGGTTCTTAGTCTCAGCTTAAAATCAAATATAACTCTTAGGGGGTCCTTTTTACGTTGCATAAAACTACACAGAGGGGAAAAGCGAGGACATTGGACTCAAAATGAGCACAAACGTTACCGAAAACAGAGCACGAAGGGGTTTTCTCTTTTGTTGTACAATAATATCACCTCAAGAACAGTTTTTTGAGAATGTTTTCAGTAATATTTTAAACTCATTTATCAATAATTTGATTGATTTTGGACCAGGTGTGCACGGAATCTGCTCATTTGGGATGAATAGGCAACGTGGCTCTTGGAGTTGGAAGATAAGGAAGGCAAAAGGATCCTGGATATACTCTGCTGCTTCTCTAATCCATATATATATTCCGTAGGATCATATACATCGCTTGTACAACAATTTTCATCGTCCCCTACATACATTTTACGTACGTATTACACTGTGGAACACTCAAAATTGCCTGGGACTGGGACCAATAAATTGTGAAACTAGAGGCATTAGGTAGCAACACCGCATACCCAGTTTTTCTTCAGAACGTCAAGCTCGCGTTTAATGGGCACATTTATACTAGCAACACAAAGTTACAACCTCTGTTGCTGGTTAAAAAAATATGAGAGCTAAAATTTTGGAAAATTCACCAAAGTTAGAGGGAGTCACCACCATTGTTATACCAAATTCCCGCCTCCAATGGACAAGCGGTTAGTACCCCACATAGAGGTCTAACTGAAAGTGGAATTAATGGAAAACCACTCGATAGAATTGTAAAAGATTTTAACTATATTGAGATACGGACTAATAAAACTTTCTTGATACCCATATGGTCAATGTTGTTCTGAGGCAATTGCTTGTACAAAGATAGCCATAGCCCGTGACTTAAAGGTCCGATGGCGAATTCAAAAACGCAGTTCGGTCTATTTTGATCTCTAGTTTATGGCCTATATTGCCTCGATGGAGGGTGCTTTCAAATGTGGTACCCACCATCGCGGTTTTTCGATGCATGTTACCATCTATTAAGTACACATTTTATTAGTCCGTATCTCAATATAGTTAAAATCTTATACAATTCTATCGAGTGGTTTTCCATTAATTCCATTTTCTAAGTTAGACCTCTATGGGCATGGTACTAACCGTTTATCCTTTGAAGGCAGGAATTTTATATTAGAATACTGGGGATTCCTTTCATCTTTGGTGAATTTTTCAAAATTTTAGCTTTCATCTGCTTTTAACCAGCAACAGAGGTTGTAGCTTTGTGTTGCTAGTATAAAAGTGCCCATTAAACGCGAACTTGACGTGCTCCAGAAAAACTGGGTATGAGGTATTGCTACCTGATGACAAAAAATTCCTAAAGCACGTGTACCAATTACCTCAATCTTTACTCTTGAAGCCTGAAGTTGGCTAGATTTTAGGAAATTTTTAACCTAATCGAAGCACATAAATCATAATTTGATCAATTTCTGCCATATTTTTAGGGTATGTACTCTATAGTATTTAGTGTAAGTATATCCTAAAAATAAGGACCACCTTTGCCTTGGCCCCTTTTTGGGAAATTTTTTATAATTTTTTGCCCTTTTGGGCAATGAATTTTGTTTAGTGTATAAACCGAAACTTCTAAGACTATTAAGGGGGTATTTTCCATTTTCGAGGCTGTTTTTTGACCTTATTTAAAAACGTAGAGTTTTTCCAATTCAGTTTTTGTTGTATTATGTTACAAACAGATTAAAGTAAACAAACAAATTTTTACTGTATCGATGCGAGGGCCGTAAAAGTGGGTATCCAAAAAAAAGGAATAGTGCAACTATTCATATAAAAGAACACAGCTTTATTTACTTGAAATTTATTTACTCAAAAATTTCTCGTATTAGCGAAAACATTGTTCGACTAAACAGACGAAAACTTCTAAAGTATTTCGAATTTCAAAAAATCCTTTTGGGGCGATATTCTAAAGTATCCAAGCTATGAAAAAAGGCAAAAAACGAGAGGCCAAGCTAACTTCGTCTTTTCCGAAGTTTTTATACTGTTGCAAATGGGTTAATACATCAGAGTTTAAGAACTCCAGCATTAAAACAAACAATTTTTCTAAATAAAACCCACTTTTGGACCGATAGTTCCTATGGCAGCCATAAGATATAGTCATCCGATCCGGTCGTTTCCGACGTTTTAGGACAAAGCTCAATCGACTCAGCTCGTCGCCCTGATCAAGAATATATATAGTGTATAGGGTATAGGGCAAACATCTGGCCAAAATATAATAACTAGACAGCGGATTTTGCATATTTGCATATTTTAACCCGCATGTCCGATTTAAATTCTGACTGCACACATCTTATTTTTATTGAAATATGATCTAAGTCCGCTAAAAACATTTTTGCATCAATTGCATATTTGCATATTAAAATATGCAAACATTCAAAATATGCAAAAACCTATTTTATATGAAATTACATATTTCAGATCAATTATTATCCTACTAGGCTATGGTTATTAAAAGTCAACAACAGAAAATCAGTGATAAAAATCACGTTTGATTTAAAAACGGCTAATATATTTGTCATCAAACTGTTTTGAAATACATATTTCCATATGAGGCACACACCTTTAAGAATTTGAAACACAAAACGAAGCTTATAAAATTGTTTTCCGAAACCACGCGAACCGTCTAACTGTTGGAGATATAACGTTTTTTTCAAATTGCGGGGGCGGGAGGGGGCGTGGCCAAAATTTGAAATAAACTTGATCTGCGTGCAGATAAAAGAAGCATTTGTCCCATACATGTCAAAACTCTATCTCTTACCATCTCTGAGATCTAGGTGTTCATACAGACGGACGGACAGACGGACATGGCTATATCGACTCGGCTGTTCATGCTGATCAAGAATATATATACTCTATATAGTCGGAAATGATTCCTTCTTCCTGTTACATACATTTGCACGACTTTAGTATACCCTTTTAACTTTACGAGTAACGGGTATAAAAAGAAATAATATTTTAAAATTTATTTAAAAATTGTAGAGTTTAATTCCGAAACTTATCCCCTTTATTTCCCATATCTTTCAAATTTTTGATTTTGAAGTTCGATAGTTGTCAAACTTTTTAATTTATATATATATTTATTGGTACCAAAACGAAAGTTTTTTCGCCCGGTATTTTGAAATCCTTTTTTTAAGGGACAGTCTAATGTTCAACCAGGACGAGTACTAAAAAACCTTGGTTCCTAACCACCAGTATATGCCGATAATTTCTTTTCGTGTTATGACTTGGCCGCGGACAAAAGATGTTGGATCCTAAATAAGTTGTAGTCAGCACAGTTTTCGGTCACAAAAATAAAAAGTTATGCAGTTGACTTATTTGTTAATTTTCAGAGCCTCATCACTGGAAATTACAATATTAAATATGCGGGCTAAAATCAACCCCAAACGATGTCGAAGTCTGCCAAGCTCCGATTTTCCGATAAAAAATAGCATCAAAAATGATTGAGATTGACGTTAGCTCGATGCTTAAACTCATTTTGACCAGATAGCAATAGAACAACTCCATGCTAATTTTATGACCACTTTAAAATAATATAAATACATTTCCAATAAACGCAGCGGCGGCTTACATAACTTTTTTTTTTTAGGCCGTTCTTAATATTTTCAAATTGAGAGGCTGACAGTTTTTCGCTGTTAAAAAGAGGATTAGGGGAATTTTTCAAATCTGAAGCCAACCTGATCTGGGTACGGTATGAAACTTCAGACATGCAAAAATTGGTGGCTGTATCTATTAAAGCCTAAAAGATCGACACGTTCATATACTCGGCAGTTAATGCTGATCAATAATCTATAAACTATATAGGTTCGTACATTCTTCCTCTTAGCGTGTTCACGTTTTACGCAACTCATGATTTCTTGGAACTTCACTAAGGTAATCTTTTAGGAAGACTAAGAAATTCCGATTTTAAAGTGAATAAAAATTTTTCATATAATTTGCTGATTTTATTTTTTTTGCACATAACTGTTTTACTTAGTAGGTCCGCTGTCACAGAATAATAAGGGACACTTTTCGCGGCAGCAACATCCTAGGCCACATTTTGTATTGAATGAGCTGCACCTTTCTGCGTCGATGTTTGGGAATTGTATCAAAGCTGCAAAGGGATTACGAAAATTCAGAAACTTGTTGAACAAAAATTGAGCATCTACTCACGTGGAAAGCCGTCAGCAATTCGTTGGGCACTCTCCGCATGTAGGTCGCACAGAGTTGTAACTCTATATGAAAATGCCTTATCTGTAGCGCATGCGCAGGTGGTATCCAAAATGCAATATCCTTTAGAAACCCAATTGCATGTACCTGGACCGATAGCATTATAGGTGCACGTTGGCCCGCAGCATTTATTGGCGAGAACTGGAAGTTGTTCATTGCTAGTTCGGAACGTACATCCGTTCTGGTCAGTAAAGGGTCCGCAAGATCCTGTACAGGTACAAGCTATGGCCGTTGTCAGCACCATGGACAGAAGAATTAGCACTTGCAACTTCATCTTGAAAATGTTTTATGTCGAACTGAGGCTATGGCAGATGCTTTTATACCCGCCCGGATTGTTTACTCTAGGGCATTAAATAATCCTCCAGTTGTCTTTGCACAAATGTTTTCACCGAAAAGAAGCCCGTGTGTGGCTATATAAGCCCTGTGTTGGCTCATCAGTTAACAAAGTATTACAAAATGCTTGCCAAAAGTCTTCTGTTGAGCTGTCTCTTCTTCATCCTGTCAGTGGAAGTGGCCATTTCTACTAATGGTTGTAATCAGCCAGTTACCTCGTCTAATCTTTGCAACTCATCTACATCGAATTATCAATGCGTTTGTGACTTCACGTGTTCTGGTTGGGACAAGCCCTGCAATTGGGTCCATACCTGCTTCGATGAATTAGCAGCTATCAACAGCGTACGAAATGCCAACAATAAACTGCGTAAGTATTTTTAACATTCCAAGGTGATTTCTGTTGAAAATATTTAAAAATTTTTTTGTTTAATTCTCAGCCATCTTCAGTCTACCAAATCGCAGTCATCAGGAATGTCTCAACATTAACATTCTAACGCATAAGCAGAAAAACTGTTGTGACAAGTTCTGCACAGACAATAAGAAGGCTGTTTGCTATGCATGATTTGAAATACGAGTGTTATTAAAAAATCTTATATATTTTTGATAAAGGAATGCAATAAACAAGACACTGAATTTTAAAAAAAACTTTAAGCAAGTCTTAAAAAAATAACGATTATTGATTTGGAGTTGGGGATTCCAGATGAGTTAGGCATGCTGAACACGAATCTGTTTTGGGAAATTGTCCATAGTTTTTTGGGGATGCCATTAGATTTTCCAAAATTAATGTTTCATTTAATAATATGGCTAGGTATGTCTATAGCATATGAGCAAGGGATAGATAACATATAGAAATCAATCGTATGTAACATTAAGAGTCCTTTTAACGTTGCGCAAAGCTACACAGAAGGAACAAATAACGGGAACATTGGACACAAAATGAGCCAAAAACAAAGCATTTGAATTACAATTATCTCATCCCAAAAAACAGTTTTCTGGGAACGCAATAACTCAAATCGAGTTGATATTATTCCATTTTTAGACCTTGATTAGATATCGTTCCCTTTTCAAGAACATTTTAAACTCAATTGGGAAGAAAATATTGATTTTGGACCAGGTGTTAGCGGATTCCTTATATTTGGGAGTAATAGGAAACGTGTGGACAGTCTTCTTGAGATTGGACGGGAAGGAAATGAAAATTCAATCTCGATTTCCAGGATATTCTACATAATTCAATCTTTTAAGGATTGGTCCATTCCTTTCGAACTTGTATCATTTCAAATGTGCTTCCAACAATCCCTTTCGAGATCACATGTCCATAAATTAGAGAGCGAGAGCGAAGAAATATAAGTAGCCTTTCAGACACGTTGAAACAACCAATGGGTATGGTGGTGTGCGATGAGATGCCGTTCCATTCCTGTTCAGTGCGAATGGTCGTGTGTTCGAGTCCCAGTGGAGCCAAAAAATTTTTATATTTATTTCTTTGTTTTTCAGAAATCTCAATTAACCGAAACTGATGTGAGTGGGTCTTTGAAGTGTATGAGAATAGTAATCTTTCCTGAGATCAAATCAATCTTGCATATCGAGCTTAAGTTAATCTAGAATAGGCACAAAATGATCCAGTTTTGGGATTAAATTGTGCATGAATTTTTTGCACAATTCAATCTTTTATAGGATTACCCCGGGATATATGTTATCCTTCTTAGAATTAAAAAAGTCGGATCAACTCAATCTTTTTTCAGATCGGGTCAATCATATCCGGGATTACGTTGTTTTCATTACCGCTTGGGATTGATTTGATCCCATATGGATTGAATTTTTTTTTGAGTGCATAAACTTGTCCGGAAATTCATAGGACTGATTTTCTTCCGCCGCAACTGTACTTCGGAGCGCGCGCGCACCGATCGTTCCTATGGCAGCTATGTATATGCCGTAGCCATCCGATCCGGCCGGTTCCGACAAAATTTGTACCAAAAGACTTCGCGCAAAGTTTGGTTATCTGTCCGTCTGTTCAATGCTATCTCCTCCGTCAGTTTGAAAGTTATATTAACTAGGGTTGTCGAAAACATATTAAAATATCAATATATCGATAATATTTTTTAAAACTGATATATTTATATCGTGATATTATTTTGATTCGTCGATTCTGCAAATCTGGCAGGCAATAAATGCAAATTTCAAAACTCAAATCTTGTTGATGTTTTTAATATTCTTGAAAACAAAAATCCCGCCAATATATATTCCGATTTTTATATATTTTTTTATTCGATAGTCAAACCAACTATAGTGCAAACCAACTATACTTCCTTGACCATACCTAAAAACATTTTAGCGCCTTTTAAGGCCTTTTGTTTTGTGCTGAGAAAGTAAAAGTTTTGCGATTAGTTGTAAAGTAAGACTTTAATTTGACAAGAGTTGGTATGTATTTAATAAAAAAATTTGCGTTTCTCCTGTTCTTATATGTATACGTGGTAAATCGATGTCGAACTTAACATTTCTTTTAGAGAACACCTACTTACATGATTTTTATAAAATAATTACACTATGTCACAAAATTTGAAAAGTTTTTGTATCCCGCACTTTTAGCAATTGATTCTAATGTAAAATTTCACTCTGAATTCAAATCTGCTCTCAGATATGTCAAAAGTAGAACGGTTCTTGAGATATTGCGAAATTTTTAATTTTAGTGTTTTGAAAAAAGGTAGGTCTACTAAAATGCCATTTTCTCTGATTTTAGTCCACCGAGATGTATAAACTGGAACAAAATAAAGATAATAAAATTATTTCTTAAAAATCGACAGTTGTTGTGAATCCAACCATAAATGACGAAGTTATGGCACTTCAAAGTTGGATTTTTGAAAAATTTTTGATAATTTTTAATTTTTTGCTGACTTTCATTAAGTTTTTTTCAATCTTACCATAAAAATTGCTCAGGTCTCAGATATTGACAGGATTGGGTAATCTTTAACGAACATTTTTTGCCCTTGGTCATCGAAACCGGATGAAAAATAAACGCTATATTCACAATTAAGTAAACATACCTCTGTTTGAGAGTATTTTTTGCTAGTTTTTTCAGTATAAAAATCACATCTTAGCAAGCCAAATAAGAATAAACGTTGAGCATTAGGAGTTTTTATTGCAGTTCAAGGTTGGATAAAAGTACTCAAATGATGTAGACCGCTTTTGTTTTTGTGCAGACGTGTGTTTCTCGCAACAAGAACAAGCAATAGTCTCCTATCATTGCCGGATCCCACTTGCCTTGGTAGCGAAACTCCATCTGCTGATTTGCTGATGGAAGCGTTCGCTGCTCGTCGCTTTCGTCGCCTAGGTTGTCCGGGAAAAATCGAAATGGGAGTGCAAAAAGTGAATTTTTATTTACACCTTTAAAATAAAAAAAGTAAAATTGGTAAATATAAAAACTCGATGAAAAACAGACTGAGATTATACCAATTTTTTTGTAGTTTTCCAATAAATCATCAACAATTTCTTTATAGTCCTCACTTCTTTTGCTTCCCAAAAAACTAGACACTACTGCGCAAAATGATTCACATGCTTTTGCCTCGTCTGCTGATAGTGCCGAGGAAAATTCTCTGTGCTCATTGCTTTTACGCCTTCTTTGATGTTGGCGTCAGAAAGTTGTGCGAATCGTCGTTTTAAAAATTCAAATGCCGCAAAATTTTCATTTTTATGGAGAGCTTTAACGAAGTTTTTGAAGAGACCAAGCTTAATATGCAACGGGGGAGAATAATTTTGTCCTTTTGAACTAGGGGCGGAAATTTTACGTTATCTTCTCCGACTATAAAATTGGCCCTGACATCCCAGTCTTTACCCAAGTAATGTTGGCTGCGATCTCGGCTGTCCCATCTGCAAAACAGCAATGCTTTGTCCATCCTTGTTGCAAGCCTGTTACCATTGCTCAACTTTCAGATCGGCACAGCTTTTCCACTGGTGAACTGCAATACAAACTCCCAATGCTCAAAGTTTATTCTTATTGAAAAAACTAGCAAACAATACCTCAAACAGAAGTATGTTTACTTAATTGTGAATATAGCGTTTATTTTTCATCCGATTTCGATGACCAAGGGCAAAAAAATGTTCGTTAAAGATTACCCAATCCTGTCAATATCTGAGACCTGAGCAATTTTTATGGTAAGATTGAAAAACTTAATGAAAGTCAGCAAAAACTAAAAATTATCAAAAATTGTTCAAAAATCCAACTTTGAAGTGCCATAACTTCGTCATTTATAGTTGGATTTACAACAACTGTCGATTTTTTAAGAAATAATTTTATTATCTTTAATTTTTAATCCAGTTTATACATATCGGTGGACTAAAATCAGAGAAAATGGCATTTTAGTAGACCTACCTTTTTTCAAAACACTAAAATTGAAAATTTCGCGATATCTCAAGAACCGTTCTACTTTTCACATATCTGAGAGCAGATTTGAATTCAGCGTGAAATTTTACATAAGGATCAACTACTTAGAAGCCGGGATCAAAAAATTGTTGCATAGTGTTATCAGTCTTCTACAATTCATAGGTAATATGTCATGCTTAGTACTTCATTGTGCTCAAACATTTTATTTAACTCGATAAAAAGGCCATACAACTTCAAGATTTGAGGAACTCTGAAGTTGAATAACATTAATTTTATTTTATTAAAATTCGAGTTCTTCTTATCAATGTAAATAATTTATGAATCAATTTTAAACATTTTTAAATTAAAAAAAAAAATTTTTAATTAATTTTTAAAATATTTATATATTAAAAAAAAGGAAAAAATAAAATATCAATTATATCGATATAACATATCGAATCAGAAAATATTATCAATACGATATTTTAAAAATATTCGACAACCCTCAACATTCCACAAATTGCCCAATGGGGCAGAATTACGTTACTTTATCATCAAACTGCTTTACTTTGCCATATGGATGGCCGCTTTTTAAACGGGGTGTCCACAGCCTGCATTACTAGTAATAAAGGATGTATGCTAGAACCGAACTGTCATCGGATGCGTATATTTTTTTAAATTGTAATGCAGAATGTTAGCAGTCTGTTTGTTTTTGACAGCAGCGATTACTTTTTCGTCAGGCGTAATGCATATTTTAGACAGATTAGGTTGACTTCTGCGCCGCTAAGAATTTGTCAATTTGCCCTTTATTAGAAGAGTTTCGGATCTACACTTTTATCGAAGCACTTAACCAACAGACGACTCTAAAATAATACTAAATTTGTTAGGGGGCTTTGGTTCAACAACATCCAAGCAATCCATTATATTACTTTCAATCAATCTTTCCTTTGAAAGAATTAAAAACTTACAACCAACAACAAGTTCAATCTGCTAACCCATCAGTTTGTAGCTTTTCCAAACGTTTTATCAAAGTTTTAAGTATATTTAGTGCAATTATAAAATGTATCAAGACAAGTCCACACAAATGAAACCTGTAGCTGTTGTGTCACCAGTGCATAAGTCTCCCGCTCCCCTGGAGTTTACCTGGGGCTCGCTATTGCGTCTGAAGCACAACGATTTCAAGCTGAAGCTGCTGTATGACATGGATGTGCTGATCATTTCGTCATCGGGTGTCGGCACCATGGGCCTATTGCGTGGCACCTATAATCTGCAGACGCTGTTGCATGCTGTCATGGATTTCGATGACGAGACCACGCCCATACATTGCATTGTCCAGGATGAGGCCGTTCTGCAGGTGATCATAGCTGTGGGTTATGTTAATGCAGCCATCTAGAATTAAGAATTCCATGTTGGGGGAGGACAATAACCCAATGGCAATACCGCAAACCAAATAATAAATTTTGTTTAGTTAAATATTCGAAATGGAACAAAAAGGTGGGGCTATTTTCGATCTTATTTTTTTGCACTCCAGCTGTGTAAATTTGAAAGAACTGCTAAAATTAGTGTAGGTCAGTAGCCTAACATGTGGTAGGCAGTTAAATTTAAACCAAAATTTGCAAGGTCTGTTTTGAGTATGATGGAAAAGGAAGTTGAATGAATGAATTTCGAGGGTAGAAGTCAATAGGCTTTTATACTTTATACTTAAAGCAGCGGCCGAGTAAAATTAAAGTTGGAAGGAGATGCTTTTGATAGCTGTCTTACCTATTTGATATTTTATAAGATTATTTAATCACAAAACCGTGGGTTGCCACCAGAATCATTAAATTCCTATTTAATCCCAAAATAAATCATTCATTTGTTTGAAATACTTACACAATTGATTGTTATTAAAAGATGTACAATTTCTTTTAAACTTGTATGCCAAATGTTTTTAGTTATTTATTAGTTTTTTTCTTTAGCTACAAACTGTACACATATGATATCATACATAAATTCTACATACATACTTAATGCAGTTTTTACGTTTATCCATTGCCTAACACATACATATTTACAATTAAGCTAACATTAAATGCTTTTTCTAGCATACATACTTAAGACTAATTCAAATCATACATGAGCTTTTCAGCATTATTCGGTTCCTCGCAGTCAAATGAAGCCATCATAAGTTCTGTAAAGGAAAGAAAAGAGAAAAAACAGAGAAATTAGCTATGCATGTCCGTTTCAAGGTTAATTATTAAACTGTTGTTGACTAAAATCGAAAAACAAAAGTGTCATTTAAGTTGTTTGTCCACTTGATTGAAAAGGACACTCGAGCGTACACACACACATACTCCGGCCGTGTCCCTACAAAATGGACCGAAAAATCTCAGTGATGCGTGCCAAAAAAAAAAAAACAAAGTTTGACGTTTTTCCTGCTCTCTTGTTCGTCGGTCGGCACGTGTTTGATGTTATTCAATATTTCTTGAGGGTCCTACGACCAGCATTCGATTATTTATTTTTAGCACACTTTGGTGTAAACAAAAACTTCGCATACAGTTAAAATTTATGATCTGGCAAAGTAGCGCACGCATTTAAATTTTATATTCTCAAATGTGCCAAACAATTTGCTGTATTCTAGGAAGTTCAATTAGCATTTTAATTTATGCAGTTTATTTTAGTAATTCCATTTGCATATTTACTTTAAGAATTATTTGGAGTGTGTGGCTTAATTGAATTGGAAATGGAAAATGTGGGTCGTGATTTGATTCAAGGCTTTGCAAAGCCCTTTGTGTGGATGCATTGAAGCGTTATTGATTGATTTTAGTACTTAATTCATTTAATTAAAACTGTTTTTGACTTAGAAATGAAAATTTGTATTAGTGTGTACAACTAAAAATATGAAGTGTATAAGACTAGTGCCTGGAGGCTTCCGCGACCAAGTTAAACATAATTGTTGGATGATTTTTTTTTCTTAGAAAAATACAAAGCGCATAGCAGAATAAGCATACAAAAACTGAACCCACTCCGATCAGCACCAAACTTAGGTATGTGATTACCTTTAATGAGAAACTCAATCTCCTACATTTGAAGACTCCTTTTCGCTTTTGGAGTGCAGTTATGAGGGCGGAAAGTTTAGTCCTATCTCAAGAGCCGCTTAACTGATTTGGTTGGGTTAAATATATGTTTTAAGGGTCGATGTATACCTTCAGAAATTTTTTTTTTTATTTGCTTATACGTTCTATTAGGGTCTTATAAACATCCTGCAAAACTTTCAAACAGATCAAAAACTCAATTTTACAGATATAAACCAAAACAAATATTTTTCCCGACCGTTTTATATGAAAATTGTTTTCATCGACCCTCGTATTTTTAGAAATTCTTATTTTTTTCCCCTTTTTGGAAATTTTGGAAAAAAAATTATAAATTACTAGCAAATAGACCGTCACGCTTCGCTGCGCCTTCAACAGTACATAACCAACGCACACCCACTTACCACCCACTTCACCCCCATACCCCCCCCCACTTTTTTCGCCAACCCCACCCACTTTCCGCCCACATCGCACCTACAGCCCACCCACTTGCCACCCACATACCACACACCTTCCCGCCATCTTCTCCCGTTCACTTCCAGTCCACTTCCCATTAACATCCCACCCACATCCCTCCCCCTTCCCCCCCCATTCCCCCATTCATACATCCACATACCACACACTTTCCACCCACTTCCAAAACAACTTTCCACCCACATCCCATTCACTTCCCAGTGAGCATCCCGGCGGTATTTCCAACATCGGAAAATTAAAAACAAAATAAATTCTCATTTTGACCTTACAATCCGAGTTTCAAGCCAATCGTATGAAAAATAATTTTTTCATGCAGAATTTTCCGGCCATTTTCCTCGTGGGCGGCTTTTCCGACATTGAAAAATCACATTTCAAATTATTTCGTATTTTATCCTTACAAACCGAGTTTCAAGCCAATCGGATGAAAAATAGTTTTTTCATGCAGAATTTTCCGGGAATTTGTCGACCGTCAGGTCAAATTTTCCAACTTCGGAATATAACATTTTAAACTATTTCGTATTCTATACTTACAAACCGAGTTTCAAGCCAATCGTATGATAAATACTTTTTTTGGATTCAGAATTTTCGGCCATTTTCCTCGTGTGCGGATTTTTTTTTCCAATTATTTCGCGGACTACGCTTACAACTAATGTTTTGTTATGTGTAATTTTGAAAATGAGTTTGGCGCTAATCGCTGGCAACTAAAGTTTCGCCCATACAACCTTGACCACCCACTTTCCACCCAGCGGGGTGAATTTTCCGAAAGATTGGTATGCAGTTGTTGTCGAATTTTCATATAGATCTTTGAAAATGAGTTTGAACTTGATCGGATGAAAAACAAAAAAGTTTCATACAAAAGTTTTCCGCGAATTGTCCACACTTCCCGGCAGAATTTTCCAAAATCCTTTCTTAGTACTCACTTTCAGTAGTTTTATCTTAAACTACTGTGAAAATCTCAACTTCCAATCTTTTATGATTTAGGCTGTGCGACGGTCACCAGTCAGTCAGTCAGTTAGTCAGTCAGTCAATTAGTCAGATTGAACTTTTTTATATATGGGTGATTCCATGAAAAATCGCCCACGGGGATTTTTTTTGGATCGAAATAATTTTTTTCGGATTCCTTGTAGTAAAATAGTATATACGTATTTTCAGCATTTTGGCGAAATATACTTAATTCGCGGGTAAAGTCGATTTGAAAATTTACATTTTTAAAAAATTTAGTTATTTTCAATTGCTCGCTATCCAAAGCCATTGGTAATAAAAATATTTAAAAAATCTGAAAATTAGCATCTGAATCCAAACTTTCAAATAACTCACACTTAAAAATTTTAAAATTTTTCTTTGGTCTTCAATCGCGAAAATTAGTAAACAAAAATTAATTGCCGCAAAAGAGTTTTTTTTTTGTCTTCATTTTTTTCTCAAAACTTGGTCTTATATCCAGTAATTTACTGTATTAAGCTGTAAATGGGAAATCCAATAGTTCCAGAGTTATGGCCATTTTTCATTTATTTAAATTCATTTATTTTAGAAACTAAAATATTAGATGTTTCGGAATGTGAAAATGTTTTGGTTTTAAGAAGATAGCTCTTTTGTGGTTGAATAGAGTGTCCCTTGTATAGTTTTGCATTTCAAAAATTGTAATTTTAATAATTCTGTGGCCGTAGTTAAGTGATTTGTGTATCTTACTGTGATGTTTGGTAAAAATTCGTTGGCTCATTCATAGATTTTAATGGCAGTGGAAATCTGTTTATCGGTAAAATTTTAAAGGATTGCCCTTCTAGCCATTCTTTTTAGTGTTTATCCAGCTCCATCGCAAGGGCCTTTACTGTGGGCTGTTGCATGGAAATGCCACTCCGCCGATCTGTTAAAATAATTTTTATGATGTTAGACTTCACTATATTCGACCACAAAAACATTACCTTCATACTATTAAACATACTGAATCTGATATTGTTACAGAAAATTAATTTAAATAAATGAAAAATGGCCTTAACTCTGAAAGTATTGGATTTCCCATTTACAGCTTAATACAGTAAATTACTGGATATAAGACCAAATTTTGAGAAAAAAATGAAGACAAAAAAAAAATCCCTTTCGCGGCAATTAATTTTTGTTTACTTATTTTCGCGATTTTAAGACCAAAGAAAAATTTTAAAATTTTTAAGTGTGAGTAATTTGAAAGTTTGGATTCAGATGCTAATTTTCAGATTTTTTAAATATTTTTATTACCAATGGCTTTGGATAGCGAGCAATTGAAAATAACTAAATTTTTTAAAAATGTAAATTTTCAAATCGACTTTACCCGCGAATTAAGTATATTTCGCCAAAATGCTGAAAATACGTATATACTATTTTACTACAAGGAATCCGAAAAAAATTATTTCGATCCAAAAAAAATCCCCGTGGGCGATTTTTCATGGAATCACCCATATATAGATAAATTAAATTATATAAAATTTTACTTAGAAATTTTTGGAGATTTTATTTTTTACCGTGTCTTGACGCACTTTGACCCAAATTTCTGGAGAACTGCTTAACCGATTTTTATATTTTTATTTATAATAATTATTTTTATTTCATTGAAAACAGATGTCAAAACTTTAAATGGTTGCAAAGATTCAAAAAGTACCTGTTAACCGACCTCCAAATTTGTATTTAAATTGCTTATAATACCCACCATTCTGGTGTGAACTAGGATATTTTTGATCGGTCAACAAATAACGGAGCTAGAAACAATACTGTGGGGAAAAAAACTCGATTTTCGAAATTTTGACTTTCAAACCTCATAACTCCGCCATTTGTTGACCGATCCAAAATATCCTAGTTCACACCAGAATTACTTCAATTCTTAACAAAACCCCGTCTACAGTTTTAAATTCAGATCATCCGTATTCAAAAAATGTTTGCTACCATGAGCCTATGTTTTAAATTGTTGGTTAACTTTGAACAGAAATACAACAACAAAAATTAATAAATTTTATTTAACCGATTACCTATCGAATGAAAAAAACCGCTTTCTAATACCACCTATAGTTTTTGAGTAATTTAATTTTTTGCAATTCTTTAACAAATGACACTTGAAGGTATATAAGTGTCAACCATAAAATTAAAAAATAGAGGCAAGCTAACTTCGGCTCGACCGAAGTTTATATACCCTTGGAGCTTGATATATGCCTGACAGTTTGTATGGCAGCTATACTATATAGTGGTCCGATTTCGAAAAATCTTGTTGATATTATGTAAAACCATTAAAAGCTTATAAATACGAACGTTGGGAGCGATAACATTGAAAAGAAAAAAGTTTTTCTCACCAAGACTTTTTTTCAGACCTAACTTATGCTATAGTCATCCGATCCGGCCGGTTCCGACAAATGTGCAGCGTATTTGTACTAAAAGACTTCGTGCAAAGTTTGGTTAAGATAGCTTTAAAACTGACGGAGGAGATAGCATATAAACAGACGGACGGACAGACGGACGGACGGACAGACGGACGGACGGACAGACGGACAGACGGACATGGCTATATCAACTCAGCTCGTCATGCTGATCAAGAATATATATACTTTATGTGGTCGGAGTTGATTCCTTCTCTGCGTTACAAACATCCGGACAATTTTAATATACCCTCTCCAAGGGAATGAACACTATAGGCGGATATATTGAAGTTAAAGACCAAACGATCAAAAAATAGCGAAAGTTTACCATTTTTTATATCAGATTATTTTTTTCCAGAGATTACCTTAAACCCCCATCTAAGCCATTGTTTAAAAATCATAATAACAATAAATTAAGATATTTAATATTAACTAAGATCAGATCAAATTAAATTAAGAAGTTAATAGCTTCCTTTTCAAACTATTAAATTTTTATTTTACTTTAATACTTGTTAATATTTGTTTCCTTTAGTTCTCATAATTTTTTGAAGCAAATATTTTAATTAGGAAATTGATCAATTATTTACAATGTATTTTCTCCTTCCGTTTGATACATCAAAGATGCTGCTCTTTGATTGGTAGAGGCATAAATTATTTGCTTCTTGGCTGAAACTACGCCAACACATTCAAAGCTATGCCAACAAACAGTGACCGACAGTCGTAAATACTGTAAAATTGTTTTGCTATCTTTTTAAGCTAACAATGGCTTTTTTCCCCCTAGAGCTAAGAAAGAGGAGGTGGTGAGTGGGGAAGTGACAGGCCAGACAGGTGATAGATAACAAGGACATTCTATGCCATTTTTCCACACCAAGCCCAAGGATGATGCAAGAAACAAAATGAATCTGCCCACAACTGAATACCAATAATGTGCTGCCTGCCACACGGCTTAGGACTGTCCACAACGAAGAGAGAGAGAGAAAGAGATAGTGACAGGGGAGTGGGACAGTCACTAACTGCAGTGAGCTTTATCTATTTATCTCGACTGTCTGTCAAGTCAGTCACTGCTGACAGTGACTAAAACAATATATGTGAGCAATTTTCAGTGTATGTCCTATGGGAATTTCATGATGGGGTTTCAATTTTTTTTTTAAAGAAACAGTTTTCCTGTGCTTAATCTTATTGTGTAAGGCTGGGCTAGGAAGATTGGCTTTAATAACTGATTCATTTGCGATTTCTATTGAAGATGTGGCTATTCAAGAACTCATTTCAATTTTAGTTTTAATTAAGAACCTATTTTACATCATAATAGGACAATTCGTTTTTGAACTTCATTATTTTGAATAGCCTTACTATCAAAACATACTTAAAAAATGTAAAATTAAAGCAACAGTTTAACCAATGCACTCATATATATTCTAAAAATGGATACTTTAAATCAGAGACCGTAATCATTAAAAGTTTTATTTTAGAAATCCCGTCATAAAGATTATATAATGATTTTTACGATTCTCTTCACCGATAAGGAATAATATTGATTGATTTTAGAATAATCATTAGAATAAATGAATGAAACGCTTGCGGGCAATACATATTTTTAACTATGCCTCCCTACGGCGAGCACTTAAAACTTAAAATCTTAAATTTTTTACTCAAATTCCAATAACTTCTATATTCTTGAACGGTTTTAGTGAATTATATGTGGCGTTGAATTTTTAATAGATAGGGAAGAGTGGGGGGTTGTGATCATAGTTTTGTTTTTCGAACATAACTTAGCCAAAAATCAATATATTTTCATTCTGTAAATCTTGTATTTTAGGTAAAAGATGCACGAAACTTTCCTCATCACTAGTTTAAAAAAATTAATTTTTGTGGTTTTTTTATTTGATATTGAAAAAAAAGTGACTTTTTGAAATTTCAAAAATTTGTGGGGGGTTGTGAGCCACCCGTCTAAAAGTTCAAAATTCGTGTTTTTAAGCAAATATTCTTTATTAAATGAAAAAAATAAAATTTTTTCTCATATTCTGAATTAAGAAATATCAATGAAGAGTGAAAATTGATTGACGGCATCAGGCTTGTTTTCTTTTATATAGGAGCACTTTTTGCTGGTGGCTGTTCTTTTGTTTGCCTTTTTTAATGGGTTTTTAACTTCTTTGGAGAGTTTTTCCTCTGTTTTATTGCGTATCATTGCAATATCCTCTTTGGAAGTCAAAACCAACATTTTTTTCCAAAGTGGCTCACAACCCCCATATCTCACTTTTTTTGGTGACGTCACATAAAAAAAAAAATTATTTAAAAAAAAAACATAATTCTATTAAAAAGGCAAATGACCAAAGATATTTCCCTCATACTTACTTTTTGGCATTAAGAAAGAAATTTTGTATAATATTCACAAGTCAAAAATGAAAAAAAAACTTTTTTTTTGAAAAAAAAGTCGAGTTCTGGTTCTCAAACTTGAAGAACGTGTTGACTGATCGGTTGCTAGCCAAAAGTTAGATAATAAGAAGGAAGAACCCCCGACATAAACAAAAAGTTTAAATTTATTTTTTTTTGTGGCCAATATTCGAGTGGCTCACAACCCCCAGCGGCTCAGAACCCCCCATTCTCCCCTACATAAATCTGCAGTATTTTTTGGGGTGAAAATCGTACTTAAAACCTAGCTTTTGCCGATAACGCCGTAGTCAAGCACCAGAAGTGGTCTATAATAAATGCACAAATTCTGAAGATATACATATTTTTCTAAAGGTACTTTTATCCCAATCAAATAACTAGCTTTTCCGCGATGTCTCGAAAACGGGCACACTAAAAAATATTTGGGATTTCTTTTTTTACATATGAAATGACTGCCAAAGGGCATTTCGTGATCGGAAATGCTGTAAACTAGTGATATTGGTGGGATATTAGTTTTTAACAAAATAAATAACATCCACAAGAGTTGATTTTAGAAATTTGAATTTTTTTGACTGCCAGATTAGCGGAATCGCCCACTGTGCAGGGGCTTGAATATTAAAAAAACATAACTCGAGATAGAAATATTGATTATATTAGAAGCATTTTCCATCCAATTTGTAACAATTTTAGCACGCATTTTCCAATCAATTCGTGGTCTTATTTTCCGTTAAAAACATAATATTCAGTCCGTACTTCAGGCACTTTTCATGCATACTTGAGTTGGCAGGCACTAGGCCGTTAACCACTCGTTAGACAGAGCAGGAGGAGGGCGTGCGGAAGGTTCCTACCCTATAACCAACATTCGTCATGTTCGCAGGCCGTAAAAACAAGTTCCACACTCGAAGTCAAACGACTCACAAATCTTGCTGCAAAAGGGAAAATATTTACACACACGACTCCATTAAAACTAAACAAGAAAAAAGTAGATACCCTTTGTACCCTAACCATGGCGTTTTTTTCATCAACTTGTGCTGCCTGTTCCATAACCAAAGGCAACATTTCTTTGGGATGGGTTCTGACTGGGTTTAACTTTGGAAAATGTTCATGGCGTGTGCGTATATTTTTTGTACAGCAAGAGGACACAAATCCTATGAGCACACACACACACACGCACACATTCTGTGGCAAGTCAAGCGCACATCTGTTGACCGAAGCTGACCAACAAGCTCGTCGTAACATTGTAAAATTTTAATGGGCTCATGGTGTGAATTGGGCACATTCTCTGTTTCTTTTTTTCTTTTTTCTTCTTGCATTGTTTATTTAACACACGCACACACCAGGCTCACACCATTTTTTGGCCAGACGCCAGTTGGTTGCAAACTTTATTAATTTTTTTTGTCTATTAAAATGTAAGAACCTCTCACTCCCTCCCGCCAGGCACTTGACTGTCTTGTCAGCACTTGACCGCAAGTCAACCCATTCACAGTGAGCTACGGCTGAAGCTGGTTCTTGTTTACCGTTTAGACAAATGGCGGAAGAATAAACGAGAGAGAGAGACATTATTTGAAAGCTAATGGGATAGACCAGTGTGAAATCTGTGGCAAAGGTCAGAGGTGGCGATCGGGGATCTAGAGGACTTAAATCTATTGCGGCCCCCCTTACAATATCGCATTTTTCAGTTTTAGCCAGAACACGATTTTGATATGGAAGCTATAAGATAGAGTCACCCGATTTTGATGAAACTTTGTATTTCAAAGTCTGGCCACTCTACTGCAGCACTCTTACTTGTTTTCATCGATTCTTGTAGATGATATTTAAAGAGCAATCCAACATTAATTATGACCTCATTTTGTAAAAAGATGGGAGAAGGCACTTCTCATTCAAAGCACAGCTTTACACCTACTTTTGCAGGGCTATTAGACAATTCACTTTTGTGGATGCCAAGTGGGTTATGTCCGTAATACTTATTCGAGGTGTTTAGGATATCTGTTGCATTGCCAGTTTCGTTTATTTTGCTCGGCGGCATTATTGGCCAAGCAGCGCAGCGACAAGCTTATACTGTCGGTGTGTTGACTTCGCAGTTTTGTGTGTACAGTAGATAGCAATGCGCAGAGCTCTTAATTAGAGCATAAATATGAATATTTTACAACTAGCAGCATCTATGTCAGAGTTTCCCAGAGAGAAGACACAAAAACATACGAAGAAAATCCTTTTTTTAATCAAAGCTGCCTGTTTTTTTAGCGAACTAGTTCGTCGCCAACCACGTACACATTTGTTTTTGTTTCAGCTTGACCACAAGCGTAAAAGAGAAAGATGCGAAGTGTCTGCGAGCACAACAACTAAAAAACGAAGGTCTTTATTAAAACATAGATCTTTATAGCAAAGTTCCCCAAGAACAGAGAGCAAAAATGTGCCCGTGTCTCTATCTAACACACAGTGAAGCGTGACTTCGGTGCGAACTGGCGAGTATGCTCGAGCCCCAGGGGCTAAGGTTGGGAATTCGGCAGTATAGAGATCTATAGGATAAGCGGTCTCGGCTGTGTGTTGATAATCAGTTGGTCCAAGATTTATATATACTCTCAGTCACTTCAAGACTCAAAGTAATCGAATTTGTGAAAAATGGTTTTTACTCAGCGAAATGCTTTAAAAATATAATATAATATATCCGTATCCATGAATCAAATATTACTGTATACAACCCCATGTGACTAGCGCTTTAATTATTAGTTAATCAGTTTGTTTTAACAACGCGGTGCTAAGAAAAAAGAATTAAATTGAAATTGAAGTATTTTTACGCAGTATCGACTTAAAGACAACTGAGATAAGACGCTCTGGCTGGAACAAGGAGTTAAACCTTTAAAATGTAATTGCGAAATAGCGATATAGCAATATCAAAATTGTACACAAAATTATAATAGATTATGGCAGTCCTGAAGTAAGTAAGAGAAACATAGATTTTACTTTCAAAGTGAATGAAAGTTTAGAAATTGTTATGATAACTTTTGAAAATAAAGCTTACCAGATCGTATAGGCCAGCGGTGTTGGCATTTAAAGAAAGAAGAAATAGCGAACGGAGTCGTGCGTACAATACCGAGGGTGCCCATCCGGCAACGACGCAACCAAACATTTAGGGTACTTCGTCTTTAACGGATATTGTACGGCTCAATGTTTTTCCACTAATTAAACTCTCCAATATATGGTGAAGAAGACCGGTTGTGTAAAGTTTTTTTGATGTGAAATATCATTAATATCAGTATGGAAGATTTCAGTAGGACTAAAACTTGATTTAAGCGTCATGTGACGTTGCGTCATGCCTTTTTTGGTTTGTTATTCTAGCGGAGTATCCCATGGGGAGAGGGGAGAAATAGGATGGAAAGAGGGACGAAAGAGGAGGAAATGTAGTGTTAAAGTGGTGGAAAGTGGGTGAAGGTGAGCAGTGAATTGACAGTGACCTTACAGTGACTTGACAGTGACTAAACCATGACTAAACAGTGACAAAACAGTGGGTTGACAGTGATTTGACAGTGACTAAACAGTACCTCAAAAGTGAATTGACAGTGATTTGACAGTGACTTGAAAGTGACTGAACTGTGGCTTGAAAGTGACTTGTCAGTGACTTAACAGTGACTAAGCAGTGACTGGCAAGTGACTAAATAGTGACTTGTCAGTGAATTGATAACAGTGACTTTACAGAAATGAAGTGATATTGTTTTTGGTATTTCTACTCCCTGTTTTCTTCTTTTGAAAGTTTGTGATTGCTAATTTATATACCACTAGCAAAACCCGCCGCGACTTCGTGCGCGTGTCAGTTGTAAAAATTTGGGTTGAAATTGTGAAGCGTTATGTGTGTACATTACAAATCATTGTTTGTTATAGACAACCATGAAAGTATACTTTTGTTTCATTAGCAAATAACTCGTCGCGCTTCGCTGCGCATTCAACATTATTGAACTAATGTACACCCACTTCCCATCCACTTCCCACCCACTCTCCACCCACATCCCACCCACCCGCCCCCCCCCCCACTTCCCGTCCACATCCCACCCACATATCACCCACTTCCCGTCCACTTCCCACCCATTTCCCGCCCACTTCCCACCCACATCCCACCCTCATTCCACCTACATCCCACCCACATCCCACCCACTTCCCGCCCACTTTCCACATACATTCCACCCACTTCCCGTCACATTCCACCCACTTCCTGTCATATTCCACCCACTTTACTTCTACTTACCACCCACTTCCAAAACAACTTACCACCCACATCCCACTCACACCACCCACATCCCATTCACTTCCCAACCACTTCACAGTGAGCATCCCGGCGGTATTTCCAACATCGGAAGGTAAAAACGAAAATGAATTCTCATTTTGACATTACAAACCGAGTTTCAAGCCAATCGGATGAAAAATAGTTTTTTCGGATGCAGAATTTTCCGGGCATTTTCCTCACGGGCGGATTTTCCGACATTGAAAAATCACATTTCAAATTATTTCGTATTTTGTCCTCACAAACCGCGTTTAAAGCCAATAGGTTGAAAAATAGTTTTATCCATGCAAAATTTTCCGGGAATTTTCCGACCGTCAGTGCAAATTTTCCAACTTCGGAAAATCACATTTCAATCGAATTCACCTACTTTCCTTTCAAACCGAATTTCAAGCCAATCGGATGAAAAATAGTTTATTTCATGCAGAATTTTCCGTGAATTTTCCGACCGTTGGGTCAAATTTTCCAACTTCGGATTTCAATTCATTTCACCTACTTTCCTTTTAAACCGAATTTCAAGCCAATCGGATGAAAAATAATTTTTTTATGCAGAATTTTCCCGCCATTTTCCTCGTGGGCATACTAAGCTTACAAACCAATTTCAAGTCAATCGGATGAAAAATAAAATTTTTCCCATACAAACTTTTCCGACGCTTTTCCGGGTGGAATTTTCCAAAACCCCGTCTTAGTACGCACTTTCATCACAAACAGAAACGCCTGTAAAAATTACAGCCCTCTATCTCTTAACGTTTAGGCTATGCGATGATTGCCAATCAGTCAGTGAATCAGTCAGTGAATCAGTCAGTGAATCAGTCAGGACACTCTCTTTTATATTTATAGAGATAGAGCTTGTGATTTTGAAATTAAGCCCTTTAATTTAGCATCATGTCTCACATTAAAGCCTTGTGAGGGATCACTACACTCACACCTTTTTTTATGTTGAGGTTGGAATAAAATTTTTGGTCTCCATCGTGTCGAGATTAAGTTCAGAACATGGATCGGCATTACAGACTGGTATAAAGTGATAATATGGGTTCAGATTCGAGATGTGACTACCTTATCGCTCTCACAAAAACAAATAAAGTTCAGCAAAGCAAGAAAAGTTGTTACTTTTTTCAGCTAGCGGACTCTAACTGATTGCTTTACCACTTAAACAAACTGTTTCTCATTATTCGACTCAAAATAATTGGTTAAGGCTAAAGAAAATTAAGTGAGTAGTGCTAATTGAATAAGTTCTGGGGACAACAAATGCAAAAATCTTACAATCAAACAATGATTTTACCTCTTGCCTAGCATTAGAAACATATAATT
Source organism: Lordiphosa clarofinis (assembly GCA_018904275.1). Taxonomy (NCBI): domain Eukaryota; kingdom Metazoa; phylum Arthropoda; class Insecta; order Diptera; family Drosophilidae; genus Lordiphosa; species Lordiphosa clarofinis. The sequence continues at coordinate 163,626 of JAEIGQ010000177.1, forward strand.
ATAATGACACTACTCGCACTGCTGCAAATTGTTTGCATAAATTCCCACACTAATGAATATGCTTGCAATGTTTGCTTGGTTGCCAACCCTTTGGGTGCAATCTCAAAGACCAAGAGGCCACAAACACACACACACATTGTACAAATCTTGAGCCTAATGAGCGCAGTTGAAGTAGCACAAATGGCATTTACAAATTAGTCAAATTTAAGTCCCAAGCCGTAATTTGACTTTTCTTTAAATTTTCACACTTTTACTTTAATTAAATATTATTTTAATGACTTTACGACACAAGTGTTTAAAGTTTATATAAATATTTTCAAAGCAAACATTTCAACAAAAAAGTTGCTGAAATTCTTTTTCCGGATTTTTTCTAGTCAAGGATATGCCACAAGGCAGCATGCAATAGGCTGGGAGTTGACACTTGAGGGAGTGGCAGGATTGTGTGTCGCACTCAAGTGGCATCAAAATGAAAGAAAGGCATCGTTTTGGCCTTTTAAAATTTTTTTGTTCAGTCGTATCACAACCAAGTCAGCATTGGGGGTATAGGATAACAATGCGCTCTCATGTCTTTATAGTTGGACGCTTGTGCATAGTTGAGTGTGTGGTTAAGCTCGACAGAAAGAAAAGGAAGAAACAGAAATGGAATGTCACAAAAAAAAAGGAAAAACAATTAAATGCTTTTTGTAAAGCTTTTGATGAGATTTTAAAACGCAGAGCAGGCATAACCTCAGTTAAATGTTTAATGCAATAATGTTTTGTTTATTGTATAAGAATTCATTTTACCTTCAACTGGATTTTTCTCTCTCTGCTTTTTTCTGGTATTTTTTTGATTTTTGTTGAGAATTTTTCCTGAGCCACTTCACTGCAGCTAACACCGATTGCTACCTCTCCATTAAGTACTTGTTATTAAAAATTCTTGGCATAGCAAACATATTTATTTAGCAAGGGCGAAAAAAACTCAACTGTGTATGATTTTCTGCTCAACTTCTCCTATTTTTTTACAATTTTTCTTTTGTTGTATCAGGTAAACACTTTAGGGAATGCTTAAGCGTAATCCTCCAACAGAATCAAAAAAGAAGGAATAAAGAGTTTACAAAATGTGTACGCTTTTGTTGTGTAGGGATACACGAAAGGCTTAAATCAACTGAAATATGTAGAAGGTCTTAGGATTAAGTTGTATTTTTTTGCATTCAACTATTTTTATAGTAATACAATACACAAACTATGAAAGGGGCAACAAGCAAGCCTAACGATTATAACATAAAGCCAACATAATAGAGTCACAGGCGAGTTGATTAAACAGAAAGTTCATTACAGCTGCTGTTGCTGCTGCCTTCTTGTTCTACTCCTCCTCCTCCTTTTACAAAGGAAATATAAACTTTATTGTGGCTAGAGAAACTAAAGCAGTTTACTGGCTGTTGTCAATTGGTGTCTTTAATAGAGAGGAGAGCGTGACTAGGTGGCTTTGAAATATAAAAGAGACCAAGGTGAACATCAGACTACTGCGAAAAGTTTAAAGTTCCCTGAGAACTAGTGTTGTCTTCTTAAATAAAAATAATATTTGCTTCTATTTTAAAAATGTTCTGGACTTCTTGAGTTTAAGCAAAAGATACAAGAATCACAAACCAAGAATTGCATATTTTCATATTCATTTGGAGGTGTTACTTAGTGCTTTTACTTGACATTGTTTTCAATGGATAATTTACTAATGTAATAATAAATGATTTTATTGATTTTGATCTGTTTCTCCTTTGGTTATCAAAAAAAACAATTTTAGCGTCGAGGTATTGATATTCATAATTTTTATTTTTCGTGTAATATATTCAGTCAAGTTCTCAATCTCCTGTCACGCTCTCATCTCTTTAAGCCGATTCCCTTTCCAGTTTCTGCTTGTTAGACAGCAGGTGGCGCTTTCATTCCATCTTCCGTTTGCGTTTCACTCCTTATAAACATTATTATATTTTGTAATTTTTGTTGCTAGATGCATAACTCTGCTTGTTAAACAGCTGGATGGCTCTCAATTTAGCTGACATTTTTGTATTTGATTACAAAGTTGAGACTTAATCTCTATGGTATGACATGTCTCAAGTCTTTAAAATTCCCTCAGGTATGGCTTTCTGCCGGTCAATATGTTGCACTAAGCTGAAAATGCATATTCATGTTTGTGAGTGTGAAAATGACTTGGCCAACAAAATGCAAACAGGAAAAAAAAAAATACTTTGGGATTTATTTATGCCAACTTTTTGGCGACTTGAGTTAGTTTGCATTTTGGTTTCTTTTGCTGACGTTGGCTTTTTAAAGTTTCTGATCTAAACTTTCGAGTTAGTGGACAGTTTTGAGTTGGCTGTGTGTGTGGTTAGCAAACGAAAACTGATTTAGATGAAAGAAAAAGCCATTTTGGCTTTTTGTGTGAAAGACAGCCAGAAAACAAGTTTGACATCGATGCTCTCTGTCTCTCTCTTAAGGTGGATCAAAACAAAAATAACCACAATAACAGTGAAAAAGTTTAAGTCGTAAACAAGACCAAAGGAAAGCAAAAGAGTAGAAAAAGTCTAAAACGGTTTAAAATGTACTTGCGCTGAAAAGTATGCTAAGAGTACTTAAAACCACCTTCAAAAAGCTCAAAATCTTTTAAGTTGCAAACATTTTTTTTTATTTTCTAATCAATTTTATAAAAAGGTTTGTCTTTGTATAATTTATCCCCTAATTCATTATAATAAAATTGTTAATTAAAATTAATAGTCATCATTAAATATGGTTGCAATAAATTTGTTTGTGAATTCAGAAACTCCAAGCAACCCTTTGCTGTTGCTTCTCAGTATAAATTAACCGCAAAAAAAGTAACCATATTTCTTGTGGGCTTCAAAGCGGCATTGGATACAGTCTCACAAAAATTTTTTAAATTATAACAAACGCCAGAGAAAAGTGCCAAGCTTTTTATTATAATAAATTTTTTGTCCATTAAAATTTAGTTTCTGAAGTTAATTAAATAAAAATTGGCAACAACAATTAGCTTCTTTGCGATAGCTAATCACGAAAACAATTACTTATTTCTACTTGCCTCTTTTTATATATTTTCATGTCATGTTCAAGTTCGATTAAAAATGTTGACTCAAATTTAAATCCATTTCTGAAGTGTTAATTTGAAATAGTCTTCTTCTAATTTTTTAGTGGCCATCACAACCATTTGACGGTCTCGGCCGCTGCTACTAAAGCCCGCCAGTCGCTTCTGCGTGCACGCTGACACCAGTTTTTCCTTCCGAAGAATCATCCGTTGATGATATGGCCCTGCTTCTGCGCCTTATTGCAGGACTGGGATGATAAGAGACTTGTGTAGCGCTATTTTCGTTCTGCGAGCGAGGTCTCTGCTCTTGATTTGCAACATTTGACAAACCGCTAAACTGTCAAAGTCCCTGTTTTGAAGTCAGAGCACAGTGGATGAATTCGCCGATTTAGCGGTGTTTTTTTCGAAATTCCAAAATTTGGAATGCGCCAAATTTTTTTTTAATTTTATATAAATATCAAACTGGTTTTAGATTTAAAGATAGGATTAGCTGTAAGCTGCTTAACCTGCAGAGCTTAGTTTTTGCCCCAATTCTAATCATTTGCAATCAAGTGCAATTAAATGAAAGGACGTTTTATTGCATTCATTGCATCTCATAGTAAACTTTCCTAGAGCAGATGCTGTGTCGACAAAGTGTATCAGCTAATTGATCGATTTTTAAAGTGTTTCGTTTATTGAGAATGTAAAATGGCTACCAGAAGTATTATTGCCAATATATGAATATGATGATATTACTGTAAAACTAAGAAATGTATGGAAGGTGATAGTGGACTTATTGGAAATTATACTCTAGATGAAGCCTAGGGTCTTTTTTAATGCAGAGATTACGAAACACTCTATCAAGTTAATATAGCTGGTGCCACAGCTCGAAATGCTAACATTTTCAACCAGGGGTGCCAATTGTGCACGCAGATACGTAGAGCAACAACAACTTAATATGTGTTTCTCTCCGAGCGAAGGTTTAGTTGTTGGTTCGTACTCCGTTGTGGTGGGAGCCAGAATTTTTTTTAACTCGCGCTCTTTGCTCCCTGAGACAGTTACCAGCTGCTCTGAGAGACATGTGCAATAAAAAGATGGAAATTAATTTCCCTCAAAACAGAGCAGCTGTGCTGAGAACGTCACCTTTATAGTAAATTCTTTTTGTTAAGTTTAAAATTTGAATGGCTTGTCAACTTGAAATCAGGGCAGGCCAAATGGAGAAGTGAAAAACATATTTCTCTCTGAAATTCAGCGATGCATGCCTTCGTTGTAAATTGTCGACTGACTTCAATCTCCGTTCTCTCTTCCCGTTTTCTCCGAGTTTTGTTTTTGGCACACAAACAAGAATCGGGTTTCTCTTTGTATTTCTTGTGGTTGTTGTTGCTTAAAATATATTTTCTTCATTTGTATTGGTATTCAAGCTCGAGTAAGCTAATTCTGAGGGCCTCTGATTCAAAAAAGACAGAGAGCTACCCTTACAATAAATCGATTGGAGATTATTTCACTGAAGTTAGTTGCCAGATCTTAGTTGGTTCGAAACAGCGATATATTTGCCCATGAATATTCATGGTTTCACATACCGAGTTGAGCTTACAAAATTTTAATACATAAGCAATGTTTGACTACCAATGGTCGGTTAGGAAGCCCTAATATCTAGGAATAAGGACCTTTAATATTTTTAATTGTTTTGCACTCGAAAACTTAAAAGTTCTCACTTCTCTTTCTTCACTGTCTAAAACTTTACACTGGGTTCCATTTACATACGGTTAGCTATTTACAGTGCCAATACGGGTTTGTCTTTTCCATGTTATATACAAAGTATTTTGTATTTTTTTTTCTGTCTGTCATCGTTCTTCTCTGTCTGGCTACACCGTCTGCTACACTCGGTCGAGCCATCCATTGTCTTAAAGTATCTTAGCGCTGAAATTCTTATCGATAAACTTGTACATATTGGCAGCTATTTTCATATAAATTTAAAGTCTATTAAACAAAGGTTCTGTCTTCAATTCCATTTAATAATAGTTCAGATTCAGATTCAAGCCCAGAGTCGCATAATGCAAAGACGAACAGGGGAATCTGGTCACAGATCCGCAAGTGGCGCTTAACAAATGAAGAAGTTACTTCTCCAACCTACTGGGAGGCGTTGACGAACAGGATGCCGCCATTAGAGAAGTAACGATACCACCAATCGACAACATAGAGATAGACCCGCCGACCCAACAGGAAGTCTGTTTAGCCATACGAAGGCTAAAGACCAACAAGTCGCCAGGCGCTGATGAGCTGCCCGCTGAATTGTTCAAGGCTGGAGGCGAAGAATTGGTAAGGTGCATGCACCAACTTCTGTGCCGTATATGGGTTGACGAAAGCATGCCCGACGATTGGAATCTAAGTGTTCTCTGTCCAATCTTTAAAAAAGGAGACCCTGCAGTTTGCGCCAACTACCGCGGGATCAGTCTCCTCCCCATCGCATAATAGGTTCTGTCCCGCATTATTTGTGAACGTCTAAATCCGTTTATTGATACACTGATTGGACCTTATCAGTGTGGCTTTAGACCTGGTAAATCCACCACAGACCAGATTTTCACACTTCGACAAATCCTGGAGAAAACCTATGAAAGAGGCGTCCAAACACACCATCTTTTTGTTGATTATAAATCAGCCCTTGATACACCGATAAGGTCAAGCTTCTTCAAAGCCCTGTCTACTTTAGGTATTCCAGCAAAGTACGTTCGACTTCGCATGATGACGTTGAGAAATACGCAAAGCTCCGTCAAAATAGGAAAGAACCTCTCCGAACCATTTGATACCAAAAGAGGTTTTAGGCAAGGCGATACCTTGTCTTGTGACTTCTTTAATCTACTGATGGAAGGTATACTGCGCAAGTGCCGACATGCCAACAGAACCGGCGGATTTATTTATTAAAATCTAATGCTACTTGCATATGCCGGTTATCGGCAAAACTACACGGGCAGTAAGCATGGCGTTTTCAGAGATTGAGAAGGAGTCTAGATTAATGGGTTTAGCGGTAAATGAGGACAAGACGAAGTACCTAGTATCCGCGGACAAAAAGTCATTGCGACTTGGACAATCTGTTACAATGGAGGAGCACAACTTTAATGTTGTAGAGGATTTCGTCTACCTCGGAACGATGATAACCAGCTCTTGCTGTTCTTACAACATCAGTCTGGAAATCCGACAAAGAATCACTCTTGCGAACCGATGCTACTATGGGCTATGTAGGGAGTTCCAGAGCAAAGACCTTAAGCGAAGAACAAAAATAGCTCTTTACAAGTCGCTTATCATCCCGGTCCTGCAATATGGCGCAGAAGCATGGACAATGACAGCAGCGGAGGATTTATGGACCTTTAAAAGTCGGCGATGATTTCCGCATTCGAAGAAACGACGAACTGTAGGAGCCCTATGGGGACACCAGTCTGGTCAAGCGCATAAAGCAGCAGCGGCTGCGCTGGCTAGGACATGTCGCCAGGATGAAGGAAGAAGCTCCAGCAAAAAAGGCGTATAAATCGAAGGCGGTTGACTATGGAGGCGGCAAGCAGGGAAGACCACCACTAAGATGGGAAGACCAGGTGCGGGAAGACATTGCCGAGCTTGGTGTGACCAACTGGTGGCAGCTCGCACAGAACAGAAGCGAATGGAGAGCATTACTCGCAGAGGCCCAGGCCGTCAAACGGTTGTGATGGCCAATAAAGAAGAGAAGAAGAAGATTAGTTCAGATTGCGAATATTATAAATTTCTTTTTAAGATTTTATTTTTATTAATTTTTGCAACCTTATAAAATATCGACAGATTAAGAATATGTCATTTACTTTAAATTCATTTCACTAAATTGTTGGTTTTGCCCACTAAGAAGGGCCTTTATATGTATATTCAATATTTGTTAATTAGACCTTCGGTCCAACCATTTAAAACAAGAGCACGGGGTTAGCTTGCCTTTACTCTCAAAATCAAATGATTTGCCTAGAGTCTCTAACCAATAAATTTAAAGTACAAACAAATACATTTTCCATACTCTCAGATAAATTCCATTTACCTTTTCATTTTGCTTGACATGCTGCATTTTCCTTATAAAAGTTTTTTTTTCCATTCCATAACTTTTCATTCATTCCTTTGGTCCCTGTCAAGATGCGCTTTGCCGCAACACCAAAGACAACTTTTAGTTCTTTCTCGCTTTGCCCCAGTGTCTTTTCCGTTTTTGTTGTTGCCGCTGGCAAAAGCCTTCAAAAGTTGCCTACGCTGCCTTGGTTTATAATGAGTTCGTGGGTCTATGCTTTTTTTGGTTTCTCGTTTTTTGATGTCTTTGCTTTGCTCTCACAGTGTACTAGTAGGAACAACAACATGCTGTTTTGCTCTGCTAGTAGATGCATTTCTTTTTTTTCTTTTTCGTTTGTCATGTGTACAATCCGTGAAAAATATTTCAACATGCCGGGGTATGCCGACAGCTCCAAGAAGGATTTAAAAACTTTTTTCCTCTGACAACACACAACACGTGGTGCACCTTGTTGCAGTTTCTGTTGTTGTTGCAGTGTCTTGAGGGTGCGATTTATATGTAAGAAGCTGAGAAGATTATATTTACTGGGCTTTGGGCTTGGAAGGTGAGAGCTTGTAGGTGTTTTATTTTGTGCACTTTGAAAAGGAAGTTGTGCGGATTAATTGATGCACTTTGAGATTGTCTTTAATTTTAGTCAGCGAAGGGAATTTAAGAAAAACATTCGCTCTTTCCGATCTTTTGTGTAGATATAAAATATTTGTATAATTGGCCACATTTTGGGAAAACAAAAATTATGCCAAATTTGCATACCACCACATAAAATGAATATATTTACATACGCACATATGCTCCTTTGGTTCTTATTTTAATGACCGCCCTCTGCGCACAATTACGCTCAAATTGTGTTGGGCCAGCAGCCGCTTGGCAATGCATTTAACATTTTCCCAACAGGCATTTAAACAATTTAAGCCCGTTCGCCTAAAGCCCACTTCAAGTCGCAGCCAGTTGGCCCTACTTCGCACACTTAAAGTTACCACGAAAAACGAAAACAAACAAATAAAACACTAGGAAGCCGACGAGTGCCCGTTGAAAAATGTGCAAAAATGCGATAAAAAACGTGAGTAGAAGCTGCAGAACTGAAGAAAAAGTTACTTACCCGCTTCGCCAAGTTTTGTCGTTTGCTGCATATGCCAACAAAAGTGCTCGTACTCGCCGATAGTTGGCGCCTGCATGGCCTTCATGGCCTGCATGTGTTTGGTAAAGGCTCCCACAATGGCCGCCATTCTATCGAAGGCGTTCATATTGATGTGACCATTTGGTAAGCTGTGGAACAAAGAAACAACCGGAAAGAGAGAGAGAGAAAGTGAAAAGGATAGTCAGGGATTTTCTATGCCACGCAATTAATGCCATACAAATTGTGCGTTTAATTAGAATTTTATGCACACGCGAAATCCCATACGACACTGAAAACTCATGAATGAGTGATATTTACCCTGATTGGAAACAAATTGCCCTGCGTCTCTCTAATGAGGTCAATTGTGGCCACTGGTTTAAAATGATGTGTGCGTGTGCGGCGTTTAGTTTTATCAAAAGTTGAACTGTGAGCAACAACATGTGAGTGTTTTGATTGCGTATACATTTTTCTCTTTTCAATGCTGAGGATTTGTCTGTGATAATTTAGTGAAATGCAGTTCAATGGAGAGACGGACATATTTTCAATTCCCTGACACAACTGCATAGACCAGTGTCAACAGAGACATTGCGACGCATCGGAAAAAAAGAAGTGTACAAAAATTTGTGGGCGTGGTTTTGGTAGCTTTTTCATGTTTTTGGACAAACTATATCTTAAACCCAACATAAACTGTCCTAATGTTACGTAACGTAACTTAAACTAACCTTACCTAAGCTAACGTAATCTAACCCACGTACCGATATAACATTAACAAATAAATAACAAATAACATCACATAAGTTTCATGCTGGTCATAATTTACAAATCATAGTTTATCAAAAGTCTTTCAATGCATTAATAGTCAGATGTGGCAGCGTCATACATAATCCACACGGTATATTTACCCAGATTGCCTGCCCAGTTAGAGTTATCAAACATAATTTTGAACTTAGCCAAAAAAGAATAAATATTGTTTTTAATTATGTCTTTTCAGAAGCATACTTTAAAGAGCATTTAGCGAAATAAATTAAGTGTGTGTAAACGTAGCCCGTTTTCATGCTGTCAATTAAATCATAATTATAATTTCTTAATAAACTTTTAACAGCTGTTACTTCTTAGTAGCTAAATTTCGGTAATTAAAAAAAATACACAGACTTATCAAACTCACCTCGTTCATTCAATCTTAAATATAAAAAAAAACCGGTATTTACATAATTTCCCTCAGTTTGGAGCCGCAATTAAATCGATTTATGAATATTCAAAATAAATTTATACCGATTTCACCCTTTAACGCGCCTTAACATCATTAAAAAAAACTCATAAGCCATTTATATTATTTATTTAAATTTCATTTTAAATGATTTCACCCCTTGTATTGTGTTACACAAAGAAACATTTGGCACGTAATCATTTATTTTGATGCTCTTTGTGGTTAATTAAAAATGGAGAAAAAAGAATATTAAAATAATATACGAGCAAACGAAATGAAACAAATGGCAATTGTATAACCATTGAAATGCGTTTTATTGCGTATACGCAATATTAATCATACGTCCGTAAAAGAGCAAGCGATTAATTTTGAAAATTTAAAACGTAGTGAGAGCTAAGGATGTGAGCGTGACTTGGATTTGGTAAGGTCCATTTTGTTATATTTTTCAAGTCAGAATGCTCGAAAATCGACGAACAAATTGAAAAAACTAGTTTTTAGATTGTGTCTCGAAAAGTGAAATGATGATATTGCCAAAAAAATATTTATTTACATAAACAAAGATTAGCTTCAAATATGTAATATTTTTACCATGACATAAAATAGAATGGAAAAAAAATGTTGCTTAAGAAAAAGTATTAAACAAATACCCTGTGTATTTACAAAAAACGCCGTGACTCTGCTATGGAGGATCATTGGACAGATTGTTCAACCACCTTGCGGAGCTCAAAGGCAAAAGAAATTAATTACAACAATTGGAAAAGCAAAAGCAACACGTTCAAATAAACATAGCAGAATTCTAGGCTGAATCGTGGTCTCGTCCCATAGCAAATTGGAGTCCCCAACTCGTTATTCGGCGATATGAAGATTTATAAGGGAGTCTGTGCGGTGCAATACAAAAGTCTGCTGATGATAAGATGTGGTTATCTTTGAAACAGCGATCGTTGTACAGACATACCAATTGCTATTCCAAATTGTTGTAATTAATCTCTGTTGATTTGTGTTGATTACATTGAATTGTAACTCCTCTCCACCCACCTCAAGCCAGCCAAAATGCAAAAACTTTGACAAAAAACAGGTCGCTAAAACCCATATAAGTAAAAAGTATTAAAGATAAAGATAAAGAAATATATTCATTCAATGTAATCAACACATATCAACAGAGATTAATTACAACAATTTGGAATAGCAATTGGTATAAGAAAAGATATTAACATTTTAATGATTTTAATCCATTTAGAGGTTTAAAGTTGGATAACAACGAAGCGATAGGCACGAGAAGGGGAAAAGAAGAGTGCTAAACTAATGTCCATTAGATTCGAATGTTTTTTAAAAAAAATCTCTTAAAAGAAAAATTTGTTTTTCTTTTTTAATTTTCCTCGACGAGGATTGGAATAAACGACTTTGGTATTCATTTGGTATTTGGTTAATGTTTTCCCGCTAGGCCAAAGGGCTAGTTGCTGGCACAGTGTCTAAATGCTAAGTAAAAAACTTTACTCTTAAGCGCTTTATTGCTTTCTATGATTTTGTCGCGGTCTCTCGCGTGAGCTGAATATGCGTGTGTGCTGAGATGACGTCGCACAGGGGTCAAGGCACGCCCTAAATATTGCTTTGATATACTGATGTAGTTACATGCTACAGGGTTCTAAACTTAGTCAATTTTTTACAATCCGAAACATGCAAAAATTTTTGATAATTAATTAAGTTAGTTTGACTTATCATATCTTCGGCTAAAGTAGGCATTTTAAAACTATTAAAAATTTGTTGTATAGTGTACTATTTCCTATTTCTGTTTTTATAAATATATTACATTTCAAAGTCGAAATTGAATCTTGTGAGCAATTGCTTTTCCCGCAGAAACCAATTTAAAAATTTTCGAGGCTGGCTGTTTTCAAAATCTCTTCAAAAAAAGATTGCCTCATTATACATTCTGATATTGTCTCCTTAAAAAAAAATACTATTAGCCGACACCGATTGATACCCAACTCGAGACAAAATAACTTATGTGAAAACAATCAAGGTTTGTTTGTGTACGCACACGGCTCGTATTTTCAATGTTACGTATTAAACGAGATGTTCGGGAGGTATACACGACTCGTCCGCTCTCTGTAATCGTCGTAACATGCAAGCATATAAAAAAAAGATCCCCGTAGAATGGTTATTCGATATATCTTCTTTATTCACTTTAAGCTCAATTTTTTAAATATCTTTTTCACATCTTTCAGCTCCTTTGGATGAAGAATTTTTGTTTGCCAATGAAGCCAATGGATCCGAAAAAAGGATAGTTAACTATCCAGTCCAAACAAATACCGAAAATATCCTGAGGATCAATTAAAACTATGTTTTTTATACCCTTGGTGAGGGTATATTAAAATTGTTCAGATGTTCGTAACGCATAGAAGGAAGCAGTTCCGACCACATAAAGAATATATATTCTTGATCAGCATGACGAGCTGAGTTGATATAGCCATGTCCGTCTGTTTCTATGCTATCTCCTCCGTCAGTTTAAAAGCTATCTTAACCAAACTTTGCACGAAGACTTTTGGTACAAATGCGCAGTACATTTGTTGGATCGGCCGGATCGGATGACTATATCGTAAAGCTGCCATAGAAACGATCAGTCGAAAAAGTAGTTCTAGTGAGAAAAACTTTTTTGTTTTCTAAATTTTGTCAAAATTGTGGTGCCATGAAACAAACTGGCAGGCAGATATCATGCTCCAAGGGTATATAAACTTCGGTCGAGCCGAAGTTAGCTTGCCTCTATTTTTTCTCAGTGTGGTGAATAACTTAATTTTTATAATTTTCTTGAAAATGAACATCTAATAATAAAAGTTTTTTTCATTCTGTAGAAAATAGTTTTTACACATACGGTCACCCTCACCAGCTATTGGCGTCAGCTGTGAAGTATCTAGCCATGAAAAAGCAGATTCCTAAACTTTGCCTTTCGGATCTGGCGTTAAACTGTAGGTCCCTTTCTCTTGTGCAAAAAATTTAAAGCACACACGCCAAGGGATTGAGTGAAGCTTGGCTTGGTCCCGTTAGAAGAGCTGTACAGCCAATTTTACATTAAACTATTTATTGAAGATTTTAGGTACAATAAAGGAAACACGGGGCGTGAAAAATGTTGCCCCGATCAAACCTTGACCGATTGTAGATTGTCAGATCCCAAGAAAAATCTTTTCTTGCGTCTCATGAGATAAGAATGCGATTGCAATGCGAAATTGCTAGAGTAAAGCGATACCAACTGGAAGACTAGCATTTTTATCTTCTGCGATAAAAAATATTTTGTGGATTTCTGAAAGACATCAGCAAAGAGAATCGAAAAAAATCTTTTTGGTTGAGTGCATCGTCTATTGAATAAAAACAGAATTGAATGTGTCTTTCTGTTTCTCTTTTCGTTGTGGTTGTAACATCACATTTTTTTCGCAGACAAGGTGAAAGTGCTGAAAGTGTTGACAGTTTTTGGCGAACTCTAAGAATTTTCAATCTTACGTACTTTTGACATAGTAAATTGGAAATCTGTGTTTAACAATTTGAACAAATATTTTAAATTTCACAATCTAAAAATTTTTTTCAAAATTTTAGTTTACACGAAAGCAAATAAATGCTGTTTAGTACCTAGAGACTTCAGATTGTTATCTAAACTAAGTTTAAGGCCAATATGAATTCAAAATAATAATTTAAAAATCTTTAAAACGGCAATCGGATAGAACCTTGGAATAGACCAATCAGTAAAAGCAAGTATGCTTCAGAAAATGGAAATTATTGTCAAATAATTAATTTATAAATACTCATGTTATTCTTCTACATGTTCGCCTTTAATGTTACCATACTTCTCCCAACCTGTTAAGCACTTCGCCTAAAACCTCATCATTCTTTAAGTTGAGGAACTGGTTCTGGTTCTATTCAAATTTACCCTCTATATTTCAATTTCACGCCCTCATCTCAAAGTGTTCAAATGTTCATTAATCAAACCGGTTTGAAACTTACCGCTGCAAACAGTTCTCCCGTTCACCCAATGCCAATTTAACAATATCCGCAAACACAGGAATAACAACCCAATCATTGGGCTTGCCCGCTGATGTTGTGGGTGTAGGTGTAGGTGTTGCTCCCGTTGTTGTTTCCGTATTGCTGCCAGCCGAAGGGGCCAAAGCCGTTTCCATTGTAGCTGGGATTGCATTCATACCGGAAGTGCTTGTTATGCCACTCGTTGAGGGTTGCTCATCCAAGTTGGTCATTGCAGTGGACAATGCTGCTGTTGCTGCTGGTCCTCCCACTCCTATTGATGAGGCTGATGATGACTTTTCCTTAGCCTGCTTATCAGTCTTAAGACTTTGTTCCGTTGTTTGTTCCTGCTGTTGCTGATGAAGTTGCTCATTTAAGACAATTGCCTGTTTCTGCCATAAATGGCCGTGTCCTTCGGCATGTCGTTGCATACAATCCAATTGTTGACACGTCACTTGCAATTTACTCCACTGTAATCAAATGAAAATACATAAATGTTAGAGTAATCTTTATTTCGTTCTTGTCATTTGCTTTGGTTTTTCTTTTCGTTTTGGTGTTTTTTTTTTGGGTTTTGTTTTGTTTTGAGGATGAGTTGTAAAAGTTTATGGTTTTGTTTTGTTTGTTTTTGTGTGAGTTTTATGGTTGTAATTTGCGCCAAAAGCTTTTGATCGAATTTTATGGTTGACATTTGGGATGTTTGATAAGATATTAATTAGGATTTGGTGATGAGAGTAAAGGAACTTTAAAGGAAGGAAGGAAATTCAATTATAAATATTTTTCCTGTAGGGTCGATTTCCTTAAATAAAGAAACATGATTTTCTGAGTGTAAGATTTGTCTTTAGAGCAGTAACAAAATGATTTCAAGCAATCTTATCAAATTGAATATTAAATACTAGGTCAAAATCTAAAGCCCTGACCCATACCGATTCTCTAAGCAAACCTTGATTGCATGTTGAAAACAGTTTTGGTTGTGCAACATTTCACGAAATTTCTCTCTTTTTCTTTTGTATGGCACCACCAGTAACATTTATTGCTATCGCCCAATGCCCAGTCATAAACATTTCAGCAGCAACTATAGAAAATATGCATAAAAATGTGCAATACAATGCATAAACCAAAAACCACGCCCACCGCCCACAAAAATCTTGCACCAGCGCATAGTTCCGAAAATTTATGCAATTCCGTTGGCACTTTTTTAGCAGCCATTGTCCAATTCCACAATTTACGGTGGGAACAGGAAAAAAGTGCATAATGAATAAAATATAAGCCAAAAGGCATTTAAAGTCGCAAAAGTAACATTAAGCAACTTTTTACGAAACAAAAAAAAAAAAAAACAAAATAGTGTCTAACGCCCAAGTGTTAAATTGTTGGCTAAAAGTCCAAAAACAACAAAAAAACAAGAGAAGTAAAGAAACAGGGAATCCATTAACTAATTAAAAAGTTTTTTAATGAAAACTAGCTTCATTTGCTGCTGAATGCAGCGGCAACACGCTGCGGTCTATTGACGGAGTGGGTAAATATGGAAACTTGATGAAATTGGGCCAGGCTGTGGAGGTGGCGGCCTCATGAAACTGTGGTAACTTGGGTGTGGTCATCTTTTTGGGCTGTGTTTTTTAAGGTTTTTTTTTTTTTTAATAGGAAACGAGAAACCTTTGTGAAAATGCTGTGCAAATAAAAAATGTTTTTTGCTGCTGCTTTTGTTATGACAGCATACCAAAAGTAAACAAAATAAGACACAAAAAAGGTACTGGTCGCTGCATTAATTTTTGAGTAACATTTTTTTTCGCAAGATGTTAAGTAATTTTAAAGTGGATTATAAATATGGTAAATGTTTACGAAAAGGTAACTTTCGCACAATTTAAAAAAAAAATGAAAATTTTTAAAATTTTAATTTTTGGGATAAGTTCAAGGAGGATGACAGTGATCAAGACCCTTCTTTCAAGGACAAAAACGTCTTTCTGGAGCTTACGGGGAATAGGCCTCCTGGGGAAACCATGTAAAAATGCAGAACGTTTGGTAAATAAAGTCCATAAAATGCCCAAATTTAAATGCAAATAGAGCGTTAACTTATTTTGCAATGTTTACGAGTTGCATGTTGGAACTATCGGACGAGATATCATAACGAAGTCGCTTAAAGTAACTTATTTTAATTACTTCAGACTGGCAATAAAAAATGAAGATGCCTGTAATGCTTATATTGCCGTAGAATTTTGCAAAAGTGAGCTTCAGAAGAAAAAAACCGAAGATTGATATATAAGAATTATTCAAATCCTGAGCTCATTAAAACCACTCACTTTAAGTCAGAAAAAACAGTCACAGCGGTATCTGAAGAAAATTTGATTTTGTCTATTTTCACAAAAAAATTCATAAGAAATCCACTTTATGTCCGATTCCTGCGTTTGAGGGCTTATTTAAAAGTTGATTGAATAGTTTTTACTGTCCAATAAAAAAAACCATTTTGTATAATTATGAATCTACAGGCATTTTTATTTCGATAAATTTTTTAATTTGGCAAAACAAAAATATATTTTTCCTACATTTGAGCCCATAGCATTAAAAGCACACACCGCAGCTCATTTTTGTCCGACAACGAAACGTGGGGCCAAGTTTTCTCTTTATTAGTTTGATTTGAGCTTTAAAATCGGTTGGAAGACAAAAGTTATGGGAGTTTAAGTGGAGGCAACTTTTGGAAAAATCGAAAAAAAACGATTGTCGATAATATAAGAATAGAATAGAATTTTTGTATAGGGCGATTTTCGTGATCAGCGGGCCAATTTACTTTCGAAAAAGTTGGTTTGGTCTAATGGGGGAAAATCGACGCTCATTTTGTCGGGCAGTGTTATAGCTTCACAAGTGAATTCTACGGGATCGAAAAATGTGAAAATTGTGGAGCTGACTGCAAAAACGCAGAAAAGGGCAGCCGAAAATGTGACGAAAAATGCGTCCTGCTCCAACAAAGGGGAATAGATAGAAGTTAAGAGAACAGTGCGACTTTTATGAGGGGCCTTAACACGAAACTGTTAAACACTCAAAAAACTTTGTGGATCCCTCAAACCGTGCGCACACAAAAAAATGGAGAAAGGCTTGGGCGGGACTTCAAGGCCGAATTGACACAATTTGGGCGAAGAAAAACTCATTTTCTCGGATATTTGGCAAAATGATTGTTTCACAAATGGTTCCCAAATCACAAAGACAGGATATTTAAAAAAATCGCGCGATTAAAAAAAAAAAAATTATCTGCTTGCGGCTTAGTTAAATCAGTTTTTTCGTTTATTTTAACATAAACACCTTATAGGATTATGAAGGAATAGAGGAAGGAGAACAAAACTAAGTTTTTCAATTTCTTACGTGGACTAGGCCTTCTGGATATACCACATACAAAAACAAACAACGCGCCTAGAACTTTACCACCAAAGCACTATGGGGAATTTTGCCAAATATTAGGCACTTTTCCAAAAGTGCTCAAAACTTAATTTTTTTGTCTCATTAGACCACAAATACATCAGTCCTCAATGTTACATACCATGAATTTTGAGTTAACAGAGCTCTGTTAAATGAGCAGCTGATAAAGTCATGTTATGCTAACGAATGACAGTTCAATGATAAGTGTGTGTTTTTCTGCTGCAATTTGCAATTGTCAAATATTAATTAAAACCAAAAGTTTTGTCGAATATTTTTGATGGAATCTAATCGTTGTGGTATGTATTAAGTGTTAGTGCCTTTTATCTGCAAAAATTAGTCGTGGCGTCCTTGCAGTTTAGGATATTAGCGATTCATCTAAAAAAAAAAAATTGGGAATGAAAATTCAACTTTGCAAAGCCCTACCAAATTTTGTTTAGATTTGTTAGAGCTGGGACTTTTACCACCTTTTAGAGCTATCAATTCCGCTTCTGATTCACTTTTGCTCAACCGCATTTAGGACACATCCTCATTTTCTCCAATGCCTACATGCATGCCAAATGAAAAAATAGAGGCAAGCTAACTTCGGCTCGACCGAAGTTTATATACCCTTGGAGCTTGAAATATAAAGAGGTCCGATTTCGACAAGGCTTAATGAAATTGTGTAAAATTATTAAAAACTTATAAATACGAGCGTTGGGAGCGATAGCATTGAAAACAAAAAAGTTTTTCTCACTAAATCTAGTTTTTCAACCGATCGTTCCTATGGCAGCTATATGCTATAGTCATCCGATCCGGCCGGTTCCGACAAATGTGCAGCGTATTTGTACCAAAAGACTTTGTGCAAAGTTTGGTAAAGATAGCTTTAAAACTGACGGAGGAGATAGCATAGAAACAGACGGACGGACAGACGGACGGACGGACAGACGGACGGACGGACATGGCTATATCAACGTAGCTCGTCATGCTGATCAAGAATATATATACTTTATGTGGTCGGAGATGCTTCCTTCTATGCGTTACAAACATCCGAACAATTTTAATATACCCTCTCCAAGGGTATAAAAATAAGGAAGAATATTTTGTGCAATTTTGGCGATAGATCGCAGAAATTTAACCGAATAATGCAACAATGTGAACGCAGAAAATAAATTCTTAGCCATTGCGAAGCACATCAACCCAGAGTGTCGTTCCCGATGGTCAATTATGCTAAAGCGAATCAGAGGTCGTAGGAATGAAGCTGCTGGAGTTTTATATTCTGCTAAAAAACAGAAGAACCTTTATTTTTGCCTTTACAGCGCAGGCAGAAGTTCACCTTCTGGCTCACCACCACCCACACCCACTGGCAGCAATAGCTCGCCGAAGAGCCAAACGAACGCTTGCAGTTCTGTGTGGGTGCGAATTTATTGAAGGCGCCTGCAGATCGCATTTTTGTCACCTTTATCTCCTCATCATCGATTTTCGGCCGAAGCCGCCCAAAGTTGACCAGCGGCCCACTCCAGCCCAGCTTCGTTGCCCCGTCAGTTTCGTCGTCATCGTAATCAAGCAGCAGCTTTAATTAGTGACAGTGAAAGTAGAACTCAGTGTACAAAAATCACAGAAAACCCAGTGAAAAGTACCCAAAAAGGGTCAGAGCCAATCCCCCAGGCAGTCAATCAGTCAATCAATCAATCAACCAATCATTCAATTATCAAAGTGCAGTGCCAAATATTCATTTTTATGTGATCGAGCTCGATCGAACGGCCGTAATCTGCAAGCAAATTGTCTTTCGTTTGCAAATTAATAATTCATATATAATTCAAGCATACATTCGTACATTTGTATGTATATGCGAATTGCTGATGCTTACAGGCCAACTCGTGGGGCAAACTGAACGTAGCTGACCATAAAAAAAAAAAAAAATATTTTTAAAGAAGGAAGAAGAAAAAGTCGAACTTGAATTCATTTTGTTAAAGAAGCTGTCAGTGCTGGATCTAATAAAGATGTACTGCGCAAAGAATATTTTAGGATTCTTTGGATATTTTTTTAGTTACTGGTCAACTGTAGTTCTTAGTCTTGCCTCCCCCAGATTGTGTAGAGTATAATAAATCATCTAGCACTAGAAATTATTTCGACACTGCTGAATTCATTAGTGCTGCGTTGGCCTTTTAGAACACAGTGAAGATAAAAGAAGATCCATTAGTATTAGATACATTAGTCGTCGTAGAACTTGGTTTAGCTGCATTGGCTTGCCGACGACGATGAAAGTATGCTGAAATATTGGTAAACAGGTGCTTGAATTAAAGGATAGAATTAGCAGTTGTCATCTACTATTACGCTCACACAATTTTAGCTCGCTTGTTTTCGAATGAAATTTCTTTTACCATTTCTCTCATTGGAAAAGTAATTCTTGGAAATACTGTCGCAACCATATCTGGAATCTTGTGTATTTAACTGAGACTGGATACCCTGCCGATTGGCATTGTGATAGCCTTTTCTTTAATTTATTCAAAGAAGTATTAGTAAATTGAAGGTCTTACATTTTTCGATTTGGAAAACTTTTGTTAGGATTTATCTGAATATATTGAACTAGTGTTGTATCTGGAATAGATGTGTAATGCTGATTGTATCGCTACCGAGCAACAACAGTCAATCGAAAGGTAAGTTCACAAGGTGCGTTAAATCGATCGTAGTTAAAATAGCCCATATACTCTCCAATCTTCTCAATATGCCAAAATTATCTCTGAACTGTACCGCCTCTTTCTCATGTTTATAGTCACCAATAACATATCTGACTGATTTATTTATGATAGTCCTGTTCAGCTTCTCCTAATTTGTCGCCATCAGCAGACGCTGATGAGAACCCTGGTCCAATTTGCTTACAACTTATGACAAACACCAATCTTTGTCTGATTACCATTGGGTGAGCATGTATTTCACAAAGCTACCTAGAAACATGGATAGAGTCACAGTCCCAATGTCCCAGTTGCACAGCTGAGTAATAACCTAAATTTTAAAGTTGTTATAGGTAACTGCTCACTAGATCTAGACAAGCACAAATCAGCGTACCGACTAACAATCAACAACGTGTTAACTCGAAATTTGACTAAAGCCCTAAATCAATTATCAGTTGCTGCTGCTACCAAAATCAGCAAGGATCTAGCCAGGATGAACAATGCTCCACCTGGCGAAATCAACACCAGCAATAGCACTAATCGTACTGAGGCCCTTCCACGACCTATTAGAGGAAGAGGTCGAGGAAGAGGTCGTGCTCGTACTAACAATGCCAACCAAAATAATAACTTGGACTATTCTGTTGTCCAAAGTATGATTGAGCAAACTGTTACTAGACTTATGTCAGCAATGCTAGTGAGCCCTCGCCTCATCTGAGCGAGCCTCAAGATCGTTCATCATCCTTATTGTCGCCTAGTAGTGGTTCAGGACCATCCAATAGAACAGCAGATACCATGCAGAAATGGAATGTGCAGTTTAATGGTCTCCTGATGGCCTCAGCGTAAGTGAGTTCCTTTACCGGGTCAAAGCACTTACTGATGAAACCCTTGAAAAAGACTTTGTAGTCTTGTGTAAACACATACAGGTGTGGTTCACAGGTAAAGCCCGTGATTGGTACTGGAGGTACCATAAGCGGACCAAAAAATTACCCCGGCTGCTCTCTGTGTGGCGTTACGCCAACATTATAAAGATTATCGCTCCGATTTCATGAGCCGAGAACAAATTCGATCTCGTAAGCAAAACCTGGCGAATCTTTTGCCACTTTTTATGACCCGTAACCTCTCTAATAGATAGCTCGTCTACTCGAATGGAAGATAAAGAATTATTAGAAATTCTCAAGAATAACGTGCTGCCAGCAACTCGAGAAAAGTTGTTATATCAAGAGGAGCACACTATTGGTCATTTACTAGGCTTGTACAATTGAATGAGAATTTAGTCCGCGAGCTTGATGCTCAAACTGAAGCTAGACCAAAGTTTAGAGCCGCGATTCCCCATCGTAAAGTCTATGGCCGAAGATCAACTCTTAGAGCAATGAAGAGGATCTGAAGCAGAGTCAAACCTGGAAGTTGCCGAATCCGTGCAAATCCAAATATCAAATGTTGGAATTGTAGAGGTACCATGTCTGGGCAAGACTGTTTGTCAGAATGTCGGATTTTCTGCTACGGTTGTGGTAAACCAAATGTCTATAAGCACAGTGAGACTTGTTCGAACGTCGGTCGGGTCAGAACAGGGTGCACCCAACACGACCCGGGTGCCCTCAAAGTAAAAGATAGAAAATCGGAAGAGCACACTAGCGCAGTTTTTGCGCTCTGCAAAATTTTACAGCGCTCACTGGAAGATAAACTCGATTGCACAGATCCAGTTTTCGGCCTTATCATGAGAGGCTGCAGAATTATATAGAGACTAGAAATATAGGGATATTTAATGAAGCTAATCCTGAAGTACGTAGAAATACATATCGATTCAGAAGATTTTTTTCGGCTTTGAAGAGGTAGTCGTAGATTATTAGTTTCGCTATTTTCAAAATAGCCATCATCTTCGCAGTTACGCAGAAGTGTCCTTTCTAAGGTTTACCGACTACGGTCTATTAGACACAGGAGCTAACGTAAGCTGTATTGGATCCGACTCAGCTGCAGAAAGCTTAGTCCAATATTCAGAATTTAAGTCAATTAAATCCCACGGCGAACAGCAGACGTCATTCACACGATGTAATGGAGTGTTGTCGGTCGAGATGACTTACAAAAATATTCAAAAGTCAATTGAGGTATACGTGATTCCTCCACAAAACAAAGACTAATTTTAGGAATTGATTTTGAGAATCTTTTGCTTGCACCCCATATTATTAGTTTATAGAATTTAAGTCATGCCAAAGCACAACTAATGACCTAACTTTGTACCCAATAGATAGTTTGCAAAACCACAACAGCTAGACGTGGTAAAGAAATTGTAACAACCGTTCTCAAGGCTTAGGTCGAACTCGTCTGATCCAACATCACATTGATATTGAGACGCAAGCCGGTGAAACAACGTTTCTATCCCGTCAGCCCAGCAGTGGAGTAGAAGCTTTTATTTGCAGAAATAGACCGAATGCTCCAATTAGAGTCATTGAGCCTTTCCATGGAGTTCACCCATGCGCATGGTTGTTGCCAAGCAAAGTTAGGCTCTGTCTCCCGAAGGTTGAACGAACACTCCAAAAGGATGCATATCCGCTACCCATATCGAAGGTAGGCGTGACCGCCGAAAGCAAACTTCACTCCGTTACATATAAAGGATGCTTACAGGAGATTGAACTGTCGGAAGAATCGAAGGCGTTAACAGCATTTACGGTACCGGGCCGGCGTTATACCAATTCAAGGTTATGCCTTTGGCCTGTGTGACGATCCATTCACAATGTCGGTTAATGATGAAATAATTCCACCTGAACTCCGCTATTGTGTGTTCGGTTACCTAGATGACCTTATTTGTCTCTCTGAAGATTTTTCTCTCACCTGGTAATTCAATCAGAATTCGCAGAACAATCCCGAAAGGCTAATTCTAACTCCCTCAATACGTTAAGTCCCATTTTGCGTAACTAGCGTTAATTGGCCTAGGCTACGTAATTGGCAGCGGTGAATCTGTACCGATCCCGAAAAAAACCTCCAGTAGAATAACACCAGTCACCCCAAAAAACTTGAAGCAAGTTCGAAGTTTTTTAGGCGTTTGTGAGTGGTATCACCGCCTCATAAATAATTTCTGATCTTGACTTGTCCACTACGGGAAGTATTGTCCACAAAGAAGAAAATTCGTATGGTGCCCAGCAACGCCATGGACAAACTTAAGCTAGCTTTGACTTCCGCACCTGTGTTGAAAAATCCCGAGTTTGATCAAAAATTCATTTGCACTGCGAAGTGACTTCTTGGCGTAGGGCCGTATTGGTACAATTATCAGAGGATATGATGAGCAACCGATAGCTTTTATGTCTAAAAAAGCCGAGTCGTGCTCAACGCAATACAGCGTCACCGAGCGGTGAGTGTTTGGCCGTAATCTTAGCCATTGAGAAGTTCAGATGCTTCAGAGCTCCAATATTCGAGGTAGTGACTACCACTGGGGCTTGGTCTGGCTTGCGCCAACAAAACGTCTCTGGCAGACTTGCACGATGATTTTCCGCCTGCAACAGTTTAAATTTAATATCGCATAGAAAAGGTAAGGAGCACGTTGTTCCTGATGCCCTGTCACGCCTCTGTGAAGACGAAATAGCCGAATTAGAAATTGGCCCAGTCATTGATTTAGACTCCGACGCGTTTTTTGACGATGCGTACAAAGCTACCAAAGAAAGTTCCGGTTGAAAGGTCTAAAGCCCTGATGTTAAAATTATCGATCAATTTGTTATATTGGAACCGAGCACGCCACAGGTAGATGCAAGTAAGCATTTGTGGAAATGTTGGGTCCCTCAAAGTCTTAGAATGGATGTGCTTAGACAACACACGACAGTGTAATTTCTGCGCATTGCGGAATACAGAAGACCATAGAAAGACTTCGCAGAAATCTTTACGGCCAGGTATGGCTAAAAATTGCGTGAGTACATCGGAACTGTGACAATTGTAAGGAAACAAAACTCATATCATAGCCTTCGTCCGCCCCTGGGTGCACACAGTCCAATATGCCGACCTTTCCAAAGACCTTGTACCGATTGCTTAATCCATATCCGCTAAGCAAAGATCGACATATTAGTTTGCTTATTGTGCTGGATGGTTTCAGCAAATATCACTGGCTATGTCCGTTAAGAAAATTTACCGCTGCGGCCATCCAAGAATTCTTATTAAAACATATTTTTCATTGTTTGTGAACCTGAAACAGTAGTGAGCGATAATCGGCCTCACAGTTTAAGGCCAAAGATTTTAATGCATTTTTTGACCCACTAGCATAAAGCATGTATATACAGCATTTGTATGCCCCCAAAGTAATGCCGCCGAACGAGTAAACAGTTCCATTATTGGCTGCCGCTCGCTCTTACATAAAGCAAGATCAAACGGATTGGGATAAACATCTGGCAGTTATTTCTTGTTCGGCTTCGATCGTCGCTACATCAGTCAACAGGCTGTTCGCCATATAAAGCTCTATTTGGTTTTAGACATGATAACCCACGGATCGGATTATCGTCTGCTAAAAGAGTTATCACTTTTGAAGAACCATTGGACCTTTGGCTCGAGCGGATAATTTAGCCTTGTTGCGTAAAGACATCCGCCAACATTCGGGCATGCATATGACCGCAATGACCAGCAATATAATCTTCGATCAAAGCCTGTATCTTTTCGAAAGGTCAGAGGTTTTTCGCCGCAATTCGCTCTCAGCAAATTTCAGAATTTCGATGCCAAACTCGGTCCACAGTTTCGTATGTCGAGTACGAAAGAAACTTGGCAATTGTTTCACTGGTTGGGGGACTCTGCAAGGTCGAGAAGGAGGTACTTTCACGCCAAGGATATGAGAGCCTGATTCCAGCTAATCTTCCGCCTAACGGTGGCAGATTATCTTGTGTGTAGTGGTCGCGGCAGAAACAAATTTTTGTTTTACGATATTTGAATTTTGCGCGCATTACAGTTTTAGATTCACTGCCTGATTACATGCCAACGATAAAGATATTGGAACTCCGCGCGAAAAAGCTTTACTTTGACATTAAGCGCAGCTACCTTTCGTAAAATTTTTCTTCCAGCCTGCCTTTGCAGCTATATTAGACCCGCTTGCCCTCTACAGCCGCTCTTCGCTGCTAAACGTCATCAGAAGATCGATATTCGGCTGCTCCTTATTGGAAGTTACATGGCTAAGTGCCGGATATTTCTGCCTTTACGGTATTTACTTTGTTCTGGTGGACAAAAAATAAATCAATCCACCCAATCAGCAATTGTACTGGCATAATTTTGCTGCCAGCGGCAAATCGTTTTTTCCCCGGCAGAGCAGCAAAAGATCACCCTTTGCCCGCTCCGCTAATATCATAACATGGTTCTCTGCTAAATAACAGAAGACCGAATTCTTTACTTTTGCCTACAGCGCAGGCAGAGTTTCACCTTCTCCTTCCACCACCCACCACCCACTGGCAGCAATAGCTCGCTCAAAGAGCCAAACGAACGCTTGCAGTTCGCTGGGTGCGAATTTATTGAAGGCGCCCGTAGATCGCTATTTTTGTCACCCTTATCTCCTCATCATCGATTTCGGCCGAAAGCCCCAAGTTGACCAGCGGCCCAGCTCTCCAGCCCAGATTCATCAAATCGTTGTCAATAGTCAGCTGTAATTAGTGACAGAGCAGAACTAACTAGTGTACAAAAAATCATAGAAAACCCAGTGAAAAGTACCCAAAAAGGGTCAGAGTCCATTCGGAGTCAATCAGTCAATCAATCAATCAACCAATCATTCAATTATCAAAGTGCAGTGCCAAATATTCTTATTTTATGTGATCGAGCTCGAGTTGGCGGTAAGCAAATTGTCTTTCGTTTGATATAAATTAATAATTACATATTCGTACATTTGTATGTATATGCGAATTGCTGATGCTTAGTATATACATATTCAAGAAATTTAAATTAATCGAAAAACCAAGTGCATGGATTGGGCTTAAAAGCAAATTATTATGTATGCTGAAATCAAAGAGAAGAAATCATCGCCCAGCAGCAACACCTAAAGCATACCTAATAAAGTGTAAAATAGAAACCAATTAGATAACAACAACCACCCATATCCAACACAACAAACATATCCAAACCAAAACAACAAACACCTATTACAACAAAAAAACAACAACCACCCCGAGAGCTCATCATGATGCTGTAAAGTTAGACAAACAAGCTTAACTATCTCTTTCCCTTTTGAGTGTCCGCGTCATCTATGATTAGCCTGATCGTATATTAACCAGCGCTCTTATTAATTTTCTCTTAAACCAACATGCACTTATCTATTGAAATTTAAATTCTTTGAACGAAAATATGACTCTTGCCCTTGTCTAAACAAGATAAGACCTCTCTCTTCGCCGCTGTTAAGTGTGCCTCCCAGCTAAGCAGCTGTTTTTTTATTCTTTTGCTTTGTTGCAACTAATGCACCAAAAAACGTTTGGCTATTTGGCCAGCTCGGCCAGGTGAAAAATAAAGTAAAGTAAAACAATGAAAAAAAGTAAAGTTGTAAAAAAACCAAAGTAAAAGTAAAGTAAAGTAAAATAAATTAAAGTAAATTAAAACCATAAATATATATCAATGAGTGCACTTAACATTATTATTTTGATTGATGGAATTGAACATATTTTATCTTAATGAAAACTGAACTGCCCCGAGAAGATTTCTGCCAAGTAATAACATTGTATTTAGATATGAAATGAATTCTTATTATGAAAAACATTTAAATTTAGAGTAACTGGTATGGAATTAGCAAATGAAAATTATAATAGAATTTAAAGTAAAAACAAATTAGATAGTAACAAAAATTGGATTGAAAATTTATTGAAAGAAAGTAAACCGGAAGAATTATTATTAAATTTATTTCGGATTTTGTTTTGAAGTTTTTAGAATTTAATCGTGCTGCCGATAATTATTGTTAATAAATAATAAATTTTATTAAAATGAATTATTAAATTTTTTGGGTTCCTGTTGACATGGAGACAGAAACGTGTAGAAATGTTGTGTTTGGGATTCGCAGAACCCCCCGCCATTGCGAATCATTGGTTGGGAGGGTTTATTATAAAATCGCTAGAATTCCGCAATGTTGAGAAGTCCGCCGTTTTTGTTTGAGGATTAGGAATGAGGCTTGGCCGTGATCGGTTTTTTTGAGTTATCATCTTCTTAGTTTCAGAAGAGGGACTCTATAATAATAAAAATTATGTACGTCGAGTCTTAGGCATAGCAAAACCCACCCCACTACCGTCATGAGCTATGGTTTTCGAACCGTCTTGCCTGTGTTAGTTTTCTCCGTCCAATGGACGTATCAGCTGGTATCCAGTACAAGCACACATTCGCGGTCGGAAAAAAAAAAACCAACCAGCTGACCAGCAGCAGTTCTTAAGATAGTTTCAATAAGGCCTTAAAGGCAAAAATTATCCGAATTAAAATTTTTTTATATTTTTCATTAATCAATAACTTCAACGAACCAACATATTAAGGTTCTGTTTTTTTAGTTAAGCTATGGATCACTAAAGTAACATATTTTCAGAAAAAGTATGGTTCTACCTCTTAAAAAAAAAATTTTTTTAGTGTAGCTGATAAAAAAATTTTTGCTTTGGATTTTCATTATAAATATAAGTGGAAAATAAAACTTTATTGTAAAATGAAGATCATTCACTTTTTTATAAATAAATTAAAGTTTCGCTTTTTTGTTTCTCAGTTTTTTTAGGGCAAATACTCGCTAAATCCTCCGAAAAAAAATCTGTAAGCTTAAAAACTACAATATTATGTAAACTATTATGGTTACTTCGCAAACCTATTGTTCATCGTCATCGTCTTCGTTATCCAGCTCCATATTCCATGAATATCCAAATAAATTTTCAATAGGCTCATCATCGTCCAATTCGTCTATGACATTAAACTCGCAAGACAGTAAGCTCGTTACTTCATCTGGGAGCCCTTGTCTTTTTGGATTCGCCTGTTTGGCTTACAGAGGATATGATCGGATCTGATGTATCCATAGCTCTTCGAATACATTGGCAAAGGTATCCTTCCTGCTAGTTTTTCGAGCATGGTGCAGGCGGTCAGACAAGTACAATTTGTTTCTTGACTTAGCACCCTCTTTCCAAAGTAACCTACTGGAAGGACCGTGTTTTCAACTGTCAGACGAGGAACAAGAATTTTGTGTACAGTCGCAGTCATCGGCAGCCAAGGATACTCGTCGATAATAATTTCCCCAGTCTCGTTGCAGAAGTTTTTGAAATTTGGGTACATTAATTGGCAACTGACACGAGAGGTAAATTAAAATAGACCGAAGATTTGTAATCAGCCTATGGTTTATTCCAGTGATTTCGGAGAATTTTTTAGGTTCACTGAAAGCACGACGAGCCGTATTTCCATCATTCGTGCTGCCAACTCCGCCTACTTTTTTGCTGATCAACCCAAAGACATCTGCTTCCAAAACAAGTCCTGTATGTAAGCTTTTCTTTAGCGACTTCCCTTTTATCATTTATGTGAAATATTTTCCATTTCTTGATGTGGCATTTATAGACAGCGTGCAAAACAAATTCAAAATGCCGAATCCAACAGTGCAGAGGACTTAATCCGTATTTTAAATTACTTATGACTGGCAGGAACTTTTTGCATTTAAAGTTTTTATTGTTTAGAAGTCCTTTGGGTTAGCTCCAAAAATCGGGCAAGCTTGGGAAGAGTTAGTTCCCGTCAATACGTTTAGCACTTTTTCATCAATGGCTGTTAGATATAATCTAAACTTAACGTAAAGAATTTTTCCGTGGCTCATAATAATTTTGCAAGACTTCAAGTTCATTATCTGGTTTTCCAATGATTGATGTTCAAGGCGTATTGCTTCTTTCGTTTCCTTCATGAAACCAATTTCAAAGGACGACAAACCGAATTG
The DNA here is from genome assembly GCA_018904275.1 of Lordiphosa clarofinis. Classification (NCBI taxonomy): domain Eukaryota; kingdom Metazoa; phylum Arthropoda; class Insecta; order Diptera; family Drosophilidae; genus Lordiphosa; species Lordiphosa clarofinis. The sequence goes on from JAEIGQ010000177.1 coordinate 191,986, forward strand.
ACTGTGGTGTCCTATTATTCCATATAAGTTGCTGGATGCATCAACGAGTCTCAGTGGAGTTACTGTTGTTGCAAAAAGGCTCGAATCCCTATTTAAGCGGTTGCTCTGGAAGAGTATCCTCTTATAGTTAGACTGTCCAGAGCTGCCATCGAATCCGTAACTTAAGATCAGATCTGCAGTTAAAAAAACTGTTCCTTGATCTTTCATCACGCTCAAAACCACCTCTTCCTGTAAACTTGCAACTGAGCTGCTGTGATTGAGTAGATTTTGTAGAGGTACCTCCTGCCTTTGTCTCGATATGGGCAAATCATTTGGCTGGCAATCTTTTTCCGACTAGCTACCTCCCAGTATGATGGATATAAATTGTTTTTTGTTTGTTCCTTACTGCACAGTATTGCTTTTTGTCAAGCCTTGGTCCAATAAGAGAGCTACAGCCTCGTTAGCAGACACTTTAGTTGGCTTTGCAACTGGATGGCTTATAAAACTTCTTATAGATTTAGCTTCTTCTGGACACAAACCAATAAGTTTAGCACATAAGCAAGGTCAACTTGCGCCCGCTTTCCGTCAGCTGCACTCGCAGCTCGAATTAATAATTTAACATTTCCCGCCTTGGATGATACAAGATCTGCAGCTTCTTTTCTTTGCGTTCTTAATTTTTTTGATATGTAGGACAATGCAGGCCGTCCAACCGCTCTTAAACTTTTCTTTATATGCACAGTTGTCTCTTGGCTAAGCCAATCAGAAGATTTCTCTTAAATTGTTTTATATTTCTTTTCGCTTTAAGCCATTTTGCCGAAATTTTGTAGCAAATGACTTTACTTTTTTCAGATAAATTTCTTCATCGCGGGTAGAACATAGCCCACTTATTAACGTTCTAAAACAATTAAAAATAGCATTCTCCTTTGCATTTTTCGTCTTCTCTGCATTCCACTTCTCGAGCAACACGCTGTTTGCAATTTTGAGGTTAGAACCTAAAAAGTTAAATTTAAGAGAAAGTGTGCAAAAGTGCACTTTTTACTAACAACATAAGACAAGAACTAACTACTCTACAACATATAACAGATTTTAGAGTGGAAAAGTGCGGTAATCACTTTGTAGCTCTATATTAAAATTAGAATACACTACAAATATTAAGCATTTTTAGGGTTAGAACTTACACAAGATTATAGGGACACCACAATCAATTTCTACAAACCACGCTCACAAACACATAGTACAAACCACATTGATACGATTGCATCTTAAAAGTAGCACACAATTGGTTTGTTTTTACACTTTTTGTCACTTTAAACTTTTAAAGATAATAAAAATTAGGCAGCAATCGGTTATCGCTGTAGCAACAGAGCACGGAACAGCTGACTTAACAGTGGATAACTTAACAGTGACGCGCTCTGTTAAAATTTCCAGTACGTAACATTACAGCTTAATGTTTTTTGAATACATCCCGGTTAAAAAAAAGTTATTTTAACGACTTTTAAAAAATGGGTTTTGGCCAGATAAAGTGGTCGTTCAGCCCACAGTGCGACGTGAGCAGTATTGTGCAGTTAGAAATGACAGTGAGCCGCATTTTTTTTCAGTAATCCCGGAATTCCATAAAGTTTGCGGCCGAAAAATATGTTTCTTAATACGCGTCAGTAATTGTACATTCCTTGTTATGCAAAATAGCAAGAAAAAACAATTTTTTCTTGTACAAAAAAATACATTTGTTTTTATATATTTTTTTAAGGCGGGATGAAGTGCTACCACGTCCACTTTTTTGCACATATAGACCAACGTTATACATAATATAAGGCAAAAAAATAGACCGCAATATCTTGCTTAGTTTTTAAGTTATTAATTAATGCCTGATTTTTGGGAAGATTCCCCATAGTGCAAAGGATGGTGTGGAAAATAGTTGAACAATGACATATTCTCAAAGCACTAAGGCCCACTTTCTCAATATCCGGTTAGTCAAACTTACCGGCAAATTAGCCGAATTTGAGTGTCTCTTGCTGTCTTTGGCGAAAACCAGCCGACAAACTTAACCGCAGCCACATGATGGGGCTAAAATTTAACCTGCCGGCAAGTTTCGATTGAACTATCGATATTTTTATTCGATAAACAAAGAGCTGTGCCCTACACTTGTATTGTTTACTTTTTTAATTGCCAAAACAAAATTTTTATAAATAATTATTTATAATCGAACTTGTTACATCCACGAAATGGAATTTGTGACAGAATGTCCAGCAGAATGGCATCCGCCGGCATATCCGAAAAGGCACCAATCGCAAAGCAGGCAAACTAACTGCCCGAAGTCTAAAAAATCAAAGGATCAACCAGACCATTTGCCTCATGCGATGTGGCATACCGATTGTGATCCAACAGCTGATACGTGTAATTCCAGAAGAAGCCACAAATAAAGAATGCAAGAGAGTGCAGGGAGGGAAATAATTTATTAATGATCTGAATGATGCCAAATTTGTTCAACGATTCAGGTTTACAAATTCAGCACAGCTTAAACCTTAACATTAGCTACGATTCCATTTATTATGATTCATGAATTGTTGTCAGAGTGCAAACTTTTGATGGCTTTGCATATATGGCTTGTTTATTAATCAGCTGGCAACCGCATTTAATTATATCTTTGAAACAGGAGTTGCCCCTGACAGTTTTAGAAAAAATGTAATCTTCCCGATCTATAAAAAACTCAACGAAATGGAACCAGCGAACTATAGAGGAATATCCTTTCTTAATGCGATGATGAAGGTGTTTACGTCTGTTATGCTAGCGCGCCTAACAAACTGGGTTAAGACGCACAATATTCTAGGAGAATACCAGAGAGGGCTACTCGACTGTAGACAGTATTTTTGCATTGACTTCGATTGCCAAAAAGTTCCTGGGCGAAAGAAGGAAAATGTTTACTTTTTTTGTAGACAGGCGCAGTCTCTACTTAAAGTTAAGTAATGCTGGAGTATCGACCAAATTTATTGCTATAATAGAAAGCCTTTATAGCCTAAATAAAACCACAGTATGAGATGGAAACCAACTATCCGAATGGTTTGAAACGAACTTAGGCGTAAAGCAGGGATGCTTGTTGAGTCCACTACTATTTGCATTGTATGTGGATGACATTGTTGCGAATCTTCCCGGAGGAGTAGAATTTGGATCTCAACGCATCAAGGTTCTCATGTATGCCGACGATATGGTGCTTTTGGCGGAAAGCCCACAGGTGATGCAACAAATGATTGATGCTCTAAGTAGGTACTGTCAGACGTGGAGTCTTCGTATAAATATCGAGAAGTCGAAAATAATGATAGTAAAGGATGGAAGAGGACGTAGAGCCAGAGCTGATGAATGGACACTAGATGGGGTAGTGCTAGAAACAGTAAACGAGTACAAATACCTAGTTGTGCTACTTACATCCAAAGTGTCGTTTAAGAAACATTTGGCACAGAAATTGACAGACGCCAAAGTCGCTATTAATAGCACCTGGAAACATCTGCTTGGGAAGAAGAAAGTCAACAACAGCACCAAATATAAACTCTTTTTAGCAACGTCTAGGGCAATTATGTGTTATGCGGCCCCAGTCTGGGGATTTTGCCGTTTCGAGGATGTAGAGCGTTTGCTTCGTTTCTACCTTAAAAAGATATTTTATCTGCCTGTAAACACTCCGAGCTACGCATTATACATTGAAACGGGCCTTCCGACATTGTTTCAATACACCCTTCAGCTGCACTTTAAATATATAGGCAAAGCTATGCAGATGGACTCTTCACGGCTCCCAAAAGTCATAGTTGAACAACTTTTTCCTAAACCGATCACAGTTCTTCCATGAATGGGATAGTATGGCAGGAGATCACAACACAAGAACATACAGAAAAAAGAAACATGATGCACATATAAGCTCCTAGAATACAACTTAGGAGAAAGAAACTATTTTAGGGATGATGTGGACACATATGCAATATCGCTTATTTTTCGTGCAAGAGTTGAAGTTCTCAGACTTAACTACATGCCACACAGAACGCGCAAAAATGCCTGTCCTGACTCTTTAGGTGCTCGGAGACAACTGACCAGCCGGGAAATAAAGGGGATGAGTTTCGGATTTAATTTCTTAAATTTGTTTTATGTGGTATTCACTTTATATCCCTTTAGGGAAATATAATAGCAACATTTTAAATACAAATGTTGGAAATGCTAAGCTATATATTAATTTATTTTAAACAAAAAATACAAACAAAATATCATAAAAAAGGGAAAAATTAGCTGTTTTGATATGATTCTGACCAAGTTTACGCTCAAAATCCAACATTAATATTTAAAGTGTTACTTTCATAATCCCCTTAAAATATATAAAGAGAAATACCACATTAAAGAATTTTAGAAATTAAATCCGAAACTCATACCCTTGATTTCCCATGTACTTGAAGTTTTCTATTTTAATGGCATTATATACAAACACAGACTACGCTTAGTCCTGAATAGTCGCAGAATCTATTTTAGTGTGATGTTGCTTCAGAAGCTACTGTCAGTTGAGGTTAATTTTCGCGATTCCGTCAAGTGAAACGAAGATGTCCCGATTTATTTAAATCGTAGCCCCAAAAAAATGTTAATCACGAACCTTTTCGTAACCTCAGTAAAAGTCCTTTTATATTTTGGGTACATCAAAGTCGTTTCTATATTATATCACTTTTCTTTTAATTACAAATAATATTTTCTTACCAGTTATTTGTAAACGTTGTAAACAGAAAATTTCTCTTCACACTTTAACTAAAGCAACGCCCAATTTCAAACATACACCAAATCGTGCGCCAGCATAAACATGTAAAATTAAATGGTAGGAAATTAAATTGACTGAAATTTTATAGGCAAACTACGTGCGAGGCAACTAAATGGGCTTCATAATTTTCGCGTACAAATTACGCAGAGCTAGAGAACTAGAAATGAAAGTTTAATTTCAAAGTTGAAAAGCATTGCGGAAGGGTTGAAGTGACAAAGAACTGCGAAGCAGAGTTGAACTGAAAATTATCGTAAACGAATTTTGCTATCTAGCCAAAAACATGGCAGCCAGCCTGAAATAATAAAATGAAGTCTACAATGTAGGTACGTATGTACGTACGCAATTGTAATTGCATGTAGTAAAAAGTTAGAAGACAGCGTCTTGGGCACAAAATGCTGCCTGGCAAACATCTTTTCGCCCAGAATGCACACACGAAAGAGAGCAAAAGTTGTTGGGCGGTGTGTGTGTCTGGGAGTAACATCTTTTCGGTTATTTCCTTTAGACCCAATGCCTTGAATTATGTACGTGTCAGCAGATATTTATGCAGCCTAATGCATTTGGCGTAAGAAGCTTACAAGATTTAGTGTGCATGTTGTGGATGGCTAAATATTGAAAGATGTAATGGAGATTTCTTTGCCTAAATGGTATTAGTTGGCTTTACATTTGAATGTTTGAAGACGTGTTGGGCTAAAGAAAATAACTTAAGTTCAGGCAGAAGAAGAAAATCTTATGAATGATTGCGGAGTGTTAATTTCCCTTCTAACTCACCGTAATTTTAAGTCTTGCTATGGCAGGTGACTCCAGTGATTCCAATATGGCTGTGGCACTATTGTAGTTGCCCACCAGCAGGCAATACTGCGCCACGCCGCTCCACAATTCCACAGTTCGACTGCGATCCCCTATGCCGGCGCACTGTGGGAAATGAAAGATTTATTTGATTACGGAAGTTAGTTAGACATTGTCAATGGCAACCACGTGACTTGGCTGGGAAAGTTTTAACGAGTCGCTTACACGGCCTTCTGGCAACTGTCAATGAGACAGTTACGAGTGGCATAAATTATAAGTGAGTTAGTCATGTGAGACAGAAGCCTGGTTGGACATGTACTCGTCCCCGTACTGCATATTTAACATGCATGGAAATTTTAATTCAATCCACAGGGTCTAAGGAGGCATGCGCTACGTTTAACTTTGGCCATGTGCATGACCGACTCCGACTCGGACCCAGGCTCGTACTCCGACATGGTTATGAACTCACCTGCAGTATCTCATTGCAGACAAACAGACGCAGACGTGCCGACCAATCCAGATACGTTTCCAGGTTGCAGGTCTTCTTTGGATCCTGGGCGCCAGGCGGTCCACCCGATGTGGTTGGTTGGTCCCACTTCTTCTGCAGAATATGAGTGGCAAAGGAAGGGGAGCAGAAATTTTTAAATGAGGAAATGCCTGTGCCCAGTTGGGTCAAAGGAGCATTGTTAATGAAGCTGCTTGTCGTCATTTTTAATTGCATGTCCTCTGAGTGTGTTCAGACGAGTGTGCGTAATTTATGTAAACGCTCAGATTGTAATTTTACGTTTCTTCGTGTGTAGTTTACTGTGTGTGTTACACAGCAAAAAATTTGGAGAAATCTAAATGCACTCAATAGAGCGAACTGCACGATCAAAAAGCATTTGGAAACAGACAAACAATATAATACATTATACAGCTTTCTTTTTTTCTCAAATCTAGCAAATATGGGAGCTGATTTACTTCATAGTTTCAATATTGAAAAAAGGATATTAATAATATCAATTCAACGATAGATTGATTGACATCCCAAAATGGATCTCAATAGATCTTTTTTCTTTGTGTAGGCGAAGCCCGTGATTCGTCCGTACGGTGTCGGAAGATGTTGTCTTGGTCATTGCCGGCATGATTCCACTTAGTGATCTGCCCACAAATGCAACGAATAAGTCGGATAAGTCGGAGGAGAAGATCAAATGGTAAAAAATACAGCAATGTTTGCTAAAAAATTTCAAAGAACCTAAGAACTATGAAGATTGGATAGATGGTAATTGAAAACACGTATATAAGAGGTGTAGCCCAAGAACCGCGAAGTTTGAAAAATTGTTCATTTGATTATTTAAGAAATGAAGGTGTAAATGAAACGGACTAAAATATTATGAGTTTTGCAAATTTGTCGTATAACTCATCTAAGATTATTAAAACTGGGACTCTTGCTAAATTTTCTTATTCCTAAATAGGGCTGTAAACCGGTTTGGAGTCGAACCGCTCCGCAGTCGGAGTCTCCGGGATTTTTGGGAAGTCCGAACCGAATTCGAACCGGAGCAGGTTAATTGTTATCTGCTCGAAAACAAAAATGCTACAACATAGAAATATTTGAATTTGAACAATTTTAAAGACTTTTTGCCCCAGTGTACCTGTTTATCCAACAGAATCATGCTGCTGCACTGCAAAAACTCCTCAGCTCCAATATGCTTGGACAATTTCTTTTCCAGTCGGCAAACGATCTGAGCATATTGTGTGGCCGTCGGGCAGTTGAGTGGCGGCTGGGCTGCAACAACCTAATCCAAACAGGCAAATTGGCAAGGGGTTAGGTCGGGGACTAAGCCGATTGGTATTGTTCTCCAACTCCACTCACCTTGTTGTCACTGCTGGCACGCAGGTCCGCCTCATGTCTCTCTAAATCAGTCAAACGTTTTAGTAAGGCACTCAGTATTTGTGAGACAACTGCTTCTAAATGCGAATTGGAACATCTGCGAATCGATTGTGGGAGGGGGAATGGTGGGGGCAATCAGCAAATAAGGAAATGTGGCCACTCACCTGGCAACGATATGTTTTACATGATTCATCATGCGCTCATCCCGAAAATCGTAGGGAAACTTCTGGGTCCACTCGGCCAAGAGGGCAACTAATGATTCTAAACAATCCGTATCAGGTACCGAGTCCAACAGTTTGCCAAGCAACTCATGGGGACGCAGAAACAAACGTGATGATAATAAAAATGAGAATACAAATTCCTGCAGAAAAGGGGAGACAAAGTTAAACAAAATGAAACCAGCAGATTAGGGTAAGCTAGCTAGCGATGGGCGCGTGTGGACCAAAGATTAGAATGGCGAGAAGAAATCGTTTCATGCAATAAGTTAACTTTAAAGTTTCACACGCACATGGTAGGGAAGTCACAAAGGGAAGTCACATAGTCTTGTGAGACAGAAGCCGATTAAAGTATGTACTCAACCTCGTGGCTATCAAATATCTTTTTTGATATTAATGTTTATTATTAATGTTACCCATTAAATGTTGTAAATATTACAAATAATCATTTTAATTGTTTGTAGTCATTAAAATTACACAAGTTTACAAAAAAAGGCAATTTTTTGCAACAGAGAACTTTTCAACCGTTCCTTATGTATTTTTGGCCGCTGAACTCAGATAAATTGTCCGTTTTCTTCCAGCACGTCAGGTTCAGGAGATATTTGCATTAGAGAGGTATCCTTACATTTGTTGGTCGTGTGGCCACATTAAGTGTCCTATTCGAACCAGCTTTGTTTTAATGTAAGCTGCATTGAATGACGTTAAAGAAAAACCAAACACGAAGTTTTGATTTTGCTGATAAGGTACCAATTTTTGGATTTGAACATTAAAAATGTGGTTTTTTTTGAAAAAATGTATTTTTTTGCAAGTTTAAGAAAATTTTTAAATTTTTCTGCTAATATTAAAAATCTTAGAAAAAATAGTTGGTAGTCCTTTGTTTCTTCTTATTTCAATTATTTTCAGTTTTTCGATTTCATTGCGATTTCAAAAGTTATTGTCCAAAAACCTAAAAAAATTTTGTAGTATATTAACATTTTTTTAACCATATTAAGCCTTAAAATGTCTAAAAATTTTCAAAAATCGATCTTAAATAATTTTTTAATATCCATTCTTTGGTTTAAAAATAACTACCATGTTATTTTCAAGCTACAAGAAATTTTGGCGGTAAATGTAGTCCAAAAAAAGTCGAAAATTTGTATAGTTTTTTGGGCTATAACTTCTAAAAGCGCAATGATATTGGAAAACTGAAAATAATTGAAATAAAAGAAACAAAGGACTAATAATTAATAATTATTAAATCGGTATTTTAGTGTAAGCCGTGTAAACAAAATAACGAAAGCCGGAAAAATCCCTCGTTTACATGTTTTGTTTTACATTTTTTTCCAGAAAGATTTGATTTTGTTACATTTTTTGATATTTATGTAACAAATGAATCTTTGTTATCAGATCTGCAAACTGGTTTAAACCCGTAATTCCAAGTCAACTGTGAAAAAATAATTAAACCTGAACCTTTTTCGAACCCAAGATGGAGTTTCGACTTAACAAATACTATAGTAAACTGACGAACAGAACTTCGCCCAAAATCAATATTTTTCGTTCTGTAATTTTTGTGTTTTATTTAAAAGATGCATGTAACTTTGCTCATCATTAGTTTTAAAAAACAAATTTTTGACGTTTTTCCATTTCATATTGAAAAAAAAGTGATTTTGGGACATTTCGAAAATTTTTGGGGTTTCTGAGCCACCCATTAAAAAGTTTCATATTCGTGTTTTAAAGCAATTATATTTTATTAAATGAAAAAATGAACAATTTTTCTCAAATTCTGAATTAAGTAATATCAAGGAAAAGTGAAAATTGATTGACGGCAGCCGGCTTGTTTTCTTTTATATACGAAAACTTTTTCCTGGAGGCTGTTCTTTTTGGCCTTTTTTAAATGGTATATTTTTACTTCTTTGAAGCGCTTTTCTTCCCTTTCATTGCGCATCATTGCAATGTTCTCTTTGGAAGTCAAAACCGACTTTTTGGCTAAGTGGATACAACCCCTCATATATATTAAAAGGCAACTGACCAAAGATATTTCTTTCGTACTTACTTTTGGCATTACGAAAAAAATTTTGATTAATATTCAAGTCCAAAAAAATTTTTTTGTAAACATACATACTTAAACAACGTGCTGACTGATAGGTTGCTTGTGAAAGGTAAGGTAATAACAAGGAAGACACTTGACTTAAAGAAAAGTTCGCGTGGCTGTTACATGCACTTGCACGACTCTACGAATAACGGGTATAAAAATGTAAGATACAGATATAGAATCGGTGCTAGGGTACTCATACAAGCCTATATTTTTAGATCAACAATTTCGATGTTTATTGAATGGTTCGCACAAAAAAAATCTGTATGCTTTCAACACTGTTCGTGGAGGACGATATTGGTGATATTACACATGTCTTCGGAACTGCTAAATAGTTGTCGACTTTAGCCTAAGTCAGTGATGCCCAAAATGCCAAAAGCCTACCCCATGGGATAGGACCTCTTAATTTTGCCGGCCTCGCAGCCGACACACGCAAGGAGAGAGAGGCAATGCGAGAGTTCTAAAAATAGCACGCTCGGCGACTTGTTCTCTCACGACTCTCTCACGAGTCATTTGTTTGTTTGCTTGTTGTTTTGCATGTTGGACGTCATGACGTTTACTTCGTGTTTCGATGTGAGTCTGGGCATTACTGGTCTAAGTTGAAAAGGCTTTTCCAAATAAAAAAGAAATTGCGAGTATACTTTTTAATGGATACATTGGTGAAATAAATGAGATTTACTAACTTTTAAACCAAAACCTACGCCTAAAAAGGTTGAACTGAAATTTTCCGAACATTAACGATGGGTAAATTTTTAGTCTCAGCCCGAACTAGAGCTCTGCAAAAATGTTGTAGGTTTGGCAATTGCTTACCTAAATTCAAAAATTCGAAACATTATTTTTCCTGTCTTTTCTGAATTTGCATCTCTAGCTATGAGTTCCAACTTGTTTTACTATTTACAAAACTCGCTCAAGCACACTCACATATGATCATAATAAAAATGTAGTCTTGTTAGTTTTATGCTACACACCAGACAAACATACAAACCTACATGTATAGAGATATCACCAATTAGCTTTATTCGCTTTGGCACTCGTAGTTTTCCCCCCCCTTGGCCGAGGGCATTTCGCCCATCAAGCTCTATCAAATTAGCGCTAATCTCGGGATTTGTTTGCAACGAATTAATTATTTTTGCACTTGCTCCTTGTGGTCCTTTGGCTTTCCACAATTTTGTCCTGAGTCCATGCTGTTTACTGTTTAGTTGTAATACATTTGTTTTGTTTGTTTATCCGCCTTTGGGTGTGCTTTACAGCTGGCCTCGACTCTTGGTTGCTTTACTGGTTTCTGTGGTTTTTTGGCTTGTGCCAAAAAATTTAACAAAGAGGCCAGTGGTAGTTGTTGGCAACTGTTCAAAATAAGAGCTAAGTAAGAAATTATTTGAATTTTTTGCAGAGACCAAAAATATGTGCATAAGTACCCATATATGGGAAGACTAATTTCCTGTTGGCTCTCCAGTTTTTTTGCTTACAAGATGCTGGAAGCAGTTAAGTACAAAAGGCTGATTTGGATGTTTAGTTTTTAAAGTTGACAAAGTGGTTGACATAGAAATGGATGATCGTAAAGTACCTAATTTAATTTATTTTGCATTCCTTCCTTTCTTTTCCATTTTTCCTTCCTTTCTTCCTTTACCTCAAACAAATGTCTTGCGAATAACTCTGATATTTTATAGTTTTAAATTTATTTCATTAAATTTCTATGAATTTATTGACCAAAGTTTAAGAGTTTGGCTCCGGCATTTGCAGAATTTACCAATTTAATAAAATTGATTTTTCCTCTTGAAGCGACTTTTAAAATATTCATCAAACAATTTAGGCTTTTGCAAATTGAAATATTTGTTAAACGGAGGCTTCGCTTACCTTATCTAAGTCAATGACATTCTTGGGTATGAGCACCTCAACCAGTGAGTCGAATGGGCCAGAAACTATTCTACCATTTATGTACATTATGCCACCAGATCCTAAAACAGAACTCTGCAATAAAAACCAATTTGATTACAATTAGTAATATGATTTGAAAATACTCCAAAAAAGTAAACACATTTATGCAAATTGTAAATCAACGCAATTAAATTGCTAATTAAATGCAGCAGCCAAGCACATGAAATTGCCAAATCAAATATTGTGCAAATTCGCATTTGGCGTAACATTTTGTGTTAATTACCTCAAAATTAATATCACATTGGCTGCGCTTGTGCGGATTTTTGGGGACATCGTATTGGACAACGTCATCCGCGTTGTTGGCACTCGGCGATTTTGCGGCGGCGGTGGCGCCGCCAAGCTATGAAAACATTTGCATTTTGATTAATTTTTTGGCATTTTGTGACAATAAATCAGAAATTACCTCGATGCGCTGAAACCCCATTTCCAAATCAAATGCACTCAATTGTTCGGCACTGTGGCGACGCCTGAATCGCATGCCCAATCCTTCTGATGACGTTTCCGCTGTCAAATTGCTGGCATCCAGCGAGAAAATGCCCGCATTCGTGGGCTCATTTTCCAGGCAACAGCCACCGGGACCATCGTCGGCACTCTCGCTATCGGAACTGGAGCTTGGATGATGGCAGCGATAATTCCGACGCTGATGGCGGCGATGGCGACATTTGTCGCGATCCCGTTGTCCACGGGATTTCTGCAGTACCGTTTGCTTGCAACGCGTGCCGCAGGCGATGGCTGATATCTTACTGGCATAAAAGTACATCGCCATGTGTCACGTTCTGTGTGCCGCTCGTGACGCGGTCATGTGTGGAGGGCGAGGAGAAGGAAGTTTTTAGGTGGGAGAGTGGGGTTTAGTGCCTGAGTCCGTCGGGCCCAGGTGAGATGTCAAATGTGGCCGGCAGCATCGTCATCATCAGGGCAGTTAGCCCTGCTCTGTGTGGCCTGTAAGCATAAAGAATTAAAAATCAAAATGCGGCATTTTATGGGCTCAACAAAGTCAACGTTGCGGTCAATCTCTGCACATTACTCATACGCCTCGTGGCCCCACCAGTGTGTAAATCACCGCCTCCGTCTGCCCGCTCCTCTGTGCGTCTGTCTGTCAGTGTGTGTAGGGTTAGGGTTATTATCCCTTTGGGGCCACTTGCGACTCATCAGTCCATAGACATGTGCGCCTCATCAATAAGGGCGTAACCAGAAAACGGCCTGAATGGCCATCAACTTGGGTCGATAGCAATCATTAAATCTCTGCAGATGCGTCCGAACGTGTTTGTATGGTTCGAGTTTTGTGGATATATTTATAAAATATTTGAGGGAGGCTAAGGATGAGTTTATGAAGTGGAGTTTTAGCGAATGTATTGCTGCGCCTTTTGAACCGAGTGAGCCTGGTTAAGTATTCTCTGATAATTTCGTATATTATTGGTACTGGATCTAAAAAAGTGAGTCATCGAAGTTTTCATTTTTGACTCACTTAATAAAATTATACGCAGGTGACAACATAAATATTATTCAATGTAACGAACTTTAAAACTTTGAAGGCCTAAGCACGGATCTTACTCAAATGTTTATAAAGGTGGTAGTACAAGTTGCGAAATGGCTAGCGAAGTAGTCGCTACTATATCAGAGCAGCGTCATCTAACATGTACGTTTTGCATACTCACTTTCTTTCTTGCTTATTTTTAGTCTCTTAAAATACTGACTTAAGACTTTACAAATCTTCTCGAAACCTCGTTTTTTCAAAATTGTTGAAATAAACTTGATCTGCCTGCAAGTATAAGAAGCATTTGTCCCATAAATGTCTAACCTCTATTTCTTCTCATCTCTGAGATCTGTTTGTTCTTACGGACGGACGGACAGACGGACATGGCTATATAGACTCGGCTGTTGATGCTGTTCAAAAATATACCTACTTTATAAGGTCGGAAATGATTTCTTCTCCCTGTTACATCCTTTTGCACAAACTTAATATACTCTATGTACCTTCGGTACAGAGTATAAAAATACTGGTCCGATATTGTTCAACGAGGAGTCCAACGGCGCAGAGTTGCCGCCATTCTTGTCCGAACCTCCAACTTTAAGACGCACAATCTTATAGTATTCTTTTACACTTGACTACAAAAAAATGGAAAAAAATATTCCACAAATTTGACAAATATGAACTATTTCCCAAACCTGAGGTTCAGACGAGAGTTACATCGATACTAAACAAGAATTTTGTTTCCTTTTCGCTTTCAGATAACGGAGTGTCCTCGAGTCATGGAAACAGTTGTCGAATTTTTTCCCAGGCAAAATACTTTTCAGCTGACGCATTTTTGAACTTGTTTTTGTGCACTCCACTCACTTGTAAGCAACAGGGTTGTTAACACAAAATAATTAATTGGCGGATCAGAGTTTATTTTAATTCTTAACCCGATAAAATTGAGTATTAATGGCTTCAAAATTATTTATTAGCTTCGAACTCAGTGCATACGAAAAACGCTTTTAGCATTTAATTTAGAAACTTCCGAAATAATTTGTATCCAACAATTATTCAAATTATTTGGATAATTTCAAGTTTTACCGAGAACATTTTTCGAGAAAATGCAGTCGGGAAAAGTATTACATATATGTTCTGAATAGAATGTTCATTACGTCAGATCCTCTAGTATCGAGGCATTTCAGGAATCAGGAAAAAAATAAATCAAATGCCAAATTCATCTTTAGATCTATTAAAAAATTTACCTGAAATTAAAGAGAAGCACTCTAATTTAAGGGAAAGTAGCGATGAGGAATGAAGAAAATTGTTAAATAAAATACCAAATTAATTTGTTGTTTTTATACCCTTGCAAAGGGTATTATAATTTTGCCCAGAAGTTTGCAACGCATAGAAATATTCATTTCCGACCCTATAAACTATATATATTCTTGATCAGGGCGACGAGCTGAGTCGATTGAGCTTTGTCCGTCCGTCTGTCTGTCCGTCTGTCTGTCTGTTTCTACGCAAACTAGTCTCTCAGTTTTAAAGCTATCGGGCTGAAACTTTGCACAGAGTCTTCTTTTTACTGCACACTGCTAATATGTCGGAACCGGATCGGATGACTATATCTTATAGCTGCCATAGAAACTATCGGTCGAAAAATGGGTCTTTGTGAGAAAAACTTTTTATTTTTAATGTAAACGCCTCCCGCTTCAGCAATTATTAGTTTTGTACGCTTTTACACAGATTCGGAAGTTTTCGTCAAAATCGGATGACTATATCTTTTAGCTTCCATAGAAACTATCGGTCGAAAGGTGGGTTTTATTTAGAAAAATTGTTTGTTTTAATGCTACCGTTTGTAAACTATGATGTATTAAAACATTTGCAAGGGTATAAAAACTTCGGCAAAGACTAAGTTATCTTGGCATTCTCGTTTTTTTATATAATTATCTCTAAAATCTAAAAAGTTTTAAAAATTAACACGCCTTCACTGAATTATGGCTTTTAGCCCCACTGTGTGATGTCGCAGTTCTAAAATACAAATTTTTATATTGAATTTATTCATCAACTCTTAGATAAAGAAACCGATTTGCAAAGACTCTTTTCGTTTTTTTTCTGTGAACTAAAAAAAAAATACATCTAAAAACCGCATGCGCAACATGTATGAATCCCTTAAGAGCTCTTTTAATATTATTATCTCTTGAAAGTAAATAATACCCATCAATTTTGGTAACTAGAGCGCTAGTTTATGTATCAACAACCAAAGGACATAAAAAAGTCCAGTTACTGCCTGTATTTTATATGCAGCGACGGGCACTGGTTCCATTCAGGGGGCGAAAACATTTCGCTATTCACACGTACATGATCCGAACGCTTGCCAGAGCTAACACCGAGAGAGCAAGTAAGCGTCATTCGCTCGACAGAGTTCGAACGTGGAGCAAAGAATATTAGAGAGAAACTTTGCTCAGTCGACACCGCACTTTTGTGCGTCGAAGCTAATTCACGGAGCTTGGTTTTCGCACACTAATACCCTCTCACTTTTTGGCCTCGCTCTCGCTGGCCATCGCTGATCTAGAGCAGCGCCGAGCCTTGTGCCAAAAGAGCAATCAGTTTCTCTGTTCAGCTGTCGATGAAGTAGGTCACAGCTGGAGATTTTTCTGCAAGTTAAAAAAAGTCTCACTCTTGCGAACCGATGCTACTATGGGCTAAGTAGGGAGTTCAAGAGCAAAGACCTCAAGCGAAGAACAAAAATAGCCCTGTACAAGTCGCTTATCATCCCAGTCCTGCAATATGGCGCAGAAGCATGGACAATGACAGCAGCGGATGAAGCGGCGATTGGCGTGTTTGAACGAAAAATTCTTCGGAGGATTTATGGACCTTTAAAAGTCGGCGATGATTTCCGCATTCGAAGAAACGACGAACTGTATAAGCTCTATGGGGTCACCAGCCTGGTTAAGCGCATAAAGCAGCAGCGGCTGCGCTGGCTAGGACATGTCGCCAGGATGAAGTAAGAAGCTTCAGCAAAAAGGCGTATAAATCGAAGGCGGCTGACTATGGAGACGGCAAGGTGGGAAGACCACCACTAAGATGGGAAGACCAGGTGCGGGAAGACATTGCCGAGCTTGGTGTGACCAACTGGTGGCAGCTCGCACAGAACAGAAGCGAATGGAGAGCGTTAATCGCAGAGGCCCAGACCGTCTAACGGTTGTAATGGCCATTAAAGAAGAAGAAGAAGAAGAAAAAAGTCTTTTAAAATATTATAAAAAATAATTGATTAACTTTTTGTACTAACAAAATAAATTTTTGAATCTTTTTTATTGATTTTCTATTTCTCGAAGATAATTAAACGGCTCTGTGAAATGCAGTCTGGAAATTGAATTTAGGCCATGAATTAAGAGACTGCAAGGACTTATGTCATTCTTCAAAATGAATTAGGGCCGCGATCTCATAACTTAATTAGATGGCACCGCAGTCATTCAATTTACTAAAGAAATAAGAGCGCCCGGTTTAAATTCCTTCTGCAAAACTCATTTCTTGACACCCTTACACCAATTTACAAATGTTAATTAAAATTGAGCTGATAATTATTTGATTCTCAATGCAATATTTTCTAT
Source organism: Lordiphosa clarofinis (assembly GCA_018904275.1). Taxonomy (NCBI): domain Eukaryota; kingdom Metazoa; phylum Arthropoda; class Insecta; order Diptera; family Drosophilidae; genus Lordiphosa; species Lordiphosa clarofinis. The sequence goes on from JAEIGQ010000177.1 coordinate 208,686, forward strand.
CGAAAACACTAAGCACACACATGAATACGGCCTGAATAATTGCTGAAGACAGATGACCAATTTTGACTCAGTTGCACTCCGCGCAACAAGGCAAGCACATCAAGGTCTGCTTTCTTACTAAATATAACTTAATTTAATAATTTTTCTGTGGAATTGTCGCTCAAACTTACATAATTAAAGTACAGAATGCATCTAGCTAACACTCTGCTCAATATGAGCATGCAAAGCCCGCATAAGCTATCAAAAGACATTACAAAAAGGCCATTATATTGATTAGTAATGACAAATAGACAATTTCCATATGCACAAAAGTACTGAGTGCGAATAAGTTTGTGCTCGTATTTATGTCCTGGTAGACATCTCAACTCGGCTAAGCCAGTAATCCCCTTTGTTATGTTTTATGTTATGATTGCGATATAGAAATAGACAGCACCAGAAATGATTTATTATGCATGGCTTATGTAATGAAGAAGTCATATACAGAAGCCGACGAAAAAACATATAAAACTTTGACACACATGAGCCAATTTGCTAGTGACGCAACATTTTATCCATTGGCATTGGTCGTGGGGCAGGCGTAGATCCGTGGCCCAAACCTGTCAAAGTAAATGAATGTTAAGCAGATCAAAAGAGCAGTGGTTAAAGTTACAGACGAGCTTCCGTCTGCTTTGGGGGGGTGTTGATTGGAAAACTTGAAATGAATTGGCAAGCAACTGTTGAGTTTTGGCAGTCAGAACTGACAAAAGCACAAACCGCCAGGCAAACACACACACAGGAGGGAGTCTAATAGAAATTGGATTCGTTTGACGCCCTCCCTTACTCACGCACACACGAGTATTTGCATAAGCAGCTGGTCAGGTACGAGCGAAATACTCGTGTGTGTATTTTTCACCATACGCACGTGCAAAAGATTCATGTGTATGCATATTTAATATTTAATGGATATTTTATATATAGGGAAAATAACCGTGGAGCGTTATCTTTTCCGCGTGGGTAATCTCCATTAAAGCCAACTGCTGCAGGCAAAGTTACACACGCGATTTTTTTCCTGCATTCGCACACACACACACATCTTGCGAAACATTTTCAAGCGACAGCCTGTTGATTTTTTTTTATTATTTAAACCTTTTTGTCAATTTTTTTCGCACTCCGTTAAATTGACAAATGTAACACGAAGAAAGTTGAAACTTATTTTAAGGGATAAAAGAAGGAAAGAAAAAATGAATAATACAATTCGGGAAATTCCATAAAATTGATTAAAACTGTGAGAAATTGAACCAAAACTTTTATAATGGAATTACTTTTAGTTGTGTAGCCAAAGCATTCTAGAACTTTAATTAAATGGGAATATGTCATACATTTTCAGAGACAAATTGATAATAGAAAAAAAGTGATTGAATAGTAACTGAAATGGACTAAAAACCACTCAATTTATGCAGAATTCTTATTGATTGAGTGATTGTTTTTTCATTCGGAAATCAATTAATCATGAATTTAAAGAATTAGCCTAATTTTTATAATTATCTTGCTTTTTTACCATGCTTTTTAGAAAAATTTTCTAATAAAAAGCAAGAGTTTTCTTGAATGTCGGAATATTCTAAAAAAATAAATTTTATATTAAATTGCGGATTTTTCTCATAAAATACGCTCATTTATCGGAATTCACTCTCTTAAATCTAGTACCAAAATTGTCTTAATTTAATTTGAGTTAAACTCAATTTCTAAAAAACAGGAAAGATTTTTTCATACAAATAATTTTTTTTTCCGAAAAACTAGGCATTTAGAGAAATACACATCCTCCTCAGAGAATAAATTAAAATCAAGAAGGAAACTTTCTTGAAAATCAAATTCATGATATTTATATCGTTTAAAGTATCTTTGGAAATAATTAAAAAAAAAAAAGTAGTGAGTGTCGCTAGCACTCACGAGTCTTTGATGTGAAACAGGATGCTTAGCTTAAGAGCTTATGTTCAAATCACAAGCTCTCTCAATGGTACATATGTATATGAGCAAGGGCACTCTTTCGAAAGAAGAAAATTAACGGGGAGTAGAAATACCAGAAACAAGATCACTTGCTGTAGGTTGTCAGGAAGTTTATTCTGCTAAGATACCACCAAAAAAAGATCCCAATCATATCCCTCCCAGATCCCACCCAGATCTCTCCCAGATACTTTCCATATACCACACAAATCCCACATAGATTCCACCCAGATCCTACTCAGATCCATCCCAAAATCCATCTAGATCACACAAAGGTCTTACCCAGATCCAACCAAGATCCCGCCCAGAACCCAACCAGTTTCCACCCACATCCCACCCAATTCCCATCCAGACTCTACCCAAATCCCAACGAAATCTCACCCAGATACTACCCAGATTCCACCCCGATCTCACTCAGAACCCTCCCAGATCCTGTTGAGATCCCACCCAGATTCCATCCAGAACCCAACCAGGTCCCGACCAGATCCCTTCCAGTTCCCACCCATAGTCCTTCCAGATCCCTCCCAGATCCCACCCAGATGCCGCCGAGATCCCAGCTAGATCCCAGTCAAATCCTACCCAGATCCCACCCAGATCCCACCCAGATCTCACCCCGATACAGATCTCGCTCTTATAAGACTCCACCCAAACCCCTCTTAAAAACCACCAGATCCCACTAAGATCCCACCAAGATCTCACCCGGTTCTTTCCCAGAACCCACCCAGTTGTCCATCTTCAGCATCTTTCCTACCTCTTCGCTTTCCCCTCAGACCATTCTCTTGTGTTTGTGTGTGTGTTTGTCGGGAAACTCCGCAAAACAACAACACAAAATATGAACGACGTCAGCGTCACGTGACGCTGAAATCTAATTTTACTCCTACTAAAATCGTCCGTACCGAAATTAAAGATGTTTCACATCAAAAAGAAGCTCTCACCTTGGTATTCAAATCAGCAATGGCACTTTGTCAGAAAAAGAAAACCACACAGAAAAAAAATATGATACTTTTATACTCTGTACAGGGAGAAGGAATCATTTCCGACTATATAAAGTATAAATATTCTTGATCAGCATCAACAGCCGAGTCTATATAGCCATGTCCGTCTGTCCGTCTGTCCGTCCGTCCGTCCGTCCGTACGTCCGTCCGTCCGTCCGTCCGTCCGTCCGTCCGTCCGTCCGTCCGTCCGTATGAACAAACAGATCTCGGAGATGGTAAGAGATAGAGGTTTGACATGTATGGGACAAATGTTTCTTTTAGCTGCAGGCAGATCAAGTTTATTTTCAATTTTTGCCACGCCCCCTCCCGCCCCCGCAATTCGGAAAAAAACGTTATATCTCCTACATTTTTGAAGATAGACGTTTCGTACCTTCTAGAGATAGTAAGGAATTAACAAAATGCTGAAGAAATGATAAAGATCGGATCAGCGGTTCTCAAGTTATGAGCAAAAAAGTACATCTCCCCACCGCCCCACCCTCTTCCACCCATTCACAACTAACACCACACAAACTTAGAGAGAGAGAGAGAGAGAGAGAGTGAGAGAGAGAGAGAAAAAGAGAGAGAGACTTTGAGATGAGCGCAGCACCAGCATTGCATTCAGCTTCTACTCCAGGTACAGAGTATGTTATAGTCGGGCTTGACCGACTTTCTCACTTGTTTCATATCAATTTTAGGCCGATATGTTAAAATATCAAATTGATATTTTACTAAATTCAAATCGTAATTTTTTTTACATCTCATATTAACATTTTTAGTATCATTCTGAAATTATTTAATACATATCAATTTACGTGAATGATATTATTTTGGATCAGAAAGATATTATTTTATTGTCAAAATGAAATGAAAATATTGATATTTTGTAAAGTTCATTTTAATCTGGTTAATATCGGCATGAATTTGATCTTTTTTTTCTCTGTGCATGATACAACTAAAACGGTTTGATGCTGCTCTCAGTGCCCTTTCTTTTCAGTAGTTAGTAGCCCTCACTATCCCTCTCGCGTTTACAGCAAAAGTTGTGGGAGTTCGCTCTATATTGTTCTCTCGTTGTTGTTGTGGTAGTTTTCTCTGTTTTTATTTTTTGGCTGAGCCATGGGTAAAGAACTGTAAATGAAATGTTGAGTGTGGGTGTGTGATCTTATAGCCTATTTCCACTATAGCAAATATGTACATATTTTCACATATTATCACATATAAAAAATATGTAATATATTTCCCATAGGAAAAATATGTACATATTTAAAATATGTGTCCATTCACCCGGAATGTTTTCAGTGTTGTAAAAATCACTACTAGGTATTTTCTTATCGATAACACAAAACATCAACCCTGATGCGATCGCAAGAAGGCGCTTTTTTTAAATGTGCATGGTTTTCTTTTAAAATAAAGCGTTTGTTTTAAGAAGTTCCTAAAAAGCAAATCTGTGACTTGGCAGGACTAATATGAATTCGTGCTCAGACATGCGGGAGGAGAACTTGGTCGCAGTAAGGTACGACCAGCAAAACACTCATAAATTTCAATCTTAAGCGAGAATTCTGGACAAGGCATGGCATAAATGACATTATTTGAGAAGGCTCTGGTGATGGTGTCCGCCACAAGAGAGAGCGAACCGGTAAACTAGATCTACAATCGACTACTTTTATGGAAATCCTGGTGCGCATGGAGAACGCCAAGAATTTAATAAAGTTGTCCTTATCTTTATTTGGCAAACACTAATAAAAGCAAAACAAAAAATGCGCGAAACAGTCAAGCTTGAAATTGTGTTTTGTCAATTTGAGAAGTATTCATAGTGGCATAATAATAATAATGTCTCGAAATATGTAAGTTGATTTAATTGATCTAAGCTCCGTAGAAGTTTTTTCAAAGATGTAATACACAATTAATTTAAATTTAAATTATCAACTTGCCATTCACATGTTCACAACACTGCAAAATATGTACATATCATATGAAAACGATAAAAAAAACGAGAAGGCCAAGCTAACTTTGTCTTTGCCGAAGTTTATATACCCTTGCAAATGTTTTAATACATCAGAGATTAAGAAAAATTTTTCTAAATAAAACCCACTTTTCGACCGATAGTTCCTATGGCAGCTATAAGATATAGACATCCGATTTTGACCAAAACTTCCAAATCTGTGTAAAAGCGTATAAAACTAATAATAGCTGAAGCGGGAGGCGTTTACATTAAAAACAAAAAGTTTTTCTCACAAAGACCCACTTTTCGACCGATAGTTCCTATGACAGCTATAAGATATAGTCATCCGATTTTGACCAAAACTTCCAAATCTGTGTAAAAGCGTATAAAACTAATAATTGCTGAAGCGGAAGGCGTTTACATTAAAAACAAAAAGTTTTTCCCACAAAGACCCACTTTTCGACCGATAGTTCCTATGACAGCTATAAGATATAGTCATCCGATTTTGACCAAAACTTCCAAATCTGTGTAAAAGCCTATAAAACTAATAATTGCTGAAGCGGAAGGCGTTTACATTTAAAACAAAAAGTTTTTCTCACAAAGACCCACTTTTCGACCGATAGTTCCTATGACAGCTGTAAGATATAGTCATCCGATTTTGACCAAAACTTCCAAATCTGTGTAAAAGCGTATAAAACTAATAATTGCTGAAGCGGAAGGCGTTTACATTAAAAACAAAAAGTTTTTCTCACAAAGACCCACTTTTCGACCGATAGTTCCTATGGCAGCTATAAGATATAGTCATCCGATCCGGTCGGTTCCGACATATTAGCAGTGTGCAGTAAAAAGAAGACTCTGTGCAAAGTTTCAGCTCGATAGCTTTAAAACTGAGAGACTAGTTTGCGTAGAAACAGACAGACAGACGGACAGACAGACGGACGGACAAAGCTCAATCGACTCAGCTCGTCGCCCTGATCAAGAATATATATAGTTTATAGGGTCGGAAATGAATATTTCTGTGCGTTGCAAACTTCTGGGCAAAATTATAATACCCTTTGCAAGGGTATAAATATATGTACATTTCGAAATATGTGATTATAGTGAAAATAGGCTGTTAAGCTCTTCTCTGCATCTCTTTCCGCCCCCCATCACCAAACTTCCCCCTGCCATCACTCTACCCACCGTCTTGTGTGTGTGTGCCGAGCCACTGCACAAAGCAAGCGTCAGTGTCACGTGACGCTCAAATCAAATTTTACTCCTACTAAAATCGTTCGTACCGAAATTAAAGATGTTTCACATCAAAAAATATCAATAAATTAGTCCTCCAAAAAAGGGTTTGTGCGGTGAACATCATAGTGCGACATCGGATCATCTGATACAAAAAATCGATCTGCATTTAAAAGGTAATATGCTTCGCAAGGAAACAAAGAAGGAAACGTGAAAAATCCTTACCCTCCACTTAAACAATACTTTCTTAGTACCAATGGCGAACGCACTTGTACGAAGAAAATGAGGCTGGATTAAATCAGGTGGAAGAACTAACAGTCAAGTTTGAGTGTTGAGTATCTTCTGGGAAAGAAATTTCTAGCATTTTCAAGAAAATATCGACTATTAAAAATATTTTTGGACATTGTACTCAAAAAAAAACGAGAGCGCAAGTTAAAGTCGGCTCTAACCGACTTCGATATTCCTTAGGGTGAAAAGTATGCAACACTTTTTAACTCAGCTATTTTTCACATTTTTGCTCATAACTTGAGAACCGCGCATCCGATCTTTATTATTTCAGCTAATCGATTTATTTTGCTAATTACTAAATATCTCTAGAAGGTACGAATTATCTATCTTCTAAACTGTAGGAGATATGACGTTTTTTCCCAAATTGCGGGGGCGTGGCCAAAATTTAAGCAAACTTGATCTGCGTGCAGATTAAAGAAGCATTTGTCCCATACATTTCAAACCCCTATCTCTAACCATCTCTGAGATCTAGGTGTTCATACAGACAGACGGACAGACGGACGGACGGACAGACGGACATGTCTATAACGACTCGGCTATTGATGCTGATCAAGAATATATATACTTAATATGGTCGGAAATGATTCCTTCTGCCTGTTACATACATTTGCACGACTTTAGTATACCCTTTTTACTCTACGAGTAACGGGTATAAAAAGGTTAAATTAAAACGGATTTTTGTTTTCACAACAGGCTTAATTTATAGCTTTTCAATATCCCTACAATTGATACAAAGATCGCTTTTGGAAAAATTTTTGGTTTCAAGATAATCGCATAAAAACATGACATTCGCACGGGACAAAAATAGAAGTGGATTTCGCGGAAAACCATTCAAGCCCCGATTTCAGCGCATCCTGGGGCAATATTAATGCGATAAATTTTAAAACGAGAAGGTCAAGCTAACTTCGTCTGTGCCGAAGTTTTTATACCCTTGCAAATGTTTTAATACATCAGAGTTTACGAACGTCAGCATTAAAACAAACAATTTGTCTAAATAAAACACACTTTTGGACTGATAGTTCCTATGGCGGCTATAAGATATAGTCATCCGATTTTGACCAAAACATCCACAACTATGTAAAAGCGAATAAAACTAATTTTTGCTGAAACGGGAGGCGTTTACATTAAAAACAAAAAAGTTTTTCTCACAAAGACCCACTTTTTTACTGATAGTTCCTATGGCAGCTATAAGATATAGTCATCCGATTTTGACCAAAACTTCCAAATCTGTGTAAAAGCGTATAAAACTAATAATTGTCGAAGCGGAAGGCGTTTACATTAAAAACAAAAAAGTTATCTCATAAAAACCCACTTTTCGACCGATAGTTCCTATGGCAGCTATAAGATATAGTCATCCGATCCGGTCGGTTCCGACATATTAGCAGTGTGCAGTAAAAAGAAGACTCTGTGCAAAGTTTCAGCTCGATAGCTTTAAAACTGAGAGACTAGTTTGCGTAGAAACAGACAGACGGACAGACAGACAGACGGACAGACGGACAGACAGACGGACGGACAAAGCTCAATCGACTCAGCTCGTCGCCCTGATCAAGAATATATATAGTTTATGGGGTCGGAAATGAATATTTCTATGCGTTGCAAACTTCTGGGCAAAATTATAATACCCTTTGCAAGGGTATAATGAAGTGCATTTATGTCTCTTTAAAATGGTATTAATTTCATCCAAAAATCATAAACAGTTTTTTCAAAATGTAAGTTAAAGCATTTTCGCACGGGACATGGCGCACGGGACAGTTTTTTCCATCATTATATTTATGTGGTTTCTGCTATAATGCGAAGCAAAAACTTACAGTTAATCGTATTGGCATAGTTTGTCTTGGTTTCTTATGCATTCTTTTATATCCCTTTTTACCATCAGAAAGATTTTAGATAGTCGCTTTTTTCCAAAAAATTAAGCAAATTTAATGTCAAAATGAGAAAAATTGCGCTTGCCCGGCCGTGAAACCCAATATATCCAATTGGGTTATTAGTAAATGTAAGATTATCTTACATTAGCTTAATTTGGCTGTATCCCTATAAAAATTCGACAAAATATATTGTTTTTAACCAATTTTAATTTTTGAGCCGAGGTTGACCTTTAGGTGGAAATGCCCATATGTACATTAGGTTGGATCCGCTGAGTATGAAATTTTTAAGCTCGTGGTCTCACCCCCAATCTTATACTTTTTGATATATTTTGATATAATTAGCGTGAAACAAAACAAAAGTAAAAAAGTCGAGACTTAACGGACGCGAACAGTCTTTAAAGATTTTGTATATAACTCATACGCAGTGTTACCATTCACTAGTCAGCGTTGATCTAATTTAAAACTATTCGAATGACAAATAATATAAAACTTCTACCATGTGTTATTTCAAATGATGACAGCAATCTAAATGAGCAAATAATTTCGTTGTAAAAATTCCATTTCAATGAGCGTGACGTATGAGTAATTTTTTTTCAAAACTGTTATGCGCTTATTTAAAATTAAAATAGAATTTATTGATTTTCATTTATAACTTGATTTTTTCGATTTTCCCTTTTGGGGTCCAACCTAATGTACATCAATTTGTATTTTGCTATTTGTTCGAAAAGAATTCACATATTTGTGCTCAAGTTTGTTGTATATAAATTATTTATAATTATAATTATTCTAAATTTAATCGATGACATTTTTGTCAAAATTGTTGTTATGGTCGTTTACTAAACATTTACTAATATCTCTTTAGTTGCTTTATAAAAAATTATTACTGTGAGAATTTTCCCAAGTGTAAAAATTAAATTTTTGAATATGAGGCAATGAGAAGTGACTTTTTGTTTCATTTTATTTCATTTCGCTTCTGTGTGGAGAATAATTTTATTTGAGCAGCTCCACTCTTGTTTTCAAATTGTCGTCTATCTTGCTGCAATAATCAACCTTTAATCTGGGCTTTTGGTGGAAAACCATGACAGTTTGACAGTTTTTTCCGGCAAAAGAAATTCATAGTGCACTACTGACGCTGACAGTCAAAGAAAATTGCTTGATTTTGGTACCAATCAAGATTTGACGCATTGACTGATTTCTTTGAAATTTCAACATCATCAGCAAAGTCCGTGCTGCTTCTACATTCTGAACATTTTCGCAACAGACATTTCTTTTCGTAAATCGATCAAAATTAAGGCAGCTTCTTTGCTCTAACAATTCGGCTAAATTTCTGCAATACAGAATAAATGAACGGACCAACTTTCTGAGATGCGATATTAGTTTTACCTATTAATTGACTCCAACCACCGCAGCTTACTTAAAATCTAATAAGAATACTTTTTATTGTAAATTAATATTTAATTTACAAACATTTCCCAAGTTTCCTCCCTCAAAAAGGGTACACAATAAGTTGCTTTCCAAACTATCTGAGCATATGTTTTCAGCTCAATATGATGGAGTTTTTGTAAGCAATTTACATATTTATATGTAAACAGCAACACTGGCATGACAATTTGAATTTGCCTTCACTTTTTTTTTTCTTTTTTGTCAACAGCTGTAAAATGGCTATTGAATAAGCAACAAAAGGGTGTGGCAAAATATACCAAAAATAAAAATAGTCTGTGTGTCCTGCTGCTACACATTGTTACATACATATGTGCATGTATTTATGTACGGGCTGCCCTTATCTAGACATTTACATTTTGTTTGTGTTGCCTCACATTACCATGCTCAAGTGAGCGTAACAAAAGGCGGAACCCAAACTTATGATATATATTTGGCATAAACTTTAATACATTCTCCCACCACAAGCTAGAGCGACCACGCCCCCAAAAGACAAAGGCAAGTAAAATAAATCGCTTTGCGTGTAGTGCCTACAGCTTATTATAATTCCAATCATGTCGACAACCCAATAAATATTTAAGGTCCAAGGGCCAGAAATATTTTCAATTTTAATATTGTGTATTGCCCCAGCAACCAGCAGCCGCCCCAACTCCCCAGAACTGATTTCAATATCTACGTACTCTGAAGGAGAAAAAATATCAATATGGTTGACACATTTTATTTCATTTTGCTTCTGAAAAAAAAAATAAATCAATTATATGGCAAACGGAAAAGTTGTAATAGCAACGCGTTATCAGTGAGAGGCCGAGACGAGTTGTGGGCGTGGCCTATTGATTTTGAGTGGCAGCTGAGGCGTCTTTGTTGCAAATTACTTTTGTCCCCCGTCTGTATGAATATTAAATGAAGTGAAAATCATACAGACGGTTGAGTGGAAATTGAGTGAGTGGCTTCGGCGAGTTGCTTTGGCCACGGCATTATTACGATTATTATTTCCATTTTTTTGTTGTAATTTTTGTGTTATTTGGTGTACCATTTCCTCCTCCACATTTGACCGCAAGATAATAATGATTACTTGGAATTTAATGGCTTTTGCACTGTATGTTTCTTTTTAACTGAAGTCTCAATTATTCATAATAGGAATGCAGCTTCTTGCCCGCTGCGTTAAGGTTGTCATACCAAGAAGCGAAATATAATTAGTTTATACGTGGGTGAGTGTATGGAAGGGATTTGTGTTGCAGTGCACTGTGGCTTAAATCACATAAAGAAACGCGTATTAATATACAAAAATATAAATCTGTCTTTCTTAACTTTACTAATAAAGATTCCCCAGGATCGATGTCAAGTAAAATGTGTTTTCTTACAAATAATTTTAACATGGCACCAACCATATTCGTTTTTGTCATAAGTAAACCTTGTTATCGGCCGCAGGTAAGCAGCTGTGTATCCACAAATGCTTAATAATCAAAGAGGAGAGTCTATGACAGTTCAACGTTGCATTAAAAATTAGATTTATATGTATGTACGAGCAGTCGTCGCCGATTTAACCGTCAGATGTTATTTATTAGATTTGACTTGGTAAAACTGTCTTAAAATTAAGCTAATAAAGCCAATGCTATTAAAAAAGAATTTCCTTCTTAACAATTAGATAACACGGTGATAACACAGTCAAAAAACTTCTGGGATGCGACATAGTGTAGGTTGTAGATATACTTAAATGTAACATTGTGGCATACCACAAATTTTTCGTGCACGTCAAAATTTGGAATAAACCCGTATTTGCGAGTTTGATGGAGTTAAAAAATCATATGTCTTAAACTATGCATCGTACAATAGCATGTAATACGTCGTTGGAAGGAAAAAAGGAGCACCTTTCCAAAGATGTATTACATTGCAATCTCGTATAAAAATTAAGGAGGCTACATGTAAAAATATAATGTTTTTTTTAGTTTTTGGCGTTTTCGACTTACTTTGAACGAAAATTAATAAGTCAAACTTGTATAAAACTGTTTACTTTTGGTAAGCAGTTTTTTATTTCGAGTATTTTGCAAATTAGTTTATTAAAATATAGTAGTTTTTGATCGAGTTATTCTTTTTTTTAATTAAAAAACCATTTGCCGATATTTTAGATTCATGATGTGTATTAACCTCCGCGTAAGTTCAATTTGGCCGAACACGAGTGGAATGAGAGAATTGAGCTTTTCGTATGATACCGTTATAGAATTGAGCTCTTTGCTATTGAAATCAAAGGCAGAACAACTTAAACAAATAATTATAAGAGATTGGTATTAAAGAGTTCATTATTTGGTGAGTAAGAACGTGTGCAATTTTTTATTTAAAATGTGTTTTAAGCGAAATAAGTTTTGCTATGTTTGTGGTTTATTTACGGACATTAGTCGAAGACGTAATTTTCGAAATAATATTTCAGTAGTGAAAACATACAATGCTATCTTCGATCGTTCTTACAAAACTAGTAGCTGGTACGAACCAGAATATATTTGCAAGAGTTGTTGCACTTTACTGAAGAAAGTGAAAGACAATTCGTCATTGACTTTGCTATTTTCTGTGCCCATTTATTAGTATTTAGTATTTACTAATTAATATTAAACTTATAATCTAAATTTGGAAAGGCTTAAAAGCTGTTTTATTGCACAACCAAAACCAATTTCCCTCAGTCCCAAGAATTTTGTATAAAGTGCTCAACAATATTATGGTCGATAGTGCTATAAGGCGCGATTCATCAACATATTGCACAAATTTCGTAATCTGAAAATATACCATAACTTTGCTAATTATTGACTGATTTTAGAAAATAGACTCACGTTTTACTCGTGAAAATGTATTCTTTTTAAATAATAAAACAAGTATAAGGGGTTCCTACCAAAATAGTGTTCAAAAACATCACCAAAGTCAAAAAAATCTAAAAAAAAAACACAAAAATAAATTGGTTTACCTAGCAAATACTCCAATAAAGGAAATTAAACCTGTTAAGTCATGTATGGCACGTTTAAAGACCTAATTTTCTTCTTTCCAAAACTGGTAATGAATATGTTTTTTTTTACCTTTATTCAAAATTTCGATGTGATCCAAAAAATTCTAGTATACCACAAAATTCTATTTAACTATACCTAAAACATACGCTATGTTCCGTTCCAGAAGTTTTGTTTTGAGTTTTTTTTTTGTCACAGTGTGTAATATACAAACACAGTCTTCAGAGAGCTTTAAAATGTTTTCTATTTTCAACGATTTTTTTCAAAACTTGGACGCGGACGAAGTCGCGACGGGTTCAGCTAGTATTTTATATAAACAAATGTGTATGTATATATGCATCAGAAAGGATTTATGTAAAAAGTCAAACTAATCCGGATTATCGGGCGCAGATAATTCTCGGTCGCTCTAGAATGCTATCTCGATTCTGTTCTGTGCGAGCTGCCACCAGTTGGTCACACCAAGCTCGGCAATGTCTTCCCGCACCTGGTCTTCCCATCTTAGTGGTGGTCTTCCCACCTTGCCGCCTCCATAGTCAACCGCCTTCGATTTATACGCCTTTTTTGCTGGAGCTTCTTCCTTCATCCTGGCGACATGTCCTAGCCAGCGCAGCCGCTGCTGCTTTATGCGCTTGACCAGACTGGTGTCCCCATAGGGCTCATACAGTTCGTCGTTTCTTCGAATGCGGAAATCATCGCCGACTTTTGTCCTAAAGGTCAACACGCCAATCACCGCTTTATCCGCTGCTGTCATTGTCCATGCTTCTGCGCCATATTGCAGGACTGGGATGATAAGCGACTTGTACAGGGCTATTTTTGTTCTTCGCTTGAGGACTTTGCTCTGGAACTACCTACTTAGCCCATAGTAGCATCGGTTCGCAAGAGTGATTCTTCGTCGGATTTCCAGACTGATGTTGTTCTTGCTGGTTATCATCGTTCCGAGGTAGACAAAATCCTCCACAACATTAAAGTTGTACGCTCCCATTGTAACAGATTGTCCCAGTCGCAATGACTTTCTGTCCCCGGATACTAGGTACTTCGTCTTGTCCTCATTTACCGCTAAACCCATTAATCTAGACTCCTTCTCAATCTCTAAAAACGCCTTGCTTACTGCCCGTGTGGTTTTGCCGATAATGTCAATATCATCGGCATATGCAAGTAGCATTAGATTTTTATAAATAAATCCGCCGGTCCTGTTGGCATGTTGGCACTTTCGCAGTATATGTCCGGGATCAACACATTATTAATCCCGTTTGGATTTTGGTCAGGCATAGCTCTTCCTTTTTTGGGGTTGGATGAAAAGGGGGTGAGGTGTTAAGAAAGTTTCCTTAAAAAGTTGCTTAACCTTTTTACAAATCGGCGTTAGTCCTAAAAAAATGGTCCAACAACTAATGTCGTTATCCACGATAAGTTTATTTCTACAATCAAAAATTTATTTTCTATATTTCAGAGTTCATAGCCAAAAATTTGTAAAAAATAATTTTATATTTTTGATATTTTCAGATTGAGTATTCGAAACGAATCAAAAAAATTCCTTTTGCAAAATATTTTACTTTCCAATCAGATTTGTCGTCGAGAAGAGCTTCGCTCCCACCCGATGTTGGACTTTCCATTTCATCTTTATTATGAACAATGTTCCAAATTTTATGAAATATTAAAGCTGCCTTATATAATAATTGTAATATATCTCTAAAGAGACTCTCCGACGGTAGTGTTATAGCAAATCAAAATTTTAAAATTTATATATAAAAATATATTAAATGATATAAAACAGGTTCTATTTGATAAGAGTAGCTCTTTAAAGAACTTCGACAACCGTCAGTTTTTAAATAAAAGACAAATGTAAAAGCAGCTTTAGCAATTTCCCAATCATTTGTTAAATTAAATATTTAACTTTTAAGTTCTTTGACTAAATTTGCACATTTAAAAATACAAAATACTTATCACAAGCCAATCTCAAGTTCTGTCTCCATCTCTGTCTGTCTGGCTCGCCCCAAGAGGTACTGGAATAGTGGTAAGTACGAGCACAACGAGCATCTGTTGCAAAGTGTGCTCGAATCTATTAGCATAAAACTGATAAAAATAAACTGATGTCGACGACGTTGTTTTTGCTGTCAACAAGCTACAAAGAAAAAACAAATGACAAACAATGACAACAATTTGCGCTGATTTGGCCAAGAACCACAGAGTCCCAATCTAGCTTGGGAAATTCTACAAATTGTTTAAACTTTAAAGCTTTATTTGAGGGGAAATGCTCGTCAAGTGTGTGTGCAAAGATTGAAAATTCTTTTATTGCAATTTTCGCTTTTGACCTTTTGGTTTATTTTCTTTTATTGCATTCCATTTTATGTTGCTATGCATTTCCTGTTTGCCTGCTTATTTATTTTGCAGTTTTTTCCATTAGCATTTTGATTTTAACTGTTTGCATATTTCTTGTTTACTTTCACTCTACTTTCTTTTTGTATTTGGTTGCCGTCGGATTTAAAATCAATTATGTGTTTTCCGTTTGTTTTTTGAATTTGGCTTTAGTGTTAAGCCATTGAGTTTCATATTTATCGCTTTATAGCATTTTGATACAATGAATTTGTAATATTAACAACTTGATGTGCATTTTATTTATTTTCAAATTAATTTTGTTAAGAAATGTAAAACGAAGTTGGGTAAATAAATGAATAGAAAATATAGTAATGTTAAAATCAAAAATATTTGCCAGCATTAATTTTAAAAAACAAATTAGAACATGAGTGAGTCCTGGTACCGGCGATTGAGACTCAAGTACAAGGTGCAGAAAACAATACTAGAACTTAAATCTCTTAATCAAAAGGACCACTTCTCTTCCAGAAGATCGCCCCATATTTGCGATTTACTCAATGACAGAGGCAAAAAAGTAAACTGCAAGAAAGGGAAAAAATTTACAAATTAAGTAAATCCAAAATAAAACTATTATATTTCAAAATTTGTAGTGTCTTTCTTTTAAAGAGCCATAGCCAAGCTATTCACTCTCCCTTGACTTATATGGAAGCTATAACTATGTTATAACACAGAATGCTATAACGCAGAATCCGAGAGAAAAATTTGTAGCCCCTTTCTATTTTCAGATAAGAAAGTTTTTATTAAGTTTAGTTTTTAATCTAGATCCAATTACCATTAAAAAATGTTCTTCACCGCTTGAACCCGACTGCAATTAGCATTCATTTTGCTCTTCTTTGCAGTCACTGTTGATTCAGTCAAGTGTTAAAATTAAATACAACTTTTTTCAGTTCTCTCCTTTTTTATGAGACATTTGTTCTTTATTATTCGTTTTTTCTTTCCATGTTAATCCTCTCACTTGTACAATCATTATTGGCCTAAGATTTAATTAGCATTTTTAACGGTTTTATCTCTGAGCTACAAAACGAAATTACATTGACATTTTCTCTTCTCTTTGCATTGGTAGGCTATTTTTTTTCTTCGTCCTAATGAAGGCAAAGTTAAAATGCACATTTAACTTGATTTTACACACAGAAAAAAGAGCCCGTCTATGACACATTTTTCGCTGCAGTTGCTGCTGCCTCTGTGAAGCTTAAAAAACTGCCAACGCCATGAAAAAAAAGAAGAAGCCAAAATTAAATTACTTTGACTTTCGATGTTCGTCCATAAAAACGATAAACGAAAAAAATGATTAAAAGCGCATTTAGGTCAGAGACTTTTTGAGAGATTCCAGCCGCCGCCCAAATGTCATTAAAGTCAAGCTCAAATGAATTCAACAAAATGTGTTTAATGACTTTTAAATTGTTTTTATCAGATAATTTATTACAGGAACAGACAACCGCAATAAAGCTAAGCTATGGAAATTGTTTGTTTTTGTTTCTGTTTGTGTTATTTTTTTTTACATTTTACAACTGCCATAAAATGGCAGAGACAAGCTTGAAGGACGAAGCGATGGTGGTACTTCAGTGGCGTTTGCATTGTCATCGGTTTAAACACAATTGACTAATTGGTGGTATAGTTACTGCTGCGTTGACAAATTAAATTTGAGGATTTGCATATTGGTAGTTTCCTATAGCGATTTTAATGAAAATTAATCAAATTATTTTTGTAATAATTCAATGGTCAATATGGCAGTTACGATTAAACCAACAGACACATACAAAGTGGACTGAAATGGAATGATAGAAATGGCCACTTATCAACTGCACTTTTTTAATAAGTGCAATTATATAAGCTAAGATTTCTTTAATTAAATATATTTTAAAGTTCTTAGCAATTTTTTTTATAAGAACAGTACCCTCCTGAGCGATCAGGTCGTGTAAATGGATCATAAGTATTGTGGCAGCAAGTAGATATATATTTTAAGGGTTCTTTTGGTCATGACAATGAATTCATATCTTTTTAAAAGTTTCGTATTATTTTCGAAAGATAATAGTCCAAGTTATTGGGTAAAAAAGAACCCCTTTGATCCGAATGTGAACTGTAAGATTTATTGTTCAGACTGAGTAGAATACATGGAAATTATGACAGGTTTCTTTGAAACTATAAGGCAACAGTTGACTGGCACTCTCTCTGGTAGTTAAAGAACCATGACAAAACTTAACACTGACCATCCAAATAATTGCTTTTAGGGTGTACGAAATAAATTAAGAAACCCCTCTTTACTATTGAAATAATATTTAAAATTTTTGACTACCCTTTCCAAAGAAGAGGTATGTTTTGTCCAAGCTCTTTCGGAAAGGGCGACTGATGTGACTAGCAGTTTGGAAACAGCATGGATAACGAGCGGAAGATGTTAACAAAAATTAATAATTTTCAAAAATTAATAATGCGGCTGCAGCAATAAAATTGAGACAACTATTTTCCGAGCGAAAGGAAAATATTTCTGAAGCCCAGCATAATATAAATTACTTTATAAATGAACAGGCAGTTGTTCTAAGCCTTCTAAGATACGGAAGCTACAGACGTTCCAGATTGCTATAGTCCTGTCTGAGACAAATGGTGATTAATCCCATTCGAATTACAGACAAATCCATTTCTTGCCCACAACTTATGATTTTCTCAAACATAAAGGGATGATCATTGGAATATACGAAGCTCATTTTTACAGCATAACAATAAATGTGGCCAATTAAGCTATGTATTTAGTTCTGAGATCCACCAATTTTTAAAACGGAAATGCAATTAAATTTATAAATGGCATTTTTATCCAAAAAACCCGATAATTTGTAATTAATGTGTAGTTTCTATAAGCTGTTTTGTTATTTTGAGTTTAAGAGAAATATAATACCCAATAATTCCATTTGAAACCACAGCATTTTATGTCATAAATCTTTTCTATAGTACAATACATCAGAAGTAATGTTAAATTAGCGCACAATCATTAGAAATAGCTCCATGTCATGTTTCATGCCTAACAAACTCTACTTCACGGGAAAATGCTTGTGCTTACTTTAAGAGAATTAATTGCTCAACTGTTTGCAGCTAAAGACGTTCATTTTTATGTTTAGGACAAATATGTATGATTTTGCAAGTTTCCATATTGCTCAATTTTTTATATTATTTGTTTCCCCCTATTTGTCTTGGCAAACATTTTTAAAGCCCTCTGGTCTAGAATTTTGATTTTCAATTTTTTATTAACTTTAACTTTCTATTAGGGTCTTAGAAACGTCCTGTTAAACTTTCAAGGAGGTCCAACTAAGTGTTTTACAACATAGCAAAAAAAATTTTTTCTACGAAACATATGTTCATCCACCATTAATTTTTCTAAATGTTATGTTTTGTTTTTATTAAAAGCAAGGCTGCAAACCTCGAAAATTTTGCGCTGCGCGTGTGTGTGTTAAGCCACTCGAGAGCGCGCTCATGTAGCACATGTTGTTGCAAAAGAGAGCAGTTTGAGATCGGATGCTGTCGGAGTGATGGCGTCGCTGCCGTAGATCGGCGTTGTATACACAGTAAATAGAACCGTGCCGAATTCTGGTTTAAGTTCATAAGCATTATATCTTCTTGAAGCTGTTCATCTATACTAGCTCTTAGATCAGAAAGAACAAACTAAAGTGTTAATAAAAAGGATCGTTCAAGTGATACCTGTGTTGTTGCAATTTTTTCCAAAATTTTAAAACACTTCTCGATGTATGGGATGTTGTCTTGAACAATTTTTAAATGAATCTGTAACATATTTGATATTTGTTTATTGCTTTATATTGCTTATTCTTATCATTTTCATTTCTCAAAATTTTGCCGTTTCCATTGACAAATCGTCATCATTTTGACACTTTGACAAAAACAGCTGCTTTGTTTGTTTAAAATAACAGGCGGCACTTTCAAACTTACGTGGACTTTTTGGAATATTAAGCAAAACAAAAAGACAAGCCCCTTAGGACAGCAATTCCTCGTGGCGAACGCATTGCTATCGCCCTAAACTATCAGCAGAAAGCTAAATACACAACTTATTTTTACCTATTTATTTTATAAGCAATATTGCGCCTACTTTTTACTTTTTTTCGGATAGGCTCATCACCCTTTGAAAGTAGTTGAAGTGCAGTCCAGAGAACTGCAGCGGCGTATCGCAATTTTCGAATCCTCAAAATACCTCTATTAATTAGATGATTCGATCTAATTTTTATCTACATACAAAATACAATGCGTATACGCATTTACGAAGAGCCAAAACCATTTTTGTTAAAATTTATTTTTGAACATTTCGACACATCATTATCAATATCGTTTCACCGCCTACTACCGCATTTAAATATCGTATTATCGCCTACTACCGCATTTCAATATCGTATACACCGCATTACTACCGCATTTTAATATTTGTTATCAAAGGCAAAATTTGTACTTTTAATACAGTTATAGATGTATGTATATAAATCAAAACACAATTAGACACGTTTATATGTTGTTTATTCAATATATTTCTTGTTAGAGATATAAAAATGTCAGAGCATCAGAAAGAAATTTTCAAGAAAATGCAAGTTTGCAGTTTCCCGTCATTATGTTTTGTTATACCTTCCATTCTTAAAATCAGAAGTCTTTGTAAACCTAATAGCTTAGAGATACCAGCAATTTCAACTATCAAGGCAAACGTTATTAAGAAGATTGACACAATTTGGGTTCAAAATTTGAGTTTGTGGCATAGGACGGGGTTTTTTTATATCCTCCAGCAGCAATTATCCAACAAGAAGACTTAAACAGCATAAAGGAATTTTGCGTTGCTAGCATATGCTACATGACGATTGATGAGTCAGACCCCATTTCCACGATGGATTCATCTGACAGTTTATCTGAACACAATATACCATCAGATAGCGTGTTTATTTTCTCAGAACTGCTTCGAGGAACTTCGATGACAACATCAGAAACTTGTAGAGAAGAAATTAATAGGTATGCGCGAGACAGCGTTAAAGTGACTGAGTATTTCGACGTGGTGGCTTGGTGGAGACAAAATGAGCAAAATAACCCTAAGCTGTCAAAATTGGCTTTTCAAGTGCACGAAATACCAGCAAGCAGTGCAGCAGCGGAGCGTGAGTTTTCTTTGGCTGGAAACATTATTACGGAGAAGAGGAATGGACTTGGCCCAAAGACGGTAGATAGCATATTATTTCTTCACTCCTATGAAAAACATTTTTGTCACACTTAACAAAAAAACCATATGAAGAATACCAAATAAATAAAAAAAATAGTATGAGCTTGCTAGTAAACAATTTTTTAAAGTCATTTTTATATTAAACTCAGATACCCCGTTTATATGTGAAGAAATACGTTGTAACTTATCGCGTATTTTTGCACTAAAACACTTATTCTGGCTAAAGGTCAGTGAAAAATTTCTCCTCGATTACTTCAAAGGGAGTTAGTTGCATAGAAAGAGAATGACGCACGTACAAAGCTCAATCGACTAAGGCTAACTCATACAATCACAAAAAAAAAAAATAAAACACTTTTCGGGATTTGAACCCTAATATTTTTTATTAATTTGGTTTTTGCTCCGTACATATATCAGCTTCGGAAAAATAAATATTTAAACATTGCGGTTGTAATGCGGTGCCTACGATATTCAAATGCGGTAGTAGGCGGTAATACGATATTGAAATACGATCATTGCGGTAATGCGGTGTTGCGGTGTTTGCGGTGTAAGTATAATACTTACTCATACCGCATTTTTTATAAGTATACTTAAAGTCAAAAAAATCGGCACCGCATGCAGTTCTCTGCACTGCAGTCGCAGTGTGTCCAAATACAACGGGCCTAGTCCTGTTTCGATGTGCAATGCATAGTTTGGCGTACTTCTAGGTAGTCTAAAAACCTTTTTTACATCTTCAAAAGAAATATAGCCCCCTATTTGAGCGGCGTAAAACATAATGGCTTTGGACGTTGCTGTGAAGTATTTGTACTTAACACTATGCGCCACTTCTTGTTTACCAAGCAGTGACTTCCAGCAGGAGTTCATTGCCTTCATTGATTCGCTCAGTTTTTCACGCATGTGTTTCTTAAGCTGCATGTTCTGCTCAATTACCACTCCAAGGTACTTATAGTGGGAAACTTTTACAATTCGTATGGAAGAAATGATATTATTTTCTTTATTTCTTGTCATTTCATGAAATGAAGCATTATTTGTTCAGTGGAAATAGGCTATTACTTGCAATCGCTTATACTAAAATCTCTAGATATTTTAAATATTTCCCTGTGTGTTTCGTTGGAAAACTACTTAATTTTGTGAACCGAATATAATTTTTCCAAAAAGTGGTCCGGTTCGGGTTCAGGTTCGAGAAGTCAAAAATGTTAGGGGTTCGGTTACACCCGAAAGCCCGAACCCAACCGGTTCTAAGGTGTTCGGTTCCGGATCGGTTTGCAGCCTTGATTAAAAGACTTTAAAACGTGCTATCAAATGTTTGTAATTTTATAAAGTTTTTTGGCACAATTTCACCGAAATTTCTACTAAAACTGTTTTTGGTGAAAGCTTACACCCAAATGCATTAAATTCGTTTTTTTAATCAATAAAAAATCATTTTTATAAAGCGTTTTCAAAACATTATACTCGTTTTTTTCGAAACGGTTTGAAGCTTTTCTCCAGTTCTCGATTTGGATGATATTGGGCTTAATAGACGCAGGCCCAAATCTCGATTATTGAAACATTTTGTGAAATAAAAGGAAATAAATAAAAAATAGCAATGGTTTGTGGAAGTTTCAAGCCACCTATTTGGACTTCATGGTTTTAAGCCAAATTAAACCAGGATTTTGGTTCACTGGGTTTCTGTCAATTTTCGCGCCATATACTTACTTTACATTAGACATTTTGGAATTAAGCTTTTATTTGCGACATTAAAGTTGTAAAAAAAATTTAAAATCATAAAGACATAGAGAACGTGCGGTTTTTTTTTTCTGAAGATTTGCAGCCACCAGGGCTCACAAAGGTAATTCCAATTCCGAGAAGAATGCATACCAACATCATTAAAAAAGTGAATCAGAATTTATTATGCAACATCATGAAAGAAGACATATTTTGAAGAGAAGTCAGTTGCAGGAGATGGACAAAATCCAATGTTGTGGAAACATTAGCACCCGATAGCAACTCGACAGGTTGCTGAACTTTAAGAGAAATTCGGAAAAAACTCTTCATTGCTGGAACGATGAAAGTCTTTTCGCAATGCTGAATTCTCCACTATATATGCCCAAACTTACTAACATTTTATCTTAAAAATTTTCGACGAAATAAACCGAACCGATTTATTTTGCAGTTTTGGGTTCAGCATTTTCCGGTGTTTAATAAAAAAATTTTTTGATTAATTTTGTATTTGACCAAGGTGGGTATAATCAACATGATTTTAAGGTCGCTCCTAAAAAGTGATTTGATTTTGATTTTCTTTGATTATCTGGTCACACCGAAACTAAAATCAAAATAACTTGCAGGAACACCCCTTACGTTTTTTCTAAGCTGAACTGCAAAAAAAAAATTTTTCAATTGTTGACGGTTGACTATATCCGAAAAAAACTGATCTTTTAAGCTGACTAATTCAATGTGAAGCTGATGATTTGTGGTGACCTTTTCAGAAAATTACCAAATTGATAAATGGGCTAGTCATTATGTGCTTCCCTCATTCATTGAAAACACATTATTGATTAAGTAAAACACAGTAAACAGTAAAACACGTTATTGAGTAAGTAAATTGGATTTCGCCCATTCAGGCACACACATAGCTATTGAAATGAGAGAGGCTTTTACTCCAAAATCAAGGCAAACACCCGAATTGTTATATGCAAGCGTATCGGGACCATTGCAGTGCACACATATCGAGTGCATACACATACCCACATCGAATACCGTAAACAGTTTGGAAAGTTTTCGCCTCAGATGAGGCTTCAACATTATCAACATTACCGGGTAACGACAAAACGGCGGGCACCGCCGAAATGCATAAATTATGCGTCTCGTGGTATAATGGTTTGCAAAATTTTCCCCCGAATTACAAGTTAATCGAACATAGCATACTTACGGGGCCAGTGGACCGGAAACATGTGCGATATTGCTTTATTATTTATTTATGCCAAAAAACAAACAAAAATTCACAAGATTTTCTTAAGTTTTCTTGTGCTTTGGCTAAGTAATTTAAATTCAGATTTATGGTTTGAACTTTTTAATGTTTTCAAAATAACACTCAATAAATTCGTTATGGGCAGTGAACTTTAAGTTGAATTTTCTTCTTCACTTTGTTTGTAATTAAAATTATTTTATATTATTTATTTATTTTTGTAAATTTTTTTGGTATAAATTCTCGAAATTCACAAACCAGCACGCGCTTAATGAACCGCACACTTGCAGAATCCGCGATAAACTAAAATCCTGGACCAACCTCAAGACGTGGAAAATGTTACAAAGTTTGAGGGACATTTTTGTGATTTTGGCTCGGTGTGTGTGATACCAAAAATAGGGGGAAATTTTGTATGGCCAACATGTTCGATGGCCCAACCCATGTTGGCTATTGTTTGTTTTGTGGAACTTGTTTTAGTTCCACAGCATGAGGATTAGACGCAAGGCAAATACAAACCGTTAATACAAATTGCGTGGCATGTTAACAGCAACAACAGCTTTATTTTAATTACCATATGACACCTAGAAGTGTGCTACACAAAATGCGAGCTTGTCGGGGGAACCTTTGTAAATGACCCACCCCCTGGTAATCCTGTTGTGTGTCTTCAATCTCGTAACTGATATCTGTGTTTTCTCACAAATTCTTACAAATAAGCCCCAATCAATTTGTACTCAATTTTTAGCTTTTGCCATTGCCTGATTTTATATTTTTGAGGTCACTGGTAAATTCTGTTCGTGCAAAACTTTGTCGGGCCAAAGTTTTAAGTACTTGCCAAAATTATATATATATGTATATTCTGTGCCCATGCTGGCTGCTGGCTTAAATGCTTGAACTGAAATTTAATTCACTTATGAAATATGTTCTCCCTTCTCTGTGGTCGGTGCCTTTTGCTTGACTGAGTTTTAAATTAATGAAATTTTCTCTGTGTGTTTATCATGTGCGAGTTGGCCTTAAGGTTTTTTGGTCTTTGCAGCAATTAGCAGACGAAAACTTTTTGTTTTGTTTTGTGAATGAGTTTCCATGTTTTGAAAAAGTGTTTAAAATAGAGAATGATGTATTTCTGCTGAAGTTACGTTCATGAGCAATTTATAAGCAAAATTAAATTGAAGATATGTGCTTGTAATTTTTGACAGGAAACGTGTTGAATTCAGCAGGTTAAGACAGTTTGTCAGTCAAGCAAAATTAGTTGCCAAAAGTTTGAGTTGCCCAGAGTTTGAAAACCTGTTCAAGAAATAGATTTTGTATTTAACAAATTTAGTGGAGTCGACAAAATTAGCTGTCAACGTAATAAAAAAAACAGAGGCAAGCTAACTTCGGCTCGACCGAAGTTTATATACCCTTGGAGCACGATATCTGCCTGCCAGTTTGTTATATGGCACCACAATTTTGACAAAATTTTGAAAACAAAAAACTTTTTCTCACTTTAACTAGTTTTTCGACCGATCGTTTCTATGGCAGCTATACGATATAGTCATCCGATCCGGCCGATTCCGACAAATGTACGGCGCATTTGTACCAAAAGACTTCGTGCAAAGTTTGGTTAAGATAGCTTTTAAACCGTCGGAGGAGATAGCATAGAAACAGACGGACAGACGGACATGACTAAATCAACTCAGCTCGTCATGCTGATCAAGAATATATATACTTTATGTGGTCGGAGATGCTTCCTTCTAAGCTTTACAAACATCTGAACTATTTTAATATACCCTCTCCAAGGGTATAATAATTTGTCCTAATCCAGCATCAGTCCAAATTAGGAAAATATTTTTCTGTCATACTTCGATTCACATCAAGTGGACGGTGTCAATGGTCTACAGTTGCTGGGAAAATAAATAGTAAATATAAGTAATTACCAACATCGAACCTTCAGAAGTTAACAAATGGCATATAATTCAAAAAGGGTTGTTAAACTCAAAATAGATTTACCTTTACAATGAGAAAAAATTGATATGAAATGACAGTCATTTCCACATTTTTTCAAATCAATTTTTCTTCGACATGACTAAATCAAATTGACTACAGTAGTGATATTTTCTAACATGTCATTATGATATGTTTAAGACTATCCGAATCTGAATATTACCTATGTAATATAAATATTATAATTACTAAGATCGTGTTTATAAAACAAAGTATAATTTTGATATTAAAAAATATCATTTTGTATTATAAAATTTTTATTTTTCAATATGAAGTAGACATTAATAATTTAATTTCCAAATATTTCAATAATATTTTTAATGGTATATTTTTTATATATATTACAAATTTTAAGTCCAACTTAAATTTTATTTCATAAAAAAAATAAATAAAAAGATTTATCAAGTTATTGACTTTTAATGAACATCAGGAGCTCCTCGCATTCAGCATTTGCTTCGCTCATGTCAGCGCTAAATCGAAACGCAAATAAAAACAAGAAGGCAATAACAAGATGTTATCTGAGACCGCAAAAGTGGTAGCAAAGGAGTCAGCGCAAAATATTTGCTTAATTGAAAAGGAAAAAAAACGCTCTCCATTTTGACTCACCTAGGTACTGCCTCATGTCGTAGTCAATAAACATGGGCGAGAGTCTATTTGGCTGTTTTTGTGTGTTCTTCCAGATGCACTTTTCATTGCATTTTGGCCAAACGTTAAGTGATCGACCCTGTTAACATGGAAGTTGACAATCAATCTTTGGTAACCGGATTCGGTATGAGTAAAATCAGAATTGATTAAGGGGTTATCGTTTAACAATAGCGAACAAATCTTTGGCCTTGCTATTGATGATTCCTATGTGATCTGAAAAGTTCATATTATGTCTGAATAATAAACCAAGGTCTGTTAGGCATGTATGCGGTTGAGGTTATACGGAGCCCATAAATGGGGCAGAGCGGAAGAAGACATAACCAATTGTTAATACAGCAGGATTAAAGTCGGTTATGTCATTTTGGTATAGACAATGTGATCTGGGGTTCGTGATCTACATACAAGTTTGGTCGAAGTCCCGAAGGATTAGACTTTCCGCGTGCCATTGGCCAAGTACATTGAAGTCCAGTTGAATATTCCTATATGGATAATGCTGTGATGGTTTAAAGTTCAAATAGTTTGAGTACGGCAGAATGATTTGATTTCTAAAAACCATTCTGAATACTAGTTCTACCTTTTTTTTTTAGTAACCGTCAACTTAAAACCAGAACGCAATATTGTCAAAATTAATATTATTTATTAATATTCTTGAAATGAATGAATGAAAATATTGCATTGTATTACAAATAAGAAAACACTTTTTTACACGTTTTTGATGCGAAACATCTTTAAATTCTGTACGGAAGATTTTAGTAGGAGTAAAAATTTATATTAGCGTCACGTGACGCTGACGTCATAGGTGGGGAAGATAAAGGATGACAAGAGGGGATGAAAGAGGTGGAAAGAGGGGGAAGGGAGAAGATGATGAAAGAGTTATGAAAGAGGTGCAGAAAGTGGTGAAGAAAGAGGTGATGAAAGAGGTTATTAATAAGGTGACGAAAGAGAAAGATGATGAAGGTGCGGGAAAGAAGTGATTAAAGTAGGGGAAAGATGTGGAAAGAGATGGATCAGTGACTAAGCAGTGATTAAACGGTGACTAACATCAGGTTTCACATGAAAGCCTTATGAGTGTTATGACTTTCACACCTTTCTTTTACAACAATTGTGCTCTCCTTGAGTCGAATGTTCTCAAATTATTTGCACAGTTTGGAGGAGTTTTTCAGCTTACGAATTGGGACTGGAATAAAATATTCGATCTTTCTGAACATAATAAATTGGTTCCATAGACACGAAATTCGGTTAGATCTCAAATTTGTTGCAAACTGAAAATTTTATACATTTTTAAGGTATGGCGTCTCACACACACGAGCACATACAAACAGGACTTAAAGGAATTGTTGGAGCGAACCTGGGTCCGAAGCAAGGAACAAGTCCCCTTATCCCTTGGTGTTATGTATCGAGTCATTGATTCACTGATGGCAGTAGTCGATTACGGTCAATGATGACTTATCTCCAACTTTTCTGTCTCTTGGACAGAAGACATAGAGAACTCTATGGATTTTCATCTCAATAATTACTTCCCTTTCAATACCTCGGCGTTCTGGATAACTCCGGGTTGACATTGCTTTTATCAACAATAAAATTCAGTAACCGCTCTACTGACTCAAGTCGAACCCCTAGTGGATGGAAAATCCACTACAATATTTTGTTTAGTTTTTAGTTTAGTTTAACTTAATTTTTTATCTGGAAATTGAAACAAGCTGCTATATAATCTAACTAAACACATTATCTCGATAAATATTGACATTTTTAATGTATTAATTAAAGGTAAGCGATAAAATCTGCTATAACAGTTGCATCCTTTTGCAAGTATATCTCCGAGTACATCTCCTCCTCACAGCTCAGCAATCTCATGTTTGCTGATTTTAATCTAAAGTGCGAACTCATTTTCTATTTTACACTTCAGTGCCGTAAGCACATATAATGCCCTGCTACTAGCTGACTTGTAAAAGCAATGAGAACATTAAAAGTACAACTACAACAACAACAAGATCCTGTACTATGTCAACAGCCAGAAGACTGAAAATGTGTTCAAGCTGCAATGCGTGACATTAACTTGCTTTTAAATGTTGTCTAGACCTAAATGGATTAAAACGCTGTCTTGACATTTGCAATTTGCATAAAAGTGGATTAATCTTTGTGCACGCTTCTATCAGCTTGACACAGTTTCTCCAATCAATTAAAAATTAACTACCACAAAAGAGGGGAAATTACTTTTTTCTCATTTCCTGTGGGGCCAATAAGAAGAAATTTTTAATTACGAAAATAAACTGAAATATGAAAATGTTTCAATTCAGAAAAATTAAATCAAAATTAGTGGCCAATTTCTAAATCCATTTTTATAATCGGATTCAATTGGCAGGAAATCCGAAAGTTCAGTTATTTTATTATAAAAACTAATTAAAGGCTTTATTTGCCACTGCAATCAACTGACTTCCATAATTAAAACCCAGCATAAAAAGCAAGCAAAAGAGACCATAAAAAGCCGGCGCCACAAGCACACGGAAGCCTTTTTTTCCTCTCAATATAAAATTCTCTCACAATGTTGCGCAAATAATAATTTACATGTTAAGCTGTTGCCCAAAAAAAAAGAAGCAAAATGAAAATAAAATAAAATAGTGACTAAAGTGCAAAGGAATTTGCAGCCCACATAAAATAGTCATAAACGGAATTGCTGCTCTGCCTCTGGCTGGAGTCTGGGCTTACAAAGTAGCAGCATCGGTAATTTAATTTTCTATTTACACACTCGCACACTCACACGTATTAAAAATGCATTAAAGTCAAATTGCTGTGCGGCATACATATGCAAGTGAGATGTCATTAAGCAAAAAAGTTGACATAAAGATACGTATATATGTGCAAAAGTATCTTAAAGTGTCTGCATACTCATGCCGAGTTGTATCTCAAGAGTGACAGCCATTACGCAGAAGCTGCTGGCAAAAGCTTAAGAAAGATATATGCACTCAGTTAAACTGGCAATGTAATTAAGTCGTCTTATGCTGCAATACTAATCACACTTTATATCATCAAAAGTGTGAGCTAAAGCTGAGAGCTTTAGACAATTTCACAAAATTTTCAGTTGGAAAATCATGTGTCAGAATTTACCACTTGGAAGGAACACGAGAATAAACCCGTTACTCAAGGGAAAAAATGAATTATAGTCTTCCCATATGTTGAATAACAGAGCATTAACATCAATGTTAACATATTAACATAGTCTTTGCACTGCACGCTCAGCCCTAATATATGACAAATTTTTGGGTTCCTTAAGAAAAGTGGATAAACTGACGGACGGATATGGCTATATCGTCTTGGCTGTTCTGATTGTAAATACAGACGTTCATTCAGAAATCACAGACGAAAGAAGACAGCTAATATAATAAATTTAAGTGGAACACAAAATCCAATTGTTTTGTAAAAAAAAATAACCCTGGCCCTGTAATGTACAGGATTTCTGAAAGCATAAACCCATATTCATATATTCAAATAAAACCTTGGTTCGCTTTCTATAAGTTATTTTGTACTTGCAACTGTTGTAGCTGTTCAGCTGTCACTTGCTCGTTAATTACCAACCAATTCAACGTCTATTTGCTGGTTTCTACATTGTGGTGCTGCACAAAGCATATAAATCTTTGTTAGCTTATAAGTCCGAATTGTCGTAAATTTGCTCAATGACAAAGTTCCCGTTGTATTTGTTCTGTCGGACATCTGAGTCCTCTGAGTAAAACTGCAATATTTACATTTCAAATGTTTCAAAATATGGTTCAAAATATCGCTTTCTGATCAAAGACATTCAGAATGAAAATAATGGACGCGATTGTCACACCAGAAGGTTGCTTAATGCCGAGCTGACACACAAACAAGCAGAGCCCATAACAAAGTGCTCCATAAAATTTTGATTTCATCGAGGTACTTATGGAAGTTATTTGGCTAAAGTTCAGATTTCTTAAAAAAATGGTTTGTTGTTCTAGTCTACACCTTGTATACAATTTGGAACTTTACACTGAGAACAAAGAAACAACATTTAGGGTGTTCAACAGCCCGCGTAAAAAAGTAATTTTGTAAATTTACGCGACCAATTGATTGTTGACGAAGCTGTAATTTTTGGCGTAAATCCTAAAGCAAACTTATCTGTGTTTAATTCGTATTTTTAAAGCATACATAGTTGGTCCATAATTCAGGCTCCATTAAGAATTATGAAGATCGACAAAATCTTGACAGACATGATGCAGACGTTGACATGACTAAATCGACGTTCGGCAGTTGCATGCTGGCGGCGAGGATCCAAGAATCTATATACCTATATAGGTCATGCGTAGCCAACGTGCTACCATTTTTCAACTTCACCAATGAACTTGCGGCCCATGCTTGTTATCGAACCCATTTCGACCCCAAGTGGAACTTGAGTTAATGGGCACTTTTCTTTTGGGGTAGTTTAGAGAACCTGCTTGAATAAGGAAAACTAAACTATGTTTACAGTAGGTGATGACGGTCTTTAGTGAAGCTACAGACAGCAATATTTGAGGAAGATCTCTCAATTGATTTATCAGCCAGATCCGTGACAAAAAAAATTTAATTATTCTAAAGTGTGACCGCATATTTTAAAGAAAAAAATCTCAAAAGCAAGTATTTTTGGTCGTTACTTTGAATAGTTTTACAACACTTCAACACTTTACTCTTTTTTTATACAACTGATGTTTACGTACCAGTCAGCATAAAAGCGTAATTTTTACTCATGTTTTTGATTAACGTACACTTTTCGATTCCGATAGCTTTCTATGGCAGCTAAAATCAAGATTGAAAAGTCATCTGATTTTACAAAAACTTCCAAATCTGTATAAAAAAAAAAGTAATAATTGTTGAAGCGGAAGGCCCTTACATCAAAACCTTTACAAGAAAGTGGTTCCTTTAGCTTTAAATCCCATTTTTCGACAATTTAGTTCAATAAATAGGCAGGCGCACTTAGATATCTTTGATCCGATTTTCTCGGTCGCTTCGTGTGAACATAATAGATCAGTGTGGCCAGTGAATATTTATTAAGTCACTAGATTCAAACTTAAAAAGTGTTCAGCTCTGACAGTTTTTTCGGGAAAACCTGGAGCAGACTTTATCTGGGTTTGCGTAGAAACAGACACCGACAGACAGACAGACGCGACAGACAGACGGACGGACAAAACTTAATCGACTCGGCTCGTTGATGCTGATCAAGAATATATATACCTTATAGGTTCGTAAATGCATCCATTTCAGCTTCAACAAAACTTCATGAACAGGGTATGAGAAGATTGAAATAACCTTGAAATGAGCTTAGAAATCTGAAAATTCAAGATGTTTGAATTTATCACCCATCCTATTTTTATATATATAGTTAAAAATTTATTATTTATAACTAAAACAAGCAAAAAATTAAAAAAACGGTTAATAGAAATTATTTTTGTCTTTTCTTTTCATATTAAAAATTGGCTAATTTGTTTTATTTTAAAGTCCGAGTATAAAAGATCTTAATTCGAGATTGATTGACAAAGACTCACTTTGAGAATATAATCTTGGGTTAAGATTGTTTCGTCTTGGTCGAAATCTGACACCGTTTCCCTCTGATTCCAGATCATAATCTTGATTTAGATTGATTTCACTTTGATTTACGTACTTTTCTTTCTTCAGCAATTCAAAAATTTGTAAAAAATAGTGACAAAATAAGTGCCAAATTCAAAGCAGAATTGTCCCAATAGGCAATTTTGTTGAGTACTTAGCCGATAACACTTTTGTTACTGAGTATTGGTTATAATTAAAAAAAAAACTAAACTTGTGACTTAGTGCTGAGCGAATAAGGTGAGTTAGATTAATAGTGTGAGTGTGGATTTTCACAATTCTCCAAAGAATTCAAAATGGACTGACTTTTAATTTACTAACGATACTAATTTGATATGAGCATATTTCTGGAAATTCAGGCATCCATTGTAGCCCTTTTCACATCCATTCACTTGAATCATGGAAGTTTGGAAGTTACTTTGTTGGTTTCTTATCAACAGCACAAATCCTAAAGAAACCAACTCCTGAATAATTTTCAATTTCAATTTACTTAGCCCAGCGTGTTAAGAGCAAAAGAATTGAATTATAATGAAAACGCTAGTCTCATGGGGTTGGAAAATAATAATTTTTTGATTCAAGAACTAAAATCTTAATTATAAAATATGAATATGTATAAGATTAAAAACTATTAAAAATGTATCATTTACAATTTAAGACAGGTTTTTACGATAAAAGACTCTATTTATGTGTATGTGAGCATGTGTACTAAGGGACGATTTCTGTTCTCCCAGATAGCCGCTATGTGTCAGATAGTCATCGTACACTGTTATTTGTTAGTTTATGTGAGCTCTATGTAGAAGATATGAAATCGGCCCTAAGACTTTATTCTGTATTCCAAAAATAATTTTTTTAAGCTGAGCATGACTGCGGGACGCTTAGGCCATTCAGACAGACGAATTGCATTAATAAAGAACTGCCTCACGGAAATGAACATTCTAACTCTCGGGCATATTACGTAGTGAGTTCTATGTGAGAAACAAGATCTTAATTTTTGATTCAGGTATAGAGGTTCCTGCGTAATTATAATTTTTTAAAGAAATGTTCAAGAAATCAATCTAAGCCTTTTGGGATAAATGGCAAATGCTGTCCAAACGTCCGACACTAAAAACACATCGGCCAACTGAATTAAGGGCAACAACCAACCTGAACATATTTCGAGAGTCACTATGGCCAAAACTTCCTCCGCCATAAAAAATAGAGGGTATTAGCAAAAGCTTACTGAAATATGAATCCTAAAAATAGAGGAAAGTTAACTTCGGCTCGACCGAAGTTTATATACCCTTGGAGCATGATATCTGCCTGCCAGTTGCCACAATTTTGACAAAATTTTGAAACAAAACAGTTTTTCTCACTAGAACTACTTTTTCGACCGATCGTTTCTATGGCAGCTATACGACATAGTCATCCGATCCAGCCGATTCCGACAAATGTACTGTGCATTTGTACCAAAAGACTTCGTGCAAAGTTTGGTTAAGATAGCTTTTAAACTGACGGAGGATATAGCTAGAACAACGCAACCCATAAGAAAAATGTAACAGTCACGGACTCAGACTTTAAGTATTTTTTTTTTTTATTTTTATTTGACGTATATTTAGTGCAAATTTTGAAAATCACTAACACATATATTTTGATAATAGAAACCGCATTAAAAAAACCTTCATCCGCTTTTTTTTTAAAAATTAATTTTAAAAAACTGCTCGTCTTGGTGGACTCAGGAATATATATACAATATGTGGTCGGAGATGCTTCCTTCTATGCGTTACAAACATCTGAACAATTTCAATATACTCTCCAAGGGTATAAAAATCACAGGCAAAGTCATTTGTGTAACTAAAAGCTGCCGCAGCAATCCGTCCAGTGGCACTCTAGATATGACAACTCTATGACAAAGCGTTGTTAAATGTCAATCCAAGATGAATTGGCCATTTTCATTTGCCCTAATAAGTACATCATTACAAGTTTGAACACAATCAACAATCGATGCATGTGTACTTCCTTATTGGGCAGAACATTTGGTAAGTCATTGTCATAGACAGAAAACAGTAAGGGTCCCAAGATAGATCCCTGCCCGACTAAAATCAGACATACAGAGACAACTGACTGTAATCCATTAGTGAGATACGACTTAAGAAAAATTCACTGCATTGTTAAAAAAATTGAAAGGAGTTTTTAGTTTCGTGCAGAGAATTTCATGGTTAAAAATTTACTATGATCCAGAAGGGTAAGGAAAGTAACACTGCCGGAATCGGTCTGTTGGCGTATGTCTTCAACTATGTTGGAAGTTGAAAATAGAAATGTATGCGTGCCAAGCTGACTACAAATAGTTCAGCAAACTATGCCCTTTTTTATTAAAAATAATAAGGAACAATATTAACTATATATGTAACTGCGAGGTCTTCAGAGCAACTCTCTGACTGGCTTCTAAAAGTAAAAGTAAATGAGACTTTTATTAACAATCCAACAACCGCCAAACAGCATGAAGTGCATAATCCAAACTTAAGGCCAAATCAGGTCGGGTCTGGAACATATTTCAATTGTTCCCACTGGCAGTGGCAACAGTTTTATAAATTAATAACAATAATTTATGCAGCAGCAACTACAGCAACTCATAATAAATTCAGCAAAAACTTTGTACATACTCAACAACTACAACTACAAAACACAATATGCAATTCTCATCAGCTGTGCCACTTGCCATTCGCCTTGAGGACCGACTGAGTGGGGGGGTGAGCGGCGGAAGCTATAACTATGCATGTAAATTTATAACCCTCGTCCCACTCCCGCACTCACCCAGGGAAAACTTGTTTATGAAACAAGCCCAGGCGAGAAGTTCTTCTAGATTTTTTTTCCACAATAACAACACGTAAATCTGGCAGCAGCTGACAAGTACAGAAATTTGGCTTGTAGCTCAAAAATTTGCTGCACCCAGATTCCAGATCCCTTCGTTCCAAGGCATTGAAATATTAATGCTAATGGCTAGAAGGAAACAGTTTGCCGCCGCTGCTGCTGCCGGTGTTAGGCAATCGCCTGATTGTATGACGAGTTTTTGCCAATAAATTAATGAAAAATGCAAAAAAAAGAAAAGGAAACCAAAAAATTGAAACTGTTGCAAGAAATCAGCAAATTTCAAGCTGTGCTGCTCGGTCTAAAGTTTTCTTAGGAATGAGGAATTGAAAAAAAAGGAAATGGGATAAAAGAGATATCAGTTGCAGGAGTAAGACAATATTTTCTTTTCTTATGTCTCTGCTGGCCAACGATATATGTATGTCCCCTTCCCCCCTAAATTTTTTCACTCCACAGAATCAATCGATATTTTTAGTTGTTAAACTTTTGGTTTTTTGGTGGTGAATATTGCACTGTGGGCGAGAAATGCCTGCCAATCTAGCAAGAATACAGATGTTCTGCACAGATTGAGATTAATGTGTTATAAGTTAAAGATAATTCAAGCTAAAGCTAAAAACATTTAACTCCTTTATTAAATCAAAAATTAATCCTGTGCATTTCGAACAGCTCTGGAGTCACCGAACTTTTTTGGAATCTCGAACCAAATCTAGATCTGGAGCAGATCTATTTCCACTGACCGAATCCAAGCAAAAACAAAGCAAAAAAGGTTTGTCTCAAAAACTAATAAGCAAAGTAGAAATCATTTTTCTTTAGAATATTCATTGTTCAAATTAAAAGCGAATGTTGTGTATGAATAGGTCACTGTACTGGTGTGCCTTCTGCTGGAACCCATACATGTAGTGCGTTACTCTTTCAGAGACTCTGAAGAAAAATCGCGAAAAACTCCTCTTCGCAGCTGTCATTGTTTGATACCTCACGCGTTGTGCGCTAAAATGGAAAGCGCTGAAACACGCTTCGCAGAATTATGGCTTGTTATGTGTCCTGTCTTAATAGTTACATTTCTTATTAACAAATATTTGCAAAAACGACCAAAACAACATAAATACTTAGCTGATAAAACTTTCCTTGTAAGTGTGCTCCATTTGAAATCCATTTATATATCCTCAGCACGTCGCCTGGGAAAGGGTCCTGCATAGATTTACTTTTATAGGCTAATCACACTGAGTATATCTAACATTCAACATTCTGATTCAACAATATTTACCCTTGGTGGAACATTTAACAGAGCGAATGTTTTTTAAGCATTTAAATCAGAGCTCGGCACGTTTCTATTTTCTGTGTATACAAGAGCCAAAGAGTAGCAGCGACGTCGATACACCGACAGTATACGAGCTTACACTGCACACTCTTGCAACAACAAACAAGTGTTAAAGCGTGGCTCACACACACACGTAATGCCAAAATAAGCTTGTGTATTTTGCCGGCCACTGATCTAAACTCAGGATCAGGATCTGCTCAGTGTGATTAGCTTATTAACTACATATTGAATTGTTTGCACATAAATTACAAAACTAAATTTAACACGTCAAGCATCGACAGCTGCCACATTAGGCGTGGTTCCTTGCACAATACATACATTCTTCGAATTTTCAAACTTAAGAAAAATTTGCGTAGTTTAAAATTTATACTTCTGCGCA
Source organism: Lordiphosa clarofinis (assembly GCA_018904275.1). NCBI lineage: Eukaryota > Metazoa > Arthropoda > Insecta > Diptera > Drosophilidae > Lordiphosa > Lordiphosa clarofinis. Next base: position 244,640 of record JAEIGQ010000177.1, read on the forward strand.
TCCAATTGATATTCTTAGTATCAATGTAATACTTTCTAGGCTTACATTGATACAACAAAAATGATACTAGTTTCAGTTTCAATTTGAGACACATTTTTATACCCGTCCTTTTCACCGAGGGTTCTTTTGCCTGTTGTTGTGTTTTTCCTCTTTGGTGTTCGATTTTTTCTAAAATTCAAATTTTTTTTTATTCTTTATTTTTATTTGCTTTTAATATATTGTCACTGTCATTTTTTTCAATTTTTTTGTATTTTTTCGGTTTTTATACTTTGTTTGTTTTTGTTTCCGGAGTTTTCCATATTTTTGTCATATTTGTGACGGCTCCCTATTTGTATTTCTTAATTTTTTTTCTTTATTTTATATTTTTTGTGTTTTTTAAATTTTTTTTATCTCTTTTTTTTTTTTTTTTTTTTATTTTTTTTTTTTTTTTTTTTTCTTTTTTTTTTTTTTTTTTTTGGTCTGTTTCTCCTCTGTCTTTTTGTCGCTTCTTGACCGCCTCATGTTTGTTTTTTGTTTTCTTTATTCTTTTTTTTTTTTTCTTTTATTTTTTATTTGTTTGTTTTTTTTCGTATGTTTATTTTATCTTACTTTTTTTTGTCTACCTTTATTCTCAAATATTATTTTCTGTTGTTGTATTTCTTAAGTTTTTAACCTTTAATTTGATTTTTTAATCGATCATTTTTTTTTTGAAATGCGTTTACTGACTTATCATATCATATTTTTGTTTTATTCCCCTTAGTTTGATCCAATTTTTTTAATTTGGTTTAATGTTTTTTTTTTTTTATTTTTTTTCCCTTTTAATCCCATATTTATTTTGCTGTTTTGACTCTCATAGAATTTTTTTTTTTTTTCTTTAAATATAATAAAATATTATTGTTTCCTCTTCCCATTTATTTTGTTTTCATCCGTAATTTTCATATCTTTGGCCACAACTGTTCAAAATAAAAAGGGGTCTACTGTTCCCATTAAAAATGGGAAAAAGGGGATCATTAAGTTGTGCAAATGTATGTAACAGGGAGAAGAAACCATCTCCGACCATAAAAATATATATTCTTGATCGGCATCAACAGCCGAGTCGATTTAGCCATGTCCGTCTGACCGTCTGTCTGTCTGTATGAACGCGTCGATCTCAGAGACTGTAATAGATAGAGCCATAAATTTTTGCATGTATGTAGGTGTATACTGTAGCCACATCGAGTTTGTTTCAGATTTGGAAAACTCCACAAGCTCCATCATTTAGCAGCGAAAAACTGTCACTCTCTATGTATTAACGCGTCACAGACTATAAGAAGTAGAGCCACAAATTTTTGCATGTATGTAGGTGTACACCGTACCCAGATAAAGTTTGCTCCAGGTTTGGCAAATTTTTAAGTTTTAACCTAGTGACTTAATATATATTCAGTAAGGCCCAACATCTATATATTTTGTGTACCACAATGAGATCCGAGCAAAAACACCGAGGATATGTACATAAGTGCGCCTGCCCATTTATTGAAATAAATTTTAAAATAAATGGAATTCACAGCTATAGGAACCACATTACTTGGAACAGGGTATTTTGATGTCGGGGCACTCGACCGCCACACTCTTACTTGTTCAAATTAAAATTGATACAAATTTTGTTGGGTGTAGTCTCGGTTTAGTTCGATCAGTTTTGGACTTCAAGTCACGCATTTTTGAAGTTATGGACCTCACAATAAAAAAAATTTTTTGATTTAAGAGTCCTAAGAAACAGAAAATTCAGCAAACCCGAAAGTGTTTATTCCACTCTCGCGGGTAGCCTAAGGACTCAAACATTTTCACAACTTTTGTATCATTTAATCCTGTTCATTCCAAAAAAAGCGAATGAAAATTTTTTAGCATCGGAGCATCGAATTCTTTTGAAAGCCAAAATACCCTGAGACCATAAAGCTGATTATCAACCCACAGAGAAAACCGCATATCCTACAGATCTAAGATTTGGCATAGACCTCTGATTAGATATGGAGGCGCGGACTAAGGACGAAAACTTTGAAAATTTCACCGCGAAATAGGTGAAAAGGCCAATGAAAAATTTCAAGCATCATGTGGACAATGGCAATGCCGTTTTGATAAGAGCGAGAGAGAGCATAAAATAATCCAACTCACACTCATGTAAAATGAAAGTGTCTTGAATCTTTTAATATAGAGGGAGGGGGAAGGCCAATTTGAATTAAATTATAATTGAAGAGTGACTGCCATGAGATCAATTAGTTTTGACATTTGGTTCGTAATTATTGGTTTAAAGAGCAAGAATGTAGAAGTTTTATGAAAAAATATTCGGGTCAGTTCCGAATTCCAAAAACCAGTAGAATTGTCGCAAGTCGAGTCGAAAATCGACCTGAGTGTCATTTTTTTTTTGGCGCAGGCCAGTCAGCCAGCAGTTTATGAAACCGACTTCGAAACCGAGTTCGAAAAGTCATAACGAAACTAGATCATTCGGAATTGGGAAAAGCAAATAGTACAATTTTCGTTTTCCATTAAAAATTAAAAAAAAAAAATGGGCTAAAAGTGCTGATGCTGCTGTGACATGCACATCTTCATTCATATAGTCACTAAAACCCAAAATTGACAAGCCATGTACTCAAAAATATTTCCCTTAAAAATTCTTCTAAAATATAAAAAAATTGACAGGAACAATATTCTGTCCAAAATTTTGATCCCGACATTGACCAAGAGTTTAGTACTTGATCCAGTACGAATATTCCAAATTAAAGACTAAAAATAATAATTAAGGGGTGGGTTTTAACACGCCCCAACCCTACCGATAGTTTCTCGGGCTCACTCACCATAGCCAGCCACCCCACCCCTTTTTCTGATATGTTTGAGTGTCACCAGTAAAAAATACTCTTTTGACGAACTCGTACCCGAAACTGAAATACAGTTGCGAGCAGCACGACCACTCAACACCAGCGGCGAAGCAGGACGATTGCCAGCCGCACACTCACCATGCCCTCTTATCGCATTATTTTTTTTTTTTTTTTTTTTTATTTTTTTTATACGACGTTAATCCTTCTTGCCATCTTGTTCAACTTTAACATAATTTCGCGCCACGGTCATGACAATGAAAACTCGTGCGCTGTCTCTCTTTGAGCGGCCAACTTATTCCTCAATTCCTCACCCCCCTCCTAATTTTTTTCATTCGTACTTTTTTTTGTGTAAAAATGTTTTCGGAGGTAAATGTTGTAGTAACGTTTTTGTTTGCTGTTAGTAATGAATAAATATTTACATAATGCCAGAATTTTCGAGTTTGGTTGGGCCCTTTTTGATTAAACAAATATATTTGCTGCATTTATACTGCACATTTTACTTTATATTTTTACCAGCTGTGAGCTCGAAGCAAGCAGTGCACTGCACGACCATTCAATACAAATAGAAGTATTTATGGCCGCGCCTCCATACAAGCCGAACCACTGTGCAGTGCTGAGCTCAGGATAAACCAACACAATTTCTTAGAATCTTGGACGCGGACAAAGTCGCTGCGGGATCAGCTAGTAAAATATAATTCTGTTTAGTTCGTTATTTTCTTAGAACTTGATGGGTGGGGGGGTTTCGTGTCGTCTGCTTTGTAGGATGTTGCATAACAAATTAGTTGCGCTCAAGTTGCAGGGCGTAAAAATTTGTATTTATCTAATATGTATATACATATTTTTTTTATAAACAAACACTCAATTTTAAATAGAAATACTTTTGGGTTTTTCGTGTTCCTGGCCCAATGTGCATTGTCCAAGAAAACTTTTTCTCTATTCAGTTACCTCTTCTTCATTTTGAGTTTTATTTTGTGGGAAATTGATACCATAATTTATTGATTCTACGACGGAAGCGAGCACTTACAAGTGTGCTTGGTATTAATTTATTTGGTCAAGTCTGAATACTGTGCAATCCTCTCTGAAATGGCTTGTCATTTGGTTGGTTCAGATAGTGGGATTACCCACACATGCAAATGAGGAGCAGGGCGAGGTTTTTGTGTCTCTAATCCAATTTCAATTGCTTAATCCACCATGACTGACACTAAGAGCGAAGTTGAAAGATGTTTGAGCGGGAGTCTTCCCGCCTTTGGCAACTCTTTACGCACCAGGGCACTTGAAATGCCAGCAGACACACACACACACACACTCTCCCTCATGTCAACATATCCTGTTACACTTCACTCTGTGTGTGCGCTAAGTAAGATGTTGATGTATGTAGGGCCAAAAAAAAAATAAGAAAGCAAAAAACTAACCAACGAACCTTACATAAAATCACAATGTTGACCCTTTTATTTCGACTGGAAGTTTTATAACCAACCAAGCCGAAGCTCAAGCTGTGTTTGCTTAAGTTTTATTGTGTGCCCAGATTTTATGACTGAAATGTACGTAACGTGACTTGGGGCTACATTGTTGGGGCCATGTGAGGGGCTGCAATTTAAATGAAAATTGCTTCCATTATACACGCTGCATATGGGATGGGCATTGTCCTGATGCACAACATACCTGACAAGCTCTGTTCGCCACCAAATTAATTTAAATTCATTAAATGTCATTTACGTGTTAATTGTTTTTCATACCCTATCCAACGTCAATACAAATTTAAGACTCAGAATGTACTTTAAGTTCAGAAAAGCAAACTTACTTCTACATAAATGGGGTCAAACGCCAATTCAAACTATACATTTCGCTATCCTGCTTTAAGTAACTCTGGTACACCCTTTGGAAAGCGTATTAATTCTTCACTTTAAAATTTTTTCCTGCTTTATACAATGTTTGTTAATAAAGCATCCTGTGTGATGTTCGCTTGTCGGAGGCGTGCAATGTGGTTTAATTAGTGCAGTTGACAGGGGCCGTTGCCACGCCCCAGCACTCTGTGCGGTCTGTGCGTATTTCGTTATGCAGCAAAATAACTTAAAGTTGGATAAGATTTAAAACACGTTTCCAATTAGCCAACGCCAATTGCCTCAGGCTGGCTGGCTGTCAAGGCGCAGCTAATAATGAGTTGACAAATGGCCTGGCAAAGCCAAACAAACAAGCAGACAAACAAACAAACACGTCTTGTTTATGTGCGTGACTTTGTCTGAATGTAGGCAATTGTCTTGCTTCACCATACGAAGCAACTCAAACAGAATTGTCAACTCTCTGTCAGGGTGTTGGCTTGCCAAAAGTGTCGCGTAATTTATTTTCCACCTCTTGGGCGACGACTGACAAATGAGCTGATAATTTTGGTGCTGTCATTGTCAAGGACAACAATTCATGGCATAGGCATTAACCACAAACACACACACACACACTGGTTCTCATTCACTCACACACAAAAGGTTTTGTGTAGCTGTCGACAGTTGAAATTAATTTGTGGCAAATACTCGAAATAGATAATTGGAAATTATGCTTAAATTTCAGAATCGTGGCCAGTTTAAGGGAATTATGGGATGGAATTTGAACCCAAAATCCAACTTTAACACTATCGGAATTAGAACAAGCCTTCTCGAATTCGATTTCGATAGGTTAGGTTAGGTTGCGATGGCTGAGAGCGACGAGCCGCTCTCCCACTTAGACCACTTTGGGCCCATTGCGATGCAATATTTATTCCCTATTAACCCTTTCTAATACTGAGGTGGGTCCTCGTTACTGAACCATTGTGTGGACAGAATAAATTTGAGTAGAGCTGGGATCTCTAGTCCGGATGTTTCCGAGAGGTAGAGTAGCAGAGGTTGACCAAGTGAACTGAGTCTCCTTCTACTCAAGGCGGGGCAAAGGCACAAAAGGTTCTTCGTGTCCGCAATTTCTGCAAAAGTCATGGTTAATGACGCCTAGGCGTGCTGCATGTCTGCCAATAAGACGGTGACCTGTGAGGGTCCCAGCCAGAAGTGATATGTGCTCCCTTCTGTGACGAAGAGTGTGTTAGTACGTTTTTGGTCGAATGTTGGCCACGTAAGCGTCGCTACTGCACAGGAGAAAAGCGTTTTCCACCGATTCGAAGCGAAACGAAGTGTTTCAGCTTTAGTGTGAAGCTTATATGCCGCCATTGGAATCCTTATCCTGCTTTTCTCTGAAAGGAGCTCGATGGTGGTACCTATTCTGGCCAGTTTGTCTGCAGACTCATTACCTTCTATGTTGCGATGTCCAGTCACTCATATAAGGTGTATACTGAAATGCCGTGCGATCTCATTCAGAGATGAGCGACATTCCATAAATGTTTCAGCATTGTTGGTGTGCGAGTCAAGTGCTTTGAGGGCGGCATGACTATCTGAGTATATAAATACATTTCCTTCCTTGACCGTGAGTGTGCTAAGGTAGGTGGCAGCTTCCTGGATGGCTACCACCTCTGCTGCATTTTCGATAACGCATTCTTAATTCAAGTCTTTAATTCCTTGAACTAGGTCCAAAAAATTTTGCAGAGACCGGAACAAATAATAGTCCGAACGTGCCACGTCTAGATGATTCATGTGTTTGAGAACGGACGCGTTAGACAAATTTTATCTTTCAGCAATCTGTTGAGTTGTTATTCGACGATTTATTTTTTCCACATCGGCTTTAAGAGGCGTTCCAGTAAGTGGTGCACCCTCAAGATCGAAATTGCTGGAACGAAACTTTGCAAGCCAATATTTTCATTGGCGTTCGGTCAACACATCTCCTTCCTCCTCGCCTTGCATGAACTGCATTTTTATACTCTGTACCGAAGGTACATAGAGTATATTAATTTTGTGCAAAAGTATCAAACAGGAAGAAGGAATCATTTCCGACTATATAGAGTATATATATTCTTGATCAGCATGAACAGCCGAGTCGATATAGCCATGTCCGTCTGTCCGTCTGTCTGTCCGTCCGTCCGTCCGTCCGTATGAACAAACAGATCTCGGAGATGGTAAGAGATAGAGGTTTGACATGTATGGGACAAATGTTTCTTATAGCTGCAGGCAGATCAAGTTTATTTTCAATTTTTGCCACGCCCCCTCCCGCCCCCGCAATTCGGAAAAAACGTTATATCTCCTACATTTTTGAAGATTGACGTTTCGTACCTTCTAAAGATAGTTAGTAATTAACAAAATGTATCGATTTGCCGAAGAATTGATAAAGATCGGATCAGCGGTTTTCAAGTTATGAGCACACAACTAACACCACACAAACTTAGAGAGAGAGAGAGAGAGAGCGAGAGAGAGAGAGAAAAAGAGAGAGACATTGAGATGAGCGCAGCACCAGCATTGCGTTCAGCTTCTACTCCAGGTACAGAGTATGTTATAGTCGGGCCTGATCGACTTTCTCACTTGTTACCCTTTTGATAGTAAAACAATAAAAATTAAATTTCTATCTTCGATAGGGCACCAAACAAAAACTATTCCGATAACTTAAGAAATTATTTTACTAAAAAACCTTAATATATCAGCAGCTCAAATAAATAAAAAGCAGTTAAAGGCCTGATTCAACTTTTATGTTGAAATCAACTTTTATGTTGAAGTTCACATAAATAGAAAAACTTTCCAACTGTTTTGAAATCTGAATGTTATTGTAAAGCAGTCTTATTTAAATGAAGTATTGTGCCGAAATAAATTTTTATGTCATCTGGAAATAGGCCTTTAGTAAGAAGTTGGCTGCGAAAAAATTTAATAAGATCAGGTGTTGTCATTAAACAATATTACTTTAGAAAACGACCCAATATTTTGGTTTTAAACGAATATACACAATCACTTTGAATTATGGAGGGATCCAATTAACGAAGTTATAGAATTCGCGAAGTAGTTATACTCGAAATGTTGAAGGGATATTAAAATGGTTCGAAATATGGCGGTAAGTCAAATGGTGTTTCTAGATGATTTTCGCATGCGGAAAACGAATTTGCTTTGGAAATGGTCCATCACAAATAGATTTGTACTTTGAAACTTTTTAGGAGTGTTTTGTGGGGACTGCAATCTATTGTCTTGACTAGCTTAAATATAATCCTAAAGTTCTTTTTACTAACCTTAATTTGAAGAGTTCTAAAATTTTTGATGTAAAACATCTTTAATTTCGATACGGACGATTTTAGTAGAAGTAAAATTTGATTTCAGCGTCACGTGACGCTGACGTCGTTTATATTTTGTGTTGTTGTTTTGCGGAGTTTCCCGACAAACACACACACAAACACAAGGGAATGGTCTGAGGGGAAGGCGAAGAGGTAGGAAAGATGCTGAAGAGGGGCAACTGGGTGTATTCTAGGAAAGAACTGGGTGAGATCTTGGTTTGGCGTGGGCGAGATTGGGTGAGATCTGGGTGGGATCTGGGTAGGATCAGGAAGGGATCTGGATGGGATCTGGAGGGGATCTGGAATGGATCTGGGTGGAATCTGGAAGAGATCTGGTGAGATTTAGTTGAAATTTGGGAAGAGTCTGGATGCGAAATGGGTGTGATGTGGGTGGGATCTGGTTGGGTTTTGGGCGGGATCTGGGATCTTGGTTGGATCTGGGTAAGACCTTTGTGTGATCTAGGTGGGTTTTAGGATGGATCTGAGTAGGATCTTCGTGGGATCTAGCTGGGATTTGTGTGTTATCTGGGTAGGTTCCGGGAGAGATCTGCTTGGGATATGCACTCAGAGAAAAAATAGAGAATTTCACTCTTGAATTAAGAGCATTCGTTCTCAAAAGTAGGGTAAGAGTGAAAATTCTTGATCCAGGAGCAATATTCTTGATCCAAGAGTGAATTTTTGATCCCGACATTCTTGACTCAAGAGTTTCAGTACTTGATCCAAGTACGAATAATTCTCAATATAAAAGACTAAAAATAATAATTGAAGGGGGTGGGGGTTTGGGTGTGACAGACACGACCGAGACCCGGGACAACCCGTCAGACCGACGTAGTGTTTGTTTTGCTCCGCGCTGCCGCCACTCACCATCAGCCACCCCACCCACTTTTTCTAAGATGTGATTGATTTTGAGTTAGTCACATACCAGATAAAAATTTTTATTTTACTTACTTTACTGGGACTTGAACTCGGTACCTTCGAAGACTGAAACACACAGTTGGACGAGCAGCTTAACCGACTCGACTATTGTCGATAAACTACAAGTAGCGGCGAAAGCATATTTATGAGGCAGCGCGGTTGGTATTTGGCCAGCCGCAACAGCTCGACCGTGGATCAAGTCCCGTAGCAGCAATAATTTTTTTGTTTTTTTTTCCTTTTTTTTTATTTTTATTTCATTTTATTTTTTTTTTTTGTGATGTTTTAAACATTTTTATTATATTATACAGACGTTTAATCACTTACTTTTGCCCAATCTTAATGTTCAACTTTAACATAATTATCGGCGCGGCACGGTCAAACGACAATGACAAACTGCGCATGCGCTGTCTCTCTTTGAAAGAGCGCGGCCAACGTTATTCTCTCAAAGTTTGCGTTTCCTCACTCCCCTTGCCTATAGAACCACATTGAGAATGAATTTGTCTCGATTCCAAGAGCGAAATTCTTGAAAATTCAAGTGCGACTAGATTTTTTTTTCAAGAGCGTTCGTACTCAAATTATTCGTTCTAGATTTCTATGAGTGTGGGAGGTTAATGATTGGGATCTTGGATTTCACCTTGGTGGTATCTTAGCAGAATAAACTTCCTGAAACTCTGCAGCAAGTGATCTTGTTTCTGGTATTTGTACTCCGCGTTAATTTTCTCGTTAATTTTCTTCTTTCGAAAGAGTGAACTTGCTCATTTATATACCAGCGATTATATACCTGTAATTTGAACATAAGCTCATAAGCTAAGCATCCTATTTCACATCAAAGACTCGTGAGTGCTAGAGACAGTCACTCCTTTTTTTTATCAAACGTATACCATAATGAAAACAAGAATTTTTTTTTTAGTTAAAATTATATCAAAAATTATATAATTATTATATAATATTATTATTAATTATAAAATTAATAAGTAATAATAATTATAATAATTACCAAATAAATTCAAATTACTTAAAAAATTTATTACCAAGAACCTCGACATGACGGACCATTTCCCAAAACCGTATAGTGTTCAGCACACAAAAATCATCTAGAATAATTCCAAAAGTTTAATATACTGAACCTTGTTTCAAACTTAAAAGCTTAGCTTTATTTGATCACTAAAGAAAAGATTTTGTTATTTAAACACAAATGCAATAAGTATTTCAATAGACCAAAATGTGCTTATTCATTTTTTCCAAACATTCTATGAAATTTTAAAAATATTTAGAATAATAAACCTAAAATGTAAATTTTCTTACTTAACTTTTTGACACTAAAACTGTTGATTTTTTAAAATTTTATTAAACAAATTTTTGTTGCTTGGAACTTTTATAAGGGTCATGTCATGCGCCAAGTCAATGTCATGATTATATTTTAAAGAATTTATTAATATTTTTTTAAATTTTTTGACTGGAAAAAACATTTTTTTTTGCGTTTTTCATTAGGCCTATTTTCTGCAAATTTTGATGGTTGCTACTTTCCTCCTACGCGTTTCGGTCGCATTTTTATTTGTTTACACTAATATACATTTCAACATAACCCTTATGATGCTTAATTATGTCAACGCAGTGGCCGGTCCGTACCAAAATTGAGACGATGTTACCCATCAAACAACTGCAGCTGAAGCTTGACATCATTTTTGGGGAGTCTGTAGAAACTTTTAAGAGAATTGACAGCATAAAACTTTGTGCGCTAGTTAAGCTGTGTGTTTGTTGTTGCTACCGCTGCTGCTGCACTCAAGTCTGACAAGGCCCTTTCATTGGATTGGATGGAAAGTGGCTTGACCACTGTCACGTACCCCGAAGACACGTTCTGTATCTTACACGCTAAAAGCCAAGACATTGTAAACTTCTCGGTTGACTTAAGTAGACCAAAAGAAAAAATAAACAAAGTGAGCTGCTGAATAGTGTCAGCTTAAAGGGAGGACCCTCAAGTCGTAAAGCTGGCTTTTTGTTTTTCGTGCCACCTTGACAAGTAATGTAGCATACTTTTATGGGCTCGCGGTATCAAGTAATTGAATTTTTATTATTCAAAACCCGCCTGCTGCTGTTGTTAAAATTTGCATAATTTTACAACTGCCTGGTGAATTTGTCATCAGTGCACAAAAACAAAAACAAAAAGAAATATTAAAAAAACTACCCCACAAATGCCGGCAGCTGTGGCCCAAAGAAGACATCAAACTGCGCTCTAAAACTTTTGCATTTTGCCCAACAAAAGTTGTCGCATCTTTGTATGGCCTTAGTCATGTGAAAATTTGCACTTTTTTCTCCCTTAGTTGTCACGGAATCCTTTTTTCTGTTGCACATCAGAAGGTGTAAAAGTTTTCGATAAAAGTTTGCGATGGGAGTTCGGAAAGAAGGGCTGGTCCGCTTAATGCAAGTCTGGGCTTATTTTAATGAGCTTTTCGAAGACAACTTTTTTTTTATATTAAAAAGATGCAATTCAAGATGACAGCAAAATGACAAAAAAGTTTTCCCTGCTGCTTATAATTAGCCAGAGGTTTATTAAAACAAAAGCAAAAGGCTAAAGCTTGCGAATAAAAATTAAATATTTTATTAAAATTATTTAGATAATTTGCCCCTTGAATAGAAAGCACAGTCGAAACTTTGGACCAACAAAAATTAACAAGTGCTGAAATAGTTATGAACCTTTTAAATGCATCTTTGTCCAAAAGTGAACTGAGCGCTGGCCAAGTTTGTGTCGTGCTCTCGAAACGTGGCAAAAAGTTTTTTTAGCACAAAAATCTTTGGGAAACTTTTACATTTTTAACTAATTAGCAGCGTTTAGTTGAACTTTGAAATTGCACTTGCAATTTCGAGCTGACATTTTGAAGGAGCTGAAAATTGAAAGGGAAAATATGCCCAAAGGAGAAATTATTTTAATAATTTGTGAAATGTTAATTAAGCTGAGACGCTGCAGAGATTTTACTTTGCAAATCAATCTAGATTTTTCACACTGCTGCAAGCAAACAAACAAATTGTTTGCTGTTATCAAAGCATTGACACTCATAATACACTTTACATTTCGTATGCATCTACAAGATTGAAAATTCTTTGCCATAACTCTTGAAGCAAGAAAACGAGAGAGGGAGAGCTAGAAATTCAGGTGCAATAAATAAATCGAAGAAACGAAAACACAATTTCCTCCGCATTTACATTTTCTGACACTATTCTGATTTATCCCCTGGAATTTTCTCCCACAAAGGCAATCAATTGCTATAAATTTACAGCTCGAAGTTGTACGATTCGTGTTAATTAAGCAGCTCATACTGGTCAAATCGGCTTAAAGGAACACTTGAACCTTTTGCCATTTATTTTTTCGGTGCTCCATCTTGGGCTACTTTGCCGGGCTTTGGCGAGCAATTAAAATGGAGTGTCGGGCTTTTTTATATTTTTCTTGTCTCTCGAATTGTTATTCAATTTGTGTTCGCGCACAAAAACCAATAAATTTGCATGTAAAGAGACAGGCCGAAAGGGTGAAAAAGAAGCATTTAAAAATTAATTAATTCAATTGCAGTGCGACGCTGCAATGTAAGAGAAACTGCATCCGCATGAAAGCGTAAACTGGGCAACGAGCGCGGGGCACTGGGAGCCGTATAATTTGGTCTTGATTCTTTGAATTTCCCTCGCTCTGTCATTGTCCTTGCACAGAATTAAATTGCATTTTAAATAGGCAAACGTTAATTATATAAATAATTTATACGCACCACTAATTGACGCTGGATCAGGTGTGAATGGTGGGAAATTGCAATCAACTAACATGGTTTGTATTTAATTTAATAAATCGAGTGCAATTTTGTATTTAATCCTTCAATGTATTTGTTGATCAGAAAAGTGAAAAAATATAAAAAATTCAATACATTTGAAGAGTTAACGTGCGCAATATACGGAATTTATGGTTTCAGCAAAACATCTTTATTGGTCCCAAAACGAAAAATTAAAAAATCCTAAAGATTAAGTACAAGTAGGACAAGGTTTTTTGACCGAATTTTGCTTTGGCACCTATACTACATGGTCAGATTGCTAAGTACATACTTGGTGGAATAATAAAAGTTTCAGAATCGAACCCGCAGAACCTGGTTGGTTCGGGTTTTTAGGTTCCTCCAACGGGTTTCATTATTCACCGCAAATACTCTAAAAATGTTTAGAATATCTTATAGTCTCTTCACATTTGACGAATTTTTGAAAATACTGTCAAAGTACTTAGTGCGTGAAGCAAGCTTTTCCGGATTCGACAATGCAGCATTGTGTGTACAAGCTGTAAGAACTTATGGACTATGGTTTGATAAAATATCTTAGTAAGCGGTCTGCGAGTTCTTGTAAAAGTAGCACTATATTCTTCAAAGTTTGAACTGGAATTCAAAGGTCCGTTTACCGACGTATTAATTAAGTTCAATTCACCATCTAATTTGGTTAGCAAAATTGTCCTCAATGCTGCTCTTAGACTATCCTGTACCTTAATCCATTGTCCCTAAAACGATGTACTACTATGCGACCTCTACCAAAAAAATCAACTCTAACTTATTAAGCCCGTAGATAACACAGTACAACACTAAAAAAAAGCCCGGCATAAGACCAATAAATTATGATAAAAGGCACCTTTGTAAGCATCACCTCATACCCAGTTGGGTACCTCCAGAAGGAGTTAAACCTTTATTCAAGAATATCTTTAAAAGCGCACGGTAGATTTTTGTTAAAATCGTTATGTGTGATGGTATAATGGACTATTGCATTTCCCTAAGAGATGGTACTTGACAGCCAAAAAACCGCCAATTGGAGTACCAATTTTATTTTCACCCACGAAGCACTCCATATGAACTATATACCCGACGTATAAATAGACTGATCTGTGCTTTCAGATTCACCAAGGAAGCTTTGGTTCGCGGTTTATAGGCAATTTTATACGAGCAATTGCCTTGAAACAATATTGACCATCTGGGTATCACAGCCTTCCCCAAAAATTATGCAATTAATCTTATAAGTAAAATTCGTCGATGCCACCAAGAAAATGTAAATCTTTAATAAAAATTTTCTTTGGTGGGCAATCCGTGGTACACCAAGATGCGCTGAACTTAAGTTTTTAAATGATATAATCTGTTTTCCTGCTTGCAATGAAGCAATTTACTTATAAAATTAATTTCATAATTTTTGTGAAGCTGGTTTTACCTAAATGGTCAGTGTTGTTCTAAGACAGTTGCTGGCACAAAAATGCCTATAAACCGCGAACCAAGGCTTCGTTGGCAAAACTGAAAACGCAGAGCTTTCTATTTTTAGATCTTGTTAATGGCCTATATGTATTGATTTGTGGGTGTGTCTAAAAATGGTACTCCAATTCGCGGTTTTTTGGCTGTCAAGTACCATCTCTTAGGGAAATGCAATAGTCCATTATACCATGTTACATAACGATTTAAACAAAAATCTACCGTGCGCTTTTAAAGATATTCTTGAATAAAGGCTTAACTCCTTCTGGAGGTACCTTAACCGTTTGCGCGAATTAAGTGAATTTTTCATGTGTTGTTCCCCTGTCCGCATTTGTTGAATTTTGGAGAATGTTATCTTAAGCCATTAAAAACATAGTTAAAATTGTTGTCGTTGTGTGTTGCAAGCACAAAAGTATTCATTAAACGCGAGCCGAGGCTGCATTTGAAAAACTGGGTATGAGGTGATGCTTACAAAGGTGCCTTTTATCATAATTTATTGGTCTTATGCTGGGCTTTTAAAAAAAGTTGGATTTTGTCGAACTGTGTAATATTTATTAAATTGTTTTTTATTTACAAACTTAGAAATAACATTCAAAACTAAATATAAGAGGTAGACACTACATACACATACTGAAACACCTGGCTTTTATGAAAAATCGAAAGTACTCGTAGTCCGAAATGGAAGAGGAAAATTTGCGCGAAACGAGAATTGGAACCTAGCAGGTATTCAGTTGGAAGTTGTCAAATCTTTTAAATACATTGGCGTCACTCTGACGAGCAATATGACCTTCCAAAAGCACGCAGAACTCAAGAGGAAAGATACTCAAGTGGCAATTAGTAGTACGTGGAATGGACTGCTGAAACGGAAACAAGTAAAAATGAGTACGAAATATAAGATGTACCAGGCGACAGCGAGGGCGATCACTTGCTACGCCGCTCAAGTATGGGGTTCTGATAGCTATGAAGATGTCGAACGGAGTCAACGGTATTTCATTAAAAGAGTCTTCCACCTTCCGAAAAATAACCCTAATTACGCAATCCATTTGGAAACTGGTCTGCCGGCATTATTCACTTACACATTGGACATCCATTTTAAATATGTTCGGAAAACCCTGAACATGCCGGACCGACGATACCCAAAAATTGTCGCAAAATACCTTCTGGAGTCAAAGGCACAGTTTTTCAGTCAATGGCTCAAAATGGCAAGCGACTATGAGACCCCGCTAACACTGGAAAATCCAAGCGTTTAGAGATTGGAGCAAAACAGATTGATTTTTAACATAGACGGCAAGGAGAATGTGGGAGGATCAAGCAAAGGAGAGCTCTGGAAGACAAACTTACAAACTTTTAACATACGACTTAAATGAAAACAATTACTTCCAAGATGATATCGGCTGCTACAGAATTATGGAAATTTCCAGAGCAAGAGTAGAGTTGCTTAACCTAAACTACCGCCCACACCTGGGAAATCATACAAAGGAATGCACACTGTGCAACTTAAGAGAGCGCGAGGATATATTGCACTTCATGGGGAAATGTCCCATTTTACAAGAGATTAGGGCAGGATGCTTCGGAACACCGTATCTGAATGTGGAGGAATGCATCAACTTGTTGAACGGAAGCAACTGGACAAGTCTAGCAGCATATGTCAGCCACGCTCAAAAGTACAGACAACACATAATGGAAGAAAGTTTCTAGAGAGATAAGGTCGCAATTAATGTAAATGTAGTCCTGTAAATGTCTTGTTAATATTTTAGAAAATTGGATTTAGAATTTTATAATGCTAAAATTGTATTCTAAGAGAAATTGTAAAATTGTATGAAAAAAGAGAAAGAATCGGCATTGGGCTCACGGCAAAAAAAAGCCATGCCTGCAATATGCCAAAATATACTAATACTACTACTACTACTTTACTACTACTATAAGAGGTTTGAGTGGTGCTCAGAGTACTACTAACTGGACCTTCGACTCTATAATCCATACACAGAGAAAAACAAATTCAAAAGCTACACGGAAATGTAGAATTTCTACACGTTCGACCGGGTTTTTCAACCCACTATTTTTGTGTAGCTTTTCTAAACGCCGCGTGTGGCTTTCTAAATTCCACACGGCGCGTTTAGGTTTTCCACACGCGCGTGTGGCTTTGTCATTTCAACACGCGGCGTGCAAAAAAAGCTACACGAAAGTAATGGGTTGAAAATCCCTGTCGAAACGTGTGGAAATCCAACATTTTCGTGTAGCTTTTGAATTTTTTTTTTTACTTGAAATCCCGGCCCCAGGGACTGAAACACGATTGGAGTGATGGCTTAGACGTCTCCGCCACATCACGAGTGTAAGGGAAGGCCTCTAAGACATTACTTGTATGGAATCTACTAAAGGCACAATCAAATATTTGCTTGCTTGTAATTCTCAAGTTCTAATTCAACGCTTTCGCTATTTATATAAGGCAACAGAAATTCGCGCACGATTCGTGTAATTATTTAACACGCAGCGTTAAGATTTTGTAAATCTAAACGTTCATTTAGAAATCCCACACGCCACGTGTGGCAACCAGTTTGCTAAACGAAAAATATAAGAATTTAGTATTGATAGTAGAGCTACATTTTTCGTTTAGAATTTCCACACGCGCGTGTAGCATTTCAATATCTAAACGTCAATGTTGAAAACCTAAACGTCCGTGTGGTAATTAGATTGCTGCATAAAAATGTAGAAATATTAAGGGAAACAAGCTGATTTTCAAATGTCGTGTAGACTTTGCTTTTGCACACGCAGCATTTAACTTTTCTACATTTGCATTTAGATTTTTAATTCCTACACGCCGCGTGTAGCTTTTCCACACGTCCGTGTGGCTTTCTAAATTCTACACGCAGCGTGTGCAATTTAACAGGGCGAAATACGTTGCGTTTAGGTTTGACGTTTCTAAACGCGCCGTGTAGCCAACTTTGTTTTCTCTGTGTAGCATACCGGGTTACACTACGCCAAGGAGGACTGCAACGTCCTTTCAGGGGAACATCAAATTATGCGATGACTGAGTGTAAGGATCATTCATATCTATTGGGACCAAAACGAATCTATTTCCGCCCGGTATTTTGAAATCTATTTTTACAAGAAACAATTATTCGCAACAGTGTGACCGAAGGCTAAAACAAATATGTATTCGCAAAATATCAGCACAAAATTTAACTGCTTAGAAATTAAATCTCTTAACGATCTCGAGAGATCGAACTTGAAAACGAAAACTGGCTTAAAAAAGTTGAATCAGTGGAAGGGACATGCTTTTGATTATCGCCTCTTATGTGAAAACGTGGCTACACGTGGATATACTGTTTATGTATTTCACAGGGCATTTGGTTTTTTTTAGCCATTATTATAAAACGAACACTTATCTGTTTTAAACTTAAATAATTACAATAACATTAAAACCCAAGTTAGCCAAGTTAATGCTTTAAGTCCAAACTTTTGACAAATGCAAAAATTCACCTAGCTTATAACTTCAAAGTTTGCCATACAACCTCGTTACATTAAAATATCCCATAGGTACTTAATTCTATTTTCACTTTAAGTTATTTATTATTTATACCTTAGATAACCTGTTTGTAACTGGAAGCACCCAAGATATACGACTGGTTATATCCGTGTCCGTTGTCGTTGTCCGTCCGTCTGTTTCTAGCTATCTCCTCCGCAGTTTTAAAGCAATAACCAAACTTTGCAGGAAGTCTTTTGGTACAAATACGCTGCACATTTGTCGGAACGGCCGGATCGGATGACTATAGCAATAGCGCCATAGGAACGATCGGTTGAAAAACTAGTTTTAGTGGAAAAACAATTGTTTTCAAAGCTATCGCTCCCAACGCTGGTATTAAAGTTTTTAATGATTTCACATAATTTCACCAAGCCTTGTCAAAATCGGACAACATATAGTATAGCTGCCATACAAAGTTAGGTCTGAAAAAAGTCTTAGTGAAAATTTTTTTGTTTTTAATGTTATCGCTCCCAACGCTCGTATTTATAAGTTTTTAATGATGTCACATAATTTCACCAAGCCTTGTCAAAATCGGACCACTATATAGTATAGCGCCAACAAAAGTTAGGTCTGAAAAAAGTCTAAGGAGAAAAACTTTTTTGTTTTGAATGCTCCCAACGCTCGTATTTATAGGTTTTCAATGATTTTACATAATTTCAACAAAATTTGTCAAAATCGGTCCACTATATAGTATAGCTGCCATACAAACTGCCAGGCATATATCAAGCTCCAAGGGTATATAAACTTCGGCATAGTGGCCTCTATTTTTTCATTTAAAAATATCGCAAAGTCAGAATAAGCTTTTCCTTAACACATTGTGCATATTTAATATATGTTTAATATATTTTTTCGCATTAACCCAAAGTTAATTAACAAATTTTCCCATTTACAGTGCAAATATTGATTTAAAGTGCAACCGACATGTCATCCAGCTACAACAAGAACAACAACAACAGCAGCAGGAAGATTTATTTTATTTTCTGTTCCCAACATTTAAGTTTGCGCCAGTGCGGGAAAAACTTTTAAATTAAACTTTAAACGCAGTTGATACAGCAAAAAATAATATAAAACCAACCCAAGCATAAAAGTGCATAAAATATCACTTTGTATGCAATGTTTTATTTTGGGTAAAAAATACCATAAATGAAGCATATTGGGTCAATGACGGTGTTTCATAAACCGCACATGTCGCATAGGCCTGGCAGTGCAATTGCATTGTTGGACATTTTACACATGTTTGCTGTCGCTTGTTTGATATTAACATCAATTTATATTTATTCTTGTGCTTCGTTAATATTTGAAATCCTCGTCAATGACTCGGAGAGTCATTTCAATTCAGTTACCCGGGCAACTTCGTTTTCCCAGAAGAAGTCAAGCGTTAAAAGTGCTTCCAATTAACTACACAGAGATTTTAAGGCAATCAAAGAAAATACGGAATAACTTTTTTTGTGCTGAATTCTAATTAAAATCATCTTAAAGAAATAAAACGGTTGCTAAGCCTCAAAGTTTTGCTTGAATGGTCAATGGTTTCTCCCTTTTTTATTTTCCAACACAATTGATTTGGATTTGCTTGTTTTCTAGGCACACAACTAAATTGGTTTCTAATGCTGGGGGGCATGTGAGAATGTGCCTCAATTCAATAATGTTATTAGCCGAGGACCAATTTCAGTGAGTGTTTTTGTTTGCGGCTTCTTTCGGGCCTCGTTCGCCCATTTACAGAAGAGGAAACACTTTGCCGCCCACATTTGGGCTTACATTGTTGTGGAGCACTTTGCGCTCATTTCATTGTGATGGATTTTTATTGTGCGGGCTTAAGCCTGTAAAGTGCATTATTCTCAAATTGAAATCTATACTCCGAACACATCAAACACGCATTCGACCTACTGTGCATTAATTGTGTACGCCGCTAATTAGTTGTCCAATTAGTGCATTTTGCAACTGACTTGGCTATCATTTGACCATCTAGCAATATTTCGCACAATGGCGGCGATAATGAGCTCACATTGACTGCACAATTTGACTGATCAAACGTATTATATCTGCCCTGCCTTCACTTGGACTGGCCTTAATGCGCGCTGTCATCTTCATGATTGATGCGAGGAGTTCTTTTTGTGATTGGAATTTATCTACGCTTGATTGGTTTGACTTTTTTCACTGCAACTCGATTAAAGGCCAAGTTTATTGAGAATCATTTTGATTAAAAGAGTTTTTTCCTGATTGACATTTATGGTTAATAAATTGGAAGAACAGGAAATGGCGGTTAATCATAATGAAATCAAGAAAATTGACTGTAAAGTATAATTTCATATTGAACCAGCTGAACGCCGCAACTTCATGTAATTGTACACATATATATATCCAAAATTTTGCGGGGTATATTTTTCTAGGATCTCGAAAATTCCTGAATTATATAAAAACTGTATCGAACCGAATTTTTCGTCGTACTCCGTATGGGGCTTAAGCCAAAAATGTAAAATTTGCTAGCTTTCAATGGTAAATTTACTCATAAAGTCATTGCCCGTGGGCTAGAGAAAGTGCGAGAAAAACTATTATTTTACGCTAAATTGAGTTTCAGCAGCTAACCGTTAGCAATCAACGAACTTCACACAGACTGAAAAATGGTTTTGTTAGACTTTCGACCGAAAAGGGGAGTGGAATTTGTCACAGTTGTTGACCCACCCCATCCCAGAATATTTCTGTCTGTGCAGTTCATCAGACGAAGAGCCTACGGCTCATTTAAGCCATAGTATTGAACCAATACGAGCACATCGAAATTCCAATAACAATTGACAGTTATGATTTTTTGTGCAATGCAGATTGCAATGGCCAGAGAGACGAGAAAAAATCTTTATGAATGAAAATGAGTTTGCAGGTCTACAAGTTGTGAGGACAATTGAATTCAATTGAATGGGAGGTAAAAAAAAATAGAACCGATTGGATTTTGGGTAAGCCGAAAGGCAGCTACACTTTTACTCCCGAATATTTTGAGTTTTATATAAAAATAAAATTATATGTCAATTAAGCAAAACTAATTGAAACCATCTAAGAAGACAACAATTGAAAACACTAATAGCGCATTTTAAATTTAAGGTTCTTTACACACTAAACAGGGGAAAAGGGATTCAAAGAGTTTTTTAAACATAAGTCACAGGCAAAAGAAAACATTTTTTACCCTTTTAAGAAAATACCATATTTATTAAAGTAATCAGATAGTATTCTCTTATAAGAGTAAAAAAGGTACCATCTTTATTAAAGTAATCAGCAAAATATATATTGCATACAAAGCATTTTTTCGGAGCTTCGATTCGTGGTTCGAACTGAACGATGGTTAAATTTCGGATATGGGCATTTCCGCGGGTCGCGAACGTACGTTTGTACGCTTTTGATGCACAAAAAAGACTAAAAAAGACAGAAAACAAAAATTATTCCCACTTTTATTTTTGCGATTTGATAGCATTTTGTTAGATCTGTGTTTAGTGCAAAACACGGGGTTTATCAAGTTTTAGATTTCATAATACTAGCAATAAACAAGAGGTCGCGAACGTACGCGGTATAGAAGTCGACTTTGGCTTAACCTAGTGAAATGCAAAATTCTGCGAAATGGAACGGAATATTCTAAAGCGATTACTTTTTTTTAAAGAGGATTAATGTAGCTTTCTATCTAGCGTTTACACCGAAAAATATCTCGATTGGTTTTTTTTAAGGGTACTGTATACCTTCAGAAAAATTTTTTTTTGATTTTTTTCTAATATGCTTAAACGTTCTATTAGGATTTTATAAACATCCTGCAAAACTTTCAAGCTGATCCGAAACTCAGTTTTAAAGATATAAACAAAAACAAATATTTTTTCCGACCCTTTTATCTTTAAATCTAATCTTTAAATGCGATTATCTCGGAACCACTTTTTCCAAAATGGTTGCAAAGATTTAAAGAGTACCTATTGACCGATTTTCAAATTCTTTCCCTTAAGTTGCTCCTAATACCCACCATTCTGGTGTGAACTAAGACATTTTTGATCGGTCAACAAATAACGGAGCTAGGACCAATATAGTGGGAAAAAATAGTCAATTTTCGAAATTTTGATTCGAAACCCCATACCTAGGTCATTTATTGACCGATCCAAAATATCCTAGTTCACACCAGAATTACATTATTTCTTATTTTATTATTATTAATTGAAATACATTATTTTTTCGTGACGATTTCGAGTCCTTGTCGTGGGAAAGATTTGAGCTCCCTTTCGAGGATGTCAGAAATCGCTTAATTATTTGAAACACTTTAAAAAGCATCCAAATCGAGAAGATACTTTTCATCATCCTCTGAACTTTATATCAAGGACCCAAAAATATAAGTTTACTATAGAAGACGACTTATTGCTGTTTTTAACGTCATTTTAGAATTTAAAATAAAAACCCATTAAACATTCGTGCCGATTTCGCATCTATGGCGCACAAGAATGTGTTTACTTTGGTTAGCTGCACCAAAAATTTAAGTTTGGAACTGCAATTTTCTTTTCCTTGGTTGGGTTTAAGGATCAGTTCATAGTTTCAAAAAGGCGAGTTCAAACCGGTTTGTCAATCCATACGGGATCAAATCAATCCCAAATGAGACTAGGTATATTTAGTAATTTGAATAATTTTAACAGACGGTTTTCTATACTAGAATGTGTTAATTATTTAAGTACATCCCAGAACAAAATATACTTGAAATTTTAAGTACAAAACGGTATAAATTCTATCCCGATCAGTGTAGAACTCTGGCGGTCGTTTTTTTCTGAGAGCATGTGCCTTTGTTTTAAATTTGTGGCTAACTTTAAACTCGAATAAAAAAAGCACAGAAACAACAACAAAAATTTATAAATTTAATTTAACCATTGAAAAAGCCGTTTGTTAATGAAAAAGCCGCTTGTTATTGTTACAGTATTTGTGTAATATAGTTTTTTGTAAACCTTTCAAAAATGACAACTGAAGGTATCCTGTTCGAACCATATTCGCTCTATTATCGATGACGATAGTATAAATATGATCCAGAGAAATGTAGGATTGGAGAACTTTTTGAATGATAGCAATCAGATTACACAGAATTTCTAAATTTCCCTGTATGAGTCGTTGGAAAACTACTTAATTTCGTGAACCGAACAGGATCTAAGGAGTTCAATTCCGCACCTGTTTGCAATTTTAGTTGTTATTGCCTTAGGTGTTAGGTATATTAGCTAGAATTGTGGACCACTTGAAATCATTTTAATAATTATTTATTCATATTATAAGCTTCCACAAAATTCATTTTAGGAATTGGAAGTTAGCTTTTATAAAAATATATTGAAGCACAGGTTAGGTTAGCACAATATTTTGGCGAAACTTGAGCATAGTCGAAGAATGTTTTGGTAGGGGCATTAGAAAAAATTTCATTATTATGGTTTTACTCTCTCTCCAACCAGGCTAGAGGAAAACACCGACATGACATGATTTTAGCACGACAGCAAGTTAAAACAAATTATCTACGCGTTGAGGTCTTGCTATTGACCTCCAGTTTGACCAACTTGGAAACAAATTTATTGACGAAAGTTATTGTGGAAAACACAGCGCAACATCTTAACAAGTTTAAGGATTTTCGTCGACGGATTCCGGTACGTTGTTCCCCTCGATTATATTGAGAATCATTTCCGGAGTGATTTCGTCCTCTTTTGCGCATGCATTGTAAATCCTTTCAAATATCGCTCTGCGAAGTGCCACCTTATTCTTTAAATTATTACGAGTTGACAAAGCCGCATTCTGGTCATTAGTTAAATTTTGCTCGATATTAGGTTCCCGTACATTATCCTTCAGTGGGTTTGAGCCTTGCTCAAAGTTATTGCTGTTGCTGGTAGGCGACATTGGCGCAATGGATTCCGTATTTTAGTTCAACTTTTTGTTAAGTAAATTCCAGAAATATAATATATATTTTAGTTTTTTAGCTTTATATGTGTTCACTCGAGACTCACAATATTACTGAAAATAAAACCCACATAGCTCACTGGGAAACTGGGACAGGAGCCAAAGTGTTAAGTCACAGCCTACTGTTGAGACTAAAAGGAGACATTTTAATTTGCTTCCTTATTTCCAGAGTTGAAAAAGGTAAAATGAGACGAATGCTGCGCCAGGATCAGATGACTTTATCTAATAGCTGCACAGCCGAAGGTCCCCAATCGGTCAGAATATGGGTCTCAAAAGAAATTATTTGAGTTAAAACTTAACAAAGGAACAAGTGGTGCTATCAGGAAAAAGTACGAACTGGAAACGACGACTACACACGTTTCAACTGTACACGGCAAACGCAATCTGTTTGAATTAGAGTTAATATCGAATCTCTTCTCAGATTCTTAGATCAACGGAGCAGAGTCCAATTCAATTTAAATTAATTTAATTTAAGAAACTTTAGAAAAAGTCCTCAAAGGCATTTTATCCGCAATCAGTTGATCGTCATTACTTACCGAAAAAAGGCCATGCCAATGTTGCCAATAGCAAAACTTAATCCACAATCCAAGTATAATACAATTTGCAATTTGTATTCTAAATGGTGAATTCTCTCTCCCATTTAAATTTCCTTTGACCCTAATCTTTACACATGCCCTTCTAGTTCCAATTGGCTTCCAACAATGAAGCTTAAATAATTTATTTTTAGTCAATTTAATTTGCTGGCAACACAAAGTTTA
Organism: Lordiphosa clarofinis; assembly: GCA_018904275.1. NCBI lineage: Eukaryota > Metazoa > Arthropoda > Insecta > Diptera > Drosophilidae > Lordiphosa > Lordiphosa clarofinis. The sequence continues at coordinate 269,005 of JAEIGQ010000177.1, forward strand.
ATCAGTTCCAGCGTGTCATTTGGACATATAATATGTTCTCTCCTTACTCCTGCCTGGGCACAAATCCTTTTCTACTCCAACCCCCAAGATGGCCCAAACTTGACGACTGTCATTTGTCCTGCCTAATTCGGCATGTGACCAAAGTCATTAGGCATTGACTTTCGGGCAACTCAGGGATCAATGCGTACGTGGAGTGCAGGGCCACCCAAACAATCTCACACATGTTTACATTTAATCCACTTTTATTGGAGCTTTGTGGGCTCGGGCCATGACCCATGAGGCTCTGCCTCAGTTATTATGCTGATTGTGTTGACACACTCGCCCGGCTGTTTGTTTGCCAACTTTTATGTTTGTTGCCCAGTTTGGTCACTAAATTTTTGATAAGCTCCTAGGTGAGCCATATACCTTGACCAGAACTATCGAAAGCAGCACCCAATGACGTCCGAAAATAAATAAAAATTCAATTTTATTTTGATAAAGAAATCAGTTGTTGGGCACGTGCCTTGAATGCAAACCTAATCCTTTCTTGTATGACGAATTGATTACTTTGCGGAAAGCAAAGTTTCCAGCAAAGTTTTAAACACTTTCGACAGCTGTCAAGTGTTTCTTACACCAACTTACAAATAGTTTGGGATAACCTTTTTAATTTAATCAATGCCCAGGACTGTGTGTGTGAAATTGAGAGTCCTGGGAAACTTTTTGACATTTTTGTTGTTGTCAAAAATGAAAGTCAGCCAGAGTCAAGTTGGTCATAAATGTCAGAAAATGTCAAATGTGCTGTGACATGACACTTCTTGAATTGTGTGAAATTTTTGAAGAGAATTTGCGCAGTCACTGGGCTTAAAGGGACTGAAAGCCTTTACCCTGTCCATTCAAGGCATACCAATTGGTGTTTGGCAATTGCTCTAATGGAAGCATTACCCGCACATAATCCTCAATGAAAAGCCTTTGGCCTAAAGTGGGCTTTAGTGCAGGCTTCGCCATGCAGAAGAGCTGCCAATTATTTGAGGAAGATGTTTAGAATTTAAAGCGGACTTAAAGCAGGCAAACATCCATACCAAATATGAACAATCAATCTGTCCAATTTAGATTTTCATTTTTGATATTTTGTAGCTCTTCTCTATTTTTGCACTTGTTAGCTTCCGTTTTCGCTTTGGGTCCTGCTGCTGCTGCTACTGCAGCATTCATGTTTGAGCAAGTGCCATGCGAATGTCTATGTAAATACATGTATGTGTGCATATTTGACAAGCAGTTTATGTGACATTGTCTTCGTTGAGTTAGCAAGTCACGGAAATTACAGCAACTATTTTGATGGCAGCTGTTTTTGCCTGTATCCTGGAAATGGAATTTTTGTGAGTGAAACGAGTAACAATTGTTTAATATGCAGAAGACACAATCATGTATTTAATTTGTTAGATTTGCTTTGAATAAAATGTTGCATGCGCAGAATATAAATTTACTTTTTTAAATAAATAAAAAAAATTGAAAGCAAAATCGAAAAGATTTAATTTTATGTTTACACTGTTTTTATTGCCCACATGCGTTGCTTCTTATATACAATCTCTCTCCGGTGTGACCATTATTTAATTTAAAAATTACGAGAATAATCGATATATCTTTACAAATTCACGTCATGGTAAATATTTTTAATTAATTCCAAAGACAATAAAAAAATACACAGAGTAAACATTTTAACCATAATCAAAGCATCATTGTTTGTGCCGCTTTTGCTTTGCTTGAGGTAACTACAAGCTCAAGTACTCACTCGGATTTACTAAATAAAATGAATGAGCGTCATGTTCGGGCCTGCTACGAGCGAAGCCCTTTTCGACGATAGCTTTGTCATTGTTAAGTCACTGATTGGCCACTATTCAGACAATGCTAAGACACAGTTAGGTCATTAATTATCCACTGTTAAGTCACTGTTAAGCCTCTTATTAGTCACTGTTAAGCCACTGTTAAGTCACTGTGAAGTCACTGTTAAGTCACTGTTAAGTCACTGTTAAGTCACTGTTAAGTCACTGTTAAGTCACTGTTAAGTCACAGTTAGGTCACTGTTATGTCACTGTTAGTTATGTCACTGTTAAGTCCTCTTACCATTCTCCCACTCCACAAACACAAAACCCACCTACTGCTAGTCACTGTTTATACACTGTTAAGTCGCTGATTATTCACTGTTTAGTCACTGTTTAAATACTGTTAAGTCACTGCTTAGTCACAGTTAAGTCACTGTTCAGTAAATGCTGTCACAGTTTAGACACTGTTTATCCACTCTTTACTCACTGTTAAGTTACTAATTAGCCACTGTTAAATCACTGATTAGTCAATGCTAACCCCTCTTCCCACCCTCCCACTTCACAAACATAAAACCCACCTACTCCAAATTGTAAAAGCGGTTGACTTTGCAAATACAAAATGCAAAGACAAGACGAATTCAAAACCCTATATCCAGAGACAAAATGTTTCTAGTTTTAGTCCCCCAGTCAAACGTCCGTCAAAGAGCTTTGCTCTAATAATAAAAAATATTATAAATATTTTGCATGACAAATACTTCGCTTGGTTATTTTCAACAAAAACTTCAAATTAAGTTAGATTAAGAGAAACCTCAGGCAAAAAAACTGTACCATAGTTTACAAACAAGTAAAGTTGGGCACAAGAAGCCACCAGCCATTGAAAAAGTGAGAGAAAAACTATTATTTTACGCTAAATTGCGTTCAACGACAAAAGCCCCACACAAACAGCCGGACACAGCCTGGACAGATGAATGGATGGATGGCTGGCTGGGGCAAGAGGTGGGGGTAGTTGGTGGACTTTATCACAGTTTTTATGCCACCAACGTTCAGGATATTTGTGTGCAGTTCATCAGGCGTAGAGCCGGCCTACGCCTCATTTAAGCCAAAGTATTTGAAACAATGCGATGGACAGTTATGAGTTTTTGTGACTGCAATCGATCGTTGATTGGAAAAAGTAGAACCAAAGAACAAGAGGATATCGGATTATAAGAATCCTTTTTAGCAGTTTTCGCCCACTTCATTGAATTTCGATGGGTACCGTCATCGTGTGGCAACACAAATGACATAACTCTGACAGCAATTCGCTGTCAGTCAGCCATCATCAAGTTGGCCACTAATGAAAGGCATTGCCTATAAACAAACAGCGGGTAGACACAGAGCACACTCATGCCACTTCGGCGACAGAGTTGTCGTTCGCGTGTCAGCCACAAAATTGCATTTGTTTTTGGGTCGAAAATTTACGCGACCAACTGTGTAGGCATAGAACTGTAACGTTGTTCGCTTTTAATTAAAACTGTGCTGAATTTAGTGGCAACAACAAAACCCGAAACCTTCATCAGGGGCTCAGCGTTTTATTTACTTATTTATTAAATTGTTTAGAATAGATTTGGTAGGTAAATCAGCGTGCGTTGTAAGTTTCCCAGTTTAATTAAAGCATTTAGTTTTGGGGCAAGTTAGACTCAACTCTGTCACAATTTTCTATGCATAATGCATAGCGTAAGCCACACGCATCTTAAGTTTAGCCACAAGTAAGAAAAGTTTTGAAAGCAAGTTTTTGCTTACTTCTTTGGTATGTTGACAAAATTGGCTTGAAAATGACTTTTGCATATTTTGTGCTACCGCAAAATGAATGCATGTATAATTTGCACTTTTTCCTGATAAAGTTTTACTAGATGTTGCAGTTATGGTAATACTTTTTAGTTGCCTTGCTATTAAAATTAATATGTGTAAATAACATTTTGTCAAAAATAAATTTAGATGTACGAGGGTAGGTTGAAGGTATATAATTTTCAAGCCAAAAAAATGAGCACTTGAAAAACACAATCGAAACGAATTTGCACCAAATTATACCAATAATTAATATTCAAAATTTTTTGGTTCGATTTCTATAGGGAAAACTTCTGGTTCGGGCATTGGTTCGTCCCATTTATAATATACAAATAATATACAAAATAACATTCCGATTCGCTTCAATTGAGATCTAAGTTAATGATGATTTAAAAAACGAAAGGCTAAAATATGTCGGAGTTCCGGATACTAAGCTTAAAACAGAGTACAGAGACCTTTAAGCAGTTTCAGAGCACGAAAAGTCATTTGAGGTAAAAATGAATCCTAAAAAACAAAAAAGTGTGCTGAGATAGCTAAAAAATGCCATAAGCGCCAAAAAAAAAATTCATTCTCTATAGCAGCTGTGATTTGTAATGTATGTGTGTTGGAGTATTACTGTATGACATCGCGATGAAGACAACGAGACGTATTTTAGGAGTCAACCGAAATACGCAAAAGCCAAATGATGAAGACAACGAGAAACGTTAACCGAAATACCTAAGAACTAACCGAAGTAGGAACGAGACAACGGAACAAAATTCGAGGAAAGCAGAAAAGCAAAGGCACCAAGACGGGCGGCGAGCTGAGTGTCGAGAAGGGGCCTTAGACGAGGGCAGTGAAGTTGGGTTCGATCGTTTCATGGAGGAAGTCGTGTGCCGCACAGGTATGACAGGCCAACGAGGCGTAAGGGTCAATAGAATTTCAAGTCGGTTTTAATTTGGTTAAAGCTGTCTTCAAGTTGTGCCTAAATCGATGTAACAAACCTTTATAATACACTCAAGTTACTAATTTTACTAATTTATTGAGCTGGCCTCGAATCAACCTTAAAGGTGCCATGTTCTGTTTCGTAAACATTTTATGTGGATTTGAACTTGATATAGAATGTTTGAATATGCCAGTACTTTGTATAAGTATGTCAAGGATAGCCAGGAAGTAACCGGGTGTGTCTCACCTTGTGCGAAAAAACTTAAGCACACTCCCCAAGAGATTGAGAGAAGCTTGGATTGGCTCTTTAGGATTGCATAGTACATTTTACACTTCAATTTACATGTCAAGGACTAAATTTACACCGATTTGTTATTTGTTTTCTTGAATTACCTTTGAATCAATTCTAAATATTAACAAGTAAGAGTGATGCCGTCGAGTGCCTCAAAAGCAAAATACCCTGAACCAAGCAAAGTGGTTGCTATGGCTTTAAATTCCTAAGTTAATGTTGGGTTAACTTCTTCGACTGAATGTATTTTTGTGCGCCATGACTTGCTTCTCATATTTTTATTAAGTTTCCTTTTTTATAAGACCTTTTTTATACCCTTGGAGAGGGAATATTGAATTAGTCTGGATGTTTGTAAGGCAGAGAAGGAGCATCTCTGACTACATAAAATAAATATATTCTTGATCAGCATGACGAGCTGAATTGATATAGCCATGTCCGTATGTCCGCCCGTCCGTCCGGCCGTCTGCCCATCTGTTTCTATGCTATCTCCTCCGTCAATTTTAAAGCTATCGTAACCATACTTTGCACGAAGTCTTTTGATACAAATACGCTACACATTTGTCGGAACCGGCCAGATCGGATGACTACAGCATATAGTTTTAGTGAGAAAAACTTTTTTGTTTTCAATGGTATCGCTCCCAACGCTCGTATTTATAAGTTTTAAATGATTTTACATAATTTTACCAAGATTTGTCGAAATCGGATAACTATATAGTCTAGCTCTAAAAGATAGGTCTGAAAAATAATCTTTCATATCTCAAGCTCCAAGGGTATATAACCTTCGGTCGAGCCGAAGTTAGCTTGCCTCTATTTCTTTAAATAGATATTGGGCCTAACTTAATATATAATTATACTAGCAAATAGCCCGTCACGCTTCGCTGCGCCTTCAACAGTATATAACCAACGCACACCCACTTACTTCAGGCCCACATCCCATCCACTTCCCGCACATTTTCCACCCACATCCCAACCACTTTCCGCCCACTTCCCATTTACATCCCACCCACATCCCACCCACTTACCGCCACATTCCACCCACATCCCATCCACTTCCCATTTCCATCCCACCCACTTCCCACCAACACCCTATCCACTTCCCGCCCACTTCCCACCTACATCCCACCCACATTCCACCCACTTGCCACCCACACACTTCCCGCCATCTTCCCGTCCACTTCCCGCCCAGTTCCCATTAACATCCCACCCACATCCCTCCCACTTCCTGCCACAATTCACCCACTTTATATCCTTCCAAAACAACTTTCCACCCACATCCCATTCACTTCACAGTGAGCATCCCGGCGATATATCCAACATCGGAAAATTAAAAACAAAATAAATTCTCATTTTGACCTTACAATCCGAGTTTCAAGCCAATCGTATGAAAAATAGTTTTTGCATGCATAAATTTCCGGCCATTTTCCTCGTGGGCGGCTTTTCCGATATTGAAAAATCACATATCAAATTAATTCGCATTTTGTCTTTACAAAACGCGTTTCAAGCCAATCGGATGAAAAATAGTTTTTTCATGCAGAATTTTCCCGGAATTTGTCGACCGTCTGGTTAAATTTTCCAACTTCGGAATATAACATTTTAAACTATTTCGTATTCTATACTTTCAAACCGAGTTTCAAGCCAATCGTATGATAAATATTTTTCTGGATTCAGAATTTTCCGGCCATTTTCCTCGTGTGCGGATTTTCCAAAATCGGGAATAATATGCTTACAACTTATGTTTTGTTATGTGTAATTTTGAAAATGAATTTGGCGCTAATCGCTGGCAACTAAAGTTTCGCCCATACAACCTTGACCACCCACTTTCCACCCAGGGGCGGTGAATTTTCCGGAAGATTGGTATGCAGTTGTTGAATTTTCATATAGATCTTTGAAAATGAGTTTGAACTTGATCGGATGAAAAACAAAAAAGTTTCATACAACAGCTTTCTGCGAATTTCCCACATTTGCCGACAGAATTTTCCAAAATCCGTTCTTAGTACTCACTTTCAGCATAAGATAAAACTAATGTGAAAATCTCATCTTCCTATCTTTTATGGTTTAGGCTGTGCCACGGTCACCAGTCAGTAAGTCAGTCAGTCAGCCAGTCAGTTAGGTTGAACTTTTTTATATATATAGATAGTATACAGTGCAACACATAAATTGGTTACGCCTTCCGACACCAATATTTTTTAAGAGCACACCGAAACTAAAAAAATCCCCAAGCGACTTGGCCCGTAAAGGTACTTTTTTGATACCCAACATATTTTCACCCCAAACTGTCCATATATCATAAACCGTTTTGAATTTTGTTTTTATATCTTTGCCAAAGTTAAAGATATAAACTAGAGGAAAAAAAGTCATGAACAGACTGATCCAAAAAATTGGCATCTAGTGCTTTAAAAGTGCAAAAACTTCGGAACAAGTGAAATTTTTTCATGTTTTTTGCCAAAAACTGCTAATTTACTGGAAATTTGAAAAACCTTTCTTCTGCGAAATTATCCCAAACAAAAATATTAACAAATCTCTAGTACACGCCAGCTTCATACGAACACCCCTTCATACCGTTTTGATACTATAAAAGTTATTTTTTCTAGATAGCACTTTGAGAAAATTTTTCACACAATATTTTGTGTGCCTCCTACATACTCGGCCAGAGCCACAGTCTCACATACACACCAATACACACCAATGCAATTGCAATGAACAAAATTTCTGAAAATTTTTCACACGCGTGTGAAAAATATGGTGTGAAAAATTTTCTGGATCTTTTTTACGTGTTAATAACATGAAAAAAAATTATATTTTCTTCCGTAAAAAATTGTTAGTAACACGTGTGAAAATAAAAATTTTTTTCATTTAAGTTTATTATCATGGCAGAAAAATATCTTTTGAGCATTTTACGAACCCCTGATTAAAATCAAGAAATTTGTACCTTATAAGCAAAATCTTAGTGTTTGGTTTTCTCTAATTGTATGCACCATAACAAATTGTACAAAATGTTGTAGTTCCAAAATGCCGTGGGTAAAATATTTAAATGCTTTACTAAACTTTGGGCAGAATTAACAAAATGAAAACAGTTTACGACTAAAATTTCGCTTGGTAAAATTTATGCTTCTTTTCATTCATATCAGTGTTGTTTTCACAATTGTAAACAAAGCTTAGCGAACAAAAATCTGTAAACTAAAAACAGATTTGTGTAACAAATTGTATTAACTCTTGCAATGCCCCAGAGTAGAACTATTATTACGATTTTGGTTAATTTAAATAGTAGCTGCACGTCCATTAGCAGGAAAACATGAGCTGCATTTATAATTAAAAGCATTTATCAGCTTACCATGTTTATTTACATTCACCTACTCGCATCTGTTTTAAGTGTTTATTTTACACACATCCTACATATAATGTGCGAAGCAAAATTGAAGAGGAGATAACACATTATGAAATTGTATACCAATTGTAATTGCGTATGCCTGCCAACCCGCTTGAAATAATTACACAATGGCAGCAAAATCTCAATTGAAATGTGCAAACACGTTGGGCGTATTTCCATGAGATGTTAATTAGTAAGATTTCAGTAGTTTCAACATGGACAGGAAGTTCTCGTTTCACATTATCGGGGAGAGGGAATAACAATTTTGTAAGTTTAATTTATAAATGCAAAATTCATTTGAAATAATGAGTATATGTAGGTGCAAGCAATTGAATGACTCAATTAGTTTTACAACTCTCGGCTTACTGCAAAGCATTTGTTAAAGTTTCGACTGGCGCCAGGAGCTGTGAATAATTTTAATTGATTAAGAAACATTAAAAACGTGGCTTTCAAATGTAAAAGTATCCAGGAGCAAAATGTTCTGTTTAATTTCTCTATTTTCCTTGCAAAACATTGAATGAGAATTGGGTCACCCATCGCCTGTCAGGCCAGCTGTCTACAACTCGGTGTATTCGCCCGCCCTGTGCTTCATCTGAGACATGTCGCTGTTTTGCGATCCCGTTGACCGCGAGACTTTTGTCACCGACTTTGTCTGGGCATGTGACACGTTCCATTGGGGTTCATGTGGGTGAGAGTTGCCGGTACTGTTAACAAGGCGTTGCCTTTCACGTGGATTTTCAGCAACGAAAAACCATCAAAAGGTGGAAAGCACTGTGATTAGCCGACAAGCACGTATACCACAGAGTTGGCCCACAGATGTTGCTGCCTTCAATCAAATGTCAATTACTCTGAAGATTATCAAGGATTTTGAGGTGTAGTATTTTTTCGCGTTAAGAGTTTAGTTTTTTTCAGTTTGTTTTACAAAGATGCCTTGTTGATTTCTTTCAGCCATGTCAATGAGTCAATTGAGTCAGAGAATGGGGGATGCCTTCTTTAATATAAATTGGTAATCCATAAGGATAACTTCTCTTTTGCAATCAGTCTAATATGATACAACAAATTGAAGGTAGTGCATCCGAAAGTGCAGTTCAGTTATTGTATTTTTTGTACAAAGCCAAATCCATCCAGTTTCTTCCATTTAGCACAGTATGGCATTCGTCCTTAGTCAGTCCTGGGTTTCCAATGTATGCCATCCTCAGTTCCTGTAGTATCGGACATCTGACCAGAAAGTGCTGAGTGTCTTCCCGTTCTCTCAAATTGCACAATGTGCAAAGACTGTCTTCGGCTTGGTGATGCGGTCTGTAGTTAAGCTGGAGCATTTCCACTCGAGCCTTGAAAATGTACGAAATCATGTTTGATCCAATAGCGTCTTGAAATTAGTTATTTTTAGCCATGTTGTCTTAACTTTGGCAATTCAGTTTCGCATAGTTGAGTATAGTGAGTATGTTTTAAGAAGATAGTTTTGTTGTTGTTAAATAGAGTGGTTGGAGACCAAAAAAAATTTTAATATTTTTTATGTGCTGAATTTCTGGAAATTCGTAGGAATATACTATTTTACAACAAAGAATACGAAAAAAATTATTTTTAACAGAAAAAAACTCGAGTAAAAACTAGTACTTTTACTTATAGCTCTAGAGCAGTGGTGCCCAAAAAGCCAGAAGTCTATCCCATGGGATAAAAACTCATTTTCATTGCTTTTGAACTCACGTTCTTTAAGCAAATCGTACTTTAAACTCTTAATTGAGTCGAAATGACATCCGCCTTTATAAGTCCTGACCGTCCACTTCAGTATAGGTATTTTTCTTGAAGAAAAATAAGCCTTTGTGGACTATGATGTGTGGATTGGAGCGTTGTCCTGTCATCTATCTTCGCAAAGATCGTCTGCAAAATATATTTATTCACTTTCCAGCAATTGAATATGGATATCTGCGTTTGTTCTTGTTGGAATAAAACATAGCACAGACTTTCCTGCATATTCGGAGTACGCCTACATCATCAGTGGATCACCGCCGTGATTTCATCCGACTTCGTTATACCCGTTACTCATGAAAAAACATGTTTAACAGTGTTTCTGCGTTCCTTAGGGGTGACCATCCGAAAAGTTTGCAATATTTTATTGCTTTGCTCATAACTTGAGAACCGTTCATCCGATCTTTATTATTTCTTCGGCAAATCGATTCATTTGGCTAATTACTAACTATCTCTAGAAGGTACGAATCGTCTATTTTCAAAACTGTAGGAGATATAACGTTTTTTCCAAATTGCGGGGCGGGAGGGGGCGTGGCCAAAATTTGAAACAAACTTGATCTGCCTGCAAGTATAAGAAGCATTTGTCCCATACATGTCAAACCTCTATCTCTTACCATCTCTGAGATCTAGGTGTTCATACAGACAGACAGACAGACGGACGGACGGAGAGACGGACATGTCTATATCGACTCGGCTGTTGATGCTGATCAAGAATATATATACTTTATATGGTCGGAAATGATTCCTTCTGCCTGTTACATACATTTGCACGACTTTAGTATACCCTTTTTACTCTACGAGTAACGGGTATAAAAACGAGAAGGCCAAGCTAACTTCGTCTTTGCCGAAGTTTTAATACCCTTGCAAATGTTTTAATAAATCAGAGTTTATAAACTTCAGCATTAAATCAAACAATTTTTCTAAATAAATAGTTTCTATGGCAGCTATAAGATATAGCCATCCGATTTTGTGCAAAACTTCCGAATCTGTGTAAAATGTTTAACTTGCATAATCGCTGAAGTGGGGGACATTAACATTAAAAACAAAAAAATTTTTTCACAAAGACCCACTTTTCGACCGATAGTTCCTATGGCAGCTGTAAAATATAGTTATCCGATCCGGTTGGTTCCGACATATTAGCAGTGTGCAGTAAAAAGAAGACTCTGTGCTAAGTTTCAGCTCGATAGCTTAAAAACTGAGAGACTAGTTATACAGACAGACGGACGGACAAAGCTCAATCGACTCAGTTTGTCGCCCTGATCAAGAATATATATAGTTTATGGGGTCGGAAACGAATATAGAAATATGCGTTGCAAACTTCTGGCCAAAATTATAATACCCTTTGCAAGGGTATAATAACGTTACGGAGTTCTTTGGTCTTTGTCAGCAAACTTCAGACGATCTTTAAGGTGGCGTCGGTACTGCCACTCGGGAACTATGTTACAATTATTAGTAAAAATTTGATGGACCCTTTTTCTACTGACATTGAGCTCTAAAAGACGTTTAATGCTGGAAGAAGGCAATTGCTTGATTACCTTCGATGTTGCGCTTAATCTGAGCATAGGAGCTTTCATTTTTTAGAAATTAGCAGAAATTAGATTAGATACCCTCGCATTCCTCATCTGATAAATGTGCTCCAGGTGGCATTCTTAGGAAAAAGTTAAATTTTTATATGCAAAAGTATTTTAAACATTGATAAAAACAACAAATCATATGTTCCGATATTATTGAGGAAGAGAGAGAAACGAACACATATCATAGATTATCATAATGATTTATTTGTTCCATCGGTCAAAAAGTTTTGATATGAATCTAGCTGAATTTTTGCACAATAGTACAATGGATTACAGCTCGCATTCTTTCGTTCACATTGGTCCAATGAACGTTCTTTGTGGTCATTGTGGCGCAATGAAGTTTGCTGGAGAAACGCCTGGACTGTGCGCCTTAATGACAAAGTAAAATTGTCAGTATTGACTCCCGCAATTGAGATATTGCATTCATTGCTTCGAGAGGATGCAACAGAATTCCGACCGTTTCAAGCGAATGCTGTTAAAATGACTTTATTTGGGGCATTTTTATAACTTTAATGTAAACTCCTACATTCAGTTAAGCTTAAAGGTAACCCTCGTATAAGCAACACATCCTGACTATTCCCGGGGGCCCACTTGAAATTAATACCTATCTGTGTACGCGTCCTTGAGAATGATTTAACTCTTGTTTGTGCTTTTCGATCGATAAAATCCATTAAATAAAGCCTGTTTGTGTTGAAAAATTTACGTACAGCAAATCCCTTGCTTAATACTTTGATTTCGTTTTAATCTCTGCTTGCGCCTCTTTTCTAACCATTTTGTCGCTAATTGAAACAAATGAGATAATGAAGGTCATAAAACAAATCCAACTTGCACTAAAATAGTTCATAAACTAAGGCAGCAGCAAAGTTGCTTGGCTCTGTCTTCTGTTTCAACAATTCATTTCCGCTCTGTTGCTCCAAGGTCCAAAGACGTAAAGTACGAGTACTCGCTCTTCTGCGGCTTGTTGTGAATTATGCCAGCAGCCATAAAGCGCACAGCGGGGGATTTTTACTATTTTTGCTGTTTATTTTGTTTGTTTTTTTTTGTTTTTGTGCATAATTAAAAGCAATTTAGTGTACCTCCGCCACTTCAGGACAAGCACATGGGGCCACTTGTTAGAGGAAGCAGCAGCAGCAGCAGCTAACTTCTGCTCAGTGTCTGGACCTCTCTGAGTGTCTAATGAAATTAGTCATACAAGTGGAAAGTGGCAAGTGGACTTATTTATGATAAATTATGACTTTACAAGAAAGTATGAAAGGGAATGTAATAATAAGAAAGAACTGAAAGAATTTTGTAAACTCATGAGTCTTGAAAATGTACCGAGTGACTTAGCAATGCATAAAGCAGGCACCTGGCTGCTCCTTTCCTGGCATCATTCAGGTCAGCACTTTGTTTGATTGCAGTCATTAATTTTGGTTCATTGAGTTTTTCCACTTAATTGTGGATTTTAAAACCAAATTAAATGCACTCGCTCAATTGTCTAGTTGAGTTCACATTTCCACTCATTGATTACTGATTTCTGAATTTTATGATTTTTTCTCAGTTAAAAGTTGAAAAACATATTCTGTGATTCAAAATGCATCAGCAAATTTAATTATTGCACTTTTGTAAATTTTAAAGCTTTATTTTATCTTAAATTATTTCATACCCTACAAAATTGGAAAAAGGGCAAACAAGGCTGAGCCTGCAGCCTGTAGGTAGATCGAAGATATATTAGCAAGATTCATTATATAATTTCAATAGCATTTAAACTTGTATATTAAAATTTCCGAACTTTTGTTCATATTTTCACTTAACGAACAAGTCTCGTTCAATGGTAAATTTATCAACGCATAGTTTCTATGAAACTTCTACTCTTGATTTTATCGTTTTTGCTGTTTTACCCTTTGCTTTTGCTTTTGTGTAGCATCAATTTGAACTTTGCTGCGGTTTTTGGCTTGCCCTTTTAAACCGAAATACCACAGACTGAAATTGAAGAATGGCCAACAGTCGTTTGCTGTTAGTTGCTGTTGCGCAATTTGTTGCCTGGCATTTTTGGTTGTTTTTATTTTTGTTTTGTTTGGTATTGATGTGTGGCATACATTTGTTTCGGTGTAAATTAATTGCCAGTTGGCGTGTGTAAGTGAATTTTTCGATTCAATGCCACGGTTTATTAAAATGCACCCCTTGGCTGGCTTTAGCCTGAAAAGAGGACAATGTGTGAAATCTGCTTGTCCCGCTGTGTCAGCGAATCCTTTGACTAAAGGAATGCCATAACCCACACATGAGTTGCCGGGGCAGCAAATGAAAGTGTCAGCTGGAGACAGAAAAGAGCTAGAGAGGGAAATTGCGAGTGTGTGTGTGTGTGAATGTGTCCTGGGATTATCCTAAAAGTCATGGCTTAGACAAATGTTGTACGCTCCACTTGGCTGGCATTAGCCGCTCATATTATGCTCAAGTGCCACGGGCGTACGCTGCGTATGAGTTATTTATTATTAATTTACGCTATTCACTTGAGTTGCTCAGCGCACACAAAGGCCAAAACAATTTATGACAAAGCACAAACAACTTTAAATCGAATTTAGAATATTTTAGAGAATTTAAAACTAAACCAAATACCTGAACTTTTCAACTCCAAATGCAATTTCTCAATTCCCAGCCCACAGAACAGAACCCGTGAAATGGACCGCAATAATATTTGTACTTGGTTTTTCATTCTCCCCCAACAACTGACCTACATGCTGGCAGTGAAAGAGTAAAAGTCGCGTGTGTGTGTGTGTGTGGTTAGCTCCTTGAGTGTTGATAGCCTGCAAATTTATGTGCCTCTAACTAAGAGGATGGTCAGTTTATATTTGCTTTTTATGAGGGAGCGAACAGTTTTATTCACCTGCTCTTGTGGGAGCAACCAAACTGTGCACGGTTGGTGGGCTTAGATGAGGGAATAATACTTGTTCTTAGGTAAAATTTATAGAGAAATTAATTTTTGAAACACATTAAATGGTCATTTTTGTTTACAAACAAAACAGTAAAGGTCAAAATTTGTTTAAATTAGAATGGGGTTTGGGTTGTAAGTAGAGGTGGGCGCGGGCCGGGCTTTTTTTCGTGGCCCGCGGGCTTACACAGGCCCGGAGCGGGCCCGGGCCTTAAAATTAAGTTTCGTGCGGGCTTCGTGCGGGCCCGGGCCTTAGCAAAAAGGCCCGGCCCGTAAAAGCCCGAAATAGGCCCGTAAAAGCCCGAAATAGGCCCGAAAACAATTTTGATTTGTTCGCGCTATTTTTGTTTATGCTCGAATTAGAACCGCCATTTATCGCATTTTAATTGTTTATCGATACTACTATCGATTTGCTACATATTTTACTTGTTTGCTCACCACTAATTCAAAATTGGCGTCCTATTGTGAATATTTGCAAATATTTGCATTGTGGTCAAAAAAAATTATGTAAACTTTGCAGAGCTAGCACACTTGATTCCCAAATAATAACGGAGTTTAAAACAATGACCCTAAGCGCATTAGAAAAAAGGTTTCTTCCGGCAATCGCTCATTTGGTTGGGCTTTTCTTGAACCCTCCTTATAGAGATGAATTTCCTCTCAGAGGAAAAAAAGAGATAATGTGTGAGCTACGGTAAAAGCAATGCTCTCCGAATTTATAGGGGATCATGAATATAGTAGCGTTGATGATATAACTAATAACATAAACCCAAATAATTCCGAAAATGGAATGTTTGCTGAATTTTTAGACTTAAGTTATATAAAAAAACGAAAAGTTGGGAAAAACGCTATCGACATAGAGCTTGACAAATATTTGGCCTATCCAGCAGCTCCTGGCACACATATTTTAGAATTCTGGAAAAATGCAAGGGACTTAAAATACCTTCCCAAATAAGCTCGGACCATTCTGGCTATTTCCGCCAGTTCGTCTACGAGCGAAAGGCTTTTTTCAACATCGAGCCATGTTTTAAATGAAAAACGCACTAGGCTAAAAAGCTCAAATTTAGAAAAAATTAAGTTTCGTGCCGGGCCGGGCCGGGCCCGGGCCTTGGTGAAAAAGTTTCGTGTTGGGCCGGGCCGGGCCTCTCAAAAAAGAGTTCGTGTTCGTGCGGTCCCGGGCCTCAAAATACAGGCCCGCGCCCACCTCTAGTTGTAAGCAGGGTTCGCATTCAGAACAGAAATCGCAACCAGTACAATTGTACAAAAGCAAGTGCCCTTAATAAGAACGGTCGTAATGCGGAGTCTACGATATTAAAATGGGGTAGTGGGCGATAATACGACATTGGAATGCGGTAGTAGGCGGTGAAACGATATTGATAATTATGTGTCGAATTGTTCAAAAATAAGTTATAACAAAAACGGTTTTTGGCGTATACGTGTTGTATTTTGTATGTAGATATATCATATCATAACTAAGGTTAGGCTGCAGTTCTCTGTTTTTTTTTTTAATTTTTGTCTTAACAAGATAATACTTTATACATATCGCTCACTTACTTCTAGAATGGCACAACTCATTGTATTGATGCAGAAATATATGCTGTGTTCTGTCATATTTCGGGTAAAGTTTTCGTATTGATATCTCTTATACTTTTCACGTGAGATCAAAATATGTCGAAATATAATTTTAAAGGTTCATTTTCATGTTATTGCAAGAGCGTCATATCTCAGTTGTCCTGCAGTCGATATGGCGTTTACTTTCAGTTAAAGAATCATATTTTTATGATTGATTAATGAGCATTTAAAGTTTCAAATATTTTACTAGATTAACTCGAAACTAAGAGAATCATTTCTTTTCTGAGTTATACCCATTGAGAACTTTGAAAGCGTTTTTCTCAAAATGGATTATTTTGAGTTATGCCAGTATTGAAGTAAGTGAGCGATATATCATAAAGTTTTTTTACTGCAGTTTTACAGAATACTGTAGGATTGATGATAAGTTGCGAGATGATAAATCTTGATTTTTAGATTTCTAAGCTTATTTCGATTTTTTTCAGTCTTGTGAAAAAGAGATTTTCAATCTACAGAGTGATTGTTTCAGTGACCTTTTTGATTTAAAATCATAGAACTTTTTTAAGCAGGCCCTAGGTCATTTAAGTTAGGATTAGGAGATTGCTCAGTGTATGTAAGAAAGTAAGTGTGCTGTTTGAAGTTCAAGGGCAGAACAAAAAATCGCACACCAAAACAAAAATTGTGTGCCCGCGGTGAAAGAAAAATGGAAAAACAACAATAAACGTGTGTTAGCTCTGCCTCTGCTTTTGAATGATTTCGGAAAGATTCCTTACCTTATACGAATTTAATTTTATCTTTATTAATTTTATACTTAATTTGTAATACCTTTAGAGTTTAAAAATGATACAAGACTTTTGGAACTATAATAAAAATTTGAGCTTGAAATTTTAGTGTACGAAATATTAATTGATAAGTTTTACATTGGAATAATTATTCTTCTCAATATATTTATTATAAAATTTCACTTTTTCTAGAGAGCGGACTTGAATTGGACCCCCTTAGTTACATTTTTTCCAGCAGCAAAGAGCAGAAAAATATAGTTTTAATTTTATAAAAATAAATGAAACGAGAGCGCAAGTTAAAGTCGGCTCTAACCGACTTCGATATACCCGTTACTCATGAAAAAACATGTTTAACAGTGTTCCTGCGTTCCTTAGGGTGAACATCTAAAAAATATGCAACACTTTTTTTGCTTGGCTATTTTTCACATTTTCCGCTCATCCGATCCTTATCATTTCTTCGGCAAATTTATTCATTTCGCTAATTACTAACTATCTCTAGAAGGTACGAATCGTCTATCTTTGAAACTGTAGGAGATATAACTTTTTTTCCGAATTGGGGGGGCGGGAGGTGGCGTGGCCAAAATTTGGAATAAACTTGATCTGCCTGCAAGTATAACAAGCATTTGATCCATACATGTCAAACCTCTATCTCTTACCATCTCTGAGATCTAGGTGTTCATACAGACGGACAGACGAACGGACGGACAGACGGACATGTCTATATCGACTCGGCTGTTGATGCTGATCAAGAATATATATACTTTATATGGTCGGAAATGATTCCTTCTGCCTGTTACATACATTTGCACGACTCTAGTATACCCTTTTTACTCTACGAGTAACGGGTATAAAAATAGAGGCCAGCTAACTTCGGCTCGACCGAAGTTTATATACCCTTGGAGCTTGATATATGCCTGACAGTTTGTATGGCAGCTATACTATATAGTGGTCCGATTTCGACAAGGCTTAATGAAATTATATAAAATTATTAAAAACTTATAAATACGAGCGTTGGGAGCGATAACATTAAAAACAAAAAAGTTTTTCTCACTAAGATTTTTTTTCAGACCTAACTTTTGTATGGCAGCTATACTATATAGTTGTCCGATTTTGACAAGGCTTAATGAAATTATGTAAAATTATTAAAAACTTATGATTACGAGCGTTGGGAGCGATAGCATTGAAAACAAAAAAGTCTTTTTCACTAAAACTAGTTTTTCAACCGATCGATCCTATGGGAGCTATATGCTATAGTCATCCGATCCGGCCGGTTCCGACAAATGTGCAGCGTATTTATACCAAAAGACTTCGTGCAAAGTTTGGTTGCGATAGCTTTAAAACTGACGGAGGAGTTAGCATAGAAACAGACGGACGGACGGACATGGCTATATCAACTCAGCTCGTCATGCTGATAAAGAATATATATACTTTATGTGGTCGGAGATGCTTCCTTCTATGCGTTACAAACATCCGGACAATTTTAATATACCCTCTCCAAGGGTATAAAAATTGGTACTACAACAAAACTGTTAACATTCTTTTTTATGCCAAGAGAGCACGAAATCTCTCGGTCGCCGAAACAAAATGCGCAAATCGCTTAAAGTAGCAGGTATTATTTACGGATAAAGTGTAACGTTATATATTAGAAATATTAAAAAAATGTATATATGACATAATGTCAAATTAACCAGCCCATATCAAATTTATATGGATCTTATTATACTCGTTACTCGTAGAGTAAAAAGGGTATACTAAAGTGGGGCAAATGTATGTAACAGGCAGAAAGAATCATTTCCGACCATATAAAGTATATATATTCTTGATCAGCATCAACAGCCGAGTCGATATAGACATGTCCGTCTGTAAGTCCGTCTGTGTGAACACCTAGATCTTAGAAATGGTAAGAGATACACAGAAAAAAATAATATCAAATATCAAGTTGGTACTTCAATATAATTTCAATAATATCAATATTTTCATACCAAGTTGAAACTATTTAATATCAATGTGAACCTGTAGTATTGGGTTGATACTATCAACGTTGTATTGAAATGTTAAATGATCAAAGTGAAATTCAAAATTCCCTAGTGATATGATTTAAGATCAAAGTAGACATAGAAATTCGAAAGCAAAGAGAGACACATAGAGTTTCTCGAATCAAAGAGAGACAGCTATAGTCTCTCTCGAAAAAAACAATAACAATGTCCACTGCTCTGCCGCAGCAAGTGCCGACGAGTGCCGGTCGTTTTTTCTTCGCGAACTTTTCGAAGTCATCCTCGGGTCAGCTGCAAGTTTCTAGCTTCTTCTTGTAAATTTCGTCAGTCGATCCGTGGTATTGCGTGAGAAAGATAAGTAAAAAAAAGTGTGATGCCTAAGAAAAATTGTAAACGGTAAAAGTGAAGTGAATGTGTATGTTTTTTTTTTGTATATGCAAATTACTTAATTGTAAAAAGATAGGCTATGGCCGCTATACTCCCATAATAATATTACACACACACATACATACATATATAATGTGAGTGCTTATTCACCTTAATGCCTCTACATCAGTGGTGCCCACACAAATACAATGACATGTGTCTTGCATTTGTGTGCGTAAGAGAAAAACAAGTTGGCTTCGCGCGTGACGTTTTAATGCTTTGCACTGCGCAAAAAAAACGGAAACTTCAAACTTAATAAAATTAATTGCTTCTTGCTAAATATATTAGAGCTAAATATATTAGAGCTGAAATAATTAGTTATTAAATAACTAATTATATAAATAAGAAAATAATTTCAAGCATAAAACTTAAGAAATTACTAAATAACAAATAATTAAATAAATTTAATATTTATTGTCAGTGTATTTTTAATAAGTTGCGCAGCGAGACCTTGCTCCGTTGACGGCTGAACAGCAACTGATTTGATTTTTCGTTTGCGCTTCGTTGTCGAATTCCACGAAGCGAACGAAACCACGCGCACGAAGACGCTTGCCGACGTCACACGACCGTTTACACTGTCTGTGTAGCAGCAGAGAGCCGGCAGAGTTTTTACCAACCACATGTGGCGGGGGCTTGGGCACCTCTGCTCTACATACATAGTTGTGAAG
This sequence comes from Lordiphosa clarofinis, assembly GCA_018904275.1. Lineage (NCBI taxonomy): Eukaryota > Metazoa > Arthropoda > Insecta > Diptera > Drosophilidae > Lordiphosa > Lordiphosa clarofinis. The sequence continues at coordinate 288,872 of JAEIGQ010000177.1, forward strand.
TAATGTAAAATTAAAAAAAATTAATTAATTCATATTATTTCACAACTACGTATGAGGCTGTTCCATTTCTGTGTATACATATTTTATGCCCGCGTCCAAATATGTTTGTATGCGTGCATGTTTGCATATGTATGTATATGTGTGTTTGTGTGCTGACCGAAGACCAGAAACAAGCATCGCAAAAAAAAATGTGACCGTGTTTAAAGCAAAGTGAGAAAACAACAGTTATCGTGTGCTTGCTTTGCCTTTGCTTTCCACGGACTTCGCACAGATGCACAAAAAGTTATGCGAATTTAAAAATATAACATCTTTATTTATTAATTTTTTTATTATTTCACAGTTAAAAATGGAAGATATAAAACTCTTTGAGCTGGTACAAAAACTTGACATTGAAAATTGTGTGTACGAAAAATTAATTGGTAAGTTTTGAATTGAAATAATTATTTTTCTCAATAAATTAATTAATCAATTTTCGTTTTTCTAGACCGTGGACTTGATATGGACCGCCTAAATTATATTTCTTCCAGCCACATGAAACAGATTTTTCCGGACAGAGATTTTTAATATGTATTATTAAAATAAAGCTTCAATTTTATTAAAATAAATGAGCAAATTGGTACTTCAACTTATAATACCCTTTTGATATTTTATAAATATATCTTTGAAACTAATATGGTCCCACAGGTATTTTGAAAATATAGCTTTGAAATTTAAAAATATAGCCTTGATATTAGCAAATATCAAATTGTTGATCTGAAAAAATATCACTTTCATATGTTCGAAATGCAAAAGTGATATATTCGAACATATCATCTAGGTATTTTTCAGATGAAGGCCGATTTGATACTTAAAAATATCAACTTGAAACTAAATATCGTGATCTTTTTTTTCTGTGTAGAGGTTTGACATGTATGGGACAAATGCTTCTTTTATTTGCACGCAGATCAAGTTTGCTTAAAATTTGGCCACGCCCCCTCTCGCCCCCGCAATTTGGAAAATAGGTTTTATCTCCTACAGTTTTGAAGATAGACGATTTGTACCTTCTAAAGGTAGTTAGTAATTAGCAAAATAAATCGATGATTAAGATCAGATGAACGGTTCTCAAGTTATAAGCAAAAAAGTGAACCCAGACCCCCGATAAAAAAATGTTGCATACTTTTCGGATGATCACCCTAAGGAACGCAGGAACACTGTTAAACATGTTTTTTTATGAGTAACGGGTATATCGAAGTCGGTTAGAGCCAACTTTAACTTACACTCTCGTTTTTTTCCTGTGTAGCTTGCGGAATGGGCATGGACGCCCCTGATATAAATATTCATATAGCCATCCAAATTGTACACGGGACACACAATTAAAACTTATTAATTATTTAATGAATTTTTTTGCAATCTCGTTAAAATTGTTAGCACATTAAAAAAATATGTAATGCCCGCAAACGTAGCACAATTAATTTAATAATAACAATTAATGACAAATAACTTAAGTAGGTACTTTACATTTTCATAATGAATAAGCCAACCCTCTATATATATTCACATTTTTCTGAAGGTACTTTTTTCTCCAATCAAAAAACTAGCTTTTCCGCGATTGCTTGAAAACGGACCACTTAACCGTTTTTGGGCTTCAATTTTTGGACGGGATTGTAAATACAGATTGTACTGTGCTTAAGCTAATCAAACTTTTTAACATTACATAGGACATTTTTTGAGAAGTGTATAAAAATTATGGTTTCTCCTTATACAAGAAGAGACAAAAACAATGCAAATTGAAATATTAAAAACTTGTACAACAATCCAATAAGCTTTTCGCTTGTCTCCAAGTTTGCAAACTTTCTGCTAAATTATCATCAAGCTACAACAAGTAACATACATAGTATGTGTGCCAAAAACATTTGAGAAATTTTGCCAACAAACACGATAGCAAGAAAGTATCTAAAATAAAGCTTATTACACACAAGACAGCCATTTGGGCACATACTGCGCCAAATATTTTGGCAAAATGCTAAATTTCCTAAAACACCAAAGAGCACTTAAACACCCACAGAGTAGAAAAAGAGGCTTTAGGCCATTTCAATTAACTTAAATTCGCGAGACCATATGAAGTTTGCAGCTAACCCAGATTGTCCTGGTGATAATAGCCAGCGCAGTACATACGCCTTATCCAGAGTGTGGGATTTATGGCATTTTACATCTTTTGATTGAACGAGTAGAGGAATTTCCCCTCAGTGGTTGAACATTCCCCGGTGTTTCTTTTCTGAAGAGCAATTTATGGGAAAATCGTCATAAAAATATTTAAAAAATTAAAAACCATAACAACGGCTATCGGTAGAAACAAAAGACTTAACGGCGCATCAATCTGCTAACGAACCGCACGGCCTGGACTTTCAATTGCAATCAAGGGTCCTTCGTGTCTGTACACAGCCTTGTCAACTGTTTGGTGACGGGGACGAAGGGAAAGCTTTATTGCAATACATTAATTTGCACTCTCAATAATAATAACAACGATTGGTGCAGAAATGTGTAAAAAGCTGAGCTCAAACTTGAAGGCGGCTCCTTTTACATTTGATTGCTCCTTTATGTGCCCCATCTTCGTCATCTGCTGGGCCATGTGAGTTTTAATAATAAAATCGCTCGTATGTGCAGTTGAAAATAAAGACTCACAACAAGTAACGTTCATGGGAACTGTGACAGTTGAGTTGAATACATACAACAAAATTAATTGGTACAAACCACTACGGCTCAGTAAGCGGGAAGCTCGAAAAGTTATTGATAAGGGTGAGCTAGCTAAGAGCTATATGCAATATGAAATGGTAAAAAATGATTTGGTCCACACAATTCAACTGTTTTCCAGCTGCCCTTATTCTGATTCGTGCTCATTTACCAATACTTTTAACCAGAGTTTTAATAATGATAAATTGAACAGCGTGAACTATTGTCAAATAATCTGTTTAAAAATTAAATATAATCTTCAAACGTAGTGAACACACTTTTATGTGTTTATCCTGATAACTTAATAATTGTTCAATACAAAAAAAAAACATTATTGTACGTGCCTTACCCACTACACCACAGCTTCCAAGATAGACAGAATAGCTAAATGTGCTATATAACTCAGACGAATCTTTTCTATTTTTATTTTATCTTTTTTTAAAAAAGTGTTTTTCAACACTGAACCAGTTAATCTCATGACCTGGGACTGGGGGCTGGTGATTTCAGCCTATTTTTTTCCAGGATACTTTGTGGATGGGGATTTGCCCATATATTGTTGTTTTAAAAACATCGAAATTATTTCTAATCGTTTACCATGCTGAAACTACCTGTTCTTAAATTCTACAATACTTTTTTTACTTTTTCAAGTCAGATTATACAATAGACAGAATAACTGTAACGAAAAAATATTTGAATAAGATAGGATTACATATGCCATCCTTTTTAATGGGAATGGATTCTTGGTCCTAGTCACATTTAAAATATCCAGGCCTAGATATATAAAAGACAGTTTTCTTACTTGAAACAAAATATTTCATTTTTATTTATGAGAACTTAAGCTACATGGAATTCAAAAAGCGCACAGACAATTAAACAATTTAATCTATTTTATATGCATCCAATCAGAAGCCAGCAAAGTGTCACAAATTTGGACAGGGCTTCTTTACCGTTGCACAGTGGACTGGGTGCCCAAATTTTTGATATAAAGTGGAAAAATGCAGTTACTTTTAGACATTTTTTAGTGTAGTTTGGAATGCTGAACTCACAATTTAATTCCAAAAACATTGTTTTCAATAAAAAGAGCAAAACATTTGAAAAAATATATTTTTTCCTCACAAAATTTGTTATTACGCATCGCACAATTATTAAACTTTTTGTTTTTTAAAAATATATTTTGGTGTGACATAAACCCAACAAGACCAAAAAAGTTTTGATGAAATCGATGGACTTTTTCAACATTTAGTCTGCTCCAATGGCGAAACAAAAAGTATTTTTTCTCGTATTTTGACTGGTGGTGAAAAATGAGTAAAGATGAGTTACGATAACCCCAAGCGCGAAAATCAAACGCCAATATGGAAGCCAATGCAGAATATTCACTGTGGTAAGGTCATGCTCTGGTTGGACCAACTGGACGTACTAGCTGCTACAATTGATTGAAACTATGACAGGCCAATTCTACCGGACTCAAGACATACCCTTCCGACTACTTTTTGTTTTCGCCGATGACGCATGCCATTGTGGATCAACACTTTCGGTCTTTTAAATAACTTAAAAATTAAATCGATTTCGACTATTCACAAATATTGGCTGGTTATTTATATTTCGCCGCATTTTTGCTAATGGGTACAAAGTAAAGAGAGCGAACAAGAAAGAGACAAAGCAGCCAACCAATATTTTTACCTTACCTTTCCTTATACTGCCAATTTATCTGAATGAAAAAGTAAATATTTAAATACATTGTTGTTGTTTGCGCGATCATAATTTATAGGTTACTCTTTTCGTCTGAATGCAATAAAGGTTTCCGGCACGCCGTCATCTTGACAGCTTGAGAAGTTGCGCTATAATCTTGACAGTGGATGGAAGACAGGAATGAACAATTTTTATTCTCGTTTCGGTTCTTGGCCAGTTTGCTTGTAGACACTGTTACTCTAACATGGGGATTTGTTTTCTTTTAATACAAAAATAAATCACAAGTAATCTAGGAAGATAGTTAAGTAGGCGCAGTAACTACATCAGAAGACGGATATACTCACCATTTCTTACCGAATCCATTCGAAGTCATGCTTGACGCTCTTTTTTCTTGGGGAAGAGAGTGCCCTTCTTGTGAAACTTCCTGGACTACATACATACATGCAGAAAATGGGTCGATTTGTTTGTGGAATAAATTATACATGTGTATTGGCAGTGTGCTGTTGGTTTTCCTTAGCATGCAAACATTAACCTTAACCAAGTCCCGAAACAGAATAAGGTTAACAACCGTAACCCGTACCGTAAACAATATTCCACAACCAAAATATAACCGTAACCAGAAGAAAGCGATCTGCCACAACGCTAACCGTTACCCTAATACCCTTATCTCTGAATAAAACTATTATTTCTTTTTCTACCAATATCTATATATATAAAACTGTTCAACCTGACTAATTGACTGACTGGTGACCGTCGCACAGCCTAAAGCATAAAAGATAGGAAAATGAGATTTTCACAGTAGTTTTATCTTATGCTGAAAGTGAGTACTAAGAAAGGATTTTGGAAAATTCTGCCGGGAAGTGTGGAAAATTCGCGGAAAACTTTTGTATGAAACTTTTTTGTTTTTCAACCGATCAAGTTCAAACTCATTTTCAAAGCTCTATATGAAAATTCAACAACAACTGCATACCAATCTTCCGGAAAATTCACCCCGCAGGGTGGAAAGTGGGTGGTCAAGGTTGTATGGGCGAAACTTTAGTTGCCAGCGATTAGCGCCAAACTCATTTTCAAAATTAAATAAAACAAAACATAAGTTGTAAGCATAGTACGCGAAATAATTTGACACGTGTTTTCCCGATTTTGGAAAATCCGCAAACGAGGAAATTGGCCGGAAAATTCTGAATCCAAAAAAGTATTTATCATAGGATTGGCTTGAAACTCGGTTTGTAAGTATAGAATACGAATTAGTTTAAAATGTTATATTCCGAAGTGGAAAATTTTACCTGACGGTCGAAAAATTCCCGGAAAATTCTGCATGAAAAAAACTATTTTTCATCCGATTGGCTTGAAACTCGGTTTGTAAGGACAAAATACGAAATAATTTGAAATGTGATTTTTCAATGTCGGAAAATCCGCCCGTGAGGAAAATGGGCGGAAAATTCTGCATGCAAAAACAATTTTTCATACGATTGCCGGATGCTCACTGGGAAGTGAAAGGGATGTGGGTTGAAAGTTGTTTTGGAAGTGGGTGGAAAGTGGGTGGTAAGTGGATGTAAAGTGGGTGGAATGTGGCGGGAAGTGGGAGGGATGTGGGTGGGATGTGGGAGGTATGTGGGTGGGATGTTAATGGGAAGTGAACGGGAAGAGGGCGAGAAGAGTGTGGTATGTGGGTGGCAAGTGGGTGAAATATGGGGGTGGGATTTAAGTGGGAAGTGGGCGGAAAATGGACTGGTGAAGGTGGGAAGTGGGCGGGAAGTGGGTAAGTGGGATGTGGCGGTAAGTGGGAGGATGTGGGTGGAATTTGGGCGGGAAGTGGACGGGAAGAGGGCGGGAAGTGTGTGGTATGTGGGTGGCAAGTGGGGGGGGGGGGGGTGGGATGCAGGTGCGAGAGTGGGCAGATTGTTTGTTTTGTTTTGTTTTTTTATGGGGGGTTGGTATTAATTGGGTTTTTTGTTTTGTGCCTTTTTTTTTTTTTTTTTTAATGGCGGGGGCGCACGGGAGAGTGGTGTTTGGTAAGGGTTTAAGTTTACTGTTCATTATCTGAAATTGATCAAATAATTTTCTGTTTTTTGCTTCCCTAGTAAAAGTTTTTGAAATCAATCGAGGTCTCGTCCAATAGCAAATTGGAGTCCCCAACTCGTTATTCGGCGATATCAAGGTTTATAAGGAAGTCTGTGTGGTCGTTTGAATGTGAATATGCAATACAAAAGTCCGCTGATGATAAGATGTGGTTATCTTTGAAACAGCGATCGTTGTACGGACATACCAATTGCTATTGCAAATTGTTGTAATTAATCTCTGTTGATTTGTGTTAACTACAATGAATTGTAACTCTCCACCGACCTCAAGCCAGCCAAATGCAAAACCTTGACAAAAAACAGGTCGCTAAAACCCATATAAGTTTTGGAAATCTTTAGTTATAATCAACATTTGTTTCCTGATAACAGGCGATTCCAACCACCGTGCATTGGCCCAGAGCTTATGGCAATTTTATGCATTCCATTAAAATAGCAAGCCAGAAAAGCAAACGATGAAACAATTTAGCACACATTTGACTGAGACAAAGAGAGAGGGAGAGAGATCAGAATTTCATTAAAGATTTCATTGTCTGCAACTACAAGCTTGGGACTCAAAATATGGAAATTAAATTTAACCAATTTGCAAGTGTGTGCAACTGACATTTCAATGCATTCAGCCTAACCCCAAAGGGTTGGGCATTAGCCAAACATTTATGGTACGCACGGGCTGATGCACATATCAGGGACCTGCATTGGGCATTCATAATTACAACGAAAAGTCATTGACGTGTCGCAATATCCTGCCTCGGCACCCTGAGCACACAATGCGTACAAGGCTCGCAATTCCCCAGGAGATAAATTAAAAACAGAAAAAACTGCAACCACGTCGCTTGACTATTAAAAATGAATATTCCAATGGAAGTTGACACAAAAAGGGGGAGCCAGACAAGAGGCGACGCTTAACCATTGTCTAAGCACTGCAGGCAAAAAAAAATTGAAAGGCAAAACAACAAACAAAATGGCAGGAAACAGTGGAAAGCAGTTGCAATGGCAACAGAATGGCGCCTCGAGTGTTTACCAGCAAATTCATTGAATGTGGAAAACGTTAAAAAATTTGCTAAATGATTTTTGCCTGGCACCATTTTAAAGCAGCAGATCGAAATTCTCAAGCTTCTAGGATATGCTTCGACAAGGATATGCTCCGACAAGCTCCTGGACAAATAGACAGACAGACGGGCGTCTGCGGTCACAGCTGCTCCTTGCCAATTGTGGCCACAATTATTTACCTTCCTCTTTTGCTCAGGGATTTGGTCACAGTGTGTAAATATGACAGAGACGACTAAATCCATATCCATCTATCCATAGCCCTCACCTGTCTAGTCTGGCTACCAGCAGCATTTGGTGCCGGAGGCAATACTGAGGCAATTTTACAATAGTTGCGGATATTCCTTCAGTTATCCTGGCCCGCTTTGATGTACGAACGGGAAAGCCTGAGGCGGGTAAATAAAGCCCGAAGTGTCTCAAAGTTCAATATAAAAAAGAAATTCTACCTTGCTGCTACCTGTGTCCCATGTATGTAGAGACTTAAAGCCACTTCTGTATGTTTGCCAGGGTAACCATTTGCCATCCTCCCGCTCTCTGTGTGTGCATAATTCGTTGTGTGACTAACTTTTTCCCCAAGAGTTGATGCAGTTGGTCTGTGCGGTTTTCTACGCTTCGACTAAGTCCAGCTTTTGGACCCCCAACCACGGAGCTGATAAATTTTCAGCAATTTGCATGCTAATGAATGCCGCGTGGATCTGCGGAAAGTTTTTTCAAACTTATGCGTGCGTGTAATCAGCTGAATGCTCGGCATGGCTGCATGAACGAAAGAGTAGTATGATGACACACGTGAGCCACAGGGACTGTTAGCAAGCCAAAAATATAGAAATTTATGAAATTGTCTAATTTTAACATTTTGCTTTCTGGTTATGTTCCTTATCCAGGATGAGATTGTGCGTTATTTCGTGAATATTTAAAAAAAGAGTTTTTGGGTTTGATGGGTTTTTTGTTTGCTTACGGTCAATTACAATTTGCAAACAAACTGAAAAGTAATTACGACATTAAGGATGGAAAGCAATAAGCTCCAAATATTTTGGAGTTCAGCACGCGAACGAGCGATATGTTAATTTAAGTGCAGGCGCCGAAGCGCCATTCGATATTAATTACGGACTCATTGGCACAAATTGCCATTACGTAATGGATTACTCCTGCATTACTTTTCATCGGTAAGAAGGTAATAATCCCTTACAATATGCTTTACTTTGCCATAGGCATGGCCCAGTGTAAACGGGTTCCTCACAGCCTGCATTACTAGTAATACAAGATGTATGCCATCGGGTGTTCGCAGTCTGTTTAAACTCACACTTGTGTTTGAAGGTAAACTAACCGACTGTTCAAATAGAAATTCCATATGGGTAAACAAGCTTTCCCTGGTTACTTTACTTAGATGTCAACAATCAGCATCGCAAAAATCGGTATGGGTTCACTCCGAGGTTTGAACGCGCGAAATTTTTGGGTTCGAGTTCACGGAGCGAGCTTAAAATGTTGTCAAGGTTCAGGAGGTAAAACCTAGAGAAAGCTAAGTTAAGGTGATAGATCAATCGTTGTCAGTCTAGTCGATCATATATTAGCCTGTCATTAGAGGATCGATCACTGGATACATGCCCTTTGATTCGACGCATGTAATTTAGCTAACTTCATGTTTCGTCACCACAGAAATCTATAGCGATTTTGCCGACGGTTGATTTGTAAATTCGTCGGTGCCACAAAACTTCGAAGGATTTAATATTCTAAGTAGAAAATCAATTTAGAGCACCAGATGATACAATTAGAGTTCCATCTTTAAAAACAGGGCTGAATCTCTCGCCAAAATATTTTTCCTTGTTTTAGTTATGGGTTAATTTTATGTTTAACAGGCCGTGGGTCACACTGCTTATCTGTATTTTGTTTTCATGCCAGGTTGATTTTTTGTGAAAGCTCGGCCACTTCTCCCCAAGCCTTGCTTGGAGTGGAAAAAATCACAAATGGCATCCCCATATTTCACTGTCAGAATGAAAAACATTTTTTCTTGGGACAACATTTCCAAAAGACTCTTTCGTTTTTGCTTTTCTGCCATTTTCTTTTCTTATGAGTTCAAGTACCTTTCATAAATATCTTAGGTCAAATATGTAAAATACTAGCCGTGCCCGCCGCGACTTTGTTCGCGTCCAAAATTTTAAGAAATTGTGTTGTTTTATCTGTCGTCCCAAATGACCAAACCAAATTTTCTAGGCGCTTGAAAACTCTGGAGTTTTATGTTAGTCCCTGCCTGTCAAGTGGATGCTAAAAACATACTTCTGCCTCACGACCACATAGTGAATTTCGGGTCTAGCTATATTATATGAAGACTGTGCATTTCAGAGCAGCATCAGCACTCTTCAATAATATTTCAATTTAAATTGGCTTACCCGCTTTTGCCCGCCTCCTCTTCACCCGCTCACCACTCTTTCCCCACCCTCCATCACCCACCGCTCTTTACTCTTTCCCCTCCCTCCTCGTTCTCACATATGTAGCAGCTGTCATATGTCTCAGAGAGCCATGGCATATTTGTAATACTCACATACCTAATTTGTGTGAGTGTGATCCCTCTCATGCTCACTCTCTCTCGCGCTATGCAAAACAGTTTAGTCCAAGTTAGTTAGTAGTTAGTACGTTGAGACGGTTCCACGTTTATTCAACACAAAACAGTTTCAACACGTCAATTTAACACAGCACAATTATAACACATAAACAATTTCAACATAATCAATTTCACCACAACGCAATTGAACATCGCCAAATTTCAACATAGTACGATTTCAGTATAGTACAATTTCAACACTGGAAAATAGAACATAACAAATTAAAAAAAATTATATTTTTTAGTCGAACCTGACTTTAATATCCTCCGAAAGTGTATGCACATTTAAAAGCACCAGAGATAACCTTCTTTTATTTACAACTTGAATAACTTTCATCCGAATGCAGGCGTTCTAAATATTGTTCATGTTTAATTGGTTTTGTGTTGAATTGACGTGTTAAATTTTTTCAAAAAAATTTTTACCTGAAGCTAGTCATCCTTCTATCTTTGATGGTACTACACACTAATAAAAGTCATCGTTTCTCAACTTTAGTTTTCACGTCTATTCAACACAAAACAATTTCAACGCGTCAATTCAACACAAAACAAAGTCTTCACACACCCAACACAACAACTTAACACTTCGTCAATTCAATTCAAACCAAATTTACTAATAAATAACCAAATTTAATAATAAATAAATTATTTTGTTTTGTGTTGTATTGACGTGTGTTGGAATTGATTTGTGAAGACTTTGTTTTGTGTTAAATTGACGGATTGTTGAATTGTGCTGTTGGGTGAAATGAGTGTGTGTTTTATAGACGTGTCACCGTTGAGACGCAGCAAAATATAGTATCTCAAACAGATATAAAGGCTCTGAGGTGTTAATTATTTTCTGCAGGAGAAGGTTCGGGCGGAAAAAATTGGACTTCCTGACAATTGTGGAGAATCTGTCTTTTTGGTTTAACAGAACGGGCAAGCCAGCTGCTCCGTTGCCATTTTTTGTCATTTTCTTTAGCGATCAACGAGAGAGGACAATAAAGGATGCTGAGCATATTCAGTCAAGATACTTCTGTGCTTGTATAAATTAAACAAAATATAAATTAATTAGATTCAAAACGTTTTACCATTTTCTCTGTATATTTAACATTTTTTTTGTCTCATTTTTGTCTATTCGTTCCTAAGAACTTCTTCGAACAGTTTCTCTGTCATAAGAGTTTCTCTTTTTCGAAAATTTTTCAAATTTCCACTTCTTCTTTTCTTATTAATCGGAAATTTGTATTCACTTCTCGTTATTCCATTCAAAAACCAACTCAAAGTTCTGTACCACAATCTGCCCAACTTGCTGCTGCTCCTTGAAATTGACACACAAACCCGCACAGCACAACTTTTGTTCAAAAGTTCCACAACAAAACTAAAAAGAAACACAAAAGCCGAAACAAATTCCATGGAATCTGGCACACAATCGTGGCGGTGCCTTCCGCATCGTTGGCGCTAACACACAAATTTGGCAGTTGAAAACTTCAATGACCACAAAATCCGCCACCTTTTCACCTGATGCATTATTTTATTGATTGAGCGACACGGCACTGGTTCATTATAATTTCAAGATGCTCTTGATATTACCAAAGCTAAAAGGATTAAGCCATTTCAGGAAAACAAGCTGTAAATCCCCGCCCCGGTAAGCGAACCGTGTAATAAATGCGGCAACATATGCTCCGAACTTCCGTTGCCAGCCTCAGCCAGGTGCCTAACGAGTCTCTGCCTGATTTTTGCGGCTTTAAGCGGCAGCCCGTTAAGTTGATAGGGAAAAAGGCAAGCGCTATGGCGCTGATTTATGCAAACACCGACCAGCCCAGGCTTGATGTGAGTGAATTAACGCGTCTGCGAGTAAAACCCCTGCTAATGGCAGTGCCAACAGCCGTAGGATATGCAAAGATAGACGGTGGGGGGCAACGACTTTGAAAATTTTAATTTTTCACATTATTGCCAAGCGCCCGATTAACGTACTGAAGTGGCAGCCGCATATGTGGGAATGAGTAGCAAAGGATGCATTAGCCAGGAACTGCAATAATGTTTGGGATTTTGTTACAAATCTCCCTAAATGAGCTTGAAATGGGGACTAGAGCTATTTGCATGTTTCAAGGATTTTTTGTGTTCACCTAGAAATTTCGTCGGCAGCCACCCCTTTCAATATCGGCAAATGGATATTTTTTGTTAGACATTTTTCCTATGAATTTGTGATTTGTTGGTGTTGATTTTTGTTGTTTGGGTCACACATAAGATAAATGTGGCGCAGAAAGTAATCAAATATGAATAAACAACATCTACTCGATTATTTACACGGACAAAGTGCCGCAAGGTCTAAAGTGTAAATCTTGTTCCATTGATTGGAGGTAATTTGTTTACTTGTTCAATGGCCAAATCACGTATACGCCTGTGGGCTCGTGTGAAAATTTGATATACAGAGGCCAAAAACATTTCTGATTATCTTTTGAATGGTCAGCTGAGATGCTCGAATTATATTAAAAAAAAAGGTGTGAGGGTCGCTAGCACTCACGAGTCTTTGATGTTAAATAAGATCCTAAGCTTAAAAGCTTATTTTCAAATCACAAGCTCTCTCAATAAATAGATATATACCAAGATACCACCAACGTGAGATCCAAGATCCCACTTATATCCCTGCCAGATCCCACCCCGGATGCTACCCAGATCCCTTCCAGATCCCATCCAGATCCCACCCAGATCCCACCCAGATCCCACCCAGATCCCTTCCGATCCCCCGCCCAGCCCCCAGACCCGCCCAGACCAGACCGCCCAGATCCCACCAGATCCCCCAGACCGTCCAGATTCCACCCAGATCCCTTCCAGATCCCACCCAGATCTCTTCCAGATCCCTTCCAGATTCCACCAAGATCCCGCCCAGATTCCGCCCAGATCCCGCCCAGATTCCGCCCCCATCCCCAGATCCCACCCAGATCCCTTCTAGATCCCACCCGGATCCCTTCCACATCCTACCAAGATTTCGCCCAGATCCCGCCCAAATCCCTTCCAGATTCCGCCCAGATCTCTTCCAGATTCCACCAAGATACCGTCCAGATCCCGCCCAGATAACGCTCAGATACCGCCCTGATCCCATCCAGATCCCTTCCAGATCTCGCCCAGATCTCGCCCAGATTCCACCCTGATCCCACCCAGATACCGCCCAGATCCCTTCCAGATCCCGACCAGATCCCTTCCAGATACCGCCCAGATCCCACTCAGATCCCACCTAAAAACCACCCAGATATTTCTTAGATCCCACCCAGAAACCACCCAGATCTCACCCCAATACCACCCAGATCCCACCAAAATCCCACCCCCATTACCACCCAGATCCCACCCAGAACTCTCCCAGATCACACCCAAATCCCACCCAGAACCCTCCCAGATCCCACCCACATCCTCATCTAGATCCCACACAGATCCCACCCATATCGATCCCAGATCCCGCCCAGAAAAGATTCTACCCAAATCCCTCCCACACAGACTAGATCCCACTAAGAGCCCACCCAGTTGACCCTCTTCAGCATCTTTCCTACCTCTTCGCTTCCCCCCTCTGCCCATTCTCTTGTGTGTGTGTTGGCTGGTAAACTCCACAAATCAAAACAACACAAAATATGAATGGCGTCACGTGACGATGAAATCAAATTTTATTCCTACTAAAATCGTCCGTACCGAAATTAAAGATGTTCTTTCAAAACAGTAAGCCTTTTTTTTTTAAATATGTTTGAACGTACTCCCAAAGAACTGCATTTTGCAAAAACTTAGGTACTCAAGTGTGAAAAATATAAGTACGGATGAAGTATACTGTTGTTACAGTGCATCCGTGCCGATCTCTGGAATCTGTTATGGTGTGCAATGAATGCGCACAATGAGAGAAATTGAAACTCAAAAACCGTGTTTGAATGAATGCATCAAGAAGTGGCATCCCCTCGCCTCGAAGAAAATGCCCAAACAGTTGACTGAGTAAATAAGTTTACACGAGAAGAAATGGAAATTGGCGGGATCTGTGCTCATTGGTTTTAGAATTGTCCTTGGCCTATGCAGTAGTTTGCAATTAATGAGTGCAGTAGGAGAAAATAAAATAAAACTAATATTATATCATTTAAAACTGTAAACCAACTTAACTTTTTTGCTTTACTTTAAATTTAAATGTTTCATCTTTGCTCAAGAACTGAATAAATTGTATCAGTCCTGCCCAATTCGTTCTTGTAGCTTGCTCCTTAATTTAGGAAATAACTCAATTATTTTTTCGATTGAAAGCTTAAAGTTAAGCCATTATATTTTAGAATTTTCAAAACGTCACAATTATTAACATTTCTTAAACCAATTTCTTAGCTCTGCGATTCTTATTTCAAAAAACTTAATAAAGAGAAATTAAATTATTAGAGACTTTAGACCTTAGGTCCCTTTTACATTAATAATTCCCTTTTTAGAATCTAAAAGCACTTCGATTTCCGAAAAGGTTCATCTCAACCTTTTCTTGTGACAATCTCAAAAATTAATGTATGAAAATGGTTCGTTATAAAGGGAAATGGCTTGATGAGTAATTTAGTCAAAATTATCCCCCCATATCCAAAGAGAAGACCACTTAGATTTTTCTTTCTAATCCTAACTCAATAGGCAAGCATTTTTTCTTTCCACTTCAAAGCCAAATAGATTTTCTTTCCCTGCTCCCGCCTCTTACCCTAAACCCCACATTGTGTTGTCAATTTAATAAAGCCTTTTATCGAGTAAAGTTACTTATAAATGGATTGCGCCGGCCCCCTAAGCATATTTATTGGAAAAGTTTCGTTTCTTTCCCTTGGCTTTTGTTTGTGCAAGTGAGCGGAAAAATCGATTAAGGGGGGGCTTATGAGAACTTGATATTTATCACAAATATTAATCAATTAGTGGGCTGAGTTAAAGATGTTAATAACTTGTGGCTTAAGGTGTCGCCATTGCGCTGTCTGCCTTTGTTGTCCAACTCCGTCTTCATTATGTCTACAATTTTTGTCACATTCACAAAAGAATTTCTTTGCATTCATCATAATATTTGCAGCGGCAGCAGCTGCAGAGCAATAGAATTGCTGACAAAACAAAAGAAATGACAACAAAAAAAGTTATCAAGCCGTAGCCAACTGGATGTCCCAGTTTTCTCAGCGACTCCCAGCGTAGCCTTCTTTTTGGTGCAAACACAGCCACAGAACAAGCCAATTGGAACGTGCAGTTATTTAACCCACATAGCTGAGGCAACACCATGTTCTCCTACGCCTCAGCAAGGTTAACTGCCTGGCCTAAAGTGTTAAAGGCCATTCAATGGGCGGGCTGTAGAGATGAGAGCGTGAGTCACAATACAAATGATAGTTCAAAGGCCAAAAAAGGAGGAGATATCTATTCATCTATACATATATATAAAGGTGAAAGTATGTCTGTATGTTTGATTGGTCCTAATGGGCGATTTGGAAAGAGTCATAGGCTATATCTTAAGTCTGTGAACGGTCCAAAAAACCGCGAAATTAGCTAAATTATTATAAGAGTATTAATGAAAGCGCTTGATAGCTGATAACCTTAAGCTTTAGAACTTTTATTTGAATGGTAAAAAGACAGCGAAGTCTGCAAAATTATTTTAACAGTGTTTGATGTAGGAGTTGGTTAATAGTAGGTGAAGATCCAATGGTAAGAAAAATCGCGATAGTTGCAAAATTTTCATACGACCTAAAATTATTATGAATATTGGATAAATGATAACACAGCCCAACAGTGATTTTGGTGCAGGTCTATTTTTAACAGATTATGTTAATATAGACTTCACTGAAAAAAAAAGTCGACTTTTTGGCACTCTAGGATTTATGGAGGCCACACTAGGCATAATTATCTGAATTTATGAACTAATTGCAATAAAGTACATATCAATGCAAATTTTAAAAATCATAGCCGCTATATTAGTACAGCGGAAAGTGTCTAAATTGGCCTCTAAAGACAGACATTTTTCGATTTATAGCATTTTAGCTTTTTATAGCCCGTTAAAGCTACGTTTTGAATAATATTTTCGCCATCTGAGCTTGCAAACATATGATCTATTTTGTGATTTTTTGGAGAAACATTTTTTGGCAAAGTATAGCCTCTAAGACAAAACATATATTGGAAAACTAGATTTGTAACTCAAATTTTTATGGATCTGTGAAAAGGCTACTTGTTTCCAAAATAATTTATCATCACATGTAAACATAAACATTTGCGACCAAGTACCCCTTTACAGTTCCTATACAGATTAAAACAACTGTTTCCTCCCAAATTAATTTTTTCTAACACCATATCTTTGCCAAAACTTTAAAGCCATAAAACACATATTTGTTACTTATTGATAATCCATTACCGCTCCTAAACGGGTTTTGTAAAAAAAGTAAATCGAAAATCCCTAAGGCTGACACTTCCGCTTGGTCCCATGATTTTTCTAACTGCATGATTGGCTTCTTAGCCATAAACCAGACTTTATGCCTATGTGGCCTCCATATCCAAGAGTGCCAAAAATACAAGATTTTCGTTTTTCCGCTATATCTTGGAAACAAGAGCTGATGGAACGAAACCGAAACCAGTTTGGGAATCAGTAAACATAAACTTATCATATTCTTAAATCAACGGGGCTGCACCTCACAAAGATGGTCATTTTGTTGGCCTGTGTAATTGAAGACGCATCTATAAAAGATATAGACCAAAAACTTGTCATTTAAGTACAGACAAAAGAGGTGTAGATTGAAGAAACCAAAATATATGGCGAAAATTGCAAATTACAAAATAATAAAATATCAAATAATAAAAAAACAACAATGAAACAATTTAAAATATTGCAATACTTGAAAAATGTTCTTATCCGATCATTTCCAATCTTTCGCAGATTGATAAATAATGCTAATTACAAAAGAATGGGAGGTATGAATTTTAAGCGAATGCGTGTAAGGGGCGTGAAAAAATGAAAATTAATTTGATCTGCCTGCAAGTATCAGAGTAAATCTCTCCTACAGGTCGGACCTCTGTCTCTTACCATCTCTGAGATCTGTTTGTTTATACGCTCACGGTTATATAATCTCGTCTGTTGATGCTGATCAAAAATATTTATATTTTATAGGGAACTTTCTTTTGCTCATAACTATCCTTCATCAAGGACATGAGAACTGATTATATGTAATGTTGGGCCTATTTTTCTATTGTATACACTCTGACATGTTACATTTTAATTACCTAAATATTGTATATCGTGCTTGAAATAAAAGCTCTTTTATCTTATTAAATATCGATGCTTCAATATAATTGTAAAAATAATTAACAATATAACTTTTGTAAAAAATATAAAAAAAATTGCATAACAGGGGATCGGGGGGAAAATTCCTCAAACATATGTACTAATAACCTTAATCATCACTTTTAAAACCTGAAATGTCTAGAGCTATGAATAATTTATACCCTGTTTTAGGATTCAAAATGCCTAAATTTTAGGAAATTCGTTCTTTAATCCTAGCATATAAATCATAATTTTGGCAAGTTCTGACTTAGTTTTAGGTCATAGAGTACATAGTATTTAGGGTAGGTATGTCCTAAAAACTATGACTACTAAGATTTTGCGTCTTTTTAGGTAATTTTTCCTAAATATTTAGGCAATTTTAGGCTTTTTAAGGCAATAAATTTTTGGAGTGTAAATATATGTGGTGAAAAATTTATAAAATTGTACAATGAGTTCAGAGCATCATGAAAATTTGATTGGTGTTGGTAAAATGGGTTAACTATATTTTAAATTTGCAAAAATACTTATTTCAGTTAATGAGACGTGTTGTTCAAAGTGACAAAAAAATCACAAAATATTCCTAATTTAATAATGAGATCATCTAGATCGTGTGGTCGTGTGTGGCTCAGTGGTTAGTGTGCTGGACTGCTGGGCGGGAGGTCGTGGGTTCGATCCCGCCTCTGAACATCTAATAATAAAAGTTTTTTTCTTTCTTTAGAAAATAGCTTTTACACATACGGTCACCTTCACCAGCTATTGGCGCCAGCTGTGAAGTAACTAGCCATGAAAAAGCAAATTCTCAAACTTTGCCGTTCGGATCCGGCGTTAAACTGTAGGTCCCTCTCTCTTGAGCGAAAAATTTAAAGCACACACGCCAAGAGATGGAGAGAAGCTTGGCTTGGCCCCGTTGTAGGAGCTGTATAGCCAACATTTTTTACATCTAGATCGTGAAGACGGTCAAAAGTTCAAAAATGGCGAATTTTGCTAGATAAAGCATTGATAGGTGACAATTGTCAAGCTAGCTTCACTTCTTAATAGATAATTAGATTTTACTTTCATAATTTCACAGAGCACTAACATTAAGTAATCACAATGAGGAAAAACCAAGAACTTTGTACTTGACTCAAGTGGGGTGGCGGGAAGGTAGTTTCTTATTTGCTCATAACTTGAGAGCCGCTCATCCGAATTTTATTATTTCTTCGGCAAATCGATTCATTTTGCTAATTACTAACTATCTCTCTAGAAGAAACGAATCGTCAATCATATAAATGTTGCACACTTTTCGGATGGTCACCCTAGGGAACGCAGGAACAATCTTAAACATGTTTTTCATGAGAAACGGGTATATCGAAGTCGGTTAGAGCCGACTTTAACCTACGCTCTCGTTTTGAATTATCGACGGTCAATTTAGAGTTCAAAGTAAGAAATTATTTTTTTTTTATAACCAAATCGTTCTGTTTTTTTTTTTTTGAGCATGAATATGCACACTTTCTGGAGTTGGCATTGTAAATCTATTTTATCCTCCATCTAGAGTTCCTTGTAATTGAACTAAGAAAGAGCTTTTCTTCATATTTCGGTTTACTGTTGGTACGAAAAGTTCTTAATTCATGAACATTTGTTGTGATTTTAATATCATTAACAGTCCTTTTCGATTATAGAGTGATTCGTACTTTACGTAAATACACCTAAAAGCAAAAGCCACTTGAAATTTTAAGTATAAAACGTTATAAAAGTTATACCGACCGACCTAGAACTGTGGCAATCGCTTTTGTTTTTTCAAATACAAAAATTCTATTAGATGATAAATATTTGAAATAAAATACTAAAAATTGGTCACCTCACCCAGCTACTGGCGTCAGCTATGAACAAATTGACTACGAAAATAAGAGAAGCTCAGCTTTCTGATGCTTGAGACTTCTGTGTCAATCAAATTGAATTGGTTTTCTCACGCTCGCATCACCCTCATCCAGCCCTTGCCTTTTGCCTTGGCTTTGGGCTAAAAACTTGCCCCGTCAGTGGGTCATAAAATGCATGAATGCACAATGAGTGAAATTCAAATACAAAAACCGTGTTTGAATGAATGCATCAAGAAGTGGCACCGCCCCCTCGTCCTAAAGTGAATGCCCCAACAGTTGACTGAGTAAATAAGTTTACACGAGAGGAAATGGGAATGGGGCGGGGTCTGTGCCCATTGCTTTTAGAATTGTCCTTGGCCTATGCAGCAGTTGGCAATTGATGAGTGCAGTAGGAGGAACTATTAATGTGGATTTAAGTGCACCGAGTTTGATTTGCGTTGCCGGCGAAGCTCCTTCTCGCTCACTCCGCCATAACAATGAAAACTTATGATGCGTTTATCTACTTGCCGTCTCCCTGGTTGGACCATATAAATTTTTATGCTTAGAAGCTTCAACTGTCGCAATGCAATTGAATTTCATAGCTGACGAAGACGAATAAAAAGGAACGAAACGGAAATGCGGTTACGATGGCCATCAACTTTTAGTTGCCGGGAAATTTGAGAAACTCTTTCTCATGTTCGAACGCAGCGAGTTTCAAATTTTATGCAGTTCAAGCAAACGAGCTGTGGAAACTGCAGTGTATTTAATAAGTTTTGTAAATAAAAGTTCCAGCTAGTCGTAGTTAAATGGTAAACAGATTTGAAGCTCATGATCCTTTAATGCTCCTCCTCCTCGCAAAGATGAGCATAAAAATGGCTGCCATTGTCTTATTTGCCCTCCTTAGGCAGTAAATACAAAAATATTATCCACGTTTCACATGGCGTATGCTTAACAATGCCACCCGCTGTTCGTTCCACCCGGTTATTAGCATATTCCCGCCATGTGGATGCCACTTAATGATGCAGAAATGTAATGCAAAGTACGAGTGTGGCCAAAAATTCGTGCTGTGTTTTCAAGCCATTGATTATGCGTGCTTGTATGGAGGATGAGATTCATTGGGTTTTTGGTTACAATGAAGTTGCGAGTTTTCGTTGTTGTTTGTGTTTTTTTTTTCTGCGCTTGACGAATGAAAGCAAGCTTTATTGATCCCAGTAATATTTAGCAATTTATTCATGCCAAAAACGTGCACGGAAATACAGAACTAGCATACAAATGTGGCCAGAGCAGTAGGAGATGGTTTTTTGAGGGATTTTATGATTCTTGGAATTTTTCAGGTCAATATTTAAAAATGGTTTAGGGTTAAGAAATGACTTAAAATTTTTAAAAATGTTAAATCGCGCCCCACTTAGTATTTTAAACACAAAACAAATAAGTGAAGCGTACACCAAGGGCCAACTATAAAATCTTTATGATAATCTAAACTGAATTTAAAATTTTGCAAATTTCGCGATTTGGTGGACCTTTTTTTACAATCTACATATGTATTTACCCATGCGATAATAATCAAAACTAATTATAATATTTTTCAGACTTCGCAATTTTGTTAATCGTTTGATTTTGAGAGTTTATGGACCGTTCAATGTAGACCTTCTAAATACCCGAATATTTACCCGTCTTTTTGGACTATCTAAACTTATTAAAAAAATACAAATTTCGCGATTCTTTCCTTCTATCCCTTCCTTCCCAAATACAATTGAAAACAATTAAATCTTCACAATTATTTAAACTCATAATACAATTTGCAAATTTCGCGATTTTTGGACCATTTGATCTACACCTCCTGTTTACCTGTCCATTCAACAGTCTATTATATATATTAAATATAATTTTGCAAATTTAGAGGTTTTTTGGACCGTTCGTTCAACACTTTTTATTTATCTATAAAACAATCTAATCTCATAATAAAATTTTAAAATTTCGATTTGCCTGTCAACAGTTGCCAACTATAAAATCTTCAAAAAAAATCTACACTTTGATTTTAAGACTATTATCTTGATTTTGGTTTGATTTTATTCTCAGTGTACTATTGAAATTATGAATTCATGATAAAACTATAACAGGTATGGCACTCAGCGTTTATCGAATACTCAAAGTTTTTGCTAATGTCGAGAGAGAGAGAATAAAACAAAAATCAAAGCACCCTCTGATTTACAAACATAAAGTTCAAGCATGAATAAATCTTTTTGGAATTCGCTTTTCAAAAGAAGTCTGCGAGTATTCTTATCGCCTTCTACTAAATAAAAGTCACTGTCTTTAAAAAGCCTTTCGCAAATTTTACTGTATTTTTTAGTTACCAATTTTTTTTATCGTTCTTCACCTTTTGAAGCACGTCTCAATATAATGTTCAATACTTTACCCCATAGCCCCTGGGGCACGAACATAGTCACCAATTCACACCGAGTGCTTGCCGAAGTCATGTATCACTGCGAGAGAGTGTATTTGGATGGGAGTTGCCAA
Organism: Lordiphosa clarofinis; assembly: GCA_018904275.1. NCBI lineage: Eukaryota > Metazoa > Arthropoda > Insecta > Diptera > Drosophilidae > Lordiphosa > Lordiphosa clarofinis. The sequence continues at coordinate 310,583 of JAEIGQ010000177.1, forward strand.
GGCCTGGAGTGAGCCGACCGTCTGGCTCCTATGATAGGGCAGCTGATAAAGCCAAATCGCTCCTTAGAGGGGTGTCACCACTTTGGGAAATTGTTCTAAATTTTGATTTTTTGGCCGTTTGATTGCAGTCAATTGTTTGAGTTTGTGACCGTTTTTATACTCTGTACCGAAGGTACATAGAGTATATTAAGTTTGTGCAAAAGTATGTAACAGAGAGAAGGAATCATTTCCGACCCTATAAAGTATATATATTCTTCATCAGCATCAACAGCGGAGTCAATATAGCCATGTCCGTCTGTCCGTCTGTGAACAAACAGATCTCAGAGATGGTAAGAGATAGAGGTTTGACATGTATGGGACAAATGTTTCTTATAGCTGCAGGCAGATCAAGTTTATTTTCAATTTTTGCCACACCCCTCCTGCCCCCGTCATATCTTCCACACACAGAAAAAAAATAAGATCAATATCAATTTGATATTGGCTGGTTAATTTGATATTTTGTGAAATATCATTATATTCATATCATTTCTAAACTATAACGTTTCATTTTAACAGTAAATAATATAAACTTGTCAAATGATATTAGAAAAGATTAGAAAGATATTTTTTAATTTTCGAAACTCTCACAATAGGAAAGGGATGTATAGAAAATGCGAAAAGGAAAGAGACAGATAATCTTGCAAATCGAAGCTTCAAGCAACGAAAAGAAATGTATAAGTAGGCTTTCAGCCATGAGTGCACACACATGCCCGATAGCGTAGTGCGGTAAAACGCCATGCCAATTTGTGACGTGTGCAAGTGGTCCCGAGTTCGATCCCCAGTCTAGGCGGAGTCAAACAATTATAAATTCGTTCTTTTTCTGTTTCTATAAAACAAAAATTAATAGTCTTTAGCTAAAAGTGAACGCCTGGTAGTAGTATTGGATGTACGACCTGCCGTTTGTAATTGATTTTTTTTCGTTCTGTAATAATGAAATAATTAAATATCAATTTGATCTTAAAAATATCATTTTGATATGGTCGAAAAGTTCAACCTGATATTTTCCAGGTCAATTTCAAGTTTGTCATATCGGCTTTTTAATGATATGAAAAAATATAACATTGAGCCCCATATCATATCATTATTTTTTTCTGTGCAGTTTTGTAGATAGATGGTTTGTACCTTCTAGAGATAGTTGGTAATTGTCAAAAGATAGGATGAGCGGTTCTCAAGTTATAAGCAAAAAAGTGAACCAAGCTCCCCCCCCCCCCCCCCCCCCCCCCCCCCAAACAAAAAAAAGAAAAAGGAGGGGGGGGGGGGGAGGGAGGGGGGGGGGGGGAGAGGAGGCAGAGGAGGAGACTGACATGCAGCCCTACCCAGGTACAGAGTATGTTATAGTCGGGCTTGACCGACTTTCTCACTTGTTTGATAGTGAGGATTTTAATTTGTAGTGATTGTTCGCGCTGCGAGCTAGGGTTAAGATCCCGCCCTGAAATGACTTGCTAGCCGGCGCAGCCCAAAAAGCAGTTCCTTAACATAGTGGCAAGAGAGAAACACATTCACATTGTTGCGCTCTCTTCTTGGGGATGCTGCTTTACATCAGTGCCGTCCAAATGGAGAGGATAGAAAAGTGTGCTGTATTGGTGAACAAGAGCGCTCTCTCCAGACTACAGTCGGCTTACTTGCGATTCAGTGAGTTAAGTTCGGCTGTCGTTTGCATAAAAACACTACTGACTTTGGCTCCTGTTAGTTATGGGTGGCCGGCACTGCTTTACAACACTTTCGCAACAGTATTGGCTTGACATTTTCACAAACTCTAAGTATAATAGAAATCCCTTCGGCAAAACAAAAACAAATTCGTGAGCACACAACCTTTTCAATCAAATGATGGCAACACACTGAATCTGTGGAGTTCTAAAAAGAGAGCACACTGAGAGATAGTTGAATCATGTATGAAATTATGTAATTTGTCAGCATATACCCAGAGGGAAATAAACAGCTCAGAAAAATAGTTGCCTTCAACTAAAAATAAGAAGAAGGTGGAGTCAAAACTCTAGGGAACAAATGTTCCAAAATGTTCTGGAATGAGTAAATTTGTGCTCAATTGGAACCCGGTTTTCAACAGAGAGATATGCAAGAGAGAGTGAGTGAGAGCGAGTTGGCTTTCTTTTTGATCTCTCTCTTGGCAGCTCAACCAAGCATAAGTAGCCCTCTAGATTTAAATCAGCAAAAGTGTACAACGGCTTAATATGCACGCGCATCATTGCAACATTAAGTGTATAAGGTACCGGGTTCAACTCCCAGTCAAGCTCGAACAATTTTTCTATATTGTTCTAAAAAAGTTAAATAAAACGAGTCAGGTGGAGTGGGTAGTTAAAGCGATGTTTCTGATTCCTATGGGAAATATATGTAAACAGCAGCGCGGATGTCTAGGAGCCTTGCCTCCCTTCACTTCCAAACCCTATTCCACCTAAATGTGAGGAATCTCCCCTCACCTGTTTCAAAACCAATTAAATGTTATCCCAGTTGAGTTTAAAATGTTCTTGAAAACGGAACAATATTTACTTTAACAAAGCTCTTAAAAATAGAACAATATCAACTCAATTTGAGTTTTTGCGTTCTCTAAAAATTGTTCTTGAAGTAGAGCATTGTACTTCAAATGAGAAAAACCATTCATGCATTTTAAGTCCAATGTTACCGTTTTTTCCCTCTGTATTCCAATTTTTGTATACCAATAGAGTTAACTGCTTAAAAGCTACCAGAAAAATCTTCTCAAAGCGATGTTTCGGAATTGGAACAAACCTTGTCATATTCATATACATTTTTTTTTCAATTTCCTTTTCCTTTAGAATTAATCCCCCACCGCCCCCTCTCACTACGCATCTGCCTGGATAAGCTCCAGTTGGCTGCCATTGAGCATACATTTCTCATGCAGCAGAGATTTGAAAACTGTGTCGTGTCTCTCCGCCCTCCATCCCCCCACCTATCCCTCTGTTTTTGTTATGCTTTCATTACAATATGGCAGCTCCAAACTCAATTTGCCGAAGGTAGTAGTAGTAGTTGTAGTATATGCACATCAATTTTCCGCACAAAAACGTTAACCTGAATCACGTTGCAGACATTCGATCAAGCCAACCCCTTCTCTTTTTCCTGGTGGTTTTCCAATTAAAATATATCTCAATCACAGACACTGAATGCCATTAATCAATCATTTGATTTGCCATTTGATTATGCGCTAATCAAACTCAGCTCTTTTGTCCGTTCTGCTGCGTTTGCTTAACGCTCTCCCTTCTTTTTCAATTCTTTGCTCCTTTTGTTTTATTTTTGCAAATCACAAAGGATTAAATTAAATATTCTGCTAATCAGGCGTGCGAATTGCTGCGCAATCTGCGACTAAACGTGGGATTCTCATTTCTTTCCACCGCCCACTCAATGGCCTCAAGGAGCGTCGACAGTCAAATGATTACCAATTAAATATGCAAATTGTCTTGCCACTGAAAGTAGAGCAACTAAAGGAAAGGAAAAAGTTTCTTTTGGTTTTTTCTTTATCTAATTTCTAATTGAGGACAATACTTTTCGCATTGAAATTTAATTAGAGATGGAAATGCCTGGAAGAAGTTGGGAGAAGAAAAAAAAAACCTAAGTAGATGCTAAAAGGTTGGCAGATGCTGAAATTCACAGATTAGTTGTAGTTGGATTTTTGCTTTTGTAATCATTTTTTAAGCAATGGGTAATTAAGCGCTACTTTTTGTTTAAGGAACTTAAGAGTGGCTTGCGAGCTGGGTAAAGTGTTTCAAGACTGGACACCTCCACAATTCAGTAGGAGCTTCGGTCCGAGTCCTTGGTTCATTGCTCCTTTTCTCCCCGCCGCATAAATTAAGCTAAAATATTAAATGGATAATTGTTTGTTCAACACAAAATGTTGATCACATATGAGCCACAAATCACACTGAAAAGTTTGCCATTTTAATTAAAACTAAACGATTTTATGCTGTGAAACAAATGCTCCCCAAAAGCCACCCACAAAATAACCAACCCATCCGCCAAACATGCATATGGGAAATGTCTCTAAAATATTTTACAAATTTTCTCTTGTATACGCGGCGTGACCTCATTCGCATTTTGGCCAAGCGCGCTCTCAATTAGTTGGTATGTAGTTGTTGTTGTAGCTGTTGCTGTTGTTATTGTGGTGCAATGTGGTTTCATTAGTGGTTAAGTTAGTGAGTCGTCGGTGGTCCTCTTGCTTTCCTCTACCTTTAATGTCAACATTTTACACCCGTCTCGGTGTGCACTTGAATGGCTCTCTTGTTCCAATTCATTTTTTATTCATGTTTGTCTGAGTTTTTGCGCATTTTGGAGCTTTGGTAGGCAATTATGTGCAATGTTTTGTTTTAATTATAGTTTAAACGAGAGCGTAAGTTAAAGTCGGCCCTAAACGACTTCGATATACCCGTTACTCATGAAAAAACATGTTTAACAGTGTTCCTCCGTTCCTTAGGGTGACCATCCGAAAAGTATGCAACAAATTTTTGGCTTGGTTCACTTTTTTGCTCATAACTTGAGAACCGTTCATCCGATTTTTATCATTTCTTCGGCAAATCGATTAATTTTGCTAATTACTAACTATCTCTAGAAGGTCTATCTTCAAAACTGTAGATATATGAGATATAACGTTTTTTCCGAATTGCGGGGGCGGGAGGGGGCGTGGCCAAAATATGAAACAAACTTGATCTGCGTGCAGATAAAAGAAGTATTTGTCCCATACATGTCAAACCTCTATCTCTTACCATCTCTGAGATCTAGGTGTTTATACAGACAGACGGACGGACGGACAGACGGACATGTCTATATCGACTCGGCTGTTGATGCTGATCAAGAATATATATTACTAGCAAAGGGCCCGTCGCGCTTCGCTGCGCATTGAACAGTATACAACCAATATCAGAATCAGTTTTAAGTCAATCGTCAGAGTCAAATATTAACCAAATTTAAAAAAACTTTTTATCACTCCCACCAAATAAACACAAAATACCACCCCCCCCCCCCCCACCCCCCCCCCCCACCCCCCCCCCCCCACCCAACAACCAACCCCCCCCCACCCACTCATTTTCCCCTTTCCCGCTGGGAGGGGTTTTTTTTTTTTCATGCAGAATTTTCCGGCCATTTTCCTCGTGGGCGGGTTTTCCGAAATTGGAAAAACACGTGTCGAACTATTTTGCGTACTATGTTTGCAAACCAAGTTTCAAGTCAATCGGATGAAAAAAAATTTTTACATAGAAACTTTTCGCACGCTTTTCCGGTCGGGATTTTCCGGAAGATTGGTATGCAGTTGTTGTTGAATTTTCATATAGAGCTTTGAAAATGAGTTTGAAGTTGATCGGTTGAAAAACAAAAAAGTTTCATACAAAAGTTTTCCGCGAATTTTTCACACTTCCCGGCAGAATTTTTCAAAATCCTTTCTTAGTACTCACTTTCAGCATAAGATAAAACTACTGTGAAATCTCATCTTCCTATCTTTTATGGTTTAGGCTGTGCGACGGTCACCAGTCAGTCAGTCAATTAGTCAGGTTGAACAGTTTTATATATGGGCGATTCCATTAAAAATCGCCCACTGGGATTTTTTTTGGATCGAAATAATTTTTTTCGTATTCCTTGTAGTAAAATAGTATATACGTATTTTCAGCATTTTGGCGAAATACACTTAATTCGCGGGTAAAGTCGATTTGAAAATTGACATATTTGAAAAATTTAATTATTTTCAATTGCTTGCTATCCAAAGCCATTGGTAATAAAAATTTTTAAAAAATCTGAAAATTAACATTTGAATCCAAGCTTTCAAATAACTCACACTAAATAATTTTTAAATTTTTCTTTGGTCTTCAATTCGCGAAAATAAGTAAACAAAAATTAATTGCCGCGAAAGGGATTTTTTTTTTGTCTTCATTTTTTTCTCAAAACTTGGTCTTGTAAGCAGTAATTTACTGTATTAAGCTGTAAATGGGCAATCCAATAGTTCCGGAGTTATGGCCATTATTCATTTATTAAAATTCACTTTTTTTAGGAACTAACAATATCAGATGTTTCAGAATGTGAAAATGTTTTGGTTTTAAGAAGATAATTATTTTGTGGTTGAATAAATAATTTAAATAATTCTGTGGCCCTACTTTAGTAATTTGTGTTTCTGTATCTTACTGTGATGTTTGGTAAAAATTAGTTGACCCATTCATAGAGTTCCAGGGCAGGGGTAATCTGTTTATCGGTAATCATTTGAAGGCTTGCCCTTCTAGCCATTCTTTTTAGTGTTTATCCAGCTCCATCGCAAGGCCCTTTACTGTGGGCTGTTGCATGGAAATGCCACTCCGCTGATCTGTTAAAATAATTTTTATGATGATAGACTTTACTATATCCAACCACAAAAATATTACCCTCATAAAATTAAACATACTAAATCTGATATTGTTACAGAAAATTAATTATATATATAGATATATGGTCCGAAATGATTCCTCTTACCTGTTACATACATTTGCACGACTTTAGTATACCCTTTTTACTCTACGAGTAACGGGTATAAAAATCGCGAAATTTCTTTCTACTGATGTACTTTAAAACTGCACCCCTAAAAAAATTAATAGCATTGAGGGCCACAAATCTGGCTTTGCTTTTTCTTTGAAAATAATCAGTAGTCGAACCACTTTTTGATTATTTTTTGGTAATCGCCAGTTATCCCGACTATTTTTGATTATTTCTGAGTAATCGTCTGAAACTGAAAATAGTCGTAGTGTAATCATTATTTTGCCTTTGAAAAAAATAAACATATATGTAATGATTACGATTAGTATTTGAAAGGGCATATAACTTTACAGTCCTGTGTTAGATCTCCCGAACTATACAAACTGAGTGAACAAGAACTGCTTTGAGGATTTTTTTTTTAGCAATGTTCGGTTTCAACTTTAAAAATAGAGGCCAGCTAACTTCGGCTCGACCGAAGTTTATATACCCTTGGAGCTTGATATATGCCTGACAGTTTGTATGGCAGCTATACTATATAGTGGTCCGATTTCGACAAGGCTTAATGAAATTATGTAAAATTATTAAAAACTTATAAATACGAGCGTTGGGAGCGATAACATTAAAAACAAAAAAGTTTTTCTCACTAAGACTTTTTTTCAGACCTTACTTTTGTATGGCAGCTATACTATATAGTAGTCCGATTTCGAAAAATTTTGGTGAAATGATGTAAAATCATTGAAAACTTATTAATACGGGCGTTGGGAGCGATAACATTGAAAACAAAAAAGTTTTTCTCACTAAGACTTTTTTTCAGACCTAACTTTTGTATGGCAGCTATACTATATAGTTGTCCGATTTCGACAAGCGGTGGTGAAATCATGTGAAATCATTAAAAACTTATAAATACGAGCGTTGGGAGCGATAACATTGAAAACAAAAAAGTTTTTCTCACTAAGACTTTTTTCAGACCTAACTTTTTGTATGGCAGCTATACTATATAGTTGTCCGATTTCGACAAGCGGTGGTGAAATCATGTGAAATCATTAAAAACTTATAAATACGAGCGTTGGGAGCGATAGCATTAAAAACAAAAAAGTTTTTCTCACTAAAACTAGTTTTTCGACCGATCGTTCCTATGGCAGCTATATGCTATAGTCATCCGATCCGGCCGGTTCCGACAAATGTGCAGCGTATTTATACCAAAAGACTTCGTGCAAAGTTTGGTTACGATAGCTTTAAAACTGGCGGAGGAGATAGCATAGAAACAGACGGACAGACGGACAGACGGACAGACGGACGGACAGACGGACGGACAGACGGACGGACAGACGGACGGACGGACAGACGGACATGGCTATATCAACTCAGCTCGTCATGCTGATCAAGAATATATATACTTTATGTGGTCGGAGATGCTTCCTTCTGTGCGTTACAAACATCCGGACAATTTTAATATACCCTCTCCAAGGGTATAAAAAACTATCGCATAAAAAAGTACAAAAAAAATTTCACAGACAAATATTCACGTTGCAAATATTCAACATTTTTAAGTAAATGTTGTAGCCAATTTTTATTATTTTTTCAGTATTTAAATCTTGCGTTCTCCATCAGCTTCAATTCGGTTGTTAGATTTTCCAATTCAAATATCAGTTTCGTTTTTTTTTCCGCACCAACGGCGATTTTTCCACTTTATTGCCTTACTGAAGTGGCTAGAGTCAACAACATGAAACAGAACACAAAACAAAAAATGCGCTTTGGAAGTGCGAAAAAATACGCTGAATTCGATTTGAATGCCGTTTGCCTTTTGCTGGGCTCAGCACAAAACTTCCTTCGTTGCGTGCGAGTGTATGGGGTCTGCCTGCTCCCCGTATTGTGTTCATTTGATCTGACTGCGCTGCCTGTCTGTCTCGGTACGATGTGCTTGCATATTTGCCTAGCCAGCAAAAGTGTGCAGCTGTCAGGGTTACTATTTGTCGCAAGAACTATGCAAAATGCATTCATGGCATGCCATCCATTTGTGGTCGATACAAAAACATAGGATAGTGTACGGACAGCTAAGAGGGTGCCAATTAGCGCAGTGTTTATGCTCGCCAGGTGGGCTCAACGCAATTAACGAGCCTGTTAACATTTGTCAACCTTTGACACAAACACTCGTGTCTCGAGCCGAGGCAAACAAAATGCGAATGAGTAATTGACGTTTTAATAAGTGCCACTTGACAAGGCTGAAGCAGCCACAATTTCATTGGAGTGGCAGTTGGCTGGGCTATGGATTATACATTCACATTCACATCTCTTGCCATTGTCAGCGCGCGGCTCGGGCAAATTAAATTAAGTTGACACAATATACTTCAAACAGAAAAAAACAGAAAGGAAACCCATATTGTACCACTGACACATGCGGCGTATGCGTAATTTGAGGATATAAATGTTAACTTTCATCTCATTCGTTCCACGTCAGGCAGGAAGGTGGGGGGAATGGCAGCCTGTCACAGCATACACCAGGTGTCTTTTGTTGAGTTGCCTTAAAAAATTCATAGCGCTTAGTGCTGTGACAGGGCAAAGTCAACGTTGACTGAATACCAGACTGACTAACTGGGTTGACTGTTATGTGAGATTTAGCGAGGAATGTGCTTAAAGTAGAAGCAACAAAGTTTGGAATCGTTTATCTAACAATAATTTCAGCATTAAAATTTAAATTCGCTCACTTGCAATAAGGAGGCGAACCAAATGAAGTTTAAGCTAAGCAAAGAATGCAAATGTTCTACAATATTTTTGATAAAATCAAAGAATCCCAAAAGAAAACAAGTGAGAAAGTCGGTCAAGCCCGACTATGTTATACTCCGTACCAAGAGTAGGAGCTGAATGCAACGCTTTTGCTGCGCTCATTTCTAAATTTCTCTATCTCTCTCTCACTCACACGTTGTGTGAGAACCGCTTATCCGATCTTTATCATTTCTTTGGCAAATCGATACATATTTCGAATGACTAACTATCTCTAGAAGGAACGAATCATCTATCTACAAAACTGTGGGGGATATGACGTTTTTTCCAAAAATTGAAAATAAACTTGATCTGCCTGCAAATATAAGAAGCATTTGTCCCATGCGTGTCAAACCTCTATCTCTTACCATCTCTGAGATCTGTGATCTGAGATCTGAAACTTAATATACTCTATGTACCTTTGGTACAGAGTATAAAAACCTCAAGAAGAGGTTTCGGAACCGGTTCCGAACTGGTTTTGAGGCTTATATATGAAATATTTTATGATGGTATGATGTAAGCCCGTTGAAGACGAGACCAGCACAACTATCAACATCAACTGTTGAGCTACACGTGAACAAAATTAAAAAAATTGTGCTGCAAAATCGTCGATTGACTGGCCAAGATCCTAGCGATCCTAGCTAAGTATCTCAAAAGGACTGAAGTAATGGAGTTTGATACTTTTGCAATTTAGAACTGGTTCCTGGAAATAACTGACTTGCAAACTGGCTCTAATTGAAAAATCTTCTAAGTCTGTGATTTCTTTTCCCAATTCCGAACCAGAGCAGAACAGAACTACAATTAATTTGGTTAAAAGAAAATATTGAAAATAACTTTAAGACTAGAAGTAAAGGACTTTTCAATATTGGTTTGGTTCGATAACATTTTACAAAGCTTAAATGCTTCTTCAAATATTTACATCCAGCGTTTATAAAAAAATTTAGCTAAGAAACGCGCAACTTTGAAGACGAGGCACTTTTACCACCAGCCGCTCGTTCGTTAGCTAGGAACGCCCTCTACCGGATCCAGTCGGTGCGCGCAAGCTCCGAACTACAGTCGCGGCGGAAGAAAATCAGTCCTGTAGTTTTTCCAATTTGGTTAGTAAATTAAAAATAAATGAATTAACAGAAAAAAGTTACTGTCTGCCGCTGACTATTAACATTAGTATCTGCCTTTTTAAAGCACACAAGGGCAAACAACTGCGAAATGGCTAAGTAATGCAATATAAAATGACAGGGCGCTGACATTGATGTAATTAAAAAACATTTGCGGCCATTAAAATGCCATTTTGTGTGTGCGTATGCTTTATAGACATAATGCCAACAGGGATATTAAACTCATTATAATTTCTGAATGGACACATAAGTGAATATCTCTCTCACACACACACACATACACAACATTTCATGTCGTGTTAGGCTTTCAATTTATCTCCTCCACTCTCAGGGAGATCCAAAGTGATTAACGTTGCTCTTTGGCACTGCTGGCTGTGTGAATGGTGTGGGGGGAGAGAGGGGATGGAAGCGGCACTAAAGGAGCTGAGCTATGCGTTAATCAAATGTCAATTACGCTGCGGATTCCCAAAATGGATGGCAGAAACCGCGGGGACTCGAGTACGCACCAATTGTACATTTGCCCAGGCTGCTGCCTGCTAAATCTTGGGCGTTCGTTGGTTTTACGTTTTCAGCGCTTTCCTTTTCCCTCGCACACACACACACACAAACACACAGTGCCAATCATATACACGGACAGGCAGCATTTTACTGCAGTTTTGTTCCTTGCCTGCCTTTTATCCTTTATGCAATTTGTCTTTATGCTCTGCCCCGTTTGCCTTTTTTCACTTGCCACTTTGAGTGGTTGGCGGTCATGAGATACGCTCTGAGTCGTCTACGTTGTCTGCATATTAAGTTGGTCTTTAAATTTCCCTTGGAACAGACAGACAGACGGACAGACGTGCAGCATGCATATTAAGCTCTACGTTAATATTGAACAAACATCGCCGTGCATCTTCCCGTGAATATACATAAATCACACACACACACATAAGCCGCACATTACTTGGGGTGTGAATGGGTGGTTGATTAGTCCTTAAGGGTGCATTTCGCAGGGACTTATCATCAGTCAAGCAGTCACTTATATAGGTGTCTTCCTGGGAATGTTGTTGTTATAGCCAACAATGATGTGGACATGCATTGGCATTAAGCAATTATGCATGTTTCAGCAAGGGTTTTGTTTCCAAAAGTAGATATTAAAATGAAACCCAATTTAGCCAAATTAGGAAGCGGTCAATAAAATCAAGCGTGTTAGCAAAATGTGTTAGTGTGTTAATGATTTGTTTTTTAACAACAAAACATTAGCTTTGTGTTCAATTTCGCCAAGGGCGTTTTTTAATTCCCTATCACAAGTGTGAAGGCCATTGTCAGTCGTGGCTTTTGTCGTTTGCATGCTCATGGTGGAATTTATAAGATGAAGCTATTATAACTACATCGGTTCTGATTGGAGGCTGACGGCTTCGGCTTGTAAATTGCACATGGTGCATGCTTAGTTAAACGATATTAATCATGTTTAATTGTTAGAAAGATGAGTTCCAATTCAAGGATTTGCAGTGCAGTATACGCGTATATCATCACGCTGTCACCTGCAAAAATATCTGAAAATTTAACAGTTCTAATTAACAATCTTACTTTTTCAGCAAAACCGCCCGCACAATTAGGCTGCAGGCAATAAGTCCCCAATGAAATAAGTCCCCAAACGATAAAATGAAATAAGGCCCCAAATTTGGGGAGTTATTTCATAATGAAATAATACCCCATTTTGAAAATGAAATAACACCCCAATTTTTCAACTATTTTTTTGTTCATTTTATTGCTTTATTCAATTTATTCAATAAAATAAAACTATTGAAATACCTAATATAAAATTTTAAAATATTTTCTTATTTGGATTTTTAGTGAAACAAACTACCTAAAACATTAAAGAACAATGAAAATTTTTACACAAAAATCGCGCGATTTTTGTAAAAAATTTTCGCCTCGGCGCTTACATTGACACAATTTTTTTGATATAATATAAAAGTTTTCATATAAAAAATTTCGTCTGCGTCGCTAAGATTTTTAAAATAGACAAATAATTACCTCGTCAAAATACAGCATTTCTGTTCTTTGACGTGAACAAATTTCCAGTTCGCCGTAATGCAACAATTTTCACACTTCATAATTTTATCTCGCACTTGAACGTCTGCTTTACACAATGCAAATCACTAAACTGATCAACAAACTCAAAAGCTTATCCTGAACTAATTGTAAAACGGTACTTTTGCACATCTGTACAAAAATGCATCCAAATACTAATCAGAAAACGCAGGCAGATAAGAAAATTAACCGTTATTGGAATTTTTTTCCATATATCAGCAAAAATAGAAAATGAAATAAGACCCCAAAAATTCAATAAAAATTGGGGTCTTATTTCCGCGAAATAAATAAGACCGCAACCAATTTTTGGGGCCTTATTTCATTTCTTCTTTTGGGGACTTATTTCATTTTGAAATTTTATTTAGGAAATAAAGCCCCAAAAAATGAAATAACACCCCAAATTTGAGAAAAAATCGTTGTTTTTGTTTTCCATATAAATTTTTGGGGCCTTATTTCATTTTTTTTTGGGGCCTTATTTCATTGGGGCCTTATTTCGCAGCGCCGCACAATTAAGTGTTATGAGAAAAAATTCATAATGACCTCTCACAGGACTCGCTTGGACAGTCAATCTCTTTATGCTATTTTTATATTTCGATGTAATTACAATCTCGATACAAAGGGTACATAACGACAAATAGTATATATGTTGGCCAATGAATATTTATCTGATATGAATTAAAGTTAAGTCAATACTTTTGTAAATGAAGTAGTTTCTTATCTTTGAGTTGAAACTTATAATGATAAATTTTCAAATGTGCGAAAACTTGTGTAAGAAATTTGAACTGAATAAATAAGGTTCCAAATGGGGCAAAATAACGTTTAATACTAATAACCGTAACCGAAACCCGAAAGGGATTGAGGCCAAAAACCGTAACCCAAATCTCACAACCGTAATATGACCGTAACCGGAAAAAAGAGATCGGCCAAAACGTAACCGTAACCCAAACAGTTATTCTTTTCGGTTTTAATCTCTGGTTCAATTTAATAAATTTCTATAGGGATTCTTGCTCTGTTTTATTTTTTATCAAATCAACAATGTAAAATTTAAAGGGAATATATGTATTTACGACTTCCTTCCATACAAAACGTTAAAGTCAAAATGTGAGTAGTAAAATTTCAGGGCATTAAATATCGCTGCGAAATTGGATCGAAACTGGATGCCAACATTTTGAACGCGGCAAACATTCCTGTACCGAATTCCAACCAACCGGTTCGGATCATGAACTGAAACATTCCAATATTTATCATTCCGAAACTAAAACCAAACCTTAATTTCGATGGAAAGAGTTAAGTGCTTCCAATGTATCCTGTACCTTAGTTTTCTTCATTATAGCACATATTTAGTTAGCAGTCTTGGTGGGTTCAAAGTTCCTTCATTGTGTTATCCAGAAGTTCTTCCATCACAATGTTTCACAATGTTCAATTGTGTCTCTAGTTAATCCTTGATAATATTACTCTACCACTTTGCAAAAATGTACAATTTCCATGAACATTGGTTTTGGTATGTTGGTGTATTCTTGTATTGATGTCAACTTTTTCCTTATGATATCTAACGCTAAGTCTAAAGGGATGCTCGGAAATAAGAAGACTACGTCAAATAAGTCTAATTTCTCATTATTATAAATTAGTTGAAGTAAATTGCGTTCCTTGTGAATTCTAGGAAACAGCTAGAACAGTTGGTCTACCAAACTGGGGGCCAAAGGGGGCGTGGCCAAAATTTGAAACAAACTTGATCTGCGTGCAGATAAAAGAAGCATTTGTCCCATACATGTCAAACCTCTACTGGTGGGCACAGAATTTGCACTTGTGAGCACTACAACAAACACAACTTCTGAAGTCATAAATTAAAGGAAAATGAACACATTTATTACTCTGTGCGTAACGACAAAAAATCTGTGTTTTTGTTGTTTCTTTCAACGAGAAAAAAAATGATACACTAAGAGAAATTTTTGAGTGAATTTATTTATTTGTTTATTAGTTTTTCAAAATCTACCTTTTCTTTACTAATTGATGTTCGCAGTAAATCAGATAGACTTATATCACTGAATTTATTCCTATAAGCATTTTTAATATGTTTTATATGCGAAAATGCAGATTCACACACATATGTGCTCGCAAAACTTGCCTCCAACTTAAGCATCGAAGATGTCGCACAGTGTACAAAATGATTTTGAAGTCATAAATCTTAACAAATGAACACTTTTATGACACTGCGTTTGACAGTCAAAGCTCGTCAAAGGGTCATAAATTAATTGCTCGCAGCGTCAAAAGTTGTTGTTGTTGCTGGGCTATGCAAAATAACGGATTGAGTAGTCTGAGTAACGTAAGCAAAGGGAAAATTCCCAAAAATTCAGCAAATGTGGACAGGGTCTTGGTTAAGATACATCCAGAAGAAGGTAAAACTTAGTTCTTGAACTTTTTTAAAAGGCGCACAGTAGATTTTCATTAAAATCGTTTTTTATTATGGTATAATGGTACGCCATAGCCAAATGACAAGTAAACAAAAGCATATCAATTTGTTAGCGTCAGCCTCAGAGAGAAAGTACTGAAATTTTTAAATGCAATTCGGCACCTTCTTGAAATTTTATTTATAACTGTTTTTACTTAAAAGTTAAAAATTTAGAGGGTATGCGTAAAAAAAACGACTTTGATTTCTTGGGACACCCTAATGCACATGTCCCTTCGTATGTCCATCATTCTTATCCATTGTCACCGTCTTGTTTCCTTTGTCTGCATTTAAAATTAAAACATTGTCGTTTTTTTTTTTTTAGAAACCCGCGTGTCTGTTCCACTGTGTCAGGTAAGTACTGCAAGATTTTACAATAGGCCTTCTTTACTTCTGATTTAAGATTTAGTATAAAATCGTTTGAATTAAATTTATCACAAAATGGTTGTTTATAGTTCTAATTTCTTTTGAACTTTAACTTGTTTCTCCTAATTTATTTACCACAAATCAATCAGAATGCAAACCATTTTAAATAATATAATTTATTTGCCGGACTTGCACCATTTGTTTTCATAGCCATGGGCTTTGGCTTTTATTTATTTAACAGTTCATTGGCCTGCGGCCTGGCCTAATCCAAGCCAATCAAATTAATGCCAAGGCAGTGTGAAAAATGGCATTCTTCTCAGTTGATTAATAACCTCGTCGCAAACACTTTTACTCAACCGGCCATAATTGTGCTTGGTTTTTGTGGTTGGCCGACTTTGCGGTTGCTGAAATACTCATGAATTTCTGAGAACTTTAACGACACTTTAAAATTTAAATCAAGATTAGTGCGGAATCTGATAAACAAAAACAATCACAAAATGCAAAGCAACGCGATGATGATGATGATGATGATAAACTTTAGACCAGGCGAGGGCCGCCTGCCACTCCTGCTGTGGGTTTTTCCATAAGGACACGACACTTTACGTGACTTCCTTAACATAAACAATTTGTTTGCTCGATTTTCAGTTTAATTCCAGCCCAAGGAGCGAGAGGCTCTGTTCTATGTTTGAGGACGCAACGTCCGCTAACCGAACTGCTCGTATTTTTTAAGGAATGTTGACAGCTGACGACGACCCAAAGGCAAGGCAAATGTTTCGTCAAATAACAAGCTGATAAAGTTTAAAGAAATATTTTTGACTGCTGCGCAGAGACACTTGACACTTGGCCCCAGGGACGGGGGAAGAGTTTGCCAACATAAAACGTTTAAGGCGCCCCACCCCTGGCTGAAGCATAAGAATCAAGAATTAATACCCACATTCTGGCCACCGACAAAACTTCTCTGCCAAGTACTTTGTGGCACTTCCGCGCCAGCCACTTCCGCCCAAAGATAACAAACATAACAAGAACTACAAGTACCAACTGTATCCTTTTGTGTGTGCATCCCTTAGTTTCAAAATACACGAGTTCCACTTAGCATTTGCCTCCATCTACAATGTAGCTGAGCTGGCTGCAATTGCCAATGGCAGACATAAATGTTTTGCAGAACTTGCTCTAACGTCATAATCAAAATGCCTGAACCTTGAACTACTTGCACAATAAAAGTAAATGTCCAACGGAGGAAAAAAGGGGAAACAAAGCCATGTCCTGGGCTAGTCGGAGAAACAATTGTTTAACTGTGTGATATTCCACAGCTTGTGTGCTCATAAAAAGAACATAAACATTTTTATGACTTTTGCCCCTTTTCCATGAAGGGCAGCAATTTCTATTCACATTTGAAAGCTTTCAAATTGAGGCAAATTAGCTAAGCTTAAAAAAGAGTGATACATAATGAAATTAATTTAATGAATAATAAACCATTTTTAGACATCTCTTGTTATGCGTTTTTTGCTTTACTTGGCCCCGTCCTCGGGGCCATGTTCAACAAGTCCTGTAAAAATATTTATATTGCAGCCGCATTTTATTTCTTTTTTGCTTAAAAGCCCTTGAGCAATTGACCTTAATGGAATTTCATGAACATAGTTTTAAGCCAATATTTATTTATGTTTTTCGCATTTTTATATTAAAGCTCGTTTTGCTGGATAATCAGTAAATAGAACCTCCATCACGCACTACGTGCCTTAGTATAAATCTCATTTTCGCTTACACATTGAAGGTAATAAATCATATTTTTTTTGCCGATTTGTCTTCTAAAAACAAAAATTTGCTCAAAAGAAGAGCACAAGCGAAATGTTGATAAACAAGATAAACAATGATTCAGGCAAGTCACCAAATGACTGGGGTTAAATTTTAGTTCAAGACATTTAGAGGGCAAAATATTTGTCTTAAGAGGAAAGAAAGAGAGAGAGAGAGACATTTCGCAGGTGTTCTGATAGCGTTTAATTTATAAGCTAAATTATTTGGTTCCTAAAATTACCTTGAATCAAGTTTTGTCACCTCAAAAATGACACTGAAATTAATGGAAAAGAAAATTATATATAAAAATCGCCAATTTCTGTTTACGACTTTGGTAAGTTGTAAAATGGGTTTAAAAACTAGACAGTCTTTGCCTTCCGCTATAATTTTTATTAATGTTAGAAATTGTCAAAATTTGCGTTTAAAGTTCTTAATAGATTTCACATAGCAAAAAAAATTCTTTAATTTCGAATGAATCTACTAAAATTTTATTTATTTAAAATGCTCATTAAAGAAATTAAAAAATATAAAGCTTTGACAAATAGCCCAACTTTTGGTAGGAACTTTTAGACAGGCAAGATAAATCTCTCTTCTTGGAACATGAAAATGAACCCGTTAAAATAAATAACGACCTATTTTTATCTCACTCGTAGAAGTTGAGATCGCTGCAGCCACCTCCCACCACGAACACCATGGACGCATTCTGAATTTGAACAAATTAAGAGCGATTTTTAGAGCAAAAAGACGTGGCGCTTGTTAATACTATCACGGACTGGACGTCCGACCTATTACCTTTCATCCGAATTAGCACACCCTCAGCTGTAGACTTTATCATATACAAAGAGTTTCAAGCCACCTAACAAATTTGGCGAATTCCTTATTATGGAGATTCAAACCACACAGGATGTTATAGCTGCTGTTGCTATCTTCCTGAATAAAGTGCAACACGCTGCCCTGAAGGCAACTATCTACTGGGCTCAACCCTACACAGAAAAAAAAGATCTCCGTTGAATGGATATTCGAAATATCCTCTTTTTTTTAAATATCCTTTTCCTGGAAAATCCAGCTCCTTTGGATGAAGAATAAATATCAAGGAAACTAAAAAAATAATTCGACTCCGACAATATCCAATGGATCCCAGAAAAGGATAGATAACTATTCAGTCTGGCTTGAGGCGACAAACCGTATGCTGGAAATAGCTACTGCGGATGAGAGCTCCAAGTTTGCGCTTTAGAAGCTCACGAAACAACGTTCCGAGTTCAACGCCCTGATGGTTCCTATGGTTCCATGGGCAACAATACCACGGAAGAAAACCAGAATATTTCTCTTCCACAAGAGTGGAAAACCACCCTCCGATTAGCCTTTTCTGCACCCTTGCTGTATCCTTCGAAGAATGCTCGAAGCAATACCAGACTTCTAGTTTCCAAACAATTAAATCGAGTGTTCAACTACTTCCTTGAAATTTCAGCTTACCCCGACATTTAGCAGGCCTTTATAATGTGTGGCACGAAGGTATGCTCATGAAGATCAAGAAACACTGCTCGCCCCACCTGTATTTGCTAACCAAAAGCTTCTTGACGGACAGAACCTTTGTGGAAGCACAGAAGGGAGCAACACTTTACACCAGGGTTCCCCAAGAAAGTGACTGTGTTTTTTTCTAAGACACAATGAAGTACATATAGCTTCGGCAAGCATTCGGCAAGTAAGTTTGTGCCCCCGGGGATATCGCTGGGAAACTCTGCTTTACACTGTTTGTTCTGTCGAGTTGCAGAACTCAAGCTTCATCTTAAAGTTAAAACGTTTTTCCTAATTTGACATAAGAAAAAAACGAAAAAGACTCCTGATTTAACTTTGCCCGTCCGTCTGTTCATTTATCTACCGGTTTTTTCGCTTTATCCTTAATCTATCTGGACGAAACTTGGCAAATGGGTTTCTTTTCAATAATTGGGGTAACTCTAATCTCCATAGTTTAAATCTGATATAAGTTGAAAAAATCAATTTGGCTTTGAATCGGGACTTAAAAGAAAAGGATCTTTTTGGATTATTTTTCACAGTTTTCGACGTGGATTATCTCAACAAGAGTGTGCCGATGAACTCAGTCCTTTCTTTGGCCATAAAGCATCATCAAAATCCACTATATGTCGCTGGTGTAGTGAATTCGTTGTTCGCTCCGCGACGAATTCCGTAAAGGTCGTCCAAATTCGGTTGTTGTACCAGAAAACATTGATCCTGTGCGGAGCAAGTGGGTGTTCCAAGACGAGCCAAATCCCACAAAAGTTTTTCGCGCACGAAGCTCTTCGGCCGAATGGGTCATATGGCCACTGTTCCGTTTGAGCTATACAGAGCGATCAATTCTGAGTGATACATGACCATTTGTTTAAAGGAAATTTTTGGAAAAATTCGCTACACACAAGCGACTCTTAGACCATCGAATTGATAGGTCATCCGCTGTACAGCCCTGATTTACCTTTCAAGATAATCGATCTGAATGCCTCTGCTTTGTCGAAATAATTGACACTTTGTTGTGAGAAAGTTACACATTCATTTTTCAAATTTCCTTCTCTAGCCACTATTTTTTCCATTATTCGGAAATTTTCCACGATCCTTGGGTTGATCCAACTATGGAGTTGTTCTTCAAAAGAGTGGGTAGAAGTCGGAAGGAGCAACATCTGGACTATTCGGCGGGTGGGAAAGGACTTTCCACCTCTAATAGCTACATTACATTACAAGAAACGAATAAGTAAATTATATTTATTTAACACTGGTTCAGCCATTAATTGTAGAAATATGTTATTTTATTTATGGAGGTTTAAAAATTCATAATTTTGTTGGAATTGCTTCGTTGTCCTGGTCTAACCAGACTTTTTAATAACTGATGTATGGCCTAATCAGCATTTGAACTGATTTTAGATTAGTGACCAAACTTGAATCCCAACGACCCCAAAAAATGCCATTGGAATTGAATTCATTTTTTCCATAATAAAGTCCGTTTACGTTACTAAAAGTGTAAAATACTATGAAATATGATACAATAGTTGCAGTTAATCATATCATACTTACCAGTTTCCGTATTTTCCCCAATTGGCACAATATTTGGAATCATTTTCTATTTTATACATTACAAATTCATCGTTTAGATGTGATCTCAAAGCATCTCCAGCGTTGCCAGAGTAGGCTCCCAAAGACTTCAATTTGAATTTCTCATCTCTATTGGCAATAATGAAGTGATCGTAGCGAGCATATCGAATTTGGTCATCGAAGTCAACAAGGTGAATATATAATTCATAACGCTTATTGTTTGTCAGACGATGCACTATCTCAAGACCAAGCCAAAATTCTCTTTTGAAATCGCCAAAACCATTATAAAAATCTTTGACAGTCTTTCGATTAAAATCATGTTTTCCATTGAAGCGACGCTGCATTACCAACCAACCTGGTCCTGCTATGCCATTTTCCACAGGAGCTATAAAAGACTTGACGCTCTCTGAATTTATTAGTTCAAGACCACCAAACATTTCTTGATCAAACGGCAACCAATTAGAAGAGCCAAATACGGAGCTATTAGCTATTTTAAGTAATTCTTTATTCTCCTCAAGTTTGGCTTCAGCTGATTTAGCCTTAGATTTCCATTGGGATAAACTTTTCTTCAGGCCACATACTTGCTTCTTGTAATTCTCAATGATAACATTTAACTCCTTAAATTTGTCGGATTCGGTTGGCGAATCATCTTGTAATTTGGTCAATGGATTATTGTTTTCCTTAATGATTGCCACATAGCCGGTGTTAAGGTCTTTGATCTGATCTTCAACGGAAGCGAAGTTTTGGTCATTGCTGTTGGTTTGCGTGTAGGATTCAGCTCGAACAGTAACAACTTGATTCTCTGTATTCATTGATGAACTTTTTAACAAATCCAAGTTATTCTGCAATTCAATGGACTTTTTCAGAGACATGATTAGATCATCCTTATCTTTGCATAGGCTGTCTTTAAGTTTTATTATATAGTATGCCCGTTGTTGGAGCAATTGTAGTTGGCGGTGACAGTTGCCTTCACATAGATTATCTAGGCGCTCAAAACCATCGGCCGACTAAACAGATTTGCATTTCAATTAACAAATTTTGGCTTAACTTTAATTACTTACAGAGTTGTTGTCAGAAATAGACTCCTCCGGGGATCCTTCAAGGTGGAGCATCAAATTAATTGTGGAATTCTCCATTTTTGCTACAAAGTAAACGTTTCCGTAATGAGTGTGCAAGTCTTATATGTGTATGCACATATGTATGTATATATGTCATTTATACAGAAAAGTATTATTTTAGGTAGGTACATATCTATACCTACATGTACAATGTACATACAATCGCTACCTTAAGTCTGTGCAGGTTGCTAAGAAAACATCTGCCGTCTACTTACACTTTTTTTGCCTGGACAGAAGCAGAGAGTATGCTCATATATACGGATAATTGAATTATTGAAAGCGTCCCCGAAAACTGCGCTAACTTACGTAGTGTGACCACAGGATGCAATGATAAAAATACCAAAACCTCAAGCAGTGATGTCAACTTTTTGGGAAGAACAAAATGTTAGGCAGTGAATAAAGCCAAAAAAGCTTAAGTTTTACAAAAAGCTAAAAGTTTTTTTGAATCATGTTCAACATTTTCTTTAATAGCCTATTTCCACTATAATTACATATCTCGAAATGTACATATATTTTTTTTTGAGCGTTTCCATATGATATGTACATATTTTGCAGTGTCGTGAACATGTGAATGGCAAGTTTTAATTTGAATTTAAATTAATTGTGTATTACATCTTTGAACAAACTTCTACAGAGCCTAGACCAATTAAATCAACTTACATATTGCGTGACATTATTATTATTATAAAAGATACTTCTCAAATTGACAAGACACAATTTCAAGCTTGACTTTGTTTCACTTATTTTTATACCCTTGGAGAGGTTTATTAAAATTGTTTGTGTTTGTACTTAAAAGAAAATAAAAACATAATAATCAGCATGCCGAGCGTTGATATAGCCATGTCCGTCTGTCCGTCTGTCCGTCCGTCTGTTTCCATGCTATCTCCTCCGTCAGTTTTAAAGCTATCGTAACCAAACTTTGCACGAAATCTTTTGGTACAAAAATAATGTAATAATAATAATAACACAGGCCAACAAAATGACCACTTTTGTGAGGTCCAGCCGTATATGTGTTAAATTCTGATCCCGTTTTGTGCACTGATTCCAAAACTGGTCTCGGTTTTTCTCCAGCAGCTCTTGTTTTCAAGATATCGCGGAAAAACCATTTTGCAGCATTTTTCGCTTTTAAAAAATTATGGAGGTTACACCGAGCAGCAATTTCTGTATTTATGAGCTCTATGCGAGAGTATACATATTAGGGTCGCCTAAAAAAATTAATGGAGCATCATCAGCAAACCCAAAAGCGCCTAAATTGGCCTTTGAAGAGAAATATTCATCAAATTATAGCAAATTTTTCAAACTTAATCGCCGTGTACCAGCCATTTGGGGTGCTTGCATTTTATTGAAACCACTTTGGCGTGTAGACCAATGCATCTTCTAGTTTCACAAATTTTGTTGCATTTAAATCTTCTTGATGGACAAAGTTACAAGCGTTTAATCCCGAAAAAATGAATTAAAATTTATGGCAGATAACTAGATTGATACACAAAATCTGTATAGGAAATATTAAAAGACTACTTGATCTAACACAGACCTTAAATTAATTGTCAAGCAAATGTACAATAACATTCAATCAGTACTAGATTCAAACCATTTTCCCCAAATTCATTTTTGCTGAACCTTGCGAGAACAACATAGAAATTTAATGAATTGGGTTACAAATAAGCCAAATGGGTTCGCACTCACTATAATCTACCCATTAAGCCCCATGTGACTATTATTATTTTACAAGTTTCAACAAATGCCTGGCGGAAGGAGATTGTAGTAAAAATTTTATCTGTGAAGCGAATGTACATGTCGAGGAAGTTGACCATTCTTATTATTTGGAGAAATGCTCATTCACGCAAGGTAGTGCAAAACTCGTTCCATTTCGCAAGCGAATAACTTTGTGAATCTGTCCCGTCATTTGGCGAATTTTTCATAGGAAGACCTCTAAATTAAATTATGTAAAAAAATTTCCACAAATTAAGGTAATTTTTTGTTTTCAATGGTAAATTGAATTTTTCCATGATTCTGCTTCAGTACATTAAGGCATTCAAGCTAACCAATTTTTCTTTTTACGTTTGCCCTTGACATAACAGTGACTCCCGGAAATCTGCGAACCATCAATACACCATTTTCCAAAAGAATTTTTCAACACCCCACGCACTCACACATTTTTAATTTTGTATATTTTTAATGAATTGTGCAACCAAATACAAAAAAACACAATATGCAGTTCTTATGCCGATGTTTCTTGGCAATAAATAAAAAACAAGTTGTTGGAAAATGTGTTTTTTGGTTTTTCAAACTTTTTATTACAATATATCTACATTTTCTATTTTGTTAGCAGTCAGAACTGGTATGACAAAAAATCCGTTTTTATGGCCCGTTAACACTTTCGCTTGACGGTTACCGGATATGACTGTCCCATCTTCCGCGATACCGAGCTTCCATAGTTCGTCAATCCTGGTGAAAACGTTCTCCGTGCTCCTCACTTAGATCTCAAAAACTCTCAGGAAATTTATTTAAGTAACTGTATAAGAAATGCATTTTAATGCTCATATGGCATCAAAAATTTTTAAAATTTAGTACGAATTCCAAGTTTTTGCACTACCTTGCATGAATGAGCATTTCTCCAAATAATAAGAATGGTCAACTTTCTCGACATGTACATTCACAGATAGAGTCTTTACTACAATCTCCTTCCGCCAGGCATTTGTTGAAACTTGTAAAATAATAATAGTCACATGGGGCTTAATCCGTAGATTATAGTGAGTGAGGAACCCATTTGGCTCATTTGTAACCCAATTCATTAAATTTCTATGTTGTTCTCGCAAGGTTCAGCAAAAATGAATTTGGGGAAAATGGTTTGAATCTAGTACTGATTGAATGTTATTGTACATTTGCTTGACAATTAATGTAAGGTCTGTGTTAGATCAAGTAGTCTTTTAATATTTCCTATACAGATTTTGTGTATCAATCTAGTTATCTGCCATAAATTTTAATTCATTTTTCGGGATTAAACGCTTGTAACTTTGTCCATCAAGAGATTTAAATGCAACAAAATTGGTGAAACTAGAAGATGCATTGGTCTACACGCTAAAGTGGTTTTCATTAAAATGCAAGCACCCCAAATGGCTGGTACACGGCGATTAAGTTTGAAAAATTTGCTATAATTTGATGAATATTTCTCTTCAAAGGCCAATTTAGGCGCTTTTGGGTTTGCTGATGATGCTCCATTAATTTTTTAGGCGACCTTAATATGTATACTCGCATAGAGCTCATAAATACAGAAATTGCTGCTCGGTGTAACCTCCATAATTTTTTAAAAGCGAAAAATGCTGCAAAATGGTTTTTCCGCGATATCTTGAAAACAAGAGCTGATGGAGAAAAACCGAGACCAGTTTTGGAATCAGTGCACAAAACGGGATCAGAATTTGTCATCAATAGGGCTGGACCAAAATGGCTGTTGGCCTGTGTAATATGTGTTATTTGTTGCTTATTTGTATTGTGTTGTTAAACCGATTTATGATGAAAAGTTTAACCCAGTGTTCGTGAATTATGGAGTAGAACTAGTTCCCTGCCAATCTGTGCCAAAAAGTAAAAATGCCATGTTTTGAATGAAAATATACAGTTTAAGAAAATAATAATTATCATTGCGCAAATTTGAGCGTTTTCCGGAACATTGACTGTATTGCAGCAACTTTCGTCTTCAGCAATTTTCAGTTGCTCGAAGCATGGAGCAACAAGAGGACAGAAGAGGCAATATCTGAGTGGATTTGCGTTCAAGTCGGATTGGATGATGATGACCTAAACACTAGAGCCAAAATTAATCAAAAAGCCAAAAGTTTTCACAATTACGTGCGAAAATATTTGCCAAAATGTGGCCGAAATGTTTCTAATTTTAAAATGAAGCACTCACAGTGGCTTTCGTTGGAATCGTCAATTGAACTGGGTCCTCAAAGACATGCTACAAATGTTCATAGTCAAATGGGACGTCCCCATCTAGGTATTCAGAAGCAGGCTCAAGATTAAAGAGAAAATTGGCCGCCGATTTGGCTAAACATAATCCCGCACCTCTTCTGCTACACGCGGCAGCAGTTTTAGCAAAGAAATCCAACGATAAGGATACGTCAATAGTGCTCAGAAAAGGTGTGCAAGACGAAGAAAAGTCCCACCTATATAAAAAGAAAAATATTTTCATCTGATTCAGTTCCGCTTACACCACATGAAGCTCTAGCATTTTTACTGGAGCATTCTTTTTATAAAAAGCAGTATAATAGTATAATAAAAAACATTTTTGTGATATTTATCCTTCTTATGAAAAGGTACAGCATGCCAAATTAGAATGCAAGCCCAAAGATATATCAGTGACAGAAACCAAAGCTGAAGCTTCTTTGCAAAATTTATTAAGCCACACTGTCAGCCGTATTCTTAATATGCAAGAAGATGTGATCAAGCGGTATAAAATATCACAAGCGTCAAACTAGTGGCTAGTTATGGATTTGATGGATCAACAGGACAAAGCTTATACAAACAACGATTTTCAAATGACGAACCCATATGCAATGACCATGCTCTATTTGTGACAAGCCTTATACCCCTTAAGTTGATGGGAAACTTTGGGGAAAATATTTGGATAAATAACTCACCTCAATCGGTCCGATTTTGTAGACCCCTGAAAGTCGAGTTTGTTAAGGAAACAAATGACCACATTCTTTCGGAAAAACAAAACTTGGACTCGCAAATACAGAATTTGTCAGAGCTTGAATATTCAATTGCAAATCAGAAAATCTCCGTCAGTTTTGAATTGTATATGACACTAATAGATGGTAAGGTCTTGAATACTCTAACTTCAAACAAGTCGTCTCAATTATGCCCAATTTGTGGAGCTGGACCCAAAGATTTTATGAGTATTACAAACCCATCCTCATTAAAATATATGCCAAAGCCTGGAAGTCTTCAGGATGGTATTAGTCCACTCCATGCATGGATACGAGTTTTTGAGTTTGTTTTAAAACTATCTTACAGAATGAATTTTAAAAAATGGCAAATAAGAGGTGAAAATGACAAATTGGAAATGATGAGTAAAAAACAATATATACAAAAGAGACTTCGCGCTGAAATGGGAATACTGGTAGATCAGCCCAAACAAAATGGTTTTGGCAATACGAATGACGGGAACACTGCGAGAAAAGCATTTTCTAATCCAATCCTTCTGGCATCAGTATTGGATATTGAGTTATTTATTATAGAAAGGTTTCACATAATTTAAATTGCAATTTCCTGTGAATTTTCGATCAATCATGTAAAATTTCAACAGTTCTGCGAAGAAACTTTCACATTTTACATAAATAAGTACTCATGGTTTCCAATGTCCCCTACCGTACATAAGATTTTAGTTCATGGATCCCAAATAATTCAAACTTCTGTTATGCCTGTTGGATGTCTAGGTGAAAACGCTTCAGAAGCGCGAAACAAATTGTACAAGCGTGATAGGCGGTCACATGCTCGTCAGAATAACAGGCTAAACAATTTAACGGATGTTTTCCAAAGATCTATCGACTCGTCGGATCCTCTTATTTCAAGCATTTTTTTAAACAAGAGATCGCATCAAAACAAAATTAAAGCATTACCAAAGGCAGTCGTGGAGCTTTTAGAAGCACCCAAATTTGATTGTGATCAAAACAACAACGATTCTCCAAGCGATGACAGCGATGACTTAGAATTTAATTTGTTTCCATATTTATTAGATGTTGAAGATTTTTAAGAATGTATAATTTAAAAAAATTTGAAATATTTGATTTGTTTTGTTAATTTATTATAATAATATAAATTTAAATAATATATTGTGATAAATTTGAGAAGCAGTTCATTTAAAATGAAATCAAAGAGCTTTAAATCAAAAAATGACTATTTCACAACTTTTTCTTATAGGGGCGGCATGAGTGGGCGTGGTCCAATCTGTTTCAAATTTTAAACAGTTACTACACACACTATTACTAAGAACTGTACGAAGTTTCAACTCTCTACCTTCAGGATTGGACTTTATGCCAAAAAATCGGGCTTTCCGTCCAGTGTGCCATGTACCAAAAAAAAATAATCAACAAACCTTTATCTTCCTAATTGTGTCCTTCCACATTCAACATGTTTAAAGCAGTTGAGCTTGCCAACCCTTTCAACTACTTTAAGCCGTAAACATGAAATATGCATAATGACAAATCTGGCAGCCATTAGGGCAACTGGCTGTCTCTTTTGGATTTAGGGGCCTTAAAGTCTTGACATTAATTACACAAAACGCAAACTGTTAGTCACAAAAATAAGATGGGGTTCTCCTCTCTTTTTGAAAACCGTTCCTTTCCTTTTAGGTGGCTCGAAGCACGTGTTTGCCTGGCCCATTAACGAGTCTCCGGGTTGAAGCATAATTAGAAATGCCGCATAACATACTGTGGAAGAGGAGGAAAAGGACCTGCCAGCACCCTAAAGAGTTTCATAAATGTCGCCTCAACGTATACAAATGACACACACACATACACACAGAATGCTTCTTGTGTATAACGAATGTCCTTGACTGTTCTAACTGTAACTGATAGCCATGTTTACTCTCCAGATGCCACAGACACCACAACTCGACTCTTTTGGCATTCCCTAAATGCGTAAGTGGCAGTCGCCTTGAATCAGGTGTTAAGAGCAGCAGGTAACAATGACTCCAGCGTCTGGTTGAGTGGGTGTGTGGGTCAGGGTCCAAAGTGTCTACCTTTGGTCATTTTGGTGGTTTTAAGTTACATTAAGCGGGGGATTTTGGTTTTGTTTGTTGACCTTAATTAGTGTTTGTGGTG
The DNA here is from genome assembly GCA_018904275.1 of Lordiphosa clarofinis. Taxonomy (NCBI): domain Eukaryota; kingdom Metazoa; phylum Arthropoda; class Insecta; order Diptera; family Drosophilidae; genus Lordiphosa; species Lordiphosa clarofinis. The sequence continues at coordinate 338,646 of JAEIGQ010000177.1, forward strand.
GAGAGTGGTTCTGTTTAGCTGTTGTAGGGCTTAAACTGGATTTTTCCGTACTGAAGTTGGTGTGTTTTAAAGGTTGCGACTTAGTGGTAAAGAGTGGCGAATACTACTCGAAAGGCTTTTTCTGAATGTTCGATTTTGTAACATTAAATAAATTGGCTTAAAGCAGTCGTCACCAAGCCCAATAGTGCCACTTATTCCAACGTCACCGTATTCTTCGTTCGTAAGTTAGAACTTAGCTTCGGTTCAGGGACTTATCCAATGAACAATGAAAAATAAGAAGGATTTAAAATACCAGAGTATAAATCAATCAATTTGCATACATTGTAATTATAGTATTAATTTTTAAAGAATATTTAAGCCTTTGCCGTGTGTTCAATTTTTTAAAAAGTTCATTGATCACGCTTAGTGAAGGAAGTAAGACAATGATTTGGAAAGGTTCGGTTTCGGATCTTAAGTTTTTTGTTATTCAAACCAAAACCCTCCAGATATCGAGTAGCGACGGATCTAGAAATCAAGAAACTAAATTTACCTACATAAATTGGTCATCAGCTGCTCAAAGCTGTTTATATTTTGAAAGGAGTTCCATATACGAATTTATTTTGGTGCTCCTTTATTTGTTCTGGAAATTGGCCTTGAGCAAAGAAACTGTGTGGATCACGACTGACTCCAATTAGCACAATGAATGCCTGTTATTCTGGAGCTAAGACCTTCGAGCGAACGTTAAAAAGGCCCGTTAAACTCATTCCTGATTTGATGATTTGCAATATTTTTTAAGTCCTAGTTTGTTTCACCTTTTCAAAATTTTAAAACATTTGTCGACGTATTGGACTAAAGTTGAAGGAATCTTAACCATCATTTATAGAATTGATTTTTATACTCTGTACCGAAGGTACATAAAGTATATTAAGTTTGTGCAAAAGTATGTAACAGGGAGAAGGAACCATTTCCTACCCTATAAAGTATATATGGGGCATTCCATACAAAAAAAACTTTTTCTGGGGTGATGTCTCCGAATTGGATGATAATTGGCCCAAAGGGAGCTTATTATGAGAGAAGCTTAACCCCAAAATGTGAGCTTTTTTGGAGCTCTTTTGCGGAAGTTCTACGCTTAAAAGTGTAATATTGTGAATTTTTAAAATTTTCAATAACTCGAAAACGGTTTGAGATAGAGCTTGTCAATTTTTATCCAAATGTGCAGGACTAAAAAGCCCTTTTTAAAAAAATTTTGAAAATTTTTTTATTTCTTACCTTTCTTGAAAAACAAAAGATTTTTTTAGAAAACTTGGTCTAGCAAAAAAGACCCATCCTTCAAAAATTCTCAAAAAATAGATGTGAAAGCCGCAATTTTTCCAAACATTTTGAGTGCTCGAACATATCTGTAGCTTGAAAATTGAGGAAGTTATGGCCATTTTTGTCATGTAATTTCAAAAATATTAGTATGAAAAATTTATCAACAAACAGATCTCAGAGATGGTAAGAGATAAAGGTTTGACATGTTTGGGACGAATGTTCTGCAGGCAGATCAAGTTTTTTTTTCAATTATTGCCACGTCCCCTCCCGCCACCGCAATTTTGAAAAAGCGTCATATCTTCTACAGTTTTGTAGATAGATGGTTTGTATGTATTGTTTTGCCGAAAAAATGATAAAGATCCGATCAGCGGTTCTCAAGTTATGAGCAAAAAAGTGAATCAAGCTCCCCCGCCACCCCCCGACCCACCCATTCACAACCAACACCGCACAATCTTAGAGAGAGAGAGAGCGAGAGAGAAAGACAGAGATAGAGATAGAGAAAGACACAGCAGGAGCACTGTATTCAGCTCATACTCCAGGTACAGAGTATGTTATAGTCGGGCTTGACCGACTTTCTCACTTGTTTTAATTTGTTATTTTTTTGTGTACTGCTTTCAAAAACTACTCTTCTTCGCAATCAGAAGTTTATTCATTTAAAGGTGTTGAAAATCTCGGGTCCAAGAGCACTGCAGCCAATATTGGAACTGAGCTCATAATAAGAGTTGCTAGAAAAAAAAAAATGTTGTGTGTCATGAGACTCCCGGAACGAGCGAAGCTCTTTACGTCGATTTAACCGATTTAAGTAATGGCAAAAGACACATTTAGATTCTATATAAATAAATATTAAATTATCAAAAATTAGGTCACTGTCAAGTCACTGTTAAGTCACTGTTGGGTCACTGTTGGGTCACTGTTGGGTCACTGTTGGGTCACTGCTGGGTCCCTGTTAAGTAACTGTTAAGACATTGTTAAGTCACTGTAAAGTCACTGTTAACTCAGTGTTAAGTGTCTGTTTAGTCACTGTCAAGCCACTGTTAAGGCGCTGTCAAAGAAAGAACATTATAGTTTTTAGCACAGAATTCACAACTTGACCTTTATGCAGCCACTCTTTGCACCCCCACTCCCCGCATAACCAGCATATCCCCACCCGACCAACCACAGATCCCCTCCAAATCCCAACTACACAGAAAAAAAAAAGATCCCCTAAGAATGGATATTCGAAATATCCACTTAAGATCCATTTTTTTAAATATCCTTTTCTCACACAAAGGAGCTGAAACCTTTGGATGAAGAAAAACGATCAATGAAATATTTTTTCTCTGATATATCCATTTTAAGCGAAAATAAATCGATTTCGAAAATATGCAATGGATCCCAAAAAAGGATAGTTAACTATCCAGTCCAAATGGATACCGAAAATATCCTGAGGATCATCAGAAACTATCCTTTTTTTCTCAGTGTAGAGCCCATCAGATCCCCACCAGCTCCCCAATAGCTCCCCTCCAGATACCCAACAGATCTCCACCAGAGCGCCACCAGGTCCCCACCAGATCCCCACCAGATCCAAACCAGAGCTCACCACGTCCCTACCAGATAACCACCACATTCTCACCAGATCAGCACCGAATCCCCGCCAGATCCTCACCAAATCTTCGCCTGATCCCCACCAGGTCTCTACCAAACACCCATCACCGCCCCCCACTTCCACCTCACACTATCCTACTCCACACACAACCCACCTGCTTCTAGTAAAAGCAGCTGAGTTTGCAAATACAAAATGCAAAATCAAAGACATACCCCAAAAGAATCTGTCGCAAAGACAAAAATTTTTTAAGATTTACCCCCCAATCTGACGTCCCTAAAAGAGCTTCGCTCGAAAAAGCAAGCGAAATAAAAATCACTTGTGAATTCTGTAGCTTTTAAGAATTTTTTTGTTTTGGCTGCAGCAATGAAAAGATATATTGAGCTAACAATTATGTTTAAATGGAGCTCGTTTAAAGAATTCTGAAATCCTAAAGTAAATGTTCCATCGCATCACACAGTCTATCATAAGTTTATTACTTTTTTCTATAAGCGAACTCTTCTAATGTCAAACTAAACTTCCATAAAAAAATTATTAACTATTAAATTTTGAGTGTGTGCATCACAACTAACTGTAATTATAGAATCCTCCAGGAAATTTATTGGGTTAACTTGATTATCATCAAGAATTGCCTTTACATTATGTCATTCAAAAATTCTCTTGCTTGACCCATTATCGACGGTGATAGTATAATTCTGACCTAGAAAAATGTCGTAGGATATAAGAACTTCTTGAATGATAGTCAGATTGAATGTGCCGTTGAAAAAACTACTAAATTTGTTGAACCTAATCTTATTTGACGAAAAAGTGGTACGGATGGAGTTCAAGTTCGAGCACCCTAATATATATGATCAATCGTAAACAAAGATATGCGTAGAGACATACCCATCACCTGACATATACTGATCCCGCTTTTGGATCGTCTACTCTTCGGACGAGAAGAATAAATTCTAACAACCAAAACCGTGGAGATTAAGCCGATGGCGGTGACAACGACCACGCCTACGACGAGTACCTAGGCCTACAATAGCCAATTAGCATAATATTAATCGGACCAATAGATTGGACGCTTGTATCAACAAAAATTCCCATTTGAATGAATCAATAAATAATCTATTGTATTTCGCATATGCATGAAACATTTTGGCTCTGATGGTTTGAAACTACAAAAAGGCGACGTCACATTTTTGGACGTCAATATAAGTTCAACTGTTTAAAGTAAAACGGGGCCCAAATTTTATTTAAATATACTCCAGAAATCAGTGATATGGAATTTGTCATTACTTTGCATGACCCTAGAAAGTGCCTCTTGTTGAGGCACATTTTCATTGTAATACCTGATGCAGAAAATTCACTGAAAAATATAATAGTTCACATTTTGATATAAGCTTTTGTTGTTGGATCAATTTGAATTTATTTTATTTTTTCGTCATCAAAAGGCATTCTCAAGTACTCTATTTCTGAATTTCTGTGACATCTGTCAGAATTAATTGACACTCACTGCTGGCTTTGCAGTGATTTTCTTTTGGCTATTGTCCCACCATCATCATCATCATCTCGTACTCACTTCTACATAAATTTTGTTATACACAAACACATGACGCTCTGTCTCCGCTTATTGTTTCACTGAGTGATTTCAGTCTTTCCGCTTATTTGCACATAAAACAAATATTTCATTCCATGAAACGGATTTACTGACAGTTGAATATATATACGTATGTGTTTATATATAGATATAATTCACATCGTTTGCATGTTTGCGGTTGTGTGACACTGAAAGATTAAACCTGGTCCATGCATGTTCAAGTACGATTTTACAAGGGGGCTACTTTCATTAATTAGTTCAAGAGTTTGAAGGTTTGTGGCGAAGCTTTGGCTTACACTTTCAAGCTCATGAAAAGGAACATACGAGTGTGTAGTACTTTTAATTGAACACTCAAAGTAGAAAGCAGAAAATTGCCAGAGATAGTCTTTGTACACAATTAGCAAATGACATGGGGTGACATGATACGGAAAATACGGACAGTCAGAGACATTTTTAAATTTAAAATTTAAATTAAAAAAAATTAATCCTTATTTTCAGGTAGAGAACGCTTAGCGATTCTAAGAAACGGCTGTTCCATCAATTTCAATGGTTAAAATGTGATTTAATGAATTCCACTGAATGCTGACTCATTAAGCAAATATTGAAAAAGGTTGTTTTTCAGCTTTCAGTTATGCCAACAACTTTCACCCTCAGCTCAAATAAACAATCGGCAAATCTGTTAAACGAATTAAATACCAGACTTGTGCAAAATCAATGCCAGACAGAAGATTAAAACAAATATTATTGTATGATTCTGTGTTGTGGCCTCTAGACGACATTAATAATGCGAGAAGAGCAAAAGCAGACACGAGATTTTCTGGGGCTAAATAAATATTCGTTTACGGATTACAACGCAAAAACAACAACAGCAACCAATAACTGAATCAGCCAGACAGTCAATCTAATTCGATTTGTATCGAAGCAAATCTCCCAAGTAAATACCCCAAATGCAAATTAAATATATAAACGGAAAACCTTAAAAATGCACGTACAATAATTCTCGTTTTAATGTCAACGGAAAATGCCTCAAGCTAAACAAACTAAGAAAAGAAACGAATTTACAAATTGATTACGCCAATTTGGGCCTCCAAAAGCAATAAAAAAAGCACAGTCCAAATGGAAATAATTTTCTTGCCAAGTTGGGACAAAGAAGTGTTTAAGAAAATGGAATGCTATCGGGATTAGGAGATTGAAAATTAAAGTTAATGAAATTACGAATTTTTAAGGCAAAATCATTTTTCATAAAAGTCCGAAAATAATCATTCACTTAATGCTTACATTCTTAATGTGTATGTTCTCAAAAGAAGTGAATGCACTTCGAATCAGCGTTAACTAAATTCTATTTATTCGTGTCCTATGATTCCGCTTTGAGAATTCACTGGTTTAGGCCTATTTCCAGATGACATAAATGTTTATTTAGGCACAATACTTCATTCAAATAAGACTGCTTTGCAATAGCATTTAGATTTCAAAACAGTTCGAATGTGTTTTTATTCATGTGAACTTAAACATAAAAATTGATATTTATGTCATCTGTAATCAGGCCTTTTGTACGAACGTAGTAGGTACAGGCTGCCCTATTTTTTGACTAGACTTGTTTTTGATTTCCTTCCTTTATTAACTGTATAGTTATGCTTGGAGTAATCTTATTAATAGTGAAATCGACTCATTTGAGTTGGTTGTCCAAACTCAACTTGTATATTAGACCGACTCGTATTTTAGCCTCCCATCACTAAATCGTTGTGATGCAAATATGACTGGCATGAACCGTTTGGTCTCCTCTGTGCTGATTACAATAAACTCTACCGGGTAATCCACTCGGAAACTTCTCTTTCCGCTTTAAGGACTACTTTCTGAACTTATTTAGACCAGCGAAGGCCCTTTGATTTCCCCCAGGGGGCGAAAGCATTTACACGTACACAACCCGAACGCATGCCGAAGCTGAGACCAAGAGAGCAGAAAGCTGTCATTCGCTCGCCAGAGTACGAAGCGATTAGGTCAATTAACGGTTACACTCTCACTTTTTGGCCTCGCTCAGGATGCTCATTGATTTAGACCGTAGATAATTCTAGCTCATGTTTTTCCTTCGCGATTTCGTGTCACACGTTAGTGGCTGCTTCTTTCGAGCGGTAGATCGGAAGAAGGCAAAAAGGAAATTACAAAAAATATCAAATTATGATATTTGGGTTAACAAGCGACTTGTATTTTTATACCCTGTTCCCATTAAAAATGGGAAAAAGGGGATCATGAAGTTGTGCAAATGTATGTAACAGGGAGAAGGAAGCACCTCCGACCATATAAAGTATATATATTCTTGATCAGCATCAACAGCCGAGTCGATTTAGCCATGTCCGTCTGTCCGTCTGTCCGTCCGTCCGTCTGTCCGTCTGTCTGTCTGTATGAACGCGTCGATCTCAGAGACTGTAATAGATAGAGCCACAAGTTCAAATGTTTTTTATAAGACCATGTATATAGGTCTATACCGGGCGCCCCGCGCCCGGGCCCCGCGGCCCCCGCCCGCCGCGCCGGCCGCGGCCGGCCGCCCCCCCCCCGGTAACCCCCTCCCCCGCCCGCGCCCGGGGGGGCGCGCGGCCCGCCCCGGGGCGCCCGCCGGGCGCCGGGCGCCGGCGGCCTCCCTGGTCTGTGTACCCAGATCGAGTTTGTTTCAGATTTGGAAAATTCCTCCTCCTCCATCTTTAAACAGCGAAAATCTGTCGTTTTCTCTGTATAAACGCGTAGATCTCACAGACTATAAAAGGAAGTGCCACAAATTCTTGCATGTATGTAGGTGTACACCGTACGCAGATTAAGTTTGCTCCAGGTTTGTCAAATTCCTCCTCCATCTTCTTCTAACAGCGAAAAACTGTCAGAGCTACAATTTTTAGTGAGGCCCGTCATCTGTCTATTCTGTGTACCACAATGAGATCCGAGCAAAAACACCGAAGATATGTACATAAGTGCGCCTGCCCATTTATTGAAATAAATTTAAAAGTAAATGGAATTCGAAGCTAAAGGAACCACATTTCTTGGGACAGGGTATTTTGCTGTCGGGGCACTCGACCGCAACACTCTTACTTGTTTGTATCATGCTTTGAGCACAGATCTCCAGATTTGACTTCCCCGGACTACTCTTTTTGGGGCTATATTAAAAGCGAACTAGCCCCTGACATTGACTTGCTCAAGTTCGAGCAGAGAATCCAAACGCAGCAAAAATGGTACCGAGTACACAGAGAAAAAAAGATCCCCGTAGAATGGATATCCACTTTAAGATGCATTTTTTTAATATCCTTTTCACATTTTTCAGCTCCTTTGGATGAAGAATAAAGATCAATGAAATATTTTTTTTTATATATTCTTTTAAGCGAAGTCAAACCGATTCGAAAATATAAAACTGGATTCCAAAGAAAGGATAGTTAACTATCCAGTCCAAATGGATACCGAAAACATCCTGAGGATCATACAAATCGATCCTTTTCTTCGCAGTGTACATACCGACAAGTATGATGGAGCACCCTGTATTATAGGACGGTTGGGATATAGCGATATAGGAATTGGTTAATGGAATTAGTTGGTAACAATTTTTATTACAAGCTTTTCTTACCCTGTAAATCCAGCCGCTAAGTCCGAAAATTTAAGACTCTTAATCATGATTTGGGTCCATCAAATTGGAAGCAGGTCCGAACAGTCTAATTCAGGGATTTTCAAGAAGAGCGAGGTTAAAAGTGTGAGTGTAATGGTGTAAAAAGCTGTTTGCACTCTTGGCACAAGCCTGGGCATGCTCTCAGCTAATGTCGGTGTGGGCAGCGAAGTATTTACGGCCTCAATGGGCCAGGCTAAGTTGTGAGCTTCCTAGTATTACTTTAGTCAGTTTTTCATGGAAACTTCAATTTATTGACCGGATATATTGAGGTTAAAATTACAATAAGATTTAATATCTCCACATAATTAAGAGCATAGAAGTTGAAGTAAGCTAATTATTTTAAAGCAAACAGTGGTAAAGAAAATATGAATGAAAGCTTAAAAGAATAAAGTTTTATCTGGGTTTGAATAACGTTTTAATCAGGGGTGTTCTAGAAATCTCTAGAGATTTTCGTATAAGCGATTGCACTTCGAACAAAACTAGGACTACTTTACTTGCGAAGTGTAAAGAATCAGACCGCCTACTAGATTATGTGGAAGCAAAACCGTACGCTTCAAATCTACTTGGCTTCGAGCAGGCGGTTTCGAATCGCTCAACTTTTGTCATCTAATCTAGTAGCCGGGCATATTTGAGCCCTTAACATATACATTTAAACAGCTTTAACATAAAATGCTAACGTTTATACGAAAACCTCTATAGATTTCTGGGACACACCCGAATATCTTCGTATCTGGACAGTATCTTTCTTACAAAATTTTTTACCGAGATCTGAGAATCCATGAACCAGTCTTAAAGCCAAGACGTCTAATTTCGAAGGTTTGCAGCCTTGCTTTAAATCCTCTACGCGAAAACTGTAGACGCCTTTTGTTTTCTTGTTTATTATGCTTCACCCCCTCCTTGGTAAACAAAAAAACCCGTTGAGCTTATGTATATTCATTTATATGGAGTATATCATTTATCACAATATGTCAAAATGTCACAAAAATGCTGCAACTCAGACATTAGCCTCACACAAATGCTGCTGCCACATGGTGAACCAGGGCAAAAGAAAATGTTTCATACAAATGCATTTTAAATGCATTGAATGAATCAATTGAGTTGGATAATATGAAAAACAGACTTCACGATTCCTCCCAAAAAGAAATGTTGCAGAATTGTTTCAGCTCATTAAATAAAAAACAAGAGAAGACAAATGCAAGTCTAAACTAACAATTAAAGTTAAATTTCTCCAAATTGTTCACTTAATCTTTTGGCCAAATTCCAAGTTATGTAAAGAAACACAACTTTTATTGAGCCTGAGGCTAATGCCCCTTCAGCTGACTCAACGAGTACTTTGTTTGTTGATCTATAAATTGATTGCTTCCATTTTCGAAATAATGGAAAAAGTAGGCACACACACGGCACACATTTCTTAGCATTTGCATGCTTTACTTCTTGCTTTGTGATGTTCTTTTTTCGGAAAAGGAAACTATCCCAGGGGAAGGGGGGAAAAGAGATAGTAATAGATAAACACTTGTTAGCCTTAGGAAATTTTATTTATTCCTTCTTCAACTCCTGGGGAAAACAGCTTTCGGAACTTTTCACAGAAATGTTCATTAAAGTGGAATTGAACTTTGGTACAGAAGTTGCCTTCGGATTTCAATTACCTCATGCCAACTGGGAACGTATGAGCATTTTAGGTAGCTTGGACAAGAAGCGCATAAAAGTATGCTACACACGTGAATCTCTGTGTGTGTGTGTGTGTGTGTTGAACGACGATTTTTGATGGCATTTTTGTGGTATCGAATAAAGTTTCGCCAGTTTTCTTTCAAACTTAACTGCAGCGTCTTAATGACTTTGAAATTGTACAAAATGCAACAGGCACGTCTCTCTGGCAGCCAACCACAATGATCTCAATTTACGTGATTGCAATTGAGTTTCTTAAACTTTTTACCCTACCGAACAGAGCAGTGCAGATGAGCGTGGAAAGAGAAGAGCAAAGAACGTAGCAGCCGAAGCTTTTAGTCCACTCAAATGACATGCATTGAGGCTGAAACTTCATTAGGCCAACGGATGGGTAACTGTTTCCTCATGTGTCAAGCATGACGCATACGCAACGTGTGACAGTGTCGAGTAAAAAGCCATCAAATCATAATTGCAGGTGCACAGAGTGTCCATCAATAAAACGACAGAGACAGCGATGAAAGCCTCGATTGACAGGCAATCTTTTTGTACTAGATGGTTAAATGGTCTGCGCTGGGGGATGGATGTTACCGAAGTGCTCTGGGTCTTTGTTGACGCCTAAAGAGCACAAATCAATAAAACTCTTATAAACAGAATTTACATATTTAAAACATGATTTTTAAGCGCTTTTTCTGGTTTCCAAGCACCGAAACAAATTGCGTATTTCTGTCCGAATAAGTAAGAGTTTGCTGAATTGTCTGAAATTAAAATGTATATATATTTTAGGATAAGCAAACACCCAAACAACAGTTGACAGTTTTCCTTTTTTTGTCGGTGTTGTCTCGTTCATTTGTTTGTTGTTGTCAAGTTTTTGCGCCGTGCTCCAATTATGGGTGTTATCCTTGAATATTAATCGAGCGTGTGAATTGTTCGCATTTTCAGACAAAGTGGGTGTCTTTCTCCTCGCTCACTCTCACTCTCAAACCAGCGGAATCGATTGGACCAAATATGAATTCATTCGCCTGTGAGAATGAATGTGAATATATATATACATAGGTATATATAAAAGCGTCTGTGCCGGTGGCAGCTTTTTTGTCTAGTTGCTCACGTTTTCATTACAAATAACATATAAATAGAATATTTTTCTGTATTAGGAGCAATTGAACATTGCCGCCTAGGCCTTTTTGCTGACTTGGGTAATTTTCTTGATATTTTGGTTTTCTACCTTTTGCATTAATTTGCTTGTCAAACCAATCATTAAAATGAAGCCTGTTATGCATACAAATGTAGTTTAGGTTGATCAAATGAATTGCAATTTCCTGCCAATTTGTACAAATTAGTTATGAATTTACCACATCTTTGTTGAGTTCAGAAAAGAAAAGATTTTAAGTAAATTTTTACAATAAAAATATTACTCATACGACATGGTAAACAAATTTAATTTTTCCTACGAAATCTTTAGTATATTTTAATGGCATTCAAAAAGACACCTAGGTTTTTGACAATATGGCAGACGATAACCCTGTGTCATTTTTTGACTAATTAACCTAAATTTCAACTTTTGATGCTGATCAAGAACAAAGGACAAATAACGGATTGGCCAAATTGGTAATGCAAATGAAACGAGAAGTATATATAGGTGAGTTTAAGAACTATAAAATAGAGAGATAGTATTCCTCACTAAGACCCACTTTCCTTTCGGCCCTACAAGATATTACGATTACGACCAAATATTGCAAATCTGTTTGAAAGAACTTAAAATTATTAATGGAAGAATTAATTAACGCTAAAACTAAAAACAAACAAGATACATTTGCTCGACTTTAGTATTCCCTCTACGATTTTAGTAAACCCCTACTCTACGAGTAAAGCGTATAAAAATACGGAGTGAATCCGAAATACAAAATATTTTATAACAAATTAAATTAATAAGAACTATAACTGAACAGCTAAAACAAAGAAAACCCAAATAATATTTCTGAACGCCGGTTCCAACCTGATCCTAGGTTCGGTGTAGAGCTGGAGAAACAGTAAAACATCGATGCAACATGTGGAAACCCCGCTCGTGCTGACTTCAACTTGCGAGCCACACTAGTCGCACTTTCTGAAATGGGCAGTCTTAAGAATTTAGTCCCATGGAAAAAACGCATCTCTTCGTTGGAAATGGGCTCTCTTCGTCAAAATTTGGTCCTAGTCAACCAAACCAAAATACATTCGATTCCTGCCCCATTTTTATTTGTTGTTCGATTAAATTCAAATTTGATAACTTTTAAAATGATACGAAGAATTCGTCGACAGAATTTCGATTCGGTGAACGGGTCGTACACGTAATATTTGTGGAAACTTTGAAGGCTTTTCGCAGAGGTTAAAACATGATATAAAATTGTTTGATTTCTTAATTCATTATGTACACCCTAAAAATAATCGTTTAAGATGGTATCAGTTACCCCTTAATGGTGAAGCATCAACCACAGTCGAATAACATAAATTTGGATAGTTTCATATGGGATCTGGACAGAACCGCAAATTGGTCATCTTTCTTAAAGGCTCCAAGTAAATTTTATAAAAAAATAGTGTTGCCGTGTTTTTTTAATGTAGGGCAAAAACATCGATTGTGAAAAAAATCATCGATGTCTGCTTTCTAGATACAAACATCGATGCATCGATGGTTCCATCGATGTTTATCCAGCTGTAGTTCGGTGACCGTTCGAAACACGAACTCCGAACCCCTGAATGAAACACACTTTTCAGGAAGATTGCAACCCTAATTATAAGCAGTGTTGCCATATTAGCTAATTTATTTGCTAGATCTAGACATTTTAAAAGTGCAAAGTGCAAACATTTTTGAAAATACTAATAACAAAACAAGTGAGAAAGTCGGTCAAGCCCGACTATAACATACTCTGTACCTGGAGTAGAAGCTGAATGCAATGCTGGTGGTGCGCTCATCTCAAAGTTTCTCTCTCTTTTTCTCTCTCTCTCTCTCTCACTCTCGCTCTCTCTCTCTCTCTAAGATTGTGTGGTGTTAGTTGTGAATGGGTGGGAGGGGGTGGGGCGAGGGCGATATACTTTTTTCTTCATAACTTGAGAACCGCTGATCCGATCTTTATCTTCGGCAAATCGATACATTTTGCTAATTGCTAACTATTCCAGAAGGTACGAAACGTCTATCTTCAAAACGTAGGAGATATAACGTTTTTTCCAAATTGCGGGGGCGGGAGGGGGCGTGGCAAAATTGAAAATAAACTTGATCTGCCTGCAGCTATAGAAAACATTTGTCCCATACGTCAAACCTCTATCTCTTACCATCTCCGAGATCTGTTTGACGGACGGACGGACAGACGGACATGGCTATATCGACTCGGCTGTTGATGCTGATCAAGAATATATATACTTTATAGGGTCGGAAATGACTCCTTCTCCCTGTTACATACTTTTGCACAAACTTAATATACTCTATGTAAATTCGGTACAGAGTATAAAAATGTATCAAATTTTTCAAATTGTCATTATCAATTGGTAGCTATTTTTGTAGTTTTGCTTTGTTTTCCATTTTGAAAGAGGGCTGATGAAGAAGGAGGATGTTTTGTTATATGTAGTATCCATTGCCATGACTTCTTGCATATTAATAATATTGTATGCCAACTCCCATTCAGGCCAAAAAAAAAAGCTAAACTAATATTTATAGTGTAGTGTACAAGATGGCTAACTGGCTTTTTTTGCTGTTTGAGGTACAGACAGTTTGCTTATCTTCAGTCATTTCGATGTGGGCGTAACAACAAACAACAACAATGTCTCTGACTTCCACTGGGCCAACTATAAAAAAAAGGAGAAATGAAAGCAATTTTTCAAAAGCGGAAACGTTTGTTTACTTGCTCGACCAGAGTCGAACCGGAAGACCTTCCACCCAACCACCCTTTTTGCTCATCCGGCCAATGCATTTTGTGCTGTCTGCTCCCTGCCAAAAAATTCAATGCGGTTGTGGACCAACATAAGCGCTCTGGCTGCCTGTCATCTCAGTGTTGTCCATGTGGGAGTTTGAATTAAAGGTCGATATTTAATTAAAAGTTGCAATTAGGAAATTAAGTTTTATTTTTTTTTGTCCAAAAAATTGTTTGCATATAACGATTAAATGGATATCCCAGAGGGTTAGGAAATATCTGTTAATTAATAAAAATATGCAATCATTTTGATTTGCTTGTCATTGAGTGTGAATCAAATCACAAGAGATGGTTGTAATTAAATTTTAGTTATAAGTTTTTTTTCATAGTTTGATTATGACAGTTATCGGGCTTGATGGTGAGGGAATAGTAATTTATCAATGAAAAAGATATTTGGTTGTAGCTTATATTACTAGATTTTTCATGATAAAACATTATAATAATAAATAACATAAACATAATAAAACATTATAATTAATAATAAAAGTTTTTTTCTTTCTTTAGAAAATAGCTTTTACACATACGGTCACCTTCACCAGCTATTGGCGCCAGCTGTGAAGTAACTAGCCATAAAAAAGCAAATTCTCTTGTGCGAAAAATTTAAAGCACACACGCCAAGAGATCGTGAGAAGCTTGGCTTGGCCCCGTTGTAGGAGCTGTATAGCCAACATTTACATTTACAAAACATTATCCGCTTGTCTGTCATAGAAGGCAAAAAATGTAATCCAAATATGCATATTTCAAATGACAAAAACACGTCTAAAACAAACCTTCTGTCTATGGCACTTTTTCCGCAGGAATTAAACAACCAAAACACTTTTTTAACTATTTTTGTAACTAAAAATTATATAATAAAAAATTCCCTTTGTATTTGCGGGACAAAAATCAAAAATAAAATTATCATTGTTTCAAATGAAAGAGAAATATTTTCACAGCAGAAATTCATAACTAAAACATGATTAATTGACATTTGCAGCAAAATATTTCTACCTACAATTTAGCACAAAAATCGATTGTTATTTAATTATAAATCAGATTAAATAAAATATATGTGTAAATGGAAACTTGAATGCCACAACATCAAAATAAATATGCTGCATATTTCATAAATAAATTTTGTAACATTTGTTGTGTGGTTGGCATTTAATTGATACACAATTTGGTGTGGTGTGGTGAAATTTAAGGCAAGCTTAAATTTAAAGCTTAAAACTTTTGACAGACACTTTACGCCTTAAGATGACAGCAGCTCAAAAGCTGCCTCTTTTGTATACTCTTAAAACTTTATATACGTATAAGAAAGGAGGAAAACGACAAGGCCAAACAGTTTGCTGTCATGTCTCTTGTGCCACAAAATGGCGCCTATCATAACCCTGAACTCTACCTCGAGAGCAATTGAGTGGGTAAACAGTTTGTAACTGTGACTTGTTTTAATATTCACGACGAGTTCACTGCACTCGCTGGATTATAAATAGAGTCCGGAGTAGTTCAAAATTTCATAATTACCATTATTCATGACCAAAACGAAGCGCAAAAAAAACTTTCTGCCCGACTTGAAGACTTTTTAATGTCTTCGAAACGAAGCATTTAAAACAGCCATAAAAAAAGCATTTTATTGTCTGAGTCTCTCTCCCACGAGTATTTTCGTTGTGTTTTTCTGACTTGTGTTTGTTTTTGCTTCTGACGTTGCTTTTGTGCTGCTCATTTTTGTGAGCCCCTCAAAAACAAAAGGCAAGTTAATTTAATTAAGGCAAATGCTTTAGGGCCAAGTCGCACAATCAGCATATCCAATCATTGTGTTCCAGAAAAAAAGGGTTAGCTAGAAATAAGGCTGAATGGTCGATCGCATTCCTAGTTTGGAAACTAAGGCTTGGTATACACCTCAACAAAGCAACATCCAAAAAAATTACCATTGACGTCAAATGTTTTTTGAGTTATTTTTATATGGAATTTTTGTTTTGGCAGTTCCATTGTTGAGCTCAATCCACAAATGTTCTGTTAATTAATGTTCAATCATTCAATTGTTACCCACAAAATGGAATCCCTTAAGTTTTTAAGGGAATCTGAAGGCAAACTAAATTTTCCGGTATTCGAAGCTATAAATCATTTATTGCCCTCGGTGTTATTTAAAGGAAATTTTTGGAAAATCGCTCAGTAAAAATTAATATAATCATATTTAATTTTAATATGACATATTTGAATTAAAATGATTGAAAAAGCACTTTGATTTGAGCACCAAATTTTAGTTGTGTCTCTTATATTGACCATGCACTGAACTCCAATTTTTGGTGTACATATACTCGCTCACAATGAGTATTTCATTCACTAATGCAAACTTTCTGTATCGTTTGAAATTTTAAAAAAAAAAAAACGCCTAAAAATGTTTTCGGAGGTAAATGATGTAGTAAAACCACATTTACACTGCGAAGTTTTTTTCATGAAGTTTTTGTTTGCTGTGGAGTGAAGTTAGATTTCAGTTAATTTAGACAATTCAGCAATGTGTTTTCGTTTTCTAACATTTAAAGTAAAATGGGTCATAGGGGGAATTTTTCCCTTTCTAGCACTTGTTCTAAATGATAAACAGCATTATCCCACTGTGATATTATTATCTAGCAACAACAGCAGGAGCCTTGTCATCTAACGCCAGCCACTTGAGCATAGAGGTAGGTGTTGTTAGGCAACCAACAAAGGCAAGTGACTTGCCCAGTGGTTGGCTTCACTGAAGGCACTCCCAGCCACAGAATGAAATCCAAAGCAAAGCCAATTCCAATGCCTGTGGCTTACACACACAAAGCCCAAGATTGGTTGCATAGACTCGTGTTTGCGTACTTTATTAAATTGGCACTTGGCAGTCGTGAGATTGGTCTACAAATGGAATTTAATTAATTAACTCGGCATTGAATTTGATATGTGCCAATTTATAACCATTTAATTGTTATAAATATTATATTTGTACACCTTTTTTTTGTGGGAAAGTATCTTTTTTAATTACTGAATATTTGTTGATTTAAGCACATCATTAGGCTTAGTTATAATCCTTGAAATGAACAACCACTCATTAAAATTGAAACATCATTAAAAAAAGTAATATATCAAATATCCTACCGTAATATTAATTGGTTTTCATAATTTTATCATTGAATTAGTTTGTATAAGGTAATTTATTGTGTGATTGGCAACAAATTAGACGAAATAATAGGAGTTGTTTTATGAATTATCATACAAACATGAATAGTGAATATAGAATAGCCTTTAGTTTCCCAATTGCGTAGTTGACCATTTGTGAGATGGAAAACTGAATAATGGACATGCGTAGGTCTAACGTAATTTATCGACAAGATGTGGAAAAGGGCGGATGATTTTGGAATTGAAAAGAGTAGGCCAATCATACTTTTATATCAACATCTTAAAAGTAATCCGCTTTCTAAAAGTTTCCGAAATTCCTTATCATAGTCCCAATATTTATTGAAAAACTTCACAATAAAATGGATATACGCTGGCCTTACTTATATAATATCTTAATTTATTGGTCGATTTTTGTTGAAATTTGAGTTTTGGAATTTTGTTTTGAATTTTGCTTTTGGCCTTAGTGGAACTAGTGCAAAGGAACTGGTTCATTCTTCAATAGATTTGATTAGTAACCCTGCACAGTCAGCTTAGCGGCCTTGCGTCGTTTTGTATTGATCTCTCTTTTTCGATTCGATTCGATATCAGAATTGACCCATCCTTTACTGCGCTGTTAAATATTTATTAAAAATATCGCACTAGGAATCGCACAAGTCACAAACTCAATAGCTATAAATTTTAGCATCGTATCACATGTCCGAATGCATTAAGCTGCATAAATATGTGCTGACATCAACATAATTCCCCGTCTGGTCTTACTATAAATACGCACACACACACACACTTTAATACTCATATCCGCCTTTTGGCTTTTCGTTCAGTCTTATCTTCAGCTCTTTTGGTCTTTCTTTTCGCACATAAAAGCAAACTGCAGTCGCTGTAGCCTGTCCTAAGGCTCGTTTTACTGCATATTCCCAAAGTCAAGACGGAAAAGTGGAATTTTATTATTTTAGCCCGAAGATAACAAAATTCGTTTACGATAATTTCAGTTAGTTTACGGCTGGCGTTTGACTGTTGAAATGTCTTTCAGTGTCATTTCTGTTATTTTAATGCTTTAGATTTCAATAACAAAAATTCCTGCTTTAAATTTCAACTTTTGTTGACAATTGTTCACAAATTATGAGCCTATTTCGCTGCCTTGCACGTAGTTTGCTCATAAAATTTCAGTCAATTTAATTTCCCTAGCATTTATTTTACATGGCAGCACATACAAACAGACTTACATACGTACATATTTATGTCACAGCACGTGCTGTCTGTGTCTAAAGTGACAAGAATATGGAAGAATGGGAAGTTGAGAACGTGGGAGGACACCCTGACCGCAAGTCTGCTTTGTTGCTCGCGTGTGTTATACTTGAAAAGCGAATGGCATGCTCGAGGATTTTCGGTCATGTTAAAGTGAAGTAACATGAAGCGGTCATGTCGGAAATTAAAAAAATAAAAGAAAAAGAATAGGATTTACAAACGAGAGGACAATTTTTATATATACTTAAAATTCAATTTCATAGACACTCGCACCTTATATAGTCCTCAAAGAGACAAAAGGGATAAAAGTAGATCTCAGCATTCCTAAACTTTTCTTTATCACTAATATTTTTTTAAATAAATATTATTTTCAGAACTAATTTACCGATGTTGCTTTAAAACATAGAAAAGTTGTCAATGTAAGCTCATTCTACTTATTTCCATTATAGCTTTATAATTCCCTCCTCTGTCGGCAACGGCAGAGCAAAAAAACAAAAGCCCAAAAGAAAAGCATTTTATAGCTTATCATCCGATAGCTTTGAAGCTATTATTATTATTTGTTGTTGGGGAAGTGGTGCACCGCGACCAATTTTGGTCTATTGTGCCCCCCTACTGAATTTACAACTCCCCTAGCAGCCCTAACTCCTGTACAAAAGTCAGGATTTTTGTGGGTTCTAAGTTACTGATATTGCTTGGGTGTAGAATGTGTTTCCCAAATCTGTTGAGTCTGCGCCTCGCTAGGGCATCGCAGCGTACTAGTATATGCTCAGAGGACTCCTCCTTCTCTTCACAGTATCTGCAAAGCTGGGTGTTTGTTATTCCCAACTTGTACATGTGGCTCCTCAGTCTGCAGTGACCCGTGTAGAGCCCTGTCAGAATTCTGAGGGCATTCTTTCCTTGTTGGATTAACTTTTGGAACCTTTTGAGGTCGTGGTTCACTATTAATGCTTTAGCTTGTCTCATTCCCCTGGTGTTTACCCAGGAGGCTGATCTAAGCGTATTCTCTTCCTTTCTTAGAAGTTCTTTTATTGTGTGTTGGCCTATGCCGCAGTAGGGTTCTGGCCCTACCATTGCGGTGGCTGCACCCTTGCGTGCCAGTTCGTCGGCCAATTCGTTTCCGGGGATGTTGTTGTGTCCCGGTATCCATCGTAGGGTCAGGTTGTTCCTGCTGCCTAGTTGGTCTAATTTGTTCTTTGTCTCTAAGACTAGCTTAGAGGTGAACTTATTGCTACTGAGTGCCTTAAGCGCTGCTTGGCTATCGGAGAGGATAGCTATTTCTCTATTATGGTAGTTCTTCCCCATATTACGGTCTGCACAACGGGAGATGGCACATACTTCTGCTTGAAATATGCTTGTGAATTCTCCCATTGGTTCAGATATTTTCGTTCCTGGCCCTGCTACCCCAAGTCCGGTTCCTTGGGGTGTAAGGGACCCGTCTGTGTACCACATAATTGTGTGTGGTTTCATTTTATATGTCTCTTCAAGTGAGATCCATTCTCTCTTATTACTTTGGTGTACAGTGAAATTCCTGTCAAAGTGATACTCGGCCACCATTTCGTCTCTGGGTTGGAGGATTAAGGGGATTTCCTTTTCCAGCTTTTCAGAGTCTCTCTGGCTTACTATGTGGTTTCTACCCACTCCTTCTGTTGTTAACCTAAGCAATGTTGCTTTTTTCTTCAGGCCGATGGTATGGTGGAGTGGTGTTAGCTCCATCAAAACCTCGATTGCCGCTGTCGGACAGGTACGCATGGCTCCAGTCATGCATATACATGCTAGCCTTTGCAGTTTTTGCAACTGCGTCCTTACTGCGAGGAGGTTTGCTCTATCTCCCCACACGACAGCTCCATAAGTGAGCATTGGTCTCACAACCATGAGGTATAACCATCGGAGTATATGTGGTGCCATGCCCCACGATTTTCCGGCTATGCTCCTGCATGTGAATAGTGCTCTAGTGCATTTACTGAGTGTATACTCTAAGTGCTTGTCAAACCTCAGCCTGTTGTCGAAGACAACGCCGAGGTATTTGACTTCTTTTTCTGGTGTAATGAGGCAGCCGGATAAGCGAATTGGCCTCATTCTACTTAGCTTGTATTTTCTAGTGAATGGTACTATAATGGTTTTCGCAGGGTTTAGGTTGAGCCCAACCTCCTTGCACCAATTAGACGTGACATTCAGACCCCTCTGGACTATGTCACATAGGGTTTCCTCGTATTTTCCTCTCGCAACGATGACAATGTCATCAGCGTATCCTTGGCATGTTATGCCTAGGGAGGCGAGTTTTTCTAGGAGCTCATCCACTAGTAGGCTCCACAACAGTGGGGAAAGAACTCCCCCTGAGGGCATCCTCTAGTTGTGGTGACTGTGATGGTTTCTTCACCCGCCACTGCAGAGGCTTCTCTGCATCGTAGTAGTGAGTCTACCCATCTGCCTACAGTAGGGTTTATTCCTCTTCTGATCAGGGCATTCTTGACTGCACTATGGGATGTGTTGTCGAATGCTCCCTCAATGTCTAGGAAGGCGCATAGAGCCACTTCCTTGTCTTCTATTGTTTTCTCGAGCATCTTCCCGAGTTGATACAATGCCGTGTCGGTCGAACGGCCTGCTCTGTACGCGTGCTGTGTTGGTTGGAGGGGTGCCTCCTTTAACAGCGTACTTCGTATGCTATTGTCCACTAGCTTTTCAATCGTTTTCAGTAAAAACGATGTCAAACTAATGGGTCTGAAGGACTTGGGGTTAGTTATATCCTTCTTCCCAGCCTTGGGGATGAAGACTACCCTTGCTCTGCGCCAGGCACGTGGGATATACCCAGTAGCCAGACTGCTGGTGATGATCTTCCTGAGGATGGGTAGGAGTATGTCCTTTCCTTCCTGCAGGAATGCTGGATAAATGTTATCCGGTCCGGGGGATTTGAAGGGCTGGAATGTTCCAATTGCCCACTCAAGTCTGCCTGCGGACACAACTTTATTGGCTTCTGCCCAGTCGGAGCTGCGAGGCTGATAGCAGTGTTCTTGGTCAACACATTCTTCCGCGGGGATGTTTCCCGGGAAGTGGGTGTCCAACAAGAGACGTACTCTCTCCTCGCTGCTCACTGTATAGGCATCATTAGCCTTTTTGAGCGAGATGTTGCCATCCGGGCTTTTCTTGGCCAGGACTCTATGCAATCTTGCTCCTTCTTTCGTGTCTTCTATAGACTCGCAGAATTTCCTGTAATTCTTTCTTTTGGCTTTCCTAATCTCACTATTGTATAGTGTCAGGGCTTGCTTGTACTTGTGCCAGTCCCCATTCTTTTTGGCTTCATTAAAAAGAGTTCGGGTCTTCTTTCTGAGTTTCTCCAAGGTAGGATTCCACCAAGGGGCATCATTTTCTTTTCTCGATTTGCTAAGAGGGCAATTCTCTTCGTAAGCATCGATTATACTTTTGTTTAGTTCGTCGACTAAGATTTCTAGTTCTAGGGGATGCTTCGGTGACCGAATCCTAGATATATTATTTCCTAGCGTGGAATGGAAGCCTCCCCAATTTGTCTTACGGGGATTCCTGCTAGGGATATTCTGCTGTATGCTAGTTTCCAATCTAAATTGGATAACTCTATGGTCCGACATAGATTCCTCTAATGAGACCTGCCAATCCTTTATAAAAGGTTTAATTGACTTGCTGGAGAAGGTGAGGTCAAGGACTTCCTCCCTTACTCGAGTTACAAATGTCGGGACAGATCCTACATTACATATTTCCAGGTCGAGCCTGGATAGAAATTCTAGTAAACACTCACCTCGATCGTTTACATCGGAGCTTCCCCATGCGACGTGGTGGGAGTTTGCGTCACATCCGACAACGAGCGGCAGGCTTTTGCTCCTGCAGTATTCTGCCAGGGCCGACACCTCTTGGGGGGGACACATTCTATCTCCAGCGAAGTAGGCAGAGGCTATGACCGTGGTCTTTCCCTGCTTTACTTCGGTGGTCGCTATCGCGACGCAGTCCCTGGAGAGAAATTCTGAAAGGATAGTATATTTAATATTCTTCCTTATCATTATACAGGCTCTGGGGAAGGCATGCCTTTGGTCCCAAATTACCGTGGATTCTCTCGTATACAGGCCCTTTATTCCCTCATTGCACCAGGGTTCCTGTATTAGAGCTAGTCCTAGGTGTTGTCGGGTGAACGTTCTAGCTAGGACGGCCGAGGCCGCCTTCGCATGGTGAACGTTCACCTGGACTAGCTTGGTGCTTTTGATGACTGAGGGGGGAGTCATCATTGCGCCGAATTATCTGCGCTATCTGGCGGAGAGCCAGGGCTGCTCTCGACGCCTCCGAACACCAATGTGGTGTCGGCTTCTTCGTCCCCATGGACTGCGAGCTCTGAGGCGAGCTCTTGTGCGTCTGCATCCTCCACCACCTCCATGTCCTCTACGGGGGATTCCCCGTCGAGCTCCTCGTCCTCAGCGACGTCCTCCTTATCTGTGAGGGGTTCCTCACACGGAGACTCGCTACTTTCCGCTTCGGCGGGGTGTTCTGCCTCCGTCTCTTGCTGATGGGTCTGTCCAGCCAGCTTCGCGGTCTTCTTGAGACCATGTACGGGGATCTTCCCGTACCTGAAGTTTAGCTGGCGACCCATCGAGACGATGGCCTGCATCGAAACTTCGTCGATGCCAATGACCATGAGGGCTCCGCCCCCTTGGTCCTTTCGTGACATGACCCGCCACATGTCAGTCACGATGTTGTTTTGGTTCCTCAGCATTGTGAGGACCCATTCATCCGCTTTCGCGGCACTCCTTGGGAGGAAGACGGTAATGTAATGGGGCGAGGGGATATTCTCTCCCATTTTACCGAGAAGGGGTACTCCCTTCCATTCTGACAACCTTGACACGTTGCTCATCAGCCACTCCGCGGTCGTCTCATCGTTGCAGTCGATGATTAGATGACCCGGCCGGAAATGAATTCCTGCGAAGCTGATGGGCGTATCCCAACATGCCAGGAAGACTTCCTCCAGTATTGCCTCCTCAAGTGCAGATAGCTCCTCATGGTTGAGGTTGACCTGAGGGTATTCCTCAGGCACTACTGCTACCCTCACCTTTTTCGCAACGTCTGCATACGTTGCTTGGGGTGGAATGGGCACTGAGGGGGAGTTACTGCCCTTTCTTCATTGTCAGTTGCAGCAGCCTCTGCTGCAGCCCTGGACGTGCCGGGCCCGCCGTTCGCGTCTTCCTCATAGGCTACTGCCTGTGAGGGGGTGCTGGCCGTTGCGTCTTTCGACGTCACGGCTGTGCACTGACGCTTCGGCGTAGCTGTTGGCGGAGTTATGTCCGCGCTGCTTCTCTTTGGGGCAGGGGTGTGTGGTTGCCCCTCTGATGCCCCAGTTCGAGGCTCCTTTTGCCATCCGGAGGGCTTCCTCCGGTGTGTGGCCATGCCTGAGGTATCTCAGGTACCACTTTATTCTGGAGCTTTGAAGCTAAGATCCGAGCAAAAACACCGAAGATATGTACATAAGTGCGCCTGCCCATTTATTGAAATAAATTTTAAAATAAAAGTAATTCAAAGCCATAGTAACCACATTACTTGATACAGGGTATTTTGCTGTCGGAGCACTTGACCGCAACACTCTTACTTGTTTTTTTTATACGCTTGCGAATTCTTTCTCTGTTTTCAGAGCCAAAACAAAAGCTGACATTGTCAAACTCCACTTAAACGTTACATTCAAAATTACACAGAGTACAAAATCATTTTCATTTAATCATCTTATGGCTCGACTTTACTGTTAGGAATTGAACAAGCGCCAAGTACCTACATACTCCTTTGCCTTTGCCACTACCCACAATTGGTTGCCACACTTGATATTAAAGTGAAACACTTGCATCACAATTGAAAGCAATGTTCTTAAGTAATTCTTTGCAATTTTGATTAAATAGCTGCAACAATTATAGTTAAAAACAAGTAAGAGTGTTGCGGTCGAGTGCCCCGACAGCAAAATACCCTGTCCCAAGTAATGTGGTTACTATGGCTTTGAATTACTTTTATTTTAAAATTTATTTCAATAAATGGGCAGGCGCACTTATGTACATATCTTCGGTGTTTTTGCTCGGATCTCATTGTGGTACACAGAATAGATAGATGT
Source organism: Lordiphosa clarofinis (assembly GCA_018904275.1). Taxonomy (NCBI): domain Eukaryota; kingdom Metazoa; phylum Arthropoda; class Insecta; order Diptera; family Drosophilidae; genus Lordiphosa; species Lordiphosa clarofinis. Next base: position 362,817 of record JAEIGQ010000177.1, read on the forward strand.
TGGGCCTCACTGAATATATATTAAGGCACTAGGTTCAAACTTAAAAATTGTAGCTCGGACAGTTTTTCGCGGTTAGAAGAAGATGGAGGAGGAATTTGACAAACCTGGAGCAAACTTTATCTGGGTACGGTGTACACCTACATACATGCAAGAATTTGTGGCTCTACCTCTTATGGTCTTACGCGTTTATACAGATAAAAAGACAGATTTTCGCTGGCTCTACCTCTTATGGTCTGTGAGATTTACGCGTTTATACAGATAAAAAGACAGATTTTCGCTGTTTAAAGATGGAGGGGGAGGAATTTTCCAAATTTGAAACAAACTCAATGTGGGTACTGTATACACCTACATACATGCTAAAATTTGTGGCTCTACGTCTTATAGTCTGTGAGAAATACGCGTTCATACAGACAGACAGACAGACGGAAAGACGGACATGGCTAAATCGACTCGGCTGTTGATGCTGATCAAGAATATATACTTTATGGGGTCGGAGGTGCTTCCTTCTCCCTGTTACATACATTTGCACAACTTCATGATCCCCTTTTTCCCATTTTTAATGGGAACAGGGTATAACAAGTAAGAAAGTCGGTCAAGCCCGACTATAACATACTCTGTACCTGGAGTAGAAGCTGAATGCAATGCTGGTGCTGCGCTCATCTCTAAGTCTCTCTTTCTCTCTCTCTCTTTCTCTCTCTCTTTCTGTCTCTCTCTCTCTCTCTCTAAGATGGTGTGGTGTTAGTTGTAAAAGGGTGGGAGGAGGGTGATTTACTTTTTTGCTCATAACTTGAGAAACGCTTATCCGATCTTTATCATTTCTTCGGCAAATCGATACATTTTGCTAATTTCTAATTATTTCTAAACAGTACGAAAGGTCTATCTTCAAAACTGTAGGAGATAAACCGTTTTTTTCTAAATTGCGGGGGCGGGAGGGGACATGGCAAAAATTGAAAATAAACTTGATCTGCCTGCAAGTATTAGAAACATTTGTCCCATACACGTCAAACCTTTATCTCTTTCCATTTTTGAAATCTGTTTGTTCATACGGACGGACGGACAGACGGAAATGGCTATTTCGAATCGGCTGTTGATGCTGATCAAGAATATAAATACTTTATATAGTCTGAAAGAAGTTATGAACTTTTAAATTATCATCTCCTTGTTGATATGCAAGATTTAGCTATTTCGTTTTGTGACTGCCTGACTTAAATTAAAGCGACAACTCTTTGGATTGAATTTTGTTTGAAGTTCATATTTCAGTTTGCACTCAACAAATATTAATTCAAATTTTTTTTTCCATCTTAGTAGGCTTTGCGTTTTGATGGCCCTTGAATCACACTTAACTGCTCCTCATTCAATTTCCAGCTCTGCTAGAGCTAACAACTTCTTTTTGGAATTGAATTATTATTTTTTATTTATTTAATTTTGATTTTTACTTAGGTTCTTCCAGTGCAGCAGATAGCTGCCTCTCTTTTGTTGCTTCTTTTTATTTTATTTCATTTTTTTCATTTGATCGATCGGCGGGAAGTTGTCCATACTTAGAATTTTGCGTGCAGACTGCGTGCCCCGAAATTGCAGTTCCAACTTCTGGCTCGGCTCCTTACTATAGTTTATGAGAATAGCATTGGTCAATGTATAGTCCAGTCTCAAGAACAGTCTGAAGTGTACGAGACACTTTCTTTAATCTTGAATTTGGCTATAAATAACGTTTAATATTTACCATAGAATTTTTATCGTATAAAGGAGATGTTATTAGCAAATGATTGAAAACGATGTTTTTTTTGGTTTTTATACCCTGTACCCATTGAAAATGGGTAAAAGGGGATCATGAAGTTGTGCAAATGTATGTAACAGGGAGAAGGAAACATTTCCGACCCTATAAAGTATATATATTCTTGATCAGCATCAACAGCCGAGTCGATTTAGCCATGTCCGTCTGTCCGTCTGTCCGTCTGTCCGTCCGTCCGTCTGTCCGTCTGTCCGTCCGTCCGTCTGTCTGTATGAACGCGTAGATCTCAGAGACTATAAGAGATAGAGATACAAATTTTTGCATGTACATAGGTATAGGCCGTACGCAGATCAAGTTTGTTTCAGATTTGCAAAATTCCCCCCTCCCCCTTAAACCGCAAAAAACTGTCAGAGCCACAATTTTAAAGTTACAACATCGTCGCTTAATATATATTATCTTAGGCCTATAATCTATCTATTCGAAAAGCACATTGAAATCTGAGCAAAAACACAGAAGTTATTAACGAAACAATTTTTGCACCCCCTCCCCCCCACGCTCTGCTAATTACGCATTACGTTTGCTGCTTGCGCCCGCGTGTGTGAGGGCGCGTTTGTGTGTATGTGTGCGTGTGTGTTTGTTTGTGTATGTGTGTGTTTGTCAATTGTACAGGGTATTTTGAAGTCGAGCTAACTCGACTGCAATGGTCTTACTTGTTGGTTTTTATTTATTTACGCACTTTTCCAGTGTTTGTTAATTTACATTGTTTCTTCACGAATTTAAGATTCGAGTTGTTCTTTAATTCTATTTATCTTTATTTATTTATTTATAGTTTAGGAAATTAAGCATAATCTCTGTGAAATCTCTTTTTGGCACTCCACTTTGTAGGCAAGGAGCGTGTGAAGACATTCACAAAATTGTTATTTCTTTATAATATATGCCCGTTAACTTTTCAGAAAACACATGAATGAATTCATAGGACGCTTGGTTTCAGTTTATTTATTTGTAAGAGTCTTCTTTTGTTTTATAGTTTCGACAAACAGCAGGGAGAGGTTACTTTCAAGGGAATGAAATGTATTGACAATATTAAATAAAGAGTTTTTGATTTATGAATAATTTTCCTGTATTTTTCGATCCTGAAGAAGCTTATTTCTAAGCAGCCCAGTAAAAGTAGACTATTCGCCGTGATGCGCACCACTTCAGTTCAGTGTGGGACCTGACTTCAATAATATCTTGATAGCCTCTTAATGAACGGCTAAAACTTGCTTTCATCTAGAAGAAAACAGCGCAAAATAGTAGAAATTTTGCCGTAATATAATATTTTTACCAAATATATTTACCTACATATTGTGTTTGTTATATAAAAAACATTTTTTATTGGTCATGGTACCTTTTTGTCAAATGTTATGACTTCAAACCAAGTCTGCGCGAACTACTAAAAAATTAAAAATGTAGGCATGGGCAACAGTACGTATGAGTGATAAACTTTAAGTCCAAGTCGCAGACCCTAAACCTTATTTTTTCTCAAAAATTTTTTTTGCTATGCGTTTTATTCACAAATATGCATTGATTAAGCGGGTATCAGTATGACGTTACATTTTTCCATATATATAATGTCCGACCTTGTGTTCATATCCCTTGTACATGTATTATTATTAACCACTTCACTAATTTCACCATAACCACAACCATTTTCAATTATTCATATCATTCCTATATGAAAAAGACGTCCGATCTGCCTGATGTCAATTTATTTGCAAAACTTGATAAATATAAAGCACACTTACAAAATTACAATCAAATAGCTTAAAAAAATATTATCGATATAACGAAAAATCGATTTTTTTCAAAAAAATCATTATAGCATATTTATTCTAGGTGATATATCGGAAATGGGATATATTTGTTGATTTTTTTCCGTGATATTCTTGTTTAAGCCTTCGGTCACACTGTTGCGAATAACTGTTTCTTGTGTTCCGGACATGTAAAGCAAAATGTATAATATTTATTTTTATTAAAGTTGAGACACTGAAATTGAAGTGCACACATATAAAGGAGCACTTAATCGCAAAGCATGGAAATGTTTGACTGAAATGCAGCTCATTTTAAAAAACGGTAAATGTGCGGCGGTCTTCACACGGCTCGTATCGTATCGTAGCCATTTTACGTACACTTGAGTTTGATGGAAAGAGTAACATGCTTGCATAATGACGACTATCGTCATGCTGTTTAGTCTTGGGTCCCCATTCAGTTCTGGATGGAAGAAAAAACACGCATTGCCAGTGCTTTCGTTAGAAATTTAGCGTTAAACTCTAGGTCCTTTAATATTGCACAAAGAATCTCTGGTTGTGGTCCTTTGGGCTGTGTAAAAGCAAATGTTTACTTAAAAGTTAAACAGTTCAATGCTGACACAAGGACCTCCTGGTACTTTCATCAGCAAACTTTAAAGTTTACTCCAAGTTTCTGGCCCACTTTGGAGTACTTGAGAGTTTTGGAGAACTCTATACGTCATCTATAAGTCATCTTTAAACATCATATATGAGGTCTAGTAACAGAGTCAAATGTTTGACGTTAAATAAAAATTAAATGCAGCTCATTTTTCACAAATTCATGTTTTTATACCCTTGGAGAGGGTATATTAAAATTGTCCGGATGTTTGTAACGCATAAAAGGAAGCATCTCCGACCACATAAAGTATATATATTCTTGATCAGCATGCCGAGCTGAGTTGATATAGCCATGTCCGTCTGTCCGTCTGTCCGTCCGTCTGTCCGTCCGTCTGTTTCTATGCTATCTCCTCCGTCAGTTTTTAAGCTATCGTAACCAAACTTTGCACGAAGTCTTTTGGTATAAATACACTGCACATTTGTCGGAACCGGCCGGATCGGATGACTATAGCATATAGCTGCCATAGGAACGATCGGTTGAAAAACTAGTTTTAGTGAGAAAAACTTTTTTGTTTTCAATGTTATCGCTCCCAACGCTCGTATTTATAAGTTTTCAATGATTTTACATCATTTCACCAAAATTTTTCGAAATCGGACCACTATATAGTATAGCTGCCATACAAACTGTCAGGCACATATCAAGCTCCAAGGGTATATAAACTTCGGTCGAGCCGAAGTTAGCTTGCCTCTATTTTTTTTTTTTTGTGAACTAGCTTGAGCTGTATTTCTAGACATATGCAGCAAACCTTTAAATTTAACGAAGCGCGTAAACATTTTTTGAGGGAAAAGTTTTTTTGTTTTGTTTCACAGAGGCCGCAACGTATTTTATTGAATTTTTTGCACATTTTTCACTGGCCCAGCTTTTTGTTTGTTTGTTTTATATAAAAGTTAAAGCTGAAGTACAACTCGAGTATGCATACTAAGTGGGGCACAAAAAGAATCGATTCAAGGCTAGGTTAAATTAATGTTATGAAAATTAAAAATTAGCTTGGAAGTTCAACTTGGATCTGGACTATTAAATAAATCAAAATTAAGCTGGCTTAACTGATGGCGCATATCCATATCAGCTACTTAAAATACGCAAACATGCAAAAACCTGTTCTGCCCCACACCTTCTCGAAAATGTAAATAAGCATAAAATCCAATTTCTGTTCACTCCTTGCGTGTGTGTTTTGCCTGGCCTGGTTTCCTTACATTATCCTGTCAGTTGACTGCCAAACTCACTTGGAAAAAAAGAACTTTGCTTGCTTTCCTTCTCTTTGTTTGCACCATCAACGCCTCGAGCAACTAAAGGCAAAGCAATTGATGCCACTGCTCTTTTGATCTGCTTAACATTCATTTGCTTTGACAGCCAAAACTTCACACACAAATTGCCAATTTGGGTCAATCACACGTGCTGAGTCCGTCTTTAAGATTAAAGACGAAATTCGTTTTTGTGTCATAAATTATGATTGCTGTCCATAAAAAGAGGGGGACAACACCAAAAAGGCTTAAAGCAAACTGACAGCTGTGATGCGGCTAATCTAAATAACATAATCAGTTTTTTTTTGGGCTGGGCAGAAAATGAAACAGAAAGAGTAGAGATGTCCAGGATATTTGACATATGTTGCCTTACTGCTCAAGTGGAATACATTTGCCACACATTTTTACATATTTGACATGGTAAACATTTTCTCGTTTTTTTTGGTTAAACTAAACTTTTGTTTAGAACACAACAAAAAGGCAAACTTTATTATACCAACAATTTTGACGAAATTAACATTGGCTTTCAAATTTTTTAATAAAAGTTGAAGGGCTAATAAGAATATTAAAACACCCTCTATTAATTAGGGGCATTAAATAACAATGATAACTACTTAATTTAAAGACAGCTGTCCCACACACGAAACTGTCTGCCATGAAACATCAAACTGACTGTTGCAAAAACATGCCTAATACCGACACTGTTCTATGGAGTTGAAATCTTTGGGAGCTGTGATGCAAGTAGCATGCACAAATTGGTAGTGACATTTAATTCGATTGCCAGATATATTTGCGACCGCAAACCCACTGATCATATAACACAGTATTCCAATAGCATATTTGGACTTTATTTAAAATCGTGGATTAGCCTTAGAATTCTTGTTTATCTCCACAAAATAATGACTACTCGACAACCGACCTATCTGTTTGAACTTTCAAATTTCGCAGCCTCAAAAAGAACACAAAACCTTATATGTCCTAGAATACACCTCTCAATGTCCGAAACACAATTTTTTGTCGCTGCAGCTCGCAGGTGGAACGAACTCCCACATGAGCTCAAACTTATTAGGAACGCAACGCAATTTAAAACCGAACTATTTGCACCTTTAAAAAGACAAAATTTATAAAACAATGTAACCTCAAATATGTAATGAACAAATAAACAAAACCATACTTAATGTTAGAATTAAGATAGGATACATGTAATTGTAAAAGAAAAACCTAATAGACGTGACTAGCGCAAAAATAAGTACACTGTATTTGTAGCGTTAGAAAAATTATTCAATAATAAATAACAAATAATTGCAAAGAATTGTTTAATGTAATCTAATCGTTTACACTGTTTATGTGCACTTTTTGTTGGTTATTTGTTAGGGCATAAATCACCTTCCCTCGTCGCTACTCAGATTCTCTACATAATTTAGTTTTAGTTTTATTTTAAGTTATGTTGTAAAAATATAACAATAAAATTTGTTCATACACAAAAAAACACAAATTGATTTTCCAATTGCACCCCAACGGCGGTAAAGTGAAAGCAAACAAGTTGCACAAGCGATAAAAATCGCAACGTAAATGAAAAGAAATTCAAAAATAAACACGCGCGAGTTCAACTCAATTGGCGCAAAGCACAAAGGCAAAGACTGAAAAGTGAAAGTAAGGGGGAGTAAAATCTGAAATTGACCATAAACCCCGAAAAAAACAGCGTAGATAAGCGAGAGCCAAATCAGTAAGGCGAAAGGCAAACACCAAATTGATATACGCTGCCTTTTGTTTGCCACACTCAAGGACAAGCCCCGTAATTGGTTGGGTTGAGAAACGGAGCAGCAGGAGCATTACCATCATGGTAATAATTTAGAGGAGTGCTGATAATCTTTGTCATGGCAAAAGTGTCCTTGAGGGTTGAAAAGTGCTTAAAGGAAGCTGTTGTTTTCTGTCTCATCTTTGTTTGGTTTGTTTAACATAAGTTTAATTTATTAACAGTTTTTACCCAAACTAGATCTGCAGCTGGCAGACAGGAAATGAATTGAATGGGCATTGCAATCACAACTTACTTTTTTTTTGTTGAACCGAGCTTATCAGAAGCAATCAACAATAGCCCGGCAAAAAAGAAAAAAGGAAAATATCTGGGCATTCAGCCAAAGTGAACAAAAAGGAAGGCAGCACAGAATGTAAATATGTGTTGTATTTACAGTTGAACACAACCAAGTTTTGAATGAGCATACAAAGAAAACAATCAAGTAATATGCATGTGTGCATTTAGCAAATAGCCACACATGATTTTTCTCTTATTGCAGTTTTCTAATCAAATTGTTGAGCAACCCAGAGAAATTAAAATCAAAATGAATACCGAATGTTTTTATCAAATAAATATGCAGGCAGTCGAAATTCGACCAAGTACCTAAAATTTAATCAGAGCAAAGGATAAAAAGAAAACTAAATGTTTTATTCAATTTGAATCTTAATAGGAGTGTTGACTTTATTTGGTTTTCTCTGGCTCTGTTTAAAGAATAAATTGTTTCAGATTTTTCAGAGCTTCTAAAACTATCACAATATTTTGTCTGTTAAAAAATGATTTTATAGTGCTGAATTGGAACATTATCATTTCAAACTGCATATTTCGACTTCGAAAAGGAAATAAAATCCGCATATTGATTTACATAGAAGGTGCGGCCCCTGTAGAGAACTAATGCATGGTTACTATAATGAATGAAAATTGATATACATTTTTAGTAACTTCGGTAGCTGAAAAAATATGCTCTATTTTTTTTACCAGAAACAATTTCAACGATTTCAGAACCACAACCATAAGTTTGAGAAGAGAACCTAATTAGGTTAGGACATCCGTATTTTTTTTTCTTTGACAGAGAGATTAAGGTTTAGGCGGCCACCACGGCCCATCAATCAAGATTTTGGTATATGACCCTTGATAGAGGAAAGATCAACCTATTTATCTAAATTTTCACAAGCATTATTTCGTTAAAGATGGTTTTTTTATGGGTATATTTTCAAAGTGGCCTTTTTAGGCATTTTTTACCAAACTTTGACCATTAATATCTTTAAAACTTGACGTGCTAGAATAATTTTGAAAATTGACTTGACGATGGCCCAATATTTGTTGAACTGTGTTATTGTCGTGGTTTTATCCGAGAGTGTACAAGAAACGCATACAGCCGCAAAAAGTGGTGGTCTATATTTTAAAAGTGCTAAAAATGAAAAAAATTGTATACGTATTGGAATTATTCTATGCCTGAGCTTATTAAAAACCACTCACTAGAAGTAAGAAAAAACAGTCACAGCGGTATCTGAAGAAATCTAAATTTTGGCCAATTTTCACAAAAAATATTTTAAAACTTCACTTTATGTCCGATTTCTGTATATGAGCACTTTTTTTAAAGTAAATTAAATAGTTTTAACTGTTCAATTCAAAAAACATAACAATTTTGTATAATTATGAATCTACAAGCGTTTTAATTTTTTTTCCACTTGAGCCCATAGGGTTAAAAGCACACGACCCAGCTCATTTTTGTCCGAAAATAAAATGTTTGCCCAAGTTTTGTCTTTTTAAATTTGATTAGATCATTAAAATCCTTTGAAAAACTAAAATGTTATGAAAGTTTAAGTGAGGGTAACTTTTTGAAAAATCGAAAAAAACGTTTATCGATAATATCTTGATAATGCGTCGATAGATTTATTTTTTATGGCAATTTTCGTGATCAGAAGGCCAATTTACTTAAGATAAAGTTGGTTTGGTCCAATTGGGGGAAAATCGACACTCATTTTGTCTAGCAGTGTAATAGTTTCCCAGAGTTTCCTGTGTTTTCCTCATAAAGTTTCACTTTCGCGTTTTTCTATATCACACAACAAAGAATTGCAAAGCCACATTACGTAAAATGATCATTTTTGCTCAGAACCGAAACTGTACCGGTACAACGCTTAGGTTCTTTTTGGTATATGCAGGTCTAAGAAAAACTGTTTACGGATACCGGTATAGAAACAATTCGGTTCCGAGCTTAAATGATTTTAATTTAACTCTTTCAAAATGTATTTTATTTACACCTATGAAAGTGGGCACCTCACTTTCATGAATAAATGGTGTTCCCTATGCCGAAACCGATAGCTGGAGATCCATTACAAAACCTTTGTGCGTCATCTTGCAAAGCGCAGAAACTGTAACAGCGGCATTGTGGTATGGTTCACATATATTTTGTGTAAGGCGTTACATTTGTTATTGACTAATGTATCCAAAAACGACGAGCATAAATTTAAGCTCAAAATATTAATTTAATACTCTTTTGGTTTATATTGATACAAGAAAAAAAAACCAAAAAGGCAAAGCTAACTTCGTCTGTGCCGAAAGTAAGTAATATTACTTATGACCGTGATTGAGAGCGGAAATATTGAGAAAAAAAAAAACAGTTTTTCTTAATGAAACCCATTTTTCGACCTATCATTAGTATGGCAGCTACAAGAAGTAGTCATCCGATCTGGTCGGTACCGACATATTAGCAGCGTGCAGACAAAAGAAGACTCTGTGCAAAATTTCAGCTCGATAGCTTCAAAACTGAGGGACTAGTTCGCTTAGAAACAGACAGACTGGCAGACGGACGGACAAAGCAAAGCTTGAATTTCACGCTGATCAAGAATATATATACTTTTCAAGGCTGCAAACCGGTCCGTAACCGAACCCCTTAGAACCGGTTCGGTTCGGGTTTTTTAGGTCCGTCGAACCGGACCATGAACCGGACCTCTTAGATCTTAGACTCCCTGAACCTGAACCCGAACCGGACCACATTTCGAAAAAATTAGGTTCGGTTCACAAAACAAGTAATTTTTCCAAAGTCACATAAAGGAAAATATTGCAAATCTGAAGAAATTTTAGTATAAATGATTGTGTTTTCAACATAATTTGGTTGCATTTGTATGTATATTGACGAGCTAATGTATGGTTAAAAAGCATTGGTTACTATAACATATAGAAAGACACCGTCTGAATGAAATCTACACTGCTTTGAACAAACGGTTTCAATTCGCTTGGCGTGAGCCACTTGATCTGGTAACCAAGAATGTTTGCTAGCTAAGGCAAACTTTTATAATTCGATTAGATAACTTTTATACATAAATCTCTGCCAATTTCTGGACTCCTCCTTTTATTTATTTTACTCCCACATTTCTTATGCTTGTAAATACATCCATATAATCAGGGTTTTTACGCAAGCTCGCTAGAAAAAAGTAGATATTGATTTTTACTAAGTGCCTCGATAAACGGTCTTCTATTTTGAGCTCAGTACCAATATCAGCTGTTCTTAGACCCGAGAAATTAAACTATATAAGCTTCAAACCAAAAAAAAATCGGCAAAGCAGCGCATTGCAGACATAAAGAAGATTAAAAAAGAAATTCTTAATGAGAGTTCTTAAAATTTAACTTTAAATGACTCAACGTCTGATTGCAAAGAAGAGAAGTTTATGAAAGCAATAAACAAATATCAAATATAAAATCTGTGAATTTTGTAAGAGATTCCTTCGAAAATTGTCTAACATTGACAAATGCTTTAAACTTTTGGAAATTTTGCCTCAACTACACTAGTTATTCCAGCAACTCATGAATAAGTAGAACAAGTCTTTTGTTCTTTCTGATCTAAGAACTAGTATATATGTATAAACAGCTCCTAGAAGAAGCCTTATTGAATGAAACAAAGAAGTTCTGAAAAGTTTATAATGTCAGCTAGTAAATTTGATAGTTTCAATAATAAAACAAAAGAATATTATTTTTTAAAATTGTTTAATTTAAAAGAAGTGTATAATGATACTAGTTTCAGTAACAGTTTGAGATAACGTGTATTAAATTGATATTGAAACAAATGTTTTTGGCTGTGGAAATAAACTAACAAGCTACTACCGATGTCTAGCCATAGAAGGACTGCTCTTTGAACTCACAGTTTATATCACTAACTACTGTTGCTTAAGGAATTTGTGAAGGTAATTCAAAGAATCGGCAGACAAAAAAAATTAAAGAATCAAGATATTAACTTAAATAATTCGTCAGAACCAAGAGTAAAAGAACGCGCAAATTTTTGTATTGAAAATGACTTTCAGCTGATTTGGCTGAAGTTTAAAATTGTTGTTGTTTTTGACCTACTGATGTTTTTTCTTATGGACATGGAATAATTATTATAGAGAATATTATAAGCGTCTAGTTAGAAGTCTCAGACGAAGCAATAGAGAAAAAAAACTAAATTTGTAAGCAGGAAAGCAGATGAGCGCAGTCAATGCTTTGAAATGTTTTCATTTGATCGACCATGACTTTCTGAAATAATGTCAGTCGAAGCAAACATTCGACGAATGCTTTGACAGTCGATGCTTTGCGAGTTTTTCATTTGATCGACACAAATTTCATAGCCTCGAAACAGCTGCTGAGTCTTGAAAAGATTCAATTTTACATGGTCCTAACTAACAGATAAGAAATTTGCCTTAAGTTACAGCAAAAAGTTCGTTCGATAAAGAAGATATTTATTAAAAGACCGTAACTGAAGAATCACTTTATCATGAAGAGTCCAACAAGAATTAAAATTATTTAAATCCAATCCGAATTAGCCAGATGCAATGCATGAGCAGAGTTCTAAGTAAAAAGTGGGCCATGACAAAAGAACCGCTAAATTCTTTAGAAATTGACATTCCAGACAAAAAACTCTTACACTAAAGAAAAACCCATTAGCATAATAAAAAGTACAATATACTTAGCTTTAGAATCATGGATCATGTTGCATATGACATCAAATTCAATTAAACCTATCATCTACAGGTGAACACTTGTCTGCCCGGAATCGTCAAATAACAAAAACAGAGTTAGGAAACTCCCCTTCAGCAATGACTTAATGCATACTTGCGCCGGACTTTATACAAATTGAATTTAATGCAAGCTTTAAAATTGTAAGCATGCATTTACTTTAACATATTGAATTTAAAATTTCTATTCCATTATGTCGGGCAAACAAATTGAACAAATATATCAAAGGTAAACCAAAATGTAATTACATTATCCCTCGTCTGGCTTCTGTATCTCGTATGACCTAAAGCCACACAAAAAAAAATAAAAGAAATGATTAAAAGCACATTTAGGTCAGACGTCTCCCATTTTTACACTCTCTTTCGTTTATGTCAGCAACAACACACAAAATTTATAGTCTACCAAAAAATAATGACTTTGAAAATTTTCCTTTTATCACATAATTTGTTGCAATCACAAACAGCCAACCGAAAGCTATGCAAATTATCTTGACTGGAGAATTTTTTACGTTTTATGGCTAGAAAATACCCACAAAAGCAGCTTAAAGTATCAGTTTATCGAAGCCATCATCAATCTTGGACCGCCGACAGGCGACGATTGACAAATTCCAGCTTAAGTTGAAGATTTTCGCTGCACTCAGCATAATTTTGTTCTTAAATTAAAATATTAACCTTAAAATTGTTGATGGATTAGAATAAATCATTCTGGTTTCAATAACCTTTATTCCGATTATGAGGGTCCAAAATTATTTATGCTTCAAACGCAAAACCCTTCTTAACACGTTTTTCCCACCATATTTGTGGGTGCTTTTGCTAAGAGCAATTTTTGCGCAATATATTGTGTTATTAAATTCAGCTCACCAAAAGGGTTGAAACCGTACGTGCGTCAAACAGGGCGTATGAGTAACGCACATCAAACATTTTTGAAAATTTTATGTTGCATACTTAAGTGGGCGGTTGAAAAAAGACTTGGTAACTATAAACAAATTTCCGAAATGCTTATAACAATTAAAAATAATTACAATTGCTTATCAAAAGACTATTAAGTGTAAGCTCGAATATTTGAATGTACTAACTAATTCCTTTTAATCTAAGTCTGATTTAAGAACAATTAGTTACACTATTTCAAACAAGTTTTAGATCATTTTCAACGTTGTGTTAAGATGAAATTTTGAAGATGAGCACTCTGAAACTGCCTGAGATATGAGACTAAAGCAACATTTTGGATTTTAATTTTATCTTCGGACCGATTTTTCTTCCTCCAGATAGCTGCTATTTGTCAGATTTACTTACAATTTATTCTATTATTAGTTAGTTGATGTGAAACATAGCTCTAGGTAGAAGGTGTGAAATCGACCCTTAGAGTGATAAAAACCAATAAAATTTGTCAGTCTTGTTTTATACGTTGGTTTAGATTTAAAGTAGCTTTTGACAAAATTTAAAAAATTTCTTATACATTTAAACTGGTTTTACGTCTTTTGTCAAAATTATTTATATTTAAATTAAGACATGCTCTCTTAGAAACCTTCATCTTACAGCAATCGCTATAAACTGAAATATGTTGTGAAAAAAATATAAAAAGTCTCTAACAGCCAAATCGAATACGGGGAAATTTCTCCTATGCTGCAAGCAACCATGTTCGCTTCATACTTACATTTTGTTCCAACAATTGCTTAAGGCTTTTTGATGCAACTTGTATGAGCATCAAATTAAAATAACTTTCAGTACAACAACCTGTTGATAAGGGTTCATTTATTTGAAATAATATTTAATAGATGTCCTATTTCTGATAAGGATTTAGGTTTGAGAATCCTTAAAGTCGATTGTGTAATTAACAAGACCTCCAAAATATATTTGGACACAGTTTTTTTTTTCTAATTCTAGTTCAACTTAATTTAATTTTAAAAAATAGCAAATATAATAATCATTGTAAGTCTTAATTATTACTATTATTTTTCCTATTAATATTACTATTATTATTATTATTATTTTTTAAACACCTTTTGTGATCGTTGACTTCATTTATATGCACTATGCTTTGTTTCATTGGGATATTAAGAAACCAAACCACACCACAGTTTTTTGATACTGTAATGGACTCCAGCAATGGCACATAGAAACCAAATTCCATCTAGACAAAGTGCAAATCAATCATTCTAAAATACTACGCATAATATTACGAGCACCTTGGGATATGGGCATTTCCACCAAAATGCCAACCTGGACAAAAAAAATAAAAGTGGTTATAAACCGTATTTTCAAAGGTTTCATATATAGTAAAATCATTAAAGATCATATTTTGATTAGCTGCATTAAAAAATTCGAACGCATTTGGCAGACTTTGCCCTTTTTGTAAACGGAGTAAAACCCCACTTCCGTATTCTGTTTCGTTTATATGCCTTTTTGTTTGCCTGTATCTTGGGACCATACTGCCCACAACTCCCAGCGCTTACATTAAATATAGTGCTACTAAAGTGCTATCCAAAAACCAGTATGCGGATATTTATTTATTTTTTAAGAGCTCTTTTACGGACGCACTGGGGGAATCTGAAAAATTTTGTCTTTGGACGATTTTTGGGTATGTCTTTGAAGATTCTTTTGGGGTATGTCTTTGATTTTGTGTTTTTGTATTTTGTATTTGCAAATTCAGCTGCTTTTATTACCGGTAGGTGGTGTGTTGATGGATATGTGAGGTGGAAGTGGGGAAGTGATGTTGGTAGTGGGGATCTGGTGAAGATTTTGAGGATCTGCGGGATTGGGTGCTGATCTGGTGGGGTTCTGGTGGTGATGTGTGTGATCTGGGTTATCTGTAGGACCTGCAGCTCTGGTTTGTACTTGAGATCATGGGGATCTGTGTGAATCTGTAGGATCTGGAAATCTGGTTGGATTTTGTAGGATCTGGTGGGTTGGGTATGATCTGGTGGACTACTGGGACCTTGAGATCTGTGGGGATCTGTGGGATCTTGAGATCTGGTGGGATCTAGTGGGATCTGGTGGGGTTCTACTGGGGATCTGTAGATCTTGTGTGATTTGGTAGGATCTGTTGGGGATCTGTGGGACCTGGTGGGGATCTGTGAGGATCTAGTGGGGACTACGGATCTACGGGATCTTGAAGATCTGTGGGGATCTGTGGGATTTGTGAAGATCTGGTGGGATCTGGTGGGGATCTGGTGGAGATCTGGTGGGATTTTGTGGTTTGGTAGGGATCTGGTGGGATTGGGTAGGCTTGTAGGATCTTGGGGATCTGGTGGGGATCTAGTGGGGATCAGGTGGGGATCTGTGAATCTGGTGGGATATGGAATCAACTTTAGGGGTTTAGAGGTGGTAGGGATTTTGGGTCTATTGGATCCGGCGGATCTAGGGGATCGTTGACTTAACATAACAGTATTAACATTCTTACATAAACTTAACAACTTAACATGACAACAAAACAACAAGACTTAAATTGATAACATCTTACAGTACTTAACATCTTACATACTTAACATACATAAATACTTCATGACTTAACAATAATTTAAAAACCTAATACTAACTGTACTTAACATATTAACTGACTTAACATAATTAACTTGACTTAACATACTTAAAAGTGACTAACATACTTACATATTAACATACTTAACATACTTATCTCTTAAATTTCTCTAACAATGACTTAACATGACTTAACAGCGACTTAAACTTAATAGTACTAACAGTATTAGTCACGTTTCCTAAACGAACGAGTGAGGAAACAGTGACTTTACAGTGTTTTGAGTGACCTATTGATATTTAACATTATTAATACATAATCCAAATGTGTCATTTCCCATTACTTAAATCGGATTCATCGTAAAGGCTTCTCGCGCCCCCCGCGCCCCCCCACACACCTTTTTCAATTAACCTAAAACCGAAGAAATTGAAAGACATAATTAATAAACAGTCTGTTGACTATTTGAAACTCATTAGCCGTCATTCGAATAGACTTGCTAGACGTTTGTTGAGAATACGATTGAGGAAAGTTGTTGTCATACATAAGATGATACATATCTATGACCTTCCTGCCAGATGTTTCACACAACAACATTTTTGTTTTTGTCATTTGCCTTCGATCAGCGCATGATTGTTGTAATATCTATTGTGTCATGGGTTTCGCTAAATAAGCGGCGAGGTAGTAAGAGTAAAAAGTGCTATGAGGCTGCCCACCGCTTCTACAGATGATACTATTTTGTGGCCTGCATCTTAAACTTGTCAAGTTTATCAATCATTTCTATTATTACGTATATCTAAAAGACTCAATTGAACAAAGTCCAGTGGCGCAGATAGCATTTTGCAATTGGGGGAGGGCAATGGAAAAGTTTATTCTAAAGACTTACTTAATAATTTTGGAGAAACTGCTTATACCCAAATGGTCAATTTTGTTTTAGGGCAATTGCTTGTACATAAATTTTCGTAGCCCGCGAACTAAGGCTTCGTTGGTGAATCGAAAAACGCAGTTCGGACAATTTTTTCTCCGGTTTTTGGCTTATATTGACTCGAAAATGGATCCTCCTAAGCTTTTTGCAGCATTCGATGGCCTTCGGCTGCATTTTTTTTCAAATGAAAGCAGAAAGTAAACTTTCACGCAAATTGGGTTTTTTGGCACAGAAGTTGAGAAAGCTGCTTTTATCGTTTTTCGACATTTTATTTATACACTTGTCCTACAATGTCAATAAGGGTTTTTTCATCTGTCCTGTTCTTTTTATTTACAGCGTTTGTTTTCGTTCATCCTTCTGTCTGTCTACTACTACTATTCAGTGTGACTATCGTCTTGAAATACCTTAACACTAATATATATACATTTTAGACGGCCATTTGCAAAAATTCGAAAGCCTATACTGAAAAAGCGGAAACCATATTTCAAGACTGCTTTAAGTCAAATGATTGATGTGTTACAATTTGCCTTCCTTATAATCCAATAGTCGAAAGTACACTTAATATTTCTTAAATTAACCTTTTTTTTTACACAGTAAAATCATCTAGTAACAGCTAATTGCTGCTTTAAAGTTTTTACAAATCACATTTGCTGTCAAGCGATTTAACGTTTAGCTGTCTGTCCCATACCAAATAACATTTACTGCTCTAATGACAATGTTGACAGTATTCTTTAATAAATACATTTTAGTAAATAAAACAAAAATCCAAGTAACATTAAGTTTTCGACGTAATTTCCCACTAACTATTACCTTTTAGACAGACAACAATTAATGTCTAGGCTTTGTCAAGATTTTAATTGAAATTTATGAGCAAATTGCTTTATAAGTGCATAAATGTGTTGACAGCTGAAAATGTGTCACAACGCACTCGCGCATTTCCACCTTCCCATCCCCTAGCTGGTAATGACTGTGACCTCAAGGCTGCTGCTGCTGCTCCTCCAGCTTCTGCTCTAACAGACATGAGCAAAACTTTTTCATTGCCCTTAGAGTGCAGCTAAAATGACGGTTCACTTATGTGACAGGTACTGAAAATTTTCGTTTGAATAGAAAATGAAATTAATGCTGAAAGTAGCTTCAAGGACATTCCCCAGAGGCCACACAACTTTCCGTTGCCTTTGCAAATTTTTGATTGCTCTTTTTTGCGTCAATCTCCCGCTGCTTTAATATAAATAAACTTTATAAAACTATTAAAAACTCTGAACTCACTTAGTGGCAACTTTAATTAAGTGAATAGACCAAAATGTCCACGGTTCGCGCATTTGTTGTAGTCGAAAGTCGAAAAGTTTTACCCAAACCCATACAGAAAATAGGCATAAAATCCGAAAGTGATGTTTGTTGTTCCTGAAAAAAAAATCATTTTATTAAAGCCATTTAGATAATCTGACATCATAAAAGTCAGCCACAAGAATTTTGTACTGAAATTGTGGTTGGGTAGATGGGTAGATGAAGTGAAGAGTGAATTATTGGCTTAATCATTGAAGTCATTAAGTGGCAAATTGTTGATTTTGATTGCCTTGGGTTGCTAACCTTCAAATAATTATAAATCTTAACTTGAAATGTGTGGGTATAAATGAGGGTTCGAAATAACGATTAGCAGACCATTTTTGTTTAATTTATGTTAAGTCTTAGGGTAGGTTGGCTTACTGAAAATTAGGTTTAAGTGTTACAAAACCAAAGCCATGAGCTTTAAGTAAGTACACTAACAAAATATTTACCAGTTGTCAGTGAATGCGAAGTCAGCAGGGATAACACAAAGGGAAAAAATCGAAAACATTGGACTCTAGATTATTAAGATTGAAAGGGAAGGTTGCTGGATATGCTCAGCTGCTTCTTCACCCATAATATTCCAAAGGATCCGATACATCGCTGTACAACAAACTTCAACGAACCGCTTCACCTGACTCGTTTCATTTAAGTCGTTCAGAAAATCACAGAAAATATGTTTCCGGCTTGAACCCGATAGCTTCTGCACCCAACTCGCTCCCTCTCTCTACCGAAAATCCGCCTTGGTGTCGTATAAGGCAAATATGAGTACGTACGTTGACCTTGTCTCCTTTTTTCATTTTTAAGTATTTGGCGTAGACTTGGTTGGAAGTCATAACATTAAACAAAAAGGTTCCATGACCATTGAAAAAAATATTTTTAATATAACCAAGACAATATGTAAATTGTAAAATAAAAATTTACTAAATATATATTTATCCGAACTAGCATATTGCTTTAAAATTTCAACTAGTCTGCGCTGTTCACTTCTAAATCCATCTATCTAGATATCCTTGAAGTGATGTCCCACACGAACTAAAAAGAAGTGTTACGCATCACGGTTGCAGCCGTTCCTGCGCATAATCAATTTTTTTGTGCTGCTTACACCATATAGAATCTTGTCCATTTGAAGGATCTAAAACTAATGCGCCTTACTTTACTACTATAAACAAAAAATACCGCAACTTGAAACAAAAAATCTGTATTTATCTTTGTAAATTCATTTCATTCCCCTGCTGCCAACGTTTTTTCCAATTTTTAAAACATGCTGCAAAGTCCTCTTCTGGTAGAGTCTTCAATTCCTTCTACGTTTCGCAGTTTGCACTGCTTAACAGGCTGAAACACTCGAGTGGGTTTCCACAAGAACAACATGATACATTACCTGTTAACGAGGTACCCACTATACTAGAACAACAAGACACAATTGATGAGACTCTCAAGTGCACCCAGCGGCCTAATAGGCCAACGCACATAAATGCGCCATAAAGCAGTGGGATTAATGTCTGTGATTTGTGCTACAACAGGTGAATATTTTACATCTTTGGTATTTCTAAAATATGATTAATTAATATTTTACCCAGCTGTCAGCAAAAAGTTCTCTTCAGCTAAATAATTATTTACTTTACTGTCGGAAGAAACAATAATAAAGTTCAAAATACATACCAAGAAAGTTCAACGAAAGTAACTTTTCTACCAGACGAGACAGTTACTTACCACCTGCACACACACACACACACATGGACACATCCATTTACACACAAATGTGCCGCAGAGAGCTATTCAGAGAAAAAATAAAAGAAAGAAAATTCTAACAAAATACCTAAGTGCCATTTACAGAAAAATACAGCTAAAAATAAGATGTGAGAACAGCAGTTTAAAGTGACTTTGACAACTTGTTAGCGGCGTTGAAATGGCTTAAGGAAATATCTTTACAAAGT
Organism: Lordiphosa clarofinis; assembly: GCA_018904275.1. Lineage (NCBI taxonomy): Eukaryota > Metazoa > Arthropoda > Insecta > Diptera > Drosophilidae > Lordiphosa > Lordiphosa clarofinis. The sequence continues at coordinate 382,672 of JAEIGQ010000177.1, forward strand.
AGATCAAAGTTATAGGGAAAAAAGATACAAATGCAAAAAAAGGAAAATAAGCAATGGGAAACATTAGGCCCTATGCGCACACCTTGTCTCAATGCTACAACAGCTTCATATGAGTTTTCTCTGAACTTTTTGGGTCAGCTTATTCCAAGGAAGGTAAAATGATCCCAAGCTAACCTTATTCAGAGCTATTGGACAGATTCGAAATTGTTTTGAAAATTAATACGACAAGTGTCTCATGGTATAATAAAAATATGATAGACTAGGATTAAAATCAATCGAGCTAAAGGTAGGTAGAGGTAGAGGCTAAAGGTAAGCATAGAGTAATAGTAGTAAACGTATGCAAAAAGTTACTGATTTATCACATTCAAAGCATAAATTATATTAATTAAAAATGTTTACAATCAAAAAGAACAATTTTCGACGAGTCCTTCAAATGTCACACAAAACAAATACAGTTTCAATAATACTCCCAGAGCTCTTCATTCACCTTGTGTGCATGTCAGGCAATTACCTTTAACAAAACTCCGTACCATCACCATGAATCCGCATGCATAAGTATAGTAAGCATGTTCCTATTATGCTTACAAGAGCTCGCCACAATATCCCGCGGGTTTTTGTTGAGATGACACCAAGCTAAATGGCTATGACACGTCAGGTTGGTAAACAGAATGTTGAACATAAATTTTAATTAAAAACCTTGCCAAGTAAGCACATTTACCCAACTTGCGGTGAAAGTTATAATTAATGCTCTTAAAGGTTTATTGCTGGCCAGCATTTTGTACACGGCAAAACTTAAGGCTTTTAACGACAATTCTTATTTATTTTTTTCAAGTCCCCAGGCTTGTCAGTCATTTTATGCTAATTATAAAAGTTACCTTATGAATTTTGTATTTTAGATTAAATCAAACAGTTTTAAGTGGCTTTATGTGGATTATCACAGTATCCATTGCAATAAATCTTGTTTTTTTTTACAGTTGTTACTTCAAAGTTGTTGTCCGGAAATTTTCGGTTTTTACTCTTTTAAACAGTGTTTTAACCAGCTTTACCAATCGTGAATTAAAAAGCTGCAACAAAAGTATATATTGGCCGTTGATAATTGTGTTTTTATTAAAACCACTTCATGCACGGGTGTGGCGCAGCGGTTGGTGTGTCGGCTTATTGTGCGGGAGACGTGTGTCCAATCCTGCCTCGGACCATTTAATAAAAAGTATTTTTCTTTATTTAGAAAATAGATTGGCACCAGCTGTGTAAAGCAATTAGCCATTAAAAAGTTTCACAAACTTTGTTTTGGACTTAAACTGTAGGTCACTTTCTCTTGTGCCAACAAATTATAAGCACACACGCCAAGAGATTAAGAGAAGCGTGGCTTGGCCCTTTGGGGCTGTGAAACCAATTTTCCTTTTTATCTTCTACTGAGACTCAATCCATTTATTTATCACTGAAGCAATTCTCCGAAGTTTTTCCTTGAATTGAGTGTGGTCGGCTTTGCCCATCAGTTGTTTTTAGAATTGCGTGGGTGGTAAGAGTAACGGCCATACACATTCACTTACAAGGCCATTAAAATACTTACTAAATATAACTTAATACATCAATTAGAAGTCACATATTCTTAAAAAAAAAACCTAAGTGGAAATGATTGTCTTTTATTCATATGTTAATATAATTTTTGGAAATTTTTTCTGATTCGGATTAGCGTTTTGCATTGGATCTAGACGACCGGTTTGGTGTAATATGGTTTTTTAGGGATATCATGTAGAGCCCTGCACGAGCTCACACTAAATCATTGTTAACAGTAGGCAATCACACTGTTAACACTATCAAACCGATTCATATGTCGAAACGAAACAGCTCTTATTGAATTATTGAATTTCATTTTAATTCAAAGATTCATTGAGTCAAAGTTAACCTGCCATGTGATTCTTGTCATCTCGTATGTCTCGGTCTCACACTAGTTTCAGTTCGTGTTAACAGTGTTAACAGTTTGTTATTAAAAAAAAAATGGAAAAAATTCTCGCAATGTAAGTATATACGTAATAAACAAGAACATTTAATAAATTTTTTGTTTTATAAATATGTTCCATAGAGTCCGCCACCATCTGGAACAATATCTGAAATAAGGGCCAATATAAGTAGTGGCCTCTATAGCATTAGCGGAAAACACGGTAGAAGCAAGGTGTTTGGCCATGTACTGGGGGAGACAAGAAATGAAATTCCAAATGTAGTTGCGTGTCGAACATGCTTAAGTGTTTTCAAATATAATGGCTCTACGTCGAATTTAGTTCGACATAAATGCTACAGGATCTGCAAAATAAACGTGCTTGGTAAAGAGAATGACCCTACTATACACGTAGATGCGGAAACGAAATCATCGGTCACAAGGACTGTGACGAAGTGGGTCGTTCAAAATTGTCGGCCATTCAGTGTCATAAGCGATTCTGGGATAAAAGACCTTATATCACTTGCCCTTGAAATAGGAAATCGCCTTGGACCTAATGTTAACGTCAACCAACTGCTTCCTCATCCAACAACGGTATCACGAAATGTTACGGAAATCTATAAAAAGGAACTCTCTTTAATAATGAAGGAAATATCATTAATAAAAGGTAATGGATATGCAATCACGTCAGACGCGTGGACGGATAGTTTTTCCCAAAAATCCTATATATGCGTAACTTTACAATTTATATGTGAAGGTACAATGAAGAACCGGCTGTTAGCAATGATAGGCATGAATGGAGAATCTGCAACAGTTTCTTAAGCACTTAGCGGTTTTGATACCATGGGGATCCCATAGCTATGAACTGCGCTTATGCATTGATCAGTGCACGAAATATTTCGTGTTGTAAACGAACCCTGGTTGCTAGTTTTAATAATGTTCATAGTGTTAACAGTTTTAACAGTGTTCTCAGTGTGATTTTCCTATCAAATACATAGATTAAGTTCCTTTGCTAATGCTAGCACACACACTGGCTTTGTTAACGAATCGAAGTAGATCATCAACTCCCAATCAGATACTAGATAGTTTAGTAAAATGTCTCGATTTGACAGTGTGAGCATTGATACTGTTGCCTGTAACACACAATTCATTTCAACATGATTGAATAATTTTTTGTTTAGTGTGCACTCGTGCAGGGCTCTATTATCATGTCATTCTGTCATCTTATTTTTGTTAAGGATTGTTCGACAAATCATCATGCAAGACTCACACCGCTCCGCAACAACGTCTCCAATGGGCTCAGTGAAGAGCCTCATTTCTGGCTAAATTGATACGTCAACAAACAAAACTGTCGTATTTAGACTGTTGAGCCAACCGAAGAGACTCCCGAACTTCCCTTCCATCCACAAAAATGCACTGATTGGTGTGGTTTATGGGCTGGTGGGATCATCAACTTTTTGTTACCTGAAATTGAAGCCGTTGCTGTCGGCTTTATTGAGAATTCATTTCGGTGAGCAGCTTATTTTGCGTTCCGGACCTGTCAACTGGTGATATCAGACCACTGGACTTTTTCCTGTGGGCTTATGTGAAGTCAAAAGTCTTCGTCGATAAACTAGCTACGATTCAAGACATAAAAGACAACATTACTACAACCATCCGCGAGATACCCTTAGCAATGCAGGATAGAAAGATCAAAAATTGGACCATCCGAATAAACCATTTACTCCGAAGTCGTGACCAGCATTTGAAGGTCCAAGTCCAGGCGAATCGATCGAAAATATTACAAGCTGACTTTTAGGTTTTACTTTTCGATTTTGTTTGCAGTGAAATATTCTGAACACATTCAAAAAAATCTTGGTAAATCAATAAAGATTTAAATGCACACTACATATATAGATACCGCATCTCATACAAACTTTTCTTTGGGATCCAATGTCGATACATTTTTGCTCTAAGCCCTATAGCTAATTTAGAAAACGGTTAGCTAAATTTCAATAAATGTATCCTCGAGAACCAAAAATTGGGATCCAATGTCAGCTTCCAAAAACAGTAGTTTTTTGTTTCACATGCGTCAGCTATAATTTCTATAAGTCTTTGATGCAAGTCAAATTTCACTAACAATTTCTAAATTGATCACAGAATTATGAAAAATTCACTATTTTGTACACAGAGAAAAAAAATATCCCCCTAGAATGGATATTTAAATATCCACTTTAAGATCCATTTTTTAAAATATCCCTTTCACATTTTTCAGCTCCTTTGGATGAAGGATAAAGATCAATGAAAGATTTATTTCCTGATATATCCTTTTTAAGCGAAAATAAATCGACTTCGAAAATATCCGATGGATCCCAAAAAGGATAGTTAACTATCCAGTCCAAATGGATAGTTAAATATCGTAAGGACCATCAAAAACTATCCTGTTTTTTCTCAGTGTACATTTAGCAAATTTACAAGTGCGTAATTTAGCAATTACTTTTCATTCCACTAAGCAACAAGCATAACCTTTCAATACGAAAAACTACTTCGTTTTGGTGTTGCGAGAACATGAATCAATTCCTCTTTCGAAAACTTACCGTTGAAGAGGAATTGAGAACAAGCCTGATAGTATAATATTAATGACTGCTTGGAATTGGGAAATGTTTCCAATTTTAGAAAACTATCTGATTGTTCGATCTCGGACGATTTGCTTATTTTTCAGGCGTTCTCTCAATTCCACTTCTTTTTGATAAGTAAATTGAATGCAATTCCGCTTAGTTTTCGTTTTCTTAATTAATTTAAAAGTTGCTCTTTTTTACTCTTTGCAAATGAGAAAATACAAGTCCAAGCGAAACTATCGAAAATGTAACACTCGAAAATGAGAGAGTCATTTGTGTTAGCAAACTCTGGACACATTAAACAAAAAAAACCTTAAAGACTTTAATGCAAATCAGATTTATAAATGTATTACAGAATTGGGGGAAAATTCATTCTACATTCATCTAGCACGAATCAATTCCACTTTTAAGCTAGGTATCGAGACACTCGAAATTTTTGCGCAGCGGAAATTGTTTGATAATTTCACGAGCCACTCAGACAATGTAGTGTGACCAGGCAACAGCAAAAAATTCAGCTGTTGCTTATTTAAGAAATTGGCGGGCTAATTCAAATAAAATTAAAGAATTAAGATTATTGATAAAGGAAGTCACTAGGAGAAATTCAAAGGACATAGACAATGCCATGGTCAATTTCATGGATGCATCTTTTGTGTGGCTGAAGGTATAAACAGTGTCCCTTGTTATTGTATTGGCCTGCTTGAGCAGAACTTATCCCCTAAGACATACTGTTATAGCGACAACCCAAAACGCATCGAACGATTAGAATTAGCACATTAAGCCACAGCCAGATCCATGCATATTAGTTGAATACCTTAAGGTAGCCACAGGAGCGGCTGGAGCAACGGAAACTACCACAGTAAGCCGGAGGAAACACTGCTATAATGGGCTATGGAGACTGCGAAGGTTCAGTGCTGTTTGGCCGTGGGCTGTGGAGGTTTGGACTCGGGTGGTGTGCACACATTGGACGAATGGCATACCAACTACATTAACGGGAGAGCATACCGAAAAAGATTCTCAGCCACAAGTGAGCAGCGGCCGGAGCTGCCCGTATCAAAACGCTTCTTATTGGCCAGATTCCATAAAAATCGGAGCTCTCCAAATAACTGTAGCCTTGTTTTTTTAGTCTTCTTTTCTTCTTTCTTTTTCATTGCGTGCTCAATTTTCGTAGGTACCTCTGACAATTATCAAACAAGTTTCATAATTTCATGACCCCCTTCGACAATTTATCAGCTGTTTTCAGGAAAACAAGTTGGCAGGTCCATGTTAATTATCGAAGCGAATTTCGAGTGTCTCGGTACTCGCTCAGGAAATGCGCTCTGACAATTTTCGCGAGCGGATTTCCTGAGCTATGTAATTAGATGGGCTCCGCAAAAATTTCGAGTGTCTCGATACCTAGCTTTAAATAGTATATACTAGAGGTGCGTGCGTGATGTGATTTTGATCGTGTCACTGTATGTCCTGATGTGATCGTGAGACAACACAGAGTTTCGTGCTTAAGCGTCCGTGATCCGTGACTGATTCTTAAAAGCATTAAAGTCAAACAACGTGAACATAAAACATGCAGAACTCAATAGATTCGAATTACTTTAAGTTTTCTGTAAAAAAAAGTATATGGAATTTTGAAAAAATGTAATAGTAATAATTGAGCACTTTTTTTCTGCTTTGAGAAGAAAGACAAGGCCGGCTATAATATGGAACTATTTTAAAATGTATGAAGGAAACAAATTTTAAATGTTTATGTTGGACCAACTTGGAATACAGAACAACTTTTTTTAATTTATACAAAACTGCGTAGAAATTTGTTAAATGAATTATTATGGAGATTCATTTTTAGAATCATCATTCTCGGGACACGAAAAGTTGAAGAAATGAGGTGCGTGAATCGTGATATCTTTTTATTTGGTGAAGCGTTTGCGACGGTAAGGAAAACCTACCAGCTACCCATGATGAACAGCTGCATGTGGTGGACTGTTCGACATCCACGACAGGAAAAAAAAAACTTCATTCATTTCATCGGAAAACGATTAATTAGCCAACATAAGCAATAACGGCAAGGAATTATTATAGCCTCACGAGTTTTTTGGAGTGTTCAAATGGCGAAGATTAAACACTATTGGACAATTTCTAAAGTCTATAAATTCAAATTTTAATGGAGTAAGGATAACTTGAAAGTGTTCTTTTGTATTAATGTAATTGATTTTTAACCATGTATTACCTTTTCATACTATTTTTTCATTTCTTTTCCAAACTCAATTTAAATTAAATATTATACAAAGTCTAATTTTTTTAATAAATGGAATACTGCTAAATACCATCTGTCTTCAAAATGAAATAAAAGTCCATTATACTGAGTACCTTCCATTTCCATGTTCCATATTCCATCGTTCCGATTCGATGCAGCATTCTTGTCAGAGTTATTCAACACTCACTGAGATTCTTGACCTGCTTCTGCCTATTATTTCTGTGCGTCTGAAAGTTAAAATGGTAATTTGCAAACCTTTTGTGGAAGGATCCTGCCAAAATGGCAGCAAATGCCCAAATGAGCACATTAATGTCCGGTAAGATATAAGTTGTTGGTTTTTACTTGAGGCTAATTTATACATAAATTTGTTTATACCTTTTCAAGTGCCATTATAAAAAATGACCTAACAGAAATGATTAATGGAAATATGTGGCCACTAACTGCCTATAGCCCCTTCAAGGGCAAAGCTAACCTGCCGAATTTCGTCGAAGATCACTCCTTTGAGGAAATGCGTTTCCAGTGCTACGTTTCCAAGAGTTTAGATTCCTTGGATCACTTTCATATGGATTTTAACAACAAAGTAAATCAAGCTTGGAATAAGATTAAATATACCAAAACGGTAAATAGCAAAGTTCTACGTGCGGCCATTGAGGTGCATGACACACCTCCCTCTTATGCACTTTTGGGACAGCAGCAGGTGGCGCCAGCTTCGGTTATGTGGAGTGAACAAATGTCGGCAGCAGAGCCGTCTGCATTTAGTCGCATTGAGGATCTGACTCCAGAGGAGATTGAGGCATATCAAGGTGATTATTTTTTGCCGGGCATGTTACCCTTCAATCCACCAGCACGAGAATTTTGTTTTAATTGATTTTTGTGTCGAGCAGCGAAGACATGCAAGCTTACAAATAATTTTCTCGTCCATATATATCTTGTTCTTCTAATCGTTAACTATAAAATACAAAAGTATGTTGGATTTAATTATATTTCAAAAAGCTAGGAATATAAGTTTAATTTGTATTTGTGAATGTATGCTTTGTTTGCGTTAAGTAATATTTTAAAGTCAGTCCTAACTTAATATAATTTCTTGTAAAATAAACTTATATTATTAAACATCTTTCTTAAAATTTGTTTTTTTAAATATAACTGATATATGGCCTAATCAGCATTTGAACCGATTTTAGGGTAACTTTCTCCTTCTGCCAACAACCCCACCATATACCGTCAGAATTGCCTTGCTTCGTTTCATTATAAATTCCGTTCAAGTTACTGAAAATATTAAATTCTGTTAAATTTTCTACTGTAGTTAAACAAATCGTACTCACCAGTTTCGGTTGTGTCCCCAATTACCGCAATACAATTTAGAATCACTCAGGCAATTCATTTGAAATTTCATATTTCGATGTAATCGCAATGCGTCTCCAGCGTTGCCTGAATATGCTCCCAATGTCTGTAGTTGGTATTCATTGAAGAAGCCAACAGCAAAGTGATCGTAGCGAGCAAATCGAATTTGGTCATCAAAGTCAACAAGATGAATATATAGTTCATAACGTTTTCTGTTAGTCAGAATATACACTTTCTGAAGACCAAGCCAAAATTCTCCGTTTAAATCGCCAAAACCATTGTAATAATCATTAACAGTTTTTCGATTAAAATCTATTTCTCCATTAAAGCGACGTTGCATAACCAACCAACCAGGCCCTGCTATGTCATTTTCTATAGGCACCATAAAAGGCTGCACGTCAGGTGGTTCTATTAGTTCAGCACTGGAGTAATATTCTGGGTCAAATGGCAACCATGTAGAAGAGTGAAATACAGAGCTGTTATCTTTTCTTAATAATTTTTGTTTCTCTTCAAGCTTGGCTTCACATTCCTTAGCTTTCGATTCCCAATGGGATAAATTGTCCTTGGTTTTAATAATCGTCTCCTCGAGGGCACATACTTGCTTCTTGTAATTCTCGATGATAAATTTCAAATCGCTAATTTCATCTTGCAATTTCAATAACTGAATATCGTTTTCCTTAATGTTTGGCTCATAGTTATTCTTAGGGTCATTGTTTTTGAAGTTTTTGTCACAGGCCTTAGTTTGGATGTGTGTTTCAGGTTCATCAGTTACTGATTTATTCTCGGTGCTAATTGATGGAGAGCTTAGCGACTCAATTGATTTCTTCAGGGACTGTATCAGATCATCCTTCATTGCACTGCATTGGCTGTCCTTGAGTTTTATTATATTGTTGGCCCGTTGTAGTATCAATTGTATTTGATTGTAACAGTTTCCTTCACACAGATTGTCCAATTGTTCAAAACCATCAACCAACTAAATTATATTTGCATATTAACGAGTTAGTTAATCGTTTCTTACTTTGCCAACTTACCGAGTTATTGTCAGATATAGACTACTCCGGAGATCCTTCAAGATTTATCAACTTTAGATTTAATGTATCTTTGTCCATTTCAGCTGCAAACTAAATGTTTTCCTAAAAGTACGCAAGCAACTAAATACCGGTCTTAGATAGGTATGTGCATATATATAGAGAAATGTACCTAAATGTACATTCAAACACTTTCTTAGATCTGTGCAGGTAGCTATGGAAACATCTGCCGTCTACTGACAATTTAATTTTATTGCCTGGATTAGAATATGGATTATGCACATAAATACGTTTTTAGGTTTAAGTCAGAAGTAGGTTAATTTAATCAAGGGATTTCCCCAAATCACGATTACAGTAAGCAATCACAGCTAACTCCGACTGTGCAGAAGATTTTATTCCCTTGCTAATACAGGTTTTGAAATATCCGAGTTTAAGAAGAAAAATTGAAAGCCAAAAAGGTTTTTCTACTTAGAGCCATTTTTTTAAAGTTTGGCCCTTCGCATTGCCCGTATTCTGCGCATCACGAGTCGAAGGGGAAAAAAGGTGTATTTTTCGACAAAAAAAAGCTGGAAAAAACGCATTGTTCTTCGTGTCTTTTATGTTATTTATATATTTTTTTATATATTTATAAAATATATTTCATGTATCATCAGAGTGATAGAGTTCCACGTCCTCATCCTTGCTGTAGGCCTGAGTTGAGCCTATTAGCTTAAGGTAACTAGGGGGGCCTTATAAATTACGTGTAATTTCACATGTCAAAGCAACAAGTATCTGTAAACACGGTTTACTTTAGCATTGGACCATGGCAAGTACAACATTGGAATGGCAAACGAGACTAACTCAAAAACTTTTTAATTTCTTCGTTTTTTTTTCCCATTTTACTAAATAGATATAATATTATTGACCTTCCATTTTCCCAATATCTTCAACGGAAAATTCTTACAAAATTGAAATAAGCCTTGGTCTTTTTTTTTTGTCGTAAAATATAGTAAACCGAAAATATGTATGAGATTATGATTATGAAATAAGAGAGAATTAAATGTCTTAATACAATGAATTTTATAAAAATCCAAAAAACAGATTAGTAGTGTTTTAGTGTTTTATAAAATCCACTAAAAAATTTATGCAGAATTCTCGAATAGATTTCTCCGATTCTCTATCGATCTCAAGCTCATGTTTTTAATATAGATCGTTGACAACAAATATTTTCAAATCGTCTACTTGTGTTATATCAATATATGTATCTGATAGAATAATTAATTTTTTAAGCGAATTGTTAGCAATCAGAAAATCTTTCAACAAACCGTACGCGTGTGCGGTTTAGTCACCTGAATTTGACCAAGTATTGCAAATCTGTTTGAAACCATTTAATATTAATAATTGCTGAGTTTAGGCAATAATCGATGCCCTGGTACATAGATGTTTTAAACATTGATTACTTCTCAAATTTTGAAAGTCTGCATATTACGTATTCATACAATATAGAATGTGTCTAAAAAACAAACAAATTATAAGACTATTCTACCTATAGGGCTCTAGATTGAAAACTTTTTTTTCTTGCTAAATTTTTTAAGCGTCCATCAAAAATAATTACACAGTTATACAAGCTTTTGCTTCATTGAAGATTGAACACGAAGGTTTGATAATGTTTTGGTTTGCTGTAGCATTATGCAATTCAGCTTACATTAAAACAATTTTGGTTTGAAAAGGTAACTTAACGTGGCCATAGGACCTACAAAATTCAACAGATTATCGTCCAAGCGTTGCAGATGTTTTCTTAGATAACAGCAGACAGGTTTCTTGAAAAATTAAGCCTTGAGAAGTATAATTAAGTTTTGGTCTGTCAGTAAAAATACCAAAATACCGTTCTTCAAATTTCTGTCAATATATTTTTTTTGATTTTAAGAAAAGAGCCCACAAAAATACCGAAAAATTAGCACTATTTTATTAGCACCCTTTAGCCCGTATATTTCGCGGAATTGACTTTGTAGAAAACACGTGTTTATTAGTTTTGACTAAAATATCATTGGGCGAATTCAGCAGATAATTTCAATTTACGATTGGTGATTTATGATTACAGATGCTGAATATAGTGATTGCCGATTGGGATTGGAAAATTTGACAGTCATGTTTGCTGAATAGAAATCGAACGAAACGTATGATTGGTTAACGATTGCTGAGTCAGACTTCCTTTGTTCAGACATTCATATGAAATTTTCTTTTAACAAATCCATAAATATTGTAGTTTTTGTGAATATCTTAAAGTTTGCAATCAATTCTATTCACGAGTTTCTGTCAGCAATCGCAAATCGTAAGTCGGTAATCGCTAATCGGAATTATCTGTTGAATACGCCCATTGTTTCTATCATAAAACTTATTCATAACACAGGGGAACAGAATGACAACTTTTGTATGTTGTAACCTCTTCGATTAAAAATTCTGGTCCAGTTTTTTCCACTGATTACAAAACTGGTCTCGGTTTGGCTCCTTCAGCTCTTGTTTTAAGGATATGGCGGAAAACGTGAATTGCATGTTTTTTGCTGTCGGGGTTTTTGAGTCTTATGCGGCAGAACACTTATCAATGCAGCCCAACAAAATAAAGGGAGCAGCATCAGCAATACCGAAGGTGCCCAAATTGGCCTTTAGTTAGTAGAGTTATTCCTTAGTTTCGTCTTGTACAAGACAGAGCGGTGGTCGAATTGTAATTTCAACCACTTTAGCAGATAGCCCAATGACCCTTCTATTTTAATAAATTTTGTTGCATTTATATCAGCTTAATGTACAAAGCTACAGGCGGTTAATCCCGCAAAAATGAATATAAATGTTTTTTGCAAATATTAAAAGACTACTTGATCTAGCATAGACCTAACATTAATTGTCAAGCAACTGTACAATAAACAATTGTGGCCGTATGTGGCCCATTGTTAGTGTGCTGGACTGCTGGGCGGGATGTCGTGGGTTCGATCCCGCCTCTAAACATCTAATATTAAAATTTTTTTCTTTCTTTAGAAAATAGCTTTTACTCATACGGTCACCTTCACCAGCTATTGGCGCCCAGCGAGGCGGGATCGAACCCACGACCTCCCATGAAGTTTGCCAGGTTGGAGTTTTGGAGTGGCCAGCTCAGTCGCCTGACCTGAACCCATCGAAAATCTGTGGTCCGACGTCAAGAAGGCAGTTCCTGCTTCCATGCCAACCACTATCGGATCACTTCGGGAAAAAACTACATAGTCCTGGCCCAAAATTCCACCAAAAACGATGACTGTACCTAGTTGATTCCAATTCCGGCGTTTTCAAGTTGGTTAAGATATCTATTGTATTCGTGTTCTTTAAGATGGTCCTGAAAAAAATCTCTCATAAGACAAACTTACTGAGCCGAACCGGAACCAAGGATTGGTTTTCGCAATAAACCGTGTTATAAACCGAACCGGTAGCTTAAAATCTCTATGAACCATACCAATAATACGGAACCTAACAGAACAGCCTACCATCAAAACCACGACCAACCAGGTTTAGTTTCCAAACGGTTTGCATCCCTGTATAACATTAAAAATTATATGCTTCACAAAAATCCATTTTTATTGTTCCAAAATTAATACTTTTTAGTTGAACGTTTCATTTTAAATAAGAGTTTGTATGAAACAAGGGTAGTTAATTAATATAGTTTACTTCTTGATTTTTCTTAAGCGAAACTTAAAATAAATTCATTTTTTACATTTTTTCATAAACTTTTAATTTACGTACCTATAGAAATTCTGCATATATTTTTACTGCTTAGTATTAATGCTTGGCTGTACCTGAAATGGGCATAGTTTCAGATGGTACTGCAGATCGATTAAGCACTTTTTAATAACTAATATGTGGCCTAATCAGCATTTGAACCGATTTTAAATTAATTATTACATTCGTATTCCACCTACACCACCAAATCCCATCGGCATCATTTTGTTGAGTTTTATAATAAATTCCGTTTAAGTTACTGAAAGTATTAAAAAATGTTAAATGTTCTGCAATAGCTTCACTTAATAAAATTATACACACCAGTTTCTGATTTCTCCCCAATTACCGCAATATTTAGAATCAGTTTTTAATTCTAACATTTGAAACTCTTCGTTAAGATGTAATCGCAATGCATCTCCAGCGTTGCCGGAATATGCTCCCAACGATTTTAATTTGAATTTCTCATCTCGGCTGCCAATAATAAAATGATCGTAGCGAGCATATCGAATTTGGTCATTGAAATCAACGAGATTAATATATAATTCATAACGCTTATTGTTGGTCATGTGATGCACTCTCTTAAAACCTAGCCAAAAATCTCCTGCGATTTGCCCGAAATTATGATAAAAGTCATCAACCGTCTTTTGATTAAAATCTTCTTTTCCATTAAAGCGGCGCTGCATAACCAACCAACCAGGCCCTGCTATGTCATTTGCCACAGGCGCCATGAAAGGCTCCAAGCCAGGTGGTTCTATTAGTTCAAGACCAGTAAATCTTTCTGGGTTAAACGGCAGCCAATTAGAAGATCCAAACACAGAGCTATTAGCTATTTTAAGTAATTCTTCATTCTCCTCAAGTTTGGCTTCAGCTGTTTTAGCTTTAGATTTCCATTTTGATAGATTTTCCTTAGTGCCATTAATTGCCTTCTCGAGGGAGCAAACTTGCTTTCTGTAATTCTCGATGATAACCTTCAACTCGATTATTTTGTTCTCTTCGTAAGTCAAATCATTTTGTAACTTGGATAACGGATTACCATTTGTCTTAATGTTAGCCACATATTTTTTTTTAAGATCTTCGATCAGTGGTGTTAGTTTGGGGGTGGGTTTCGGGTTGATCAGTTGCAGCTTGGTTCTCTGCACTTATGCATAAAGTTTGTAATAAATCAATTGACTTCTTCAATGACAATATAAGATCATTCTTATTCTTGCATTGCTCTTCAAGTTTTGCTATAGAATTGTTGGCTCTTTGTAGTTGGTCGTGACATTTTCCTTCGCATATATTGTCCAAGCACTCAAAACCATCGGGCAACTAAAATGTATTTGCATTTTAATTAACAGATTCTGCATTGACTTTGCTTACCTACCGAGTTATTGTCAGAAATAGACTCCTCCGGGGATCCCTCAAGATTTAACAATATCAGATTTAATGTATCTTTGTCCATTTCAGCTACAAAATAACAAATTTCTTTAGAGTATGCAAGCGACCGAATGAAAGTTGTATATACATATGTACATATGTATGTATATAATACCAACATGTACATACAAACTTTCACATAAACAATAGCTTTAATCTGTGAAGATAACGATGAAAACATCTGCCGTCTACTTACAATTTTATTGACAGGATAGGAATATAGAGAATGCTCTTGAATGCGTATAAGTAAGTACTTAGGCTTTGGCCAGCAGTATCAAAAGTTAATGAAGGCGTCCCGAATGCCGCGCTTATTTACGTAGTGTGACCACAGAATGCCAACAAAAAAATACCAAAACCGTACACGCTCAATAGCGATGGACATGTGATCACACTGTTTGCACGAGCAGCAGTTCGTGAAAATTAAAAACAGGAAAGAGCATTGAACCCGAAGTACTTCTATAACTACCATCTTTAAATGCTTTAAATACCAGTATTATAATTTATAACTATTTTTAGGTGGAGGGAAGTGTCTCCGACCCTATATAGTAACTGGTTAACTTTGCTATGTCCAGTTTTCGACAGGTGAATTTCTTTGTCGAGTTTGGTTTCAAATATCTTTAAGTCTTAGTGGCCCCGCATTGACGTTAAAATTTCCAATTTTTCCTTTATTTAACTTTGAACTAAAATATGAAAGTAGATAAAACATGAACATTTCGAAAATGTTGTTGAACGATTGCCGTTGTTGAACTGTGCGCTTAAAGTGACGGTTGCAGCGGTTAGAGTGCGTCTACTGTGGGAGATTCCCTGGGTTTAGGGGTTCAGTATACCTTCAGGTGTAATTTTTGAATGGTTTACAAAAAATTTAATTATACAAAATCTATGTGATAATAGCAAGTGGTTATTTTATTCGATAGGTAATCGGTTAAATTAAATTTAGAAATTTTTGTTGTCGTTGTTCTTGCGGTTGTTGTTGTATTGGTGTTCCAAGTTAACCAAAAATTTTAAACATAGGCCCACGGTTGCAAAAATTTTTTGAGAACGGGTTGTCTGAAAGTGAAAATAGTAACGAGGTTTTGTTAAGAGTTATGTTAAAGTATGTAATTCTGTCGTGAACGAGGAATATTTTGCGACTCACAATTTCAGCTACTACTATTATAAAACGGTGTATGCACCCCCCCCCCCCCCCCCTACTGTCAAGTCAAAATTTCGAAAATCGACATTTTCTTTACAATACCTCATACTTATATTTTTTTTATACTCTGTGCCAAAGGTACATAATCTTAGTATATTATTTTTTTTAATATATTTATATTGTATACTCTGTGCAAAAGTATGTAACAGGCAGAAGGAATCGTTTGCGACCGTATAAAGAATATATATTCTTGATCAGCATCAACAGCTGAGTCGATATAGACATGTCCGTCTGTCCGTCGGTCCTTCCATTAATTCGTATGAACAAACAGATCTAAGAGATAGAGGTTTGACATAAATGGGACAATTGCTTCTTATAGTTTGCAGGCAGATCAAGTTTATTTTCGAATTTTTGCCCGCAATATGGAAAAAACGTTATATCTCCTACAGTTTTAAAGATAGATGATTTGTGCCTGCTAGAGATAGTTAGTAATTGGCAAAATGTATCGATTTGTCGTAGAAATAATGAAGATCGTGTGAGTGGTCTCAACTTATGAGCAAAAAAATGAACCACCCCCGCCCCATCCCCTTCCACCCTTTCACAACCAACAACGCACGATATTAGAGAGAGTGAGAGAGAGAGAAAGAGAGAGACTTAGAGATGAGCGCAGCAGCAGCACTGCATTTACCCTCTACTCCAGGTACAGAGTATGATATAGTCGGGCTTGACCGACTTTCTTACTTGTTTTAAAGTAATTCCTTGACTAATCAAACTGCCCTCGAATCAAACGATATGCAACCCCTAAATATGTAATCAATTTAACCCACTAAAGTGGTCATAAAATTTAGAAAGCCATAAAATGCTTAGATTAAGTTTTATACAAATAATGATATGCAAGACGGAAGCGGAAATTGACGATAGACAATCATAAACTTGGACTATTAGCTTGATTGGAAATGCATTTGATAAATTAAATCATAAAAATGTAAATTCGGTCCAAGTCATAAAAAGCCAATAAAGAAAATTACTCAGTTTTAATAAGAGCAAGTCATTTTAGTGTAGAATTTAAAATATTGAATTTAGCTTTAGTTCTCAGAAATGCCTTGTGATAATTGCCCTGGCTGATGAGCTGCCATAGTATTGTTTTTTGTTGTTTAGCTTATAAAAATTCTCCCTTAAGACCTGACAGTCCATGAGAAATTACTAAAAAGTTTTCCTTGTTCAACAATAAGGGAGGAATTTTCTTTCACTTTTTTAACAGACTTCGACTTCTTCTGGGTGCGAAACTTTGGAATTCAAATGCCGTAAATAATAATTACTGATTGTGGTTCAGCTGCCACAACGATTCATCATCTTCAACAATTTGATATCAGTGTGTTGGCTTGGCATTCGTGTGTCCATCTAATGATACTGATTAGATTTATTCCACATAGTTGAATGCACCGACATAACAAACTACATAAATTGCCAGCACTTTGATTTGGTTTCACACACACACAAACCGCACAACAAGATTGACAGCTTCGAGATATTCACCAATTTTGCGGCCAACATTTCCACTTAGTTGGTGGTCAAAGAAAATGGAGAATTTACATTAAATTTTGAATAACTATTCCAATTCGATTTACTTGCCGAGTACAAAGCACAATGGTAATTTTGTAGCTACTGTGTTATCACCAAAGCCTTCAAAAGCAGCTACTTGTTTGCTGTTCAAATGCTTTTCGATTGGCTTGTACATACGACTTTTTATTCCACTTTTCTCTTCTTACACAATCACACACAGTGAGCTAGAAACGAGATGAAGGAAATGCAAAAGTTTTTCTTGCCCTTGCATGTAAATCAAAATTGTTAAAGGAACATGAAAAAAAAAGCTCATGTGATTGCTCATGTTTTTTTTCTAAATAGAAAGATGATTCCTATTTGGCAATAAGTATGAGTTGCCTTGGTGACTTGGTAAATGATAAATTCAAAGCGAAAAGCTGAGGGATTTCTAGAATAAACCGGGAGTCAAGATAGAAGAATTTTCTTTAAGAAATGTATACTCATACCAAAACGTTTTGTTGTAAAGAAGGGCAGAACATTTTTAGAGAGTTTTAAGAAAGGTGGATAAAGGTAAGGCTCAATTTATGCTCGACTGCTGTGAAACAACTTAGGAAGGCGTTCTATTCTTACACAATGCAATATTTGTATGTTACGAATTGGTAACACTAATGTCATTACTTCAAATCAGGTAATACTTAAATAAAGTTTTACAATTTTTGCATGAGGCATCACTCAACTTACAGTAAGTAAAAAAAATAGAGGCAAGCTAACTTCGGCTCGACCGAAGTTAATATACCCTTGGAGCTTGATATCCGCCTGACAGTTTTTATGGCAGCTATACTATATAGTGGTCCGATTTCGACAAATCTTTTTGATACTATGCAAAATCATTAAAAACTTATAAATACGAGCGTTGGGAGCGATAACATTGAAAACAAAAAAGTTTTTCTCACTAAGACTTTTTTTCAGACCTAACTTTTGTATAGCAGCTATACTATATAGTTGTCCGATTTCGACAAGTTTTGGTGAAATTATGTGAAATCGCTAAAAACTTATAAATACGAGCGTTGGGAGCGACAACATTGAAAAAAAAAATTTTTTCTCACTAAGACTATTTTATCAACCTAATTCTTGTATGGCAGCTATACTTTTTTTTTTCCGATTTCGACAAGTTTTGGAAATTTGAAATCATTAAAAACTTATAATACGGCGTTGGGGCGTAGCTTGAAAACAAAAAGTTTTCAACCCATCGGATCCGACAAATGTGCAGCGTATTTGTACCAAAAGACTTCGTGCAAAGTTTGGTTAAGATAGCTTTAAAACTGACGGAGGAGATAGCATAGAAACAGACGGACAGACGGACATGGCTACATCAACTAAGCTCGTCATGCTGATCAAGAATATATATACTTTATGTGGTCGGAGATGCTTCCTTCTATGCGTTACAAACATGCGGACAATTTCAATATACCCTCTCCAAGGTTATAAAAAAGAAACAATTTTTGATGTTAAACATCTTTAATTTCAGTACGGATAAATTCAGTAGGAGTAAAATTTGATTTCAGCGTCACGTGACGCTGACATTTTTGTGTGTTGTTGAGTGGAGGGTCCCGGCACACACACCTGCACACGCAAGAGGATTGAAAGTGGTGGCGGGGGAATATAAAATAATGGAAAGTGCGGAGAAGAGGGTGAAAAAAGGGAAAGAAATAGGAAAAATGTGGATCAGTCACTGTATGACTAAGGACTGACAAAAAAGTGACTAAATAATCTTGGCATAAACTAAATGGTGACTAAAAAGTGACGCAGGGGTAAACAGTGAGTAAACAGTGACTAAAGAGTGACTAAATAGTGACTTAACAGTGAGTAAACAGTCCCTTATCAGTGACAAACAGTAACTAAATATTGACTTCACAAAAGTGATTTAAAAGTGACTAAATAGTACCCAGCGGCGCAGAGGTGAATGAGGCTGGTCCACAATATGCATCGCAGTAGGTGCCCACGTAATGGGAATTTCTCGCTACGTTTCGAATACACAGCTGTGTGTAGAGAAGTTTAACTTCGGGTCGAGTTGTTGCTCGTGTATATATAACAGTTGTGTTATGTTTGTGTCAATCGACTTTTGAAAAAAGGCACCTCGGTTGCCAAAGGGCCAACTCCGTACATTCTTAATTATGATTTTGTCGCCAGTTCTTATGAGTCCCAATTTCAATTCCTTCCTATTCTCATACAACATTTTTTTTTTTTTAATTTTTTTAATTTTGATCCCCGTTACAATCCGATACACCTAGTGTGTGGACGCGCGCACAGCTAGTCCACAAGCCCACACACAAGTTTCAAAATGGTGTATCGTTTTGTGAACTGAACGCATACTTCGTCGCCAACATTTTCTCAAATGGTATATTGAGTTGTAATCTAAAGCCGAAGTGTTTTCTGTTATTCGCCCACTTTTCCGATTACAAAGTATTCTGCTTTGTATACAGTATGCCAACGAAAACGGCCAAGCTAATGTAAATGTATACAGAGTAGTAACCGATACTTGAAGGCTGCCACCCTTCAAAGTGTTTAAGAGAACAT
Organism: Lordiphosa clarofinis; assembly: GCA_018904275.1. Taxonomy (NCBI): domain Eukaryota; kingdom Metazoa; phylum Arthropoda; class Insecta; order Diptera; family Drosophilidae; genus Lordiphosa; species Lordiphosa clarofinis. The sequence continues at coordinate 402,203 of JAEIGQ010000177.1, forward strand.
CGAACTTGTAATGTGCTTTTGCGCCGCTGGGTAGTGACTTATCAGTGACTGACATAATAGTAACTAAACTGTGACTTAATGGTGACTAAACAGTGACTTAATTGTAATTAATTAGTGACTAAACAGGGACTAAACAGTGACTTAACAGAAGAAGACAATTCAGAAAGCTTTTGAAATTAAGCCCTTAAATTTAGCGTTATGTTTCACATCAAAGCCCCGCGAGTGTTAACGACGCTCACACCTTTTTTATCCCCACGCATGCCGAAAGGTTGTCTAACTATGGCTCTATTCACCAGCATACATCAAACATCACCGATAAAAAAAATCGATTGACCTATGATAATCGATTTGATAGAGTTTTAAGGTAAAATTTGCATAAGTCAAAGGTGTTGCTTTAATTTTTAATGACAGCTTAAAATTTTCTGTTGTTTTTCATCCATAACAATCATGACTGCACATCACATTCGTTCACCACAAGAATGATATTTTTCAACGATTTGTCCTGGTGAACAAGGCCATTGACTTGAGTAACCCAAGACTATATATTTAGCTCATTTGATTTACTTCCTGGAAACCCGATAAGTAAGAAAATTTTATGAAATTTAAATTCGTATCATGTATTCCTGAACTCCTCTGCCTATATCATCCACAGAATCCAAAAAGTTGTACCAAAAAAGAATACACGAACCGTGCAGATTCGCATTTACTAAACCAAATTTCCAACTAAATTCGTTTTATTTACCACCAATTGAATGTCCTTTTATGCTCCCTTTTTTTTAAAGCTTTCTGGGTCAGTTGGCTGTCCATTTTGCGGTTGATACCAAATTGAAATCGTTTGCTTCACCGACGCATTGCTGACACATATGTATTTTTGTGGGCCAACTCGAACACATTGTGGACACAATTAATCAAACAACAAACATGAGGCAAAAAAATATTTTCAATTATTCATACGCCATGTTAACCCGAAAGTGTGGCGCATAACCGCAAACAAGCGTCAGACGAGAAGTAATCTGAGTTGAGGCAAATAAGCGAAAAAAAACACAGACTGTTCGACTCTGTCAGCTGTTACATTAAAATTAAGTGTGGGGGGAAAACGTGATGTGATACCCAGCACAACCTAGAAATCACATAATATTGCCAGTTAAACAGATGTCAAAATATCAAGGGCTTAATTTAGTTGCCATAATTACCAACATTTTCGTAATTGTTCAGTTGTAAAAATTCTCTTCATTTTTTTAATAATTTAAATATTAAATTTTGTTTGTTGTATCATTAGAAAAGCAAAAACAATCAATTTAAAAAATTTTAAAATTTAATAAAAGTGAATTTTTTTAAGTAACTTTAAATAATAGGAATTAAAAAGTAAATAGTGAAGTCTTAGCAATAATTTGATATCAATATGTTAATTTTCAGGTATTTTTGGTCATTAAACTATGGTCACACTGTAAACAACAATGGACTGGACAGTCAGATAAAAACCTAGAAAGGCATTGTAAATAGAAGACCATTTAAATAGTATGTAAATTTTAGAACCGAAACCTTGTCTCCACTAAATTTATTTTAAATCTTAATTAAATTTTGATAACTTACTTAGCTATTTTTTTATTTAAGGCTACGATATTTCACATGAATAGAAACAGTTTTAAATAGCTTTGAATCTGAATGATTATGAAAAGTTGTTCAATTCATGTGAAATATCGTAGAAAACTAAAAATTTATCTTATCTGAGTATAGGCCTTTAAGTCATAAGTTCACTTTATTACTTTTCTTTCAGTTAAAATTTTTGATTTTATTTTGTTAGTGTATTTTCCTGAAAATGCTTAACCAACACAAGCCATAATCTGTTTATTTACTTTGACAGAAAATTTACTTATTAAATATTGTACAAATATTAAATTTCCTTAAGCAATTTAATGGCAACTACGCAGACAAGCCATTTAGTTTATCTTGTCCAAAAGCAATCAATGCCAGAGATAAACATATTAAAGTAAGTGAAATATGTTTGCAGATTAATTTTCTTTTTAAATCCATTTTAATTGCCTTGGATTTTATGGAGCTTAAGCTTATCGCAGTAAATGGAATGCTTACCTGGCATGAAAATGTGCGTGCCTTTGCCACAGAGAGTCTTCATCAATGTTTAGCGGTAAGCTAAGGGGTGTGAAATCTGTTGTATTGGAATATGTTCTGAGGTAATAGATTAGTAGGTTTCGATATTACCTTAAAATCAACCATTTTGTTACCATAACTTTTCAGAATTTTTTGTTTTGTATTTTAAAACAATTCCTCAACCAAGCAACCTAACTCATATTAAATTCCATTAAACTTAGCCTAAAAACCTTAACTGCAATGAGGTAGAGGCAAAAAACAGCATTAACGATGCAACTGGGAGAAAAGGGATAAAACAAAACATGGCTGGGCAAATTTGTTGGTCATAGGGGTATACAAAAAAGTTAATTACTGGCAAAATAAGTAAAATAGTTTAAGAAATTAAATGAAATTTTGAATAAATTCTAACTAAAGTCAGCAAAGGATATTAAACTATACTGCTAACTGGAAATACAAATTTACGATAACTCCTGAAAGTACTTTAAGAAATTGGCCCTACTAAATCATTTCGTACTGCAGGCTTTGTCATTTCATTTGAAAATGCAGTTTCCTTAATGGCACTAATGAAAAGAAAAAGATAAAAACCATTTACTCTCTCTACTACAACTTCCTCTGCCCCCACTTCCCCTTTGCCAAAACGAGTATCACGTAAATCGAAAGGAGAACAAAAAAAAAAAACGAAACTCTGCCACGTGTGGCAACTCAGCATTGGCAAACTAATCACGTAAGGCACGCACATGGTTACATGGTTGGGTAAAGACATTAGAAAGACACAATTAACCTTTTTAAAAGAAAGATGTCAACAGTTGAGTGTGTGGGTGAAAAGAAAGGATGCAAATGAGCGTAAATTCAAAACCAAGAACCAAAAATTCTCTGCCAGATTTTGACAACGAAATTGGAATTGAAAGCATCTCGTTTAAAAATATTGACACATTTTGATTATGTTTTACATCCCTTCAACCCACTTCCCAACACGCATGCGACTTAATAGGGAAAATTTTTAATAATAAGAAAAAACAACACCAAGGTGTACTTAAGATGTCAAAGCTTAAGGCAATTTCAATTTGTTGTCAAAATGAAAATGTGCAAAGAAACTGCCCTTGAGTCTGGCAGGGAGCGTAATATAATATTTTGCCCATATAAGTATGCTACATATTGCAATAATAAAATTGAAGCAAGCTTCAAAATAAGGAAATGTTTTCCATGCAGCCGAGTGGAAAAATGTAACTTGGTAATAAAGTAAATAACATTATCTGTGCTTGTGAATTTTAAGTAGATATTTTAATAAATCTTATTATAAGACATGATTATTTTTTCAATGAAATTACGATTTTAGTGATTAAATTTTCCACTCCTCGCCCCCCACAAAACAAGTTAGAATTTAAAGAATTTGCTATGTGAATTATTTCTTGATCCAATATAATGTTTCTTTATCTGCAAAGCAGAAAAATAACTGTATTAAATTGTTATCCAATATAATGGAACCCATTTTTTTTTCTTTATCTTGGCCCGCTGTACACACAACCGTTTAGTTGTCCGCACGTCGCTTCTGCTCCGTGCGAGCTGGCACAAGTTTTTCACGCCAAGCTTGGAAATGTCTTTCCGCACCTTAGAGGTGGTTCACCATTTTCGCTGGAGCTTGATCATCCATACGGGTAACATGTCCCAGCCAGCGCAGCCGCTGTTGCTTTATGCGCTTGACCAGACTAGTATCCCCATAGAGCTTATACAGTTCGTCATTCCTTCGGATGCGAAAGTCCTCGCCAACTTTCAAAGGTCCATAAATCCTGCGAAGAATCTTTCGCTCGAAAACGCCAATCGCCGCCTCATCCGCTGATGATATTACCCATGATTCTGCGCCGTATTGCAGGACTGGGATGATAAGCGACTTGTATAGCGCTATTTTTGTTCTTCGCTTGAGGTCTCTGCTCTTGAACTCCCTACTTAGCCCGTAATAGCATCGACTTGCGAGCGTGATTCTTTTTCGGATTTCCAGGCTGATGTTGTTGTCGTCGGTTATCATCGTTCCGAGGTAGACAAAGTCCTCTACAACTTGAAAGTTGTACTCTGCGATGGGTCGCAACAGATTGCCCTAGGCGCGTAGACTTCTGTTTCGAGGACACTAGGCTTACCGCCCGTTCGGAATTGCCGATGATGTCAATATTATCAGCATAAACGAGTGGAATTACATCTTTATTAAAGATGGTGCCTGATCAGTTGGTATTTGAGGACTGGCGCAGTATATACTCCATCAGCAGATTAAAGAAGTCACACGATAAGGTATCACCCTGTCTAAAACTTTTTTGGTATCAAAAGGCTCGGATAGGTTGTTTCCCATTTTGACGGAGCTTTGAGTGCTTCTCAACGTCATCATGCAAAGTCGAACGTACTTTGCAGGTATACCTAAGGTAGACAGGGCTTCGAAAAACCTTGACCTTATCGGTGTGTCAAAGGCTGATTTATAATCAACAAAAAGATGGTGTGTTTGGACGCCTCTTTCATAGGTTTTCTCCAGGATTTGTCGAAGTATGAAAATCTGGTCTGTGGTGGATTTACCAGGTCTAAAGCCACACTGATAAGGTCCAATCAGTGTATCAATAAACGGCTTTAGACGTTCACAAATAATGCGGGACAGAACCTTATATGCGATGGGGAGGATCCCGCGGTAGTTGGCGCAATCTGCGGGATCTCCTTTTTTAAAGATTGGACAGAGAACACTTAGATTCCAATCGTCGGGCATGCTTTCGTCAACCCATATACGGCACAGAATTTGGTGCATGTACCTTACCAATTCTTCGCCTCCAGACTTGAACAATTCAGCGGGCAGCTCATCAGCGCCAGGTGATTTGTTGTTTTTTAGCCTTTGTATGGCTAAACAGACTTCTTGATGGGTCGGCGGGTGCAAATCTATGTTTTCGGTTGGTGGCATCGTTACTTCTCCAGGGCAATGATCCGAGTCTATATTGGCTCTTTGAATCGCGCGCACATCTAGTACACTTGATGAATGCCTTCCGTCTATCACAACGTAAGCAATCTGGTTCCGTGTTTCTGTGTTCAAATCTAGTACTACTTATGATTATGTTCCAGGGACTGAATAACTGAGATTCCAAATGGGAACCGAAACCAAATAAATTTAAAAACCGTAACCCTTATCCGACTTAAGCTGTAACCGTAAACACAACCGTTATTTAATCTCTTTGAAAAACTCCAATCAAGTTTTCATCATAAATTTGTTAAATTATTTGCACATGTGAGCTTAGCTTAAGCTTAAGGCATTTTCAGATTTGAATTGTCTCTCTTCATTTTATCTACTTGTCAGAAAACAGTCACAGACTTTAGACAACTTGAATAAATTACTTGCCAGACATTTGTCACCTCAATTCAATTCCTAAAGGAATTTAAAGCAAACGACTAAATACGCAAAAACGATTCAGCAAGCTACATTGCACTTAAAAAACTATTCACCATTTACCACAATAAATATTTGTACAAAAATGCGACGCATTTTCTAGACCAGCAAAGGGATTTTGAACAACAATTTTCAGTTTTGGCACGTTCATCGAGGCGCAAACGTGAGGCAAAACCCTTCCATCAAATGTCCATCAGTCAATTGCTGCGAGAAACAAAAACTAACATAGTGTCACATACGTAAAACGGAGAATTTTGGAATTGCATAAATATTTTATTATGGCGCAGAGCCCATTTATCTTATGTGAACAAATGGAAAAGGGGAAACCAGGATTTTGTATAAATTTCCACGCGCACATTCAGATGATTTGTATTTCTATTTTTTTTTTTTTTCGGCTGTAACATTTTATTAAAAAGTTCAGTTCACCTATTTAGCCATTCAACCAAATATGAAATAACAACTGTCACAATGATTGACAGTTTTGCGCATTTTCTTGCTCTGCAATTGAATATTGAATATTGTTGCCCAAAAGCCCAAAGCAACACACACACACACACTCGCAACATCAAACTGTCGTAAAAAGTCGACATAAAAAGTGAGATAAATAAATATGGACAGTAAATTTTTTATATAGAAATTCAATGCGGGCAGCAGCGGCAAAAATACGAAGCAAAAACCTGGTCAAAGCGATGTAATGAATGCGTAATGAGAGTTTTTATTTCCAATTAGAGAGAAAGTTTTTTTTTTGTTGGATTAGCCAGTACAATTTATTGATTGATACTTATGAAGGTAAATTGGGATATTGTCGACTAATTTTATTTTCTTTGATTGAATGAACTGAGAGGATTACATGTAATTGAGATCATTTTTAAAGCATCAGCACGCAAATTAATGGACTTTTAAGTTTATTTCCTTGACCGTCGCTCTGGCGACTATCGCATGGAGTTCATTAGTAGACCAGCTGCTGGCTTAACTCATTAAAATATTAATGAAAAAATGTATACTTAAAAATTCAGCAATAACAAAGTATTCTTAATAATCTTTTTAAGTCGTTTTATTGAAAGAAAATTGATTCCAAACTAAAAGAGGCACGGTAGACTTATGATGAATCTGATAATTTTTTAATCTAAAATTGGCAAATTTTCATTTTAAACTCTTTTTCAAAAAACCTGTTAAACAAAAATTGTCATATTTTAGCTAGGGAAATTAGGGTAGCTAACTTCAGAAGCTGTTCAAATCAAGGCTGCAAATGTCTCAAATTTTGCAGAAGGTTCGGTCCGGGGGTTTTAACCCGTTGGAAAGTCTACGGTTCGGTTCGCGGACCGGTTTCTAGAACCCAAAGTTTTGTTTCGAACATTGGTTCGCTCGACCATAAAAGAATACTTTCGATTTATAGATCCTTTTATTTTTCTTAAGGGGGTATTCCTCATGTCGACTTTTTTAAAACTAATCTTATTTGAAAACGCAAAGAGATTTTCCAATTCTGTTTTTTTTTTTTTTACAAACAGATTAAATTAAAAAAAATAATTTGTTACTGCGAAGCAGGTGTCCAAAAAAAAAGTTATGGTGCTGGCGGCCATGATTCCAGGTCTCCAGGATGTCTGAAATGAAAAGTCAAAATAAAAACAATTCTATTCTGAACCTCGAAAAAAATTTTGTGATTTTTTTTTCCACAAAATGGCGGCCATTAAAATATGGAAAATTGATTTTTCATCCTTTTTTTAGTTTAGTGTAAAAAAAAAATTGTTAAATTTTTTCCAGTTTTTTAGTTCAGACCATAATGGTGACAATTCTGCGTCGATTTCAGTTTAAATCATCATAATCGGTTCAGTGTAACTGGAGAAATCATGGCCGCCAGTTCGAAAAATGTGGTTTTGAGATAAGCGCGTTTAAAGTTAAAAGTTCGTTTTTTTTGGGGAAAAAAAATCAAAAAATGCCAAGGGCTTAGCCAGCTTTCCGAAAAGGTGGGGGCAGCTGTGTCTCAACGTTTCTTAAATATTTCATTAATTATAATTTTGAACATTAATTAATTAGATCATGATGCCTTTGATATGAAATGAAAATCAATCTTCAAAATAATGGCGAAAAATTTAAGTTATAATTGGAAAAGTGCATTTTCCATGGCAAAATCTGTGGGGGGGCAGCTGCCCCTCCCTGCCCCCCCTGGCTACGCCCTTGAAAAATGCAGTTCTAGAATGGTGACAAATCTGAGTCGATTGCAAATAGTTTTATCAAAATCGGTTTAGTAGAACTGGAGAAAGTGGCTTGGCAGTCCGAAAAAGCAGCTCTCCTCGCTCTGTGCGCCATTCTGCCTTCTTTAGATGCGGCTGCAGCTCTAGTTTCTGAGCGACTTAGTCGGTAGTAGCATTGCGTAGGATAGCCTTCGAAATTTATTGATTAAAAGCCGATTAATAATCGATATCGATCTGGGCGACAATATCTTACCATTCAAATTCAAGAACCAGCCGTTATATCACAGTTTTATTGACTGGAAATTTATTTACTTCGACATTTACATCTTTTGTGAACTGCTAATTTTAAGTTAATAAGCATTATATCTTCTAGGAGCTGTTTACCTATACCAGCTCTAAGATCAGAAAGATCAAAAAGATTTCAGAACCATTGCTCGAAATGATAAGCAAGCGGTGAAATCACTTGGTAGTAATCCTGCAGTTTGTAAGAAGTTTTATAAGTTGCTGCAGCGATAAACAGATGTTTGGACTACGTTCACTTTAAAATGTTTTTAGTTGGAGCTACTTTAAAGAACTCTGAATGCATAAATCTTAAAGAGTTCGTACAAGATTTTTTGACGATATCTCAAGGACATGACATGAAAATGACCAAACATTAGGCCAGATCAGTTTGTCTTAATAAAAAAATTCCAAAATTCCTTACTTAAGGCCGCACCCCTTCCCTTATCAGGCTAGACCCTTTTGTTTAGATTTGATAGAGCCACCTTTTAGGGTCGTTTTCTCATGTTACTGTTTTTGCTCAAATCGAAATCCACCTAGATTTTGCACTTAAGTGGTTTTTTGTGCAATTGTTTGTGTTATGTAGATTGAGCCACCGAAAAAAATTCTCAACAAGTGAGGCAGCTGCCGGTTTTGAAATGGAGTTTATTGGCCAGATAAGGGTTGCGGCTCGCCCACTTCAGCTCCACTTGTTTGTACACCTTGCAGCTCTCCAAATAATTGTAGTTTTGTTTTTAGTCTTTTTGGCTTAAATTTGTTGTGGTCGGTTCTTAAAGATACCTTTGACAATTATCAAACAAGTTTTAAACCCCCTTCGACAATTTATCAGCTGTTTTCGAGAAAACGAGTTGGCAGGTCCATGCTTATTATCGTAGTGTATGTTGGTTGCTCCATACCGGCTCTGACAATTTTCAAGAGCAGATTTCCTGAGCTTAAAAATTGACAACTTGGCGTATGTAGCACAGTATTCATTGTTTAAATTTTTATGTAGCTTAAGGGAATGAGTAATTTTTAGTTTAAGCTTTGTGGCCTCGCTGCGCCCATTAAAACATAAATTAATTTTATTTTGTATAAAACGAAACAAATCCGTTAAGGAGCACCCTAAGGGCAAAGGCTTTCTATTTTACTTAATTTAACTAAAAATCCTGATATTTTTTTTGGGTTGTGATATTCTTCGAGAAAATCTTTCACTACAAAATTCACTTATCTGACTTATCTAACTCCCCTACTACATGTCAAAAGACGGAGAAAACTTTTAGTAAGAAAAATTAAGTTTCAAGTGGATAAAGTGGTTCCTTTTTTTTAGTACATTTCGTATGGGGCTTTAGCATTTAAAGTTTGGCAAAGTTATTTCAAACTTCTTGGAAACTTTTAGATCAACCAACAAGTTTTGTTGGCAAATGATTTGGATAATTTTGTATGCTGCTTTATATGACTTGGACTAAGTTGTGGGCTGTAAAATGCTTTCAAGTGTATAAATGAAAGACATGTCTTTTGCTAATTTATTTATAGATTAATGTACAACTTATGTTTGCTTTTTCTTAAAGTGCCTGTCATTGAATGCAATTGCAGACGCAAAGTCACCTGATGAACAAGAGAGTGATGAATTTAAATTGTTATTAAATATTTCATTGTGTCTTACCTTTTAAGGCCTTGGACTGATTTGTAGAGTGAGGTTTGCTAATATCCCGATTCGGTGCAGATTGTTTAGAATTCTGCGAGTCTAGGATTTTGGGTTTTTTGCAGGAACTTGGCCGACTATCAGAACCCAAGCTTGAGCTGATTTCGGGTTTTTGAACTGGAGGAGGAGAATCAGATTTTAAGCTCGAGGAATCAGCATTTGAATTGGCCTTTTCTCTTCTTTCCGGCCTGGGTCGGTGACAGTCTGAAAATACTCTGGCCATAGTAAACACACTTCCACAATCATCCGAGCAATAACGTGATTTGGGACGGGCCATCTCGTCACAACCATAGACCTTGCAGTAGCGACGTTTTTTCGAATCTAGATCGTTATAGTCCTCCAGATTTAAATCACACTGTGAAAACTTTGACGCCACTTGGACTTTCACAGTTTTCTCAACGGTCTTCTCCCTTGGTGGCGGCGACACTGCTTTGACTTTTGGTGGAGTATCCGGCTTATTTCTTTTGGGCGTTCCAGGTATCGATGCTGTTGGCACTGTCTTCACGTGGTGGGAAGACTCCGGCTTAGTATGTTTGGGGGTTTCTTGTTTTGAGGATGTTGACTCTTTCCTCACGTGGTGGTAAGTCTTCGGCTTATTTTGTTTGGAGGATTCTTGTTTTGAGGCTGCTGACACTGTTTTCACGTGGTGGGAAGACTCCGGCTTATTTTTTTGGGGGGATTCTTGTTTTGAGGCTGCTGACACTGTTTTCACGTGGTGGGAAGACTCCGGCTTATTGATTTTGGGTGTTTCTGGTTTTAAGGCTGCTGACACTGTTTTCACGTGGTGGGAAGACTCCGGCTTATTTTTTTGGGGGGTTTCTTGTTTTGAGGCTGCTGACACTGTTTTCACGTGGTGGGAAGACTCCGGCTTGTTGATTTTTGGGGTGCTGACTTTGTGGGAAGTCTTCAGCTTATTTATTTTAGGTATCTTTAATTTTGATGCATTCGGCAAATCGGGTGGGTTCACTTCCTTCCGCTTCAAGGGCGATTGTGGCTTAACAACACTTGATTTTTTCGTCTTCTCGCTGGTAGGCGCCTTTTGAGTGCTTTTGAGCTTGGGATTCTTTAGCTTGCATCTTTTACAATAGTATATATCAAAGAGTACGCCAACATTCTCTTCTAAGCCTACGCACTCGCCATGGAACCACTCATTACATTTGTCACAACATCTAAGGAAATAGGTTAGAATTAATAAAAGCGTCATTTAAAATGGATCGACGGCACATACATCATGAAACCATCGCAATGGGTGCGTCTACATATGCAATATTTCTGCCTTTGAGGTTCCTCCTTGGGGTTGCTGGCCTAATTGAAGTAAGAAGTTGGCTTAGCAAGATTTGTTCTTGTCCTTTTTGGGAGTACTTACCACTGCCACGCTTTTATATACAACTGGCATTTTTTAACTATAAAACCAATGGCAGTCAATATATTTATTCTATGCATAGATGTTCTCATATTTGATTGCTTTGACCTAGCCTGCTCCGGATACATCCAAATGTGAAAACTGCATGGCAAACCAAATGCACTTGGGCCATTGTTAAGTCAGTTTTTATTGTTTTCCACACACAAGTTTCACCAAGCAGCAGAAGGGGATGTAAAAAAATGTTCAACAATTTCAAGAAAATGGCATTTCGGGTTGCCACATCATGGCTTTTTCCATGAATTATTTATTTACAACAAGTAGAGGGAAGTGGTTTTAACAAAAGTTTGAGCAGCATGTGGCTACTTGATTGTGCAATGCTCATAGATGATGAATAATTTGTGAAAAAAAACAAAGAATTTTATTTTTTGACCAGCATAATCATGAAAAAATACCATTAAATTAATAAAGGGGGTGACCTGGATGTCTCTAGAGATTTTGGACTCGGTTGGCCTACAATCAGTGTCACAGAACTTCGAAAGATTTAATTTTCTTATTTGAAAATTTAGTTGGACGGTTTGGGTCCAACATCGCATCAAAATAGCATATCTTGCAACAAAAAATGTCCATTTCAATTTAATGTTAAATTAAAATTTGTTGGGTTTTATTTAATGTATTAAGGTTATTAAGTCATATTCTCCAATAACCCCGGAACACTCGCAGACACAAGATAGTTTGCATAGGGTGGGCGGGGGGTGAGAGGAAGAAATGTGAGGGAAGAGATGTTAAAGGGGGGCATTAAAGGAGGGAGAATAAGGGATTAAACAGTGACTTGACAGTGTCTAAACACAGTCTTGATAGTGGCCAAACAGTGACTTGAGTGTGACTTGATAGTGACTTAACAGAGAATTGATAGTGACTAAACAGTGACCTTACAGTAATTTAACAGAGACATGACAGTGATTAAACAGTGACTTTACAGCGATTTAAAAGTGACATGGCAGTGACTAAACTGTGACTTAACAGTGACTTGACAGTAACTACGCAGTGACTAAATAGTGACTAAGAAGTGACTTGATTGTGACTTGACAGTGACTTATAAATAGTGACCAAGAAGTGACTTGAAGTGGCAGTGATTAAACAGTGACTAAGCATCTCCCGCAAAAGCCTACACGTTCGATGTTCTCTAACTATAGTGACTTGTAACAGTGACGTGAGCTTCGTCTCCCAGCATTTCACGACACCTTGCCCCCTGAAATGTTGCGACGAAGATTTCAGTTCACTATTATGATTGTAACGTTGAAGTGGCAGTAGAATTAAACAGCGAGCATAACGCCCCCCCCCGCGAGCTATTGATAGTGACTTGGCAGTAACTACACAGTGAATAAATAGTGACCAAGAAGTGACTTGAAATTGACTTGACATTGACTTAACAGAAAAGAAAAACCCACTCAGCAGCTAATCATATTGTTGTTGGTATTTCTACTTCCTGTTAGTTTTCCCTTTATAAAGAAGTTGCTTATTTATATACCATTGAGAGACCTTGTAATTTTGGCCATAAATGTAGCATCATGTTTAACATCAAAGCCTCGTGAGTGTTAACTTCACAAACACCTTTTTTTTACCATATCTTGATACAGTTGGACCCAATTTGTCTTTGTCATAGCTCGTTAATAACCCTCAACCCAATCTTCAGTTTGCTCTGCTCACGTTACCGCCAAAAAAAAAACAAAAACAAAACGCACTCGGGATTCCCTCAACCGAATTTAAGCTGCGATCTAGCTGACTGATCGGTGGCTGTGATTGAACACATATACCAGGCCCAAGTCAGTTAATCTCTCATAAAATGCGGTCTTCTCAAAGACCAAACTTTAAAGATGTTAGTCAGATTGCGAGTCAGTGTGAGAGAGAACGAGAGAGCGCATAAAGTTTTCATTGTGAGCCAAGCCTATGCTGTTAGCGTACAAACCGATGCATACATATAAAGTAGGGCTACAAACCGGTTCGGAGTTGACCCGCTCCAGAGTCGGAGACTCCGGAATTTTTAAACCGGAGCAGAAATTTTTTTTTGGAATTCCCAAAAAAGTCATAGCAATGCTGGCATGAGGTGACCTCTAATAACGTTCAGAAGATAGGCAAAGCCTGCTGATGATGAAACCGAGAACCCCGGTTCGAACCGAACCTAGATTTAGCGATCTTCTGAACCTGCTCCGTAAACCCGAACCCAAAAACGTTTCGACGGTTCGCGCCCCGGAGTGAAACCCTGCCAATTTTTTGAGGTTTGCAGACCTCTTCTCTCACAACCAAAGTGAACGTAGTTAAAGGTTGTTTCGGTACCTTTACTGAATGTAGTCGAGCGAAAGCGGCCGACCAAAGGGAAACCTATGTATTTTCGACCTCTGCTTTTTGTTTATGAAACGATCCAAATTATCATAGTAATCACCATAATCCTTTGTGATAATTTGTTCTCAATACATAGCAACCATAGTGCTATGTAGCAACAAATAATTTCTAAATTAAACTTATCCGAATACCTATTGCATAACCGCTTGTCGATATCACTTAGTCCAGTGATCAAATTGAAAAGTGAATTTTTAATTTAAACTTCCCGGGTTTTTCAAGTCAATAATTTATATATTTCTACAGCTTGTTAACACTGTTAGTGACTGCTGGGCTCACGGTGGAATTACACCAGGTGAAGTCATTGTGCTCTGACATGATGAAGTTCTGACGACTCTACCTTGTTAATTAAACCATGGTTGTGCCTGTTTATTCGCCAGATTTGGATCCGTGTGACTTCTGGCTATTCAGCAGTTCTGACTCGATTGAGATGATAAAAGCAAAATCGCAGTAGGCCCTGAAGGCCATTCCGAAAGAGAACTTTGACAAATGCTATGCTAACTGGAAAATTGTTTGGCATAAGAGTATTTCAGCGGAAGGCTACGAAATATAGATTATAAAAATAGAAGAAAATTCACCTTTCAATTTGATCACAGAAGCCTTTAAGAAAAGAACTTGTACCATGTCGACACAATTAAAATGTGTTTATTAAATGAATCCCTGTTCCCTGGGCAACTAACCAAGTCCACCGCAATGTTGACCATAATGGAAAATAAAGTAACAAGCAGCCAGCCAAACGCAATGCAAATTCGGTGGACCAATAAAATACAATTCTGTGTTTGCAAATTTGTGGGATTTTATGTGTGTGTGTGGGTACTTAAAATTTTGTGTTATACGTGTCTGGTCGGCTGTAATTTTGAAATTTCCGGAGATGTAGCACGGACAGGGACACTTTTAGTTGTGTTTATTTATGAAATGAAATGAAAATTATACTAAAATACTGACCTTCCCAATTGTCTAATTCTGTAATAAGAAAATACTAATCATACAGGTCTGCTCTCAATTCCACTTCGGTTTTCGTATTAACGTTTAAACAGGTCATTTTACTCTTACAAATTGAATGGAAGGTGTAAAGAAAATCTGTGGCTACTAGATCAAGGCTTCAATTTTCTACGAATTGAAACCACTTGGCATTGAGCTGCCGGTTTCAACTGCTTGAGCAATTCCACTTTTACTGAAAGCGGATCTAGTAGCCGTAGATATAAGTGTCACCTTCCATACAATCTTATTAACATAGAGTTCAAAGGACAAACGTTTACACGAAAACCGAAGTGAAATCGAGAGCAGGTCTGATAGCATTTGTTTTCTTAATTATATCTAAATTACATCATTGCAACAGTTTTCATTTATTAAATTATATATGCCATTTGCATGGAAACTCTTTTTTTTTTGTGTTAAAAAAGTTTTTTCAAAACCTCAAAATTTTTAGAAGTTCAATTAAACTTTTTTTGTTTATTACGAAATATTTCTTAATACCAGGACAATCTTAAAAATAGGGCCAGTTTCTAAAGTTCATTAAATATTTCTTCTGTATGTCTACAATATTTTCAAATTATATTATTGAAGTCAAAATTTTAAGTTATTGTAAATGCAAAATAAAAGGTCAAATAAATGCCATTGAAAAACTGTCATATACTCTGCAGCTGACAAAGATAAAAATCTTTGGAATCTAAAATAAATTACAGTTAAAATTATATTCTTAAAATCAAGAATCATCAACTTATCAACCCACATACATATAGTTATTTTTTAAGCTTCAGCTAGTCTTTCAGATGGTGTTTTTATGCTCATAACTTGAGAATCATTAATCGGATCATTATCACTACTTCTTTGGCAAATCGATAAATAATGCTAATTACTAACTGTCTTAAAAACTGTGGGAGCTTGCTCAAGAAATTAAATATTTAATTATTTATTTTACGTTTGACGAACCATATCCATTTTTATACCCTTGGAGAGGGTATATTGAAATTGTCCGGATGTTTGTAACGCACAGAAGGAAGCATCTCCGACCCCATAAAGTATATATATTCTTGATCAGCATGACGAGCTGAGTTGATATAACCATGTCCGTCTGTCCGTCCGTTCGTTCCATCTGTTACTATGCTATCTCCTCCGTCAGTTTTAAAGCTATCTGAACCAAACTTTGCACGAAGTCTTTTGGAACAAATACGCTGCACATTTGTCGGAACCGGCCGGATCGGATGACTATAGCATATAGCTGCCATAGGAACGATCGGTTGAAAAACCAGTTTTAGTGAGAAAAACTTTTTTGTTTTCAGTGCTATTGCTCCCAACGCTCGTATTTATAAGTTTAGAATGATTTCACATAATTTCACTAAGACTTGTCAAAATCGGGCAACTGTATAGTATAGCTGCCATACAAAAGTTAGGTCTGAAAAAAGTCTTAGTGAGAAAATGTTTTTTGTTTTCAATGTTGTAGCTCCCAACGCTCGTATTTATAAGTTTTCAATGATTTAACATAATTTCACCAAAACTTGTGGAAATCGGGCTACTATATAGGTGCCATACAAAAGTTAGGTCTGAGAAAAGTCTTAGTTTTTTTGTTTTCAATGTTATTGCTCCCAACGCTCGTATTTAAAAGTTTTCAATGATTTTACATAATTTCAACAAGATTTGTCGAGATCGGACCACTATATAGTATAGCTGCCATACAAACTGTCTGGCATATATCAAGCTCCAAGGGTATATAAACTTCGGTAGAGCCGAAGTTAGCTTGCCTCTATTTTTATACCCGTTACTCGTAGAGTAAAAAGGGTATACTAAAGTCGTGCAAATGTATATAACAGGCAGAAGGAATCATTTCCGACCATATAAAGTATATATATTCTTGATCAGCATCAACAGCCGAGTCGATATAGCCATGTCCGTCCGTCCGTCTGTATGAACACCTAGATCTCAGAGATGGTACGAGATAGAGTTTTGACATGTATGGGACAAATGCTTCTTTTATCTGCACACAGATCAAGTTTGTTTTAAATTTAGGCCACGCCCCCTCCCGCCCCCGCAATTTGGAAAAAACGTTATATCTCCAACAGTTTTAAAGATAGACGATTCGTTTCTTCTAGAGATAGTTAGTAATTAGCAAAATGAATCGATTTGCCGAAGAAATGATAAAGATCGGGTGAACGGTTCTCAAGCTATGAGCAAAATTAAAAATGTTGCATACTTTTCGGATGGTCACCCTAGGGAACGCAGGAACACTGTTAAACATGTTTTTTCATGAGTAACGGGTATATCGAAGTCGGTTAGAGCCGACTTTAACTTACGCTCTCGTTTTGGTTTAAAAAGTGCATAGCCGCCGCGACATATTTGCATGATATTTCTTCATAGTTCACAGTACATCGAGGAAATTGGCTTTCGGAATTTTTTGAGCATAGGTCGGCATACTAGACAAATACCAAAGTTTTTGCTTGAAAGCTCATTCGAACCCACGATCTCGCCAGCCTTCTCAGACAAGGTAAATTTACCTTATCGCATAAGTTTATGTGAACAAAAAATCCCAATTCCTGTTATAGCCATCTTTTAAAAGATGATGGTTAAAACACCTTTATCCATTTGATTGACATAATTGATATAATAATCTTGGATTGAGATTTACTCGATACTCTGTTGATTTTTCAAAACGTTTTGTCTTCCGATTGTTTTTTTAGTGACTCTTGTTTACTCTGATAAAATGACTCTTGTTTAGTAACTCTTGTTCAGTGTCTCTTGTTCAGTGACACTTATTCAGGGACTCTTGATGATGAATACTCTTTCTCTCTCTAAC
Source organism: Lordiphosa clarofinis (assembly GCA_018904275.1). Classification (NCBI taxonomy): domain Eukaryota; kingdom Metazoa; phylum Arthropoda; class Insecta; order Diptera; family Drosophilidae; genus Lordiphosa; species Lordiphosa clarofinis. The sequence continues at coordinate 419,423 of JAEIGQ010000177.1, forward strand.
TCTGACTATAAAGATTCTTTAATTGGTCATATTTATCTTCATTTTCTAATCTGCTCTTTATCAATTTAATTGATCGACAAATCATTCTGATTACGTAATATATACAAAATTTTAACAATATTCTTAGATTATCTCAAATTTTCGGAAAGCTACATCACATTGTTTAAGCCGAATTTTCCAAATCTTGTCAAAAGTTAAACTCGAAAGACTTCCTAGAGCCTGCGAATGGTTTCTGTTGTACAATTAAATTAAATTAATATTGTTGCCATCTTATTTTATTAAGACTATTGTTTGAGTTGTTCACTCAATTCCCTCTTTATCTCTCTATCTCAAACCACTTAGCAAACATTTCCTGGTTATGCTTCAGGTTTCCCACTTTGCTTTGGTTTCCCATCTTGATTAGCATTTTGCCTAGTTCTTGTTTTGTCCGTTTTTAGCCATTTGCCTTTAAATTTCCGTTTCCGCTACTAACGCTCGCTCCACTTGCCAGTCAGTGTCACCTCCATAGAGAGATGTCGTTTCCGTCACGCCAAGCCGCCTGCCTAGGAGACTGAGATGTCAACATCAAACTCTCGTCATCGTTGACGTCCGTCATTGTCCCTAGCGCTTCCGCGTCATTTCCATTTACAACTTTCCTTTACGGTTGTTCCCTTAGTTCAGGACCAGAGCGGTTGACATCTGGCATAGTTGTATGAGTAGCCGCGTTGATGGCATCATAAAAAATGCTATCGACTGCAAATTCTCCCGCCACTGATTTATTAATGTTGACAATGGGGCGAGGGAAGACTTTTTATATCGCAGCAGTAATTTATGGAGTTGACTCCAGTTGATGATATTGACGTTATTGATTATGTTTTAATGTGGCGAAATAAAACTCAAAATCGTTAAACATTTTGCATTGTCTGACTTTTCACCTGTAATTATCACAGTTCCCTTGCTAATTGCACTTGCAATTCCTTTTTATGATCTCATACTTTTTGTTTGTTTCATTTAACCATTTGGACTGCAAATCCGCTCAAGTTTCTGGTCGGTAATTGACTCTTAATGATGCTTCAAATTAATGGGTCTGTAATTACGAATTGGCAATTCACCATGGGATTGTTAAACATGAGGCGTAGGAAGGACGAATTACAGTTTTTTTTTATTTTAATTGAATGCAAACTAAATTAGGAATTCTCTTTATTTGTGTTTAATTTGAATAAACTGTAGAAAGTACAATTGTTTTTAGACAACCGCCATTTTAGTTGAATAAATCTCTGTACCGCAACAGGTGGTTGTTGGATTCCAGCAACTTATTCAAACTCAAACATGTTTGTGGAAATTGTAAAATTCCTTGTTGCAACATGTTCCAAGGGAATTTCCCATACACGAACTTTTCTTGGAGTACAAATGAATACATTCATTGCAAGTACCTTTTGGAGTAATGTACTTGCTGCGGATATAAATATAACTGTAAATATTATGCGTACATTTTTATTAATAAATGTTTTTAAAAGAATACCCATACCATTTTGATTTTAGCATCAAGAACTTATTTTTCAATTGGTGTAGCCTAGGATTTAAAGTAATACTTATGTATCATTTCCAACTGCTACTAACGCTTTGTCTATAGATAGTTGAAAGTACGGTACTGCAATTTATGTTTGATAATTCCTTAGACTTGTGCCCAAGCTTAAGTCCAACAGTAACAAGACATAAATCAAACGACATCGAGCAGTGCTAATTATGCATTGAAGAAATCGCTAAAATAATCACAACTGTGAAAAAATGAAAGACAAAAATAGTTTTAGTTATAGCAAAAATCCACAAATTTTTTATGTAAAAATGTATTAAGCATTTGTCTGCTTGTAAGTTGCAGAGGGCGAAGCTCTTCCACTAATCCATTTAAATGCCAGTTTGGGGCACCAACTCACACACACTGAAGCCTAGCTTCAGTTTTTGTTACCGATTTAAAAAATTTCTATGCAAGTACAGCATTTACTCTAGGGAAATGCAACTGCTGATCACATAAACATTTGTTGAATAAAACAATATTTTTAAGCTAAGGTCTCACACGTAAACTACATTTGAACACATTGTGCAAACAAAGTTAGCAATGTTTGCTTAAAACAAATTTAATGTTCCCACATGAGCAAATGTTTGCTCTTACAAAACTTGAACAAATTTTTTTCCTCCGAAAATACTTTGCGTGTTTGGGGCAAATACTCTACATTTTTTTCACAATCAGATAAATTTTACCAACCTATTGCTTAATTAATTAAATTATTTGAAATAGCATAACAGAAAAGACATAGGCATGAATAGCCACGAAAATAATTGTATAATGATTAGAGAAAACATTTTCTTTCGAGATACTCACACAGATTTACAAAAAAAAATGGTTCAACACACTGGATATACGGTTGGTAAAAATTTCCAAGAGGGAAAAAAAAGGGGTCGTAGAAGCTGAATGCAATGCTGGTGCTGCGCTCATCTTAAAGTCTCTCTCCTCCCTCTCTCTCCACCCTCTCTCACCCCCCGCTCCTCTCTCTAGTTTGTGTGGTTATTGTGAATGGGTGGAATGGAGATCTTTCATACACTTAAGAACCCTATATTTGATTAAAATGGAAAATAACTTCCCCGCATTACCACCCAGAGTAAAAAAATCTCGGTTGAAAGGGGTAACTAACTTGAAACTGTTTTAAAAAATATCTTTTTTTACTTATAAATTCAACAATTGAAGTGAAACTTAACAGAAACTTGGTGGGGGCGAAAAAATAAATCAAAAATGGAGTAATAAATTTTAAGGAAAATTATTTAAGGAATAGTTTCATTTTTTTTTACATAACTGTGAAGAGTTGCAAAGTATAACAATAGTTTTTCCAATATGTTGGCAGTCCCACAAAATATTTTTATAAATCTATTTGTTTGTTGAAATGCCAATGATTTCAGTTTTTTGTTTTTAAAAATAATTAATAAAGTTGGTTACTGAAACTAATTGCATACCTATTAAAGTATTGGTTGGCAGATTTCAGGCATGGATTGTATAAAATTTTTAAAAAATTCTTAATATTCCAAGACTTAAACGCTAGAGTCAAAGTCCAGAGGGCTAACCATTAGACCATAGAACCGTTTTTTTAAAGTTGTTTCTTCGTTCTTCAGTTCAAAGATAAATTAAGAATAAATTGGAAACTTTGAAGTCCCACTCTGCTATCAAAACTAAAAAGTTCTGATTTTCGTAAAGCTCTTTATAAAATATTCCGAAATTCCAAAGAACTTTGCATGTTGAAAATCTCGCAGAAAGGTGCGGTTTGCTTTTGGCGTTGCGTGTGTGTGTTCAGCCACGCGAGAGAGCACTCAGTTAGCTCGTATACTGTTGGTGTGTCGACGTTGTTGCCTCATGGCGCTATACATTAGATAGCGACGCTCCGGACTCTGGTACAGAGTTATTCTGTCCAATAAATTATTCTTATAAGAATAAAAGTAGTAGATACGATATTTAGTTTATTGTTGTTATTGCAACTGAGTTTCCAATATTAAACTTTCAACTTTCATATTTAGTTTTGCTTGCAAAAAATTAATATGTCTAAAAAAAAAATTACAACTCGTCTGGGAATCGAACCTGGGTATCTTAGACTCCTAGTCAAAACGCTAACAATCTTAGTATAGAAAAATTTGCAGTTTTAAGAAAATAAAAGAATATACTTTTTTTGCTTTTACATATACTCATATTCTTTTTATTCTAAATATGCCAAATATGCTAAAGCATATATATCCGGTCTCTACTTATAACTCATGGGCGCGATTTAAAAACTCAGTTTCTTATTCTGCCAGTTATTGCTCTCATCCTGACTCACAAAACGACTTTTCAGACACCACAACTTTAGATATTATCAACTTGTGATTTGATTTTTATTTAAAACCATCTTTAAAGGAAATAGCTGTCAAAGTGGGAATTGAGTTGAAAAGTCCTCGTTTTTATGGTCAGCCAAAAAATACCACTTTATATGTAAGTGCCGATTGGGATTAATTAATATTTGGCTTTAACACAGCTGTACTCGCCAATTTCATGGCTTGTGTGCTTCTAACTTTCACTTATTCGGTATAAGAACTTGGCTTATATTTGCTGTCCAGAAGCATTACCCCATTTTAAAGTTACTCATAATTAGATACTATTTAATAACAAAACCTTTAATATTATTCAGTAGATTTCAATAAAGTACTGCACATTATATATTTAACAGATGTGCTTTTGATGACCAGTTAAAAAGTAGATATACCATCTAGTTTTTGCTGAAAATTGCACTAAAAATGTTGCCATTTTCCAAAAACTTATCAATTTGAAACTCGACACAGTGACAATGACAATAATAATAATAATAGATGCAAATATACTGCTAAACACGCACAAAATCATATAAATTATTTCCAAATGATGGCGGCCATAAGTATGCCACGTATTATTTACTTGGTAATTGTATGTTAAATGCACATACTTCACGTGTATGGCATGTGTGAAGTACTTGCGATTGGTGTAAATTTGGTATAAATTTCCGTGAAACGTGATGTGAATTTTATTTTACATGATACCAGTATCAATGTCACTTTAATGGGCGGGAATGCAGTATTAAGGGATTTTTTAATAATTTATAAAAAGAGAGGATGTCTTGGGACACCCGGCTCGAGCGGAGCTCTTTGTGCAGAAAAATCATATTTAACACTGAGAAAACTAAACGTTTTTTTTTTTTAAATTCTAAAATACACATTTTTGGAATATATTATTCTTCTTTTAAAACGTAAAACGACTTATTTTAAAAAGGCTAGATACTCGATTCTTAACACTTGATTCACGATACTCCATGCTCGAAACTCTTTGATCTGTACTCGATTCTCAGTACTTGATACTAAGAAGTTCTTAAGAACTCCATACTCAGTACTCGAATCCAGTTCTTGGTACAGTTCTTGGTACAAGTTTTTCATTCTCAGTATTCATTCTTGCACACATTAAAAAGTATATTTGTTGATGATAATTTAAGTACCCATTAGGACTGGCAAGTAAAATCCTTTTAACTTAAAATTAATCATAAATTTTATTTCAATAAATCTGAAAAACGTCCGATGAATATGAAAATAGAATTTTCAAAAACTATCCGTCCAAAATATATTTTTCTTTTCTGTGGAGTATTCCATAGTTTGTGCACTGCAATGATTTTACAAAGAGAAAGAATCGGTAACAAAAAAAATGTTTGCTAGTTTTCAATCAATTTTATTGCTAGATGTAACTTATTTGATGTGTTAGAAATCGATGTGCTGTCTCTGCTTTTGATACCACAATTTCAACCAATGAGTCAAGCATTTAACCAGCATTTAGTCACACGACTTCAACTGATTAGCCCTTTCTCATTAAATATTCTTACCACATCTTGATTCGATCGCTCGATTTGCTCACCCCAAATTGAACGTTTATTACCACCAATATACATAATTCAAATGCTTCAATTCATCAACCTTCATGGCACAATACCTTTTTATTTACCCTAATGTTTCTATTTGAAAATCCCACTCCACGAGACACGCACACATGGCCTGTCAAATTTATGCTCACGTGTGCCGGCAACAGGATACGGAAACGCCGATTTGTCAATTGTTTGCCTTAGCAATTTCTTGTTTTGTTTTGTTTTTTTTTTCCTTGCCTAAGATTGATGTCGGCTATGATAACTTTAGCGGGAGGAGGGACGTAAGCTGCTTTTGCTTTTTTTTTGACACGGGAAAAGGAAGTCGGATATTTATGGCATTTTTATGGATTTAGTCAAATTTTTGTTTGCTTGAAACATTCATGATCTGGATAATTTGCCAAGCTTTGCTATATTTGGTGATTCAGATCGTTTTGGGATTGAAATAAATTTTGATTGAATGAAGTGTGATCTTTTGCATTAGACAAACATATGTGAAGAATAAATTATACCAGCGATGGGCATGGACAGGCCCTACATATACGGTAATAAAAGTAAAAAAAAATTGTGCGTTGGCCGGGAATCGAACCCGGATCAACTGCTTGGAAGGCAACTATGCTAACCATTACACCACCAACGCTCCTTAGTAAACCCATATTAAAATTTCTGCTTGTAGTTATTAAGGGCTGCTTCTGTCTGAGTCCAAGGCTCTCTCTTCCCAGCAGACATTTTTTCTCGCGGTAGTTAAAAATGCGATTCCTCCATAGCAATCGCATTCTCATCCCCTTTCGGGAAGAAATGTGCCAGTCTGCGACACTTTTTGGAGGAAGGAATGTCATTCTTCTGGGAGATACGAAGAATAATCAACTTGATTTGCCACAGTTCGTTTCATTTTCGGAATTCGAAACAGAACCGAATATTTTTTGATAAAACTTTACATATGTCCCGGCTCGTTGAACCAATAATTACGAACCAAATATCAAATCTAAATGACATCATGGCAGCCACTCTTCAATTTTAATTCAATTTAAATTGGTTTTCCCCCGCCCTCCACAGCTCAGGACTATGATCTATCTCAGAGAGCCAACACACGTACATTCAACATCATTGCCCACATGATGCTTGAGCGGCACAGCCAAGTGGCCCAAACAAACTTTTCATTGGCCTTTTCACCTATTTCGCGGTGAAATTTTCCAAATTTTCTTTCTTAGTGTGCGCCTGCATAACTAAACGAAAGTCTATCTTAGATCTGTAGGATAAGCAGTTTTGGCTGTGGGTTGACAATATGTCAGTCAGTCAGTCGGGCCTACAGATTTATAAGTAAAGATAGGAGAAGATTATATAGTGCGACAAATCATTTGTAATTTTCTTTGAAGTAAGACAAAAATTAATGTTTTTTTTGGGACAGTCAATTAGCGCCTTTTCGCTGTAACCTTGACTTCTGCGCGCCATTTTGAATAATTTATGATATTATGCGTTTATATTGACCAATTTTTAATTAAATAATTAAGTATGGGAAAAGCCAATTCGTTTAGTGAATCCGAATTGGCCAACACAAAAAGCATATAATGTGAACCAAAAAATAATAAAAAAATTAACCTTTACGGCTAAAGTGATTTTATCATTCTTACTTACTGACGATAGTTAAGATAAAATCTGAAATTCTGACGCTTTTCTGTGGTAATTGACATGGAAGTATTATTATTCCCCTAGCCTTAACTTGCATGAAGAAAATTCAACCTAATCGATTAAGCTTCAAAGTCAACAAGAATAGGGGGTCGGATCTTGTTTTGCTTATAGAAATAAATAATGTGTAATACGGACAGATTAAAAAGTGTATCCATTTGCCATTCTTTTGGCCCATTTTATTGGGAAATGCAACAACAGGAATAATACAAATTGCTATAAAAATAAAGCCATTCAAATTATATTCTAAATATAACATTGTAACTTTTTCGCATCCAACCAACTAGATTGGTCACATTTAAGCGGGCGACTTTATACGCGACAACAGCTTGAATGCCTGGAGCAGTTAACAGCTGTGAGACAATGGCCAAGTGTCGTCATTGTCTGCTAAATGATTTTGGTGTTAAATATTCTAAAATAAAATGGCAGAAAAAAATACAACCCCTCTGGCAACAGGATGCGTTTTGTATATTGCAGTTTACAGTTTGACTGGCAGCAAAGTGGGCTGAAAACCGAGTAGGAACATTGTGGAAATGCTAAACTCTGGCTGTGTGGTGTCCGCCAGCCCAACTGACAGCGACAGTTTATTGGATTTCCTGGTCAAAGCATTGACTTTGCGTGTGTGTGTGTGTGGATTGCGGGGCTGTAGAAAGGAAATATATGCACATAACTATCCAGCAGGGTATTGGGGTTTGTTTATCCCTAACCCCTTGGAAAGACAAAAGTTTAAGTTTAAATATTTCAAAATTTTAATCTAGCAATAATTTTACCTGTAATTTAAACGCCACTTGCATACAGATAAAAGTTTTAATTGAATTGAACCAAAGCAAAGGGACAAAAAAATGGTTGTCACTTTAGGACAACTGTTTGGGATTGGACATTGCATATGGCTTAACAAAAACACAATTTCCATTTTTACTTTTTTTGTGGGTCTCTATATGTGGAGTAAGCATTCTGGCAAACAAAAATTAAACTCGTATTGTGTGGCAAGTCAAGCACATATGCTAAGGGATATGCACACGGAAGGCGTACCTAAATTTGCTTTAAAGTAATATTAAGCTTCTTAAAAAATAAGCTGCATTCAAAAGCTGATGATTGTTGAAAAGTTTATTAAAATAAAAATGAAGTTAATCAAAGTTGGCTTTAGGGTTTGTGTGTTATAGGAGGAGTTTCGCTTATATTATGCGCCACAAAAAATGGCAAGTATTTTGAAGGATTGATGATGATTCTTGATGATTTTCGTGGGCTGAAATGGTACATCACATCGTGATTTTTAGTAATTTTAACTGTGGGCCCCCTTTTTTTTTGTTTTGATTCTCTTCATGTTCTTCTCGAAATAATTACGAAATGATTGCCGAATCCTGATATTTCTGTATCAATCTTAAGAGCCAGTTTGAAACTGAGAGAGAAAATTACTTATAGTAATACAGTCCCAGCGACGGAATAGCCTGTAACAAGATGGATAGTCTCTTTAACCAAAGATTATACAATAAAAGAAGTGTATAGATATTCTCTGCTTTAACACTTTGAAGCAAGGCTGCAAATCGGTCCGAACCCGAACTACTTAGAACCAGTTCGGTTCGGGTTTTTCGGGTTCACCGAACCAGACTATAAACCGAACCCCTAATAATTTTGCCCCCTCTAACCTGAACCCGAACCGGACCACTTTTTCAAAAAATTAGGTTCGGCTCACAAAATCAAGAAGTTTTTCCAAACTACTCATACAGGGACGTACAGAAATTTCTTGTATTCTGAATGCTTTCGTTCTAGAAGTTGTACAATCCTACGGCAGATTTATACTATCGCCGTCGATAATGAAGCGAATATAGTTTGAGCAGAACTTTTCTATGACAACTTCAAGTGACAAATGCCACTATTAAGAGTGTACTGTAAATGAAGGTTGCTATGTAAAGCATATACTTATAGAGGACTTTATAACCACAGTTTGTTGTGCTGCACACACTCTAGGTAGTTAAATATATTTTTAAGGAAGTTCAGTTCGACACTAGTAGAGTTTTGTAAGAAACTCTCTACTCACACAATATGAAATCTATTCAATCAACTACTGCTGTGTGGCTCGATGAAACTCTATCTTTAAAGTGTGCAAACGCTAACTACCTTCTAAAGGTTTTGCATTCAGAGTTCCTTTAACGAGTTTCATCTAAAATATTTGATTGAAACGTAGTTCCAGTTTATAGAACTTCTTTAGAGCTGAACGATTCCCATCCAATTGATTTTTAATACCCTTGCTTTTCAAGTCGAGAAAATGTTCTAAAATCTTCAACAAATCATTCTTTATTGCTACGTGTTCTCAGTATTTTTAACACAGATTCCCTTCAAGAATACCTGGTCCGCTAGATGACACATTGCCATAAACACGGACAAGTGTGCTTCGGTGACTTATTCCACCCGTCGTGGCATCTGCCCAGGAGTCCTGGGCCGGGACTATATATTGTTGCACGGTCAGCTTATGGAGCATAAATACCTTGGGATGACACTAAAAAAAAACACAGACCATTGGACACCATATCAAGGCAATAGCTCAGGCAGTGTGGGGTGGCTCCTGCACTCCAAGAACAAGCTGTCATTCAGAAATAAAGTCTTAATTTGCATGGCAATTCTGGCTCCGTTATGGAGATACGGCGTATAAATTTATGGAGTCGCCGCAAAGAGTCACCTGACAAAGATTAAAAAGCTCCAGGCAAAAATCCTTAGGCGCATTACGGGAGCTGAATGGTACCTGAGAACCAGGGATATTGAAATTCTCCGTGCCTTTTCAACACTCAAGTTTGATTTTTCTAATTATAAAGCTTGTACAGATGAACGGCGCTTAAAAGATTTACAGCCATGCTCCAGAATTCTATGTTCTCGGATAAGTGGGCTTATAACTTCGCCCATAGATTACACCTTAATTTATTATTTTCTGTTATTGGGAAAACAGCGCAGTGCGACCAATCCTGGTCTATTGAGCCCCCTACTGAGTTTACAACTTTCCTAGTAGCCCTATTTCTCTCTACGAATGACAGGTTTTTCGTGAATTCTAGCTTACGAATATTGTTTGGGTGCCGTGCCCCACGATTTTCCGGCAATGCTCCATAGCACAGTGGTCCCGCCCGTAGGCCAAAAATAAAAAAACCAAAGTCAAAATGTTGACTTTAAATGTAGCAATTCTTATTTATAATTGGTCTAGCTATTTGAATTTATTCATCTTTTTGTTTTGCTCTATCTGTCCTCTTCAAGAATAGCATCGAAAGAGATAGCATGATATTCATTGTGTATTGTAGCGTAAGCAACGTGCAAGGGAAGCTCTCCGTAAAAAATTTGTTAAACTTATTTAAAACAAGTGTTGGTGCAATGGAAGTGATTAATATTTTAAATAAAGGTATTAACTTTCTTTTTACAACAAAAAGTATATGTAGTATGTGCTGTGTCTTGTGTAAATCATTATTGTATTTAGTACATAATTGTGAACGTGCTTAGTTTGCCTTTTTTGTGTTTGGTTAGAGTTTTAGTTGTGAAGGGGTTCTTGGGGTTGAACAAATCTTTTTGTATAATATTCTTAGGTATTTTAAGAATATAAGGAAGTTTAATTCAAGTGCCGTAAGGTGCCGTACGGCTTGCAATATACGAAAAGGTAACCTAACCTCAATTTTAAAAAAGCACGTGCTTCTGCTGTGTTTTGTTGTTTGTTGCCGTTTGTTGGCTTGTGTTGTCATTTGTTGTTATTATTGTGTTATGTTTTGTGTTTATATTCTTTTCTTTAAAATATAAGCTCATTATTTCCTTAGAAGCCACTTATGAATGTATGAAAATAAAGACATTAAATTATTTATGCTAAACCATACGCGGAAAATTTCAAGGGTCCTGACAAATACTGATTTATTGAACAGATTACTTTTAAGTTCTGATCCTTTTATTGCGGGTCAAAGACAACTTCAATGCAAACCAAAGTCCAAGCTACTAAAATCAGCTATTGATTTACTGGACGAAACTATATGAAACTAGCAAAACCCGCCGCGACTTCGTCCGCGTGTCAGTTTTAATAGACAACCATGGAAGAATACTTTTGTTTCATTAGCAAATAGCCCGTCACGCTTCGCTGCGCCTTCAACAGTATAGAACCAACGCACACCCACTTCAGGCCCACATCCCACCCACATCCCTCCCACTTACCGCCACATCACACCCACTTTCCGCCCACTTCGCACTTACATGCCACCCACATTCCACACACTTCCCACCCTCTTCCCGTCCACTTCCCGCCCAAAAAACCACCCTCTTCCCTTTTACATTCCACCCACATCCCTCCCACATCCCACCCACATCCCTCCCACTTCCCACCCACATCCCACCCACTTTCCGCCCACTTCCCACCTACATCCCACCCACATTCCACCCACTTGCCACCCACATCCCACCCACATCCATCCCACATACCGCCACATTCCACCCACACTCCACCCACTTGCCCACAGACCACTTCGCGTACTATGCTTACAACTTATGTTTTGTTATGTGTAATTTTGAAAATGAGTTTGACGCTAATCGCTGGCAACTATAGTTTCGCCCATACAACCTTGACCACCCACTTTCCACCCAATTTTCCGGAAGATTGGTATGCAGTTGTGGTCGAATTTTCATATAGATCTTTGAAAATGAGTTTGAACTTTATCGGATAATAAGCAAAAAAGTTTCATACAACAGTTTTCCGCGGATTTTCCGACTTTGGGGATAAATTTTCCAAAATTTGAAAGTCACTTTTTTATGTTTTGTTATATGTAAATTTGAAAATGAGTTTGGAGCTAGTCGCTGGCAACTTAAGTTTCGCCCATACAACCTTGACCACCCACTTTCCACCCAATGGGGGTGAATTTTCCGGAAGATTGGTATGCAGTTGTTGTTGAATTTTCATATAGATCTTTGAAAATGAGTTTGAGCTTGATCGAATGAAAAACAAAAAACCGCGAATGTTCCACATGGGAACGCTGTCGAACGGGATAAAAAGTATCCTATGTCCGTCTCCTGGCTCTAAGCTACCTCCCTACCAATTTTCAGCCAAATCTGTTCTGCCGTTCTTGAGTTATAAGTGGTGTAACTAACACGACTTTCTTTTATATATATAGATATGATTTTTTTTAACATTCATGTGTATGTTTTTTGAATTGTTACTTCACATATATGCAAATATTAAAGGGTAAACATATAAATTTAAAAAATTGATTTATTTGATGGTCGTTTTTGACAAATATATGTATCATTTCTGTCATTATTATTTTAAGGCGAAATAGTTTTTTCGGCAAAAACTCGTTTTACACTGATATGGCAGCTATAACCTATAGTATCCAGATTCTTACTGAAGTTTCCCAGGTTATATACGAAAATTTCCAAAGTTTTGTTGCAATAAAATGAAAAACAAAAGTTTTTCATATGAAAACTGAATATCAGACCGATTGTTCATATGGCAGCTATATGATATAGTTGTCCGATCTGGCTGATTTTTACATATTATTTTAGGATAAATATAAAAAAATTTTGTGCCAAGTTTCAAGTCCCTACCTCAACTAGAAGTATTTTTGGCGCTCTCCCCATACAAGCCGAACCACTGTGCATAGACCGGACTTTTCTCTATACGATTTTCAACATGTGAAGTTCTTTGCACAGCCTGGTTCAAAAAGTTCAGAGTATTTTATACGGGGTGTCACAGAAATATTTAGAGATTTTTTACTCAGTTGGGTTGCAAAACCCTCGAAAAAACCCTCGGTGTCCCAGAACTTCAAGAGTTTCAATTTCTGATTTGAAAATCAAGTTGTAAGGTTTGTGTCCATGCTAAAGTCTGGACTCTGTCAAATCTACAAATAGGGTTGCCCCTTCTCGCAAAAAAATTTCCCATCTTCTAGTTATTTTGATGTTTAAATAAAATTGTTTGTTATATGTTTTTATGCATTTTTAAATTACAATTCAAATATAAGTAATTTTTTCCCAATTATAAAAAAATTAATAAATATTTTTTAGCCAATCATAAAAGATAACTCGGTAACTCTAAGCCCTTGTTGGTACCCATTTTCGTGCACAGAGGGCGCCACCAAATGTAGAGGGCCCATTTGTAGGTTGTGTTTAATTGTTAAGCAGCATTAGGCATGTTCTTTTTGAAATGCAAATTTTTATATTAAAAAAATTCGAAAATGTAAATCATTTGACGCAACCTAAGCAGAATGAAAAAGTTGTTTTATTTCTTTAGAAAATAGCTTTTACACATGCGGTCATCTTTACCATCTATTGAATATTGAAATAACTAATAATGAAAAAGCTTCTACAACTTGAGGTTGAGAGAAGATTGGCTTGGCCGTTTGGGACTCTATAGCAAATTTTACATTAACTTCTTTAAATACCATTGCCACATAAAACTCCGCATGTGAGCACATTCTCCGTAAGTAATATTCCACGAAACTCAAACACATAAGTAAGATTTTACTGCAACAACAAGTGAACAAAGAATTAGACAATAGAGACAGTTATAGTTTTCACAAAATAACACAAAACACTTATTTTACTTACCTGTTCAAATGTTTTCCATTTTCGCTATTTTTTTTTTTAATTTTTTTAAGCTAAATATTTTATTTTATTTTAAGTTCATTATTTTCAATCCAAATACAAGAAAAAACTTAATAAAAGTTAAAGTGAAATATTTTTTACAATTCCCAACAGGTTTTGGTAGTTATGGAGTGACAGTAGATATCAGAAGAAACGAGAGCGTAAATTAAGTCGGCCTTGCCCGACTTAGTTACATAGGCAATGAAACGTTTAATACCCTTTCTGTGTTCTGGAAGGGTAAAAGCCAAGAAGTATGCAACACCTTTTCAATTTGGCTTTTTATTATGCGATCTTTATGAACAGTTAAGAGACTATAGCTACAGAGAATGAATAGTTTTAAATTTAAGATCGAGATCTAAAAAAATGTGGGAGTTCTTCAACATTTTTTATTTTGGGGGCAAACTTAATCTGAGTGCAGCCTGTTATATAAATTTGCACATCTTATAAAAAATCGTTAAGGCTTTACTTAAAATTTGATTCGTTTGATATTTTTCAATCGAACATTAAAATTTTTATTTTAAGTTTATTGTATTGTTAAATCTTGAACAGCTTGACTAATAAAACTGCTTTTAAATAAAACCAAAGTAATTCACCGATTTCGGTAGACAAAGCAGCATGCAAACTGAAGCCCTTGTGCTTATAATTTTACTCAAAACTGTATCCCTAAAGAGCCTGCCCGTGTGTAAATGATAGGAATAATTTTAAATTTGTTATGCCCTGCTGAAAAGCTTGCCAAAAAACTTAATGACACTATCAAACGCCTGCATATAAATACCTCAACCGCAACGTAAGCCAAGTACATTAGCGTCTGCTTCCAAAAAGAGAATTATCATTTTCATACACCATGACTATTTGGATGAATTTCAATTGGCACGGCTATTTTCACTGGCTCATTTGGCTGAAATGAAAATTCGTTATTTAATGCAAAAATTAAAAAAAAAAGCAATATGTTGATATTTCCCCTCCAACAACAGTCTTTTACCAGTCACTGTCAGATGCGTATTGGCTTCTGTTTAATGATGAAAGCCACTCAAAGTTCGACATGCAATTAATGCAGCTAAACTAGCAAGCAGACAACATCCGCTTGTCCTGTTTCAGGCTTGTGTGTGTGTGTATGTCCCGAGATAAATCTCCCTCCCATTACCAGTTTTAAAAACTTTCTAGCAACAGTTCCGCACCATTCATTAGCATGCAAATTTGAAAATTTATCAGTTGGTGGTCCCTGCTTCTGGATCCTTGGCTCTCGGTTCTGGCTTTTTGGGTACCACAGCTGTGAAAGCTACGCTAACTGCATCAACTCGCATGAGAAAGTTTGTCACACAAATTATGTACATAGAGATAGAGAAATCGAGTCCAAAAGGCAGATGGGCAAAAATTTCTAGCCATATGTTAAAGGGCGCCAGGGGGCAGAGACATATGCTGTGTGTAATAACTATTTATGGTCATGACCTCAAAAATATGCACTTTAGTGCATTGGTTGCGTGCTGACAAAAGAGGTGATATATGGAGGCAATAGTTCAATTAACTTGGGGCAAGTTCAAGTAATGGAGAAGAGCTGAGTACAAAACGTACGCCATTAAAAATAGGTAAAGGCATTGAGGAATTTTTGATTTGAAATCTCGAAATTGTTTTCTTATTGTTTCCTCCACCAAGTTTTTCCCCGTTTACAAGTTAAAAATTTAGTAAATTCTGTTGAAAATCAATTTTTTCCTGTTTACTTAACCCTTTAGCAGCAACAGTCTAAAGTTTACCCAGTCCAAGGACACTTACCTCTCTCTTCCTCGCTGCCTACCCCGTTTTGAGTGTTTTAGGTGCCCTTGTTTAGCCAGTCAACTGTTCACGCATTCACTTTTGGCCCAGTTCCACTTACCAAAGCATTCATTCAAATTGCTTTCTATTTGAATTTCTCTCGGAGCGCATTCAAGCATTTAATGACTTTTACCAGGAGGCTGCTGTCTAAAAAGTGGATTGAAAAAATTGCCCTCGCTGTTGGCTTATAAGTTTTAATATGGCACAACTATTACAACTTCTTTTTATTTATTTTCATTTGTCAACGCATTTTCTTAATGAACGCGAAGTGGCTGTTTTTTTTTGTTGAAACTAATGCCAGATGATGCAACTGACAGGGAATTGCATCAACTAAGAAAACTAATGCAACTTGTTATAATTAATTACCAGAGCTGAAAAGGAAAGCAGAGCATGGGTGACAGAAACATACGAATTAATGTGGAGAATTTTATGAAAGTAAACAAAAAAGATGACAAGTTGGAAAATATTGCCTGTTCGCACACAGAACTGATCGTTTCAAAATCTTTAAAAAAATTTACTATTGCTAACATTAATTTCAGGAAACTGAGCAGCAGGAGCATGTTTTAATAACTCAAAATCGCATTGATTATATAGTTGTACATTCACAAGATAAGAAGAGTCTGTGTTCAAAAAAATTTTAAGCTAGTCGGTTAAATTTTGGCTTTCAGTCAAAGTATAAGTGCAGTCCTATCTTATCTGCTGTGGCTGTCCATTAAAGAGAGAATAATTTGGAAAGTATTCGTACAGGTATACTAACTATGTGCTTTTTATTCCGAATTGATACTGTGTTTTTTTTTATACCCGTTACTCGTAGAGTAAAAAGGGTATACTAAAGTCGTGCAAATGTATGTAACAGGCAGAAGGAATCATTTCCGACCATATAAAGTATATATATTCTTGATCAGCATTAACAGCCGAGTCGATATAGACATGTCCGTCTGTCCGTCTGTCCGTCCGTCCGTCCGTCCGTCCGTCCGTCTGTATGAACACCTAGATCTCAGAGATGGTAAGAGATAGAGGTTTGATATGTATGGGACAAATGCTTCTTTTATCTGCACGCAGATCAAGTTTGTTTGGAAAAAACGTTATATCTCCTACAGGTTTGAAGATAGACGATTCGTACCTTCTAGAGATAGTTAGTTATTAGCAAAATGAATCGATTTGCCGAAGAAATGATAAAGATCGGATGAATGGTTCTCAAGTTATGAGCAAAAAAGTCAACCAAGCCCTTCCGCTACCCACCCTAAAAAATGTTGCATACTTTTCGGATGTTCACCCGAAGGAACGCAGGAACATTGTTAAGCATGTTTTTTCTTGAGTAACGGGTATATCGAAGTCGGTTAGAGCCGACTTTAACTTACGCTCTCGTTTGTGTCTGTCACACAACAGCCATTTTGGTCCAGCCTTCTCAATGCCAAATTCTGATTTAGTTTTTTGCACTGATCTTAAAACTGGTCTCGGGTTTCTCCATCAGCTCTTCTTTTCAAGATATCGCGAAAATTCCATTTTGCGGTATTTTTAGCTTTTAAGAACCCACTGAGTAAAAATATCTGTACTTGAGTATTTTGCCATAAATGTGAATTCATTTTTTCGGTATTAGCTGTCCGTAATTTTGTCCATCCAGCTCATTTAAATGCAACAAAATTTATGAAAATAGAAGACCCTCAGTTTTGAAATTAGTACACAAAACTGGATCAAAATTTAATATAAAGAAGGCTGGACCTCGCGAAATAGGTCATTAGGTTGGCCTGTGTATTAGGTTAATTAGTGTTTAAAAAGTGCACAGAGAAAAAGATCCCCGTAGGATGGATATTCAAATATCCACTTTAAGATCCATTTTATTAAATTTCCTTTTCGCATTTTTCAGCTCCCTTGGATGAAGAATAAAGATCAATGAAATATTTTTTTTCTGATATTTCATTTCTTTACACAATCCAAATGGACACCGAAAACATCTTGAGCATCATCAAAAAAAGATCCTTTTTTCCTCAGTGTAGGGGCAATTTTGATTAAAATATAAATTAGTCAAAATAATTGTGTATTTTTCTTTCTGCTGATAGTTCAGCGCGTTAACAATGCGTTCACCCCGCATAGTACGCGAAAAAATTCGACATGTGTTTTCCCGATTTTGGAACATCCGCCCACGAGGAAAATGGCCGGAAAATTTTGCATGAAAAAAACTATTTTCATCCGAGTGGCTTCAAACTCGGTTTGTAAGGACGGAATACGAAATAGTTTAAAATGTGATATTCCAAAGTTTGGAAATTTGACCTGACGGAAGGAAAATTCCCGGAAAATTCTGCATGAAATAACAACTTTTCATCCGATTGGCTTGAAACTCGGTTTGTAAGTATAAAATAAGAAATAATTTGAAATGTGATTTTTTAATGTCGGAAAATCCACTGACGAAAAAAATGCCCGGAAAACTCTGCATGCAAAATAACTATTTTTCATCTGATTGACTTGAAACTCGGTTTGTATGATCAAAATGAGAATTCATGGTAAGTGGATGGGAAGTGGGCGGAAGGTGGACATGAATTGGGTGGTATGTGGGTGAAAAGTGGGTGGAATGTGGGTGGTGAGTGAATGTAAAGTGGCTGGGATGTGGGCGGGAAGTGGGTGGAAAATTGGTAAAAAAAAAAAAATAGTTAAATAATTTGTAAAAACTACGATTGAGGTACAGACAAAATGGTGACAATTCTGCGTCGATTTCATTTAGTTTCATCAAATCGGTTCAGTGTAACTGGAGATTTCACGGCCAAAAAACTTGGTTTAAAGTCGTCCTGTTAGGGCGATATTGGGGTAACGACATAGCTCCGACGTCATATCTCCGCCGCGTTTCAAACGACATATCTCCGCGCTTTAAAACGACATAACGCCGCGCGGAGATATGACGCTTCAAAACGACATAACTCCGCGCGGAGATATGTCGTTTGCAACATGGCGGAGATATGTCGTTTTAAAGCGTCATATCTCCGCGCGGAGATATGTCGTTTGTAACTCGGCGGAGATATGACGCTTTTAAACGACATAACTCCGCGCGGAGATATGTCGTTTGAAACGAGGCGCACAGTGGGGCGAAAAGGCCAAAATCGCGCCATAGTTCAGCGGAGCGCTGTAGCAAAAAAATGTTGATGCCATCTTTTTAAGAGGATTAAAGTATTAAAAAAAAGTTAAAAGTTGGAAATATTTTTTTTAGCAATTAAAAAAAAAAAAATCTAACGGTTTTTGCGAATAAAATTTTTTTTCGACACATAGGAAGCTAAGAACTGGCCAATACGATTCTTTGCTAATATTACTAACTTCAAATTATTTTTTCGCAGTCGAAAGAGTATATCCTATAGTTTTCGTTTGAATAATCGGGTTAAATTTTCAAAACTTTTTAGATTTTAGAGATAATTGTAAAAAAACAACATAACCAATTTTGTATTACATTCAACAATTTTCTTTATTCCTTATCGCTACTTTCGCTTGAATTAAATAACTCCTCTTCAACATCAGGTATAGTTTCTAAAAGATCTAAAGCTGATTTTGGCATTTAATGTCTTTTTTTTCCTGTCTCTTGAAATGCCTCGATACTAGAGGATCCGAGGTAATGAACGTTCTATTCAGAAAATCGAGGTTGCACTTTTTCCGACTGCATTTTCTCGAAAAAGGTTTTTTGTAAAGCTTGAAATCTTTGTTTCGTCCTTCCTGAGCCTCCTCGGGTAATTGACCAATTGGGAGCAATGCATAATTTATTATTTCCGGGCCATGAATAAAAAATTTATGCAAAAAGTACCAAGGGTACAAATTTACAAAATGCCTAACAGTCTCCAAGACTATATTAATATCATAGTTGCATGAAACAACTATTAATATAGGGTGCATTCTTTTAAGCAAATCGATGTCTATCTTAGTTATCTCTGCAGTCGACTCTGCGTTTTAAAAAAATACCCTAGCAGTGTTACCATCGTTACTACTTACAAATCCAGGTTTCGGGATATCAATAAGTAAGCCTAGGTTTTCCTTGAATTCGTTCTGAATTTGATTTTTGTTTGGGCAACAATTTCTTTGTCCTCTACCGATCTGGCTTGCCACCTTCTTATAGGCACCATATTATAGGCAGGCAATAACATTACTAAATTAAACACTGCCTTCATTTTCCATGGTTGTTTATAGAAAAGAATTTTTAAATTTAGTCTACTCCCAAATATCAAGAAAGTAATCAAACAAAACAGATGCTAGAACAGCTGATTAATGGCATTCATACTTTATGTCCAACAATTAAAAAAAAATGTAGTTTTTCAGACCTTTTTCCAAAAATTAAAAAAAAATATTTTGTATGAAAATTTTATTTTTACTAATGAACTAAGAATAGTCAAAAGTAATACTTCCAATCGCCGCATATCCGCATAAAAGTTTCATATTCATGAAAAACGATTGCGAACATACATTAAAATGTCAATTTTATGAATTCCTTAAAATCGAGTTCGAAAGGTGAACTTTAAATGCGTGTTGTGGGAGAACCAAATATGCAAGACTAATTTTCTTTTTTAAAAAACTGAATCATCTTTTAAGTTGCATTTAAACTTTTTTCAATATATATAAAAAAAAAAAATTAATTTTGGCGCGGAATTTTCTCTAGTCGCCCCAATGTGCGGCGGAGATATGTCGTTTGTAACTCGGCGGAGATATGTCGTTTTGAGGCGTCATATCTCCGCGCGGAGTTATGTCGTTTTAAAGCGTCATATCTCCGCGCGGAGTTATGTCGTTTTAAAGCGTCATATCTCCGCGCGGAGTTATGTCGTTTTAAAGCGTCATATCTCCGCGCGGAGATATGTCGTTTTTAACATGGCGGAGATATGACGTTTTAAAACGACATACCTCCGCGCGGAGATATGTCGTTCTTAACACGGCGGAGATATGACGTTCTAAAACGTCATATCTCCGCCATTGATCACGGCGGAGGTATTTCGTTTTAAAACGACATATCTCCGCCAGAAAAAAAGCGACATATCTCCGCCGGCAAAATGTACTGGGCGGAGATATGTCGTCGGAGATATGTCGCTATGCCGCGATATTCTCAAAAAATGCAAAAAAAAACAAAAAACCATTTTTGCACATGGAGAATCTCCCCTTAAACGTTTAGTTATTGAAATTCTACTTGACAGAAGATCCTACATTTCCGTGTTGATTTTGCATATTTTTTTCTCTGTGTAGAATACCCACAATATCGACCAGACAACAGAAAAGTAGCTAAGCAGTTAGTCAGATTTTTGAAAGAAAATTTAGGCTCGGAATATGTTTCCGTTCATTTTAAAATGGTTCAGTTTAAGCTTTGGTTCACAGTAAAAGATGAGTCTGAATTCCAGCTCTGATATTAATCATACCTGAATTGCCCGTTCGCAGTCAGTTACAAAGCATATGTGCACAAAAAAAGATTTACTCACCTTTAAAAAATAAAACTCCCAGAATTTTTCTTTGTTCCCTTCTTATTAGAAAATTGAATTGCTTAAATGGAACTCGCTTTGATAAAAACATCTAGAATAACCAATTTCATATAAATCAATTTTCCTTGCGTTTCGTTTCCTTTTATACCATCGAAAGGCAGGCGTGAAAATCAATCCCAATCATACACAATTGGTTGAATTGAATAAGCTAATGGAAATTATTTACTGCCTCTTAACCATAAATACCCTAATATGCTTAGACTAAGCTCATATCCCATTTCCTGTAGATTAAAGCAATCATTCAAAAAGGTGAGCATAAATTGTAAGTATGTTAAATCTCTTCACTTTCATTTCAAATTTTATGATAGGCATGACAAAATTCAATTTCAATATTTGACTAGACATCGGGAAAAGTGTGTGTCGACCCTTTTCCCATGTCTACTATTTACAATGTGAAATTGGATTAGACTCTAGGCTACTTAAACAAGGCAGAGTGAGTTTTATTGACAGAGATTTGAAATAAAATGCTTAAGGGAAGGAAAACGGAATGAAAGGGGGGAAGATAGAAAGGACCTTGGTCAAAATGCTCTACTATTGTTAGGACACAATTCAATAATTAAATAGCTTGAATCTAACTATTCTGCGAACCTTAATTAAAACGGTCAAGAAAGACATTAATTATATGCTTACTGTTCACAAATTGTATTGGCTTTGTACAAAGTTTAACCAACAATTCCGTCCACTTGGCATTTTTCATCGCTTCGACATTCTTCTGCTGCAAAATGTTGCCAAATATATTTATACCCAAGACATTGGAGAGAACTTTTTGCCACATTTTGCCCCGTCCAAAGAGCAAGCTCAAGTTAAAGTTTTTGGCACTCAGCTGCTTTCCCAAGTTAAGCGTGTGCGTTTCTCCTTCTGCTTTTCAGCAATCCTTCGCATGACTGCACAAGTTTTGACAACAGCGCCGTCGTTGCAGGGATGCTGCAATTTATGCATTCTCCCTCGAGGTACAAAAACAATAGCAACAAAATCTGCACAATCAATCTGCAATGTAGCGCGTATGCAAGCGAAACTCGCTTTGCCCTGGTTGGAGGCGAAGCTAGTCAAGAGACTGTCATCAGTGGGCGGAGAGATAATTGAAAAATTTCTCAATTTAAAGACAGAGAGGCAGTTAAAATTATGGTGAATAAATTCCCTTTAAATATGAATATGTTAGAATATAATTTATGATAAAATTAAAAGAGACTTCGATATTCCCGTTACTCATGGGAGGATGTTTAATAGCGGTTCTCCATTTCTGATGAAGGGCAGCTCAAATATATGCAAAAATTTTTAAATCGGATGTTTATTATCAAACCTTGATCATAATTTCAGGGATTATTCAGGGACCTGATCTCGATATATTAAAAAAAAAAAAAAAGATGTGAGTGTCGCTAGCACTCACGAGTCTTTGATGTGAAACATGATGATAAGTTTAAGAGCTTATTTTCAAATCACAGGCTCTGTCAATAGTATATAATTCAGCAAGGACAATCTTTCGAAAGAAGAAAAATAACGGGTGTAGAAAAACTAAAAACAGAATCACTTGCTGCAGAGTTCTTTAATTTTTTCTGGAAGTTTAATGCGCTGATCGAAAGATAAATGATGATGTTTCATCCCCAAGATACCACCAGATCCGACCCAGATCCATTCCAGATCTCACCCAGATCTCGCCTATGTCTTCCCAGATCCCTTCCAGATCCCACACATATCCCACCCAGATTCCATCCAGATCACACCCAGATTCCGCCCAGATCCCGCCCAATTCCCGCCCAGATCTACATACCACCCAGATCCCACTCGGATCTCACCCAGATCCCGCACACTCAGATCCCTTCCCACCCAGATCCGTTCCAGATCCCACCCAGATCTCATTCAGATCCCATCCTGATCCATCCCAGATACCACCCAGAACCCACCCAGATCCCGCCCAGATCCCTTCCATATCCCACCCTAATCCCACCCAGATCCCGCCAAGATCCCACTTAGAAACCACCCAGATCTTACCCCCATTCTCACCCAGATCCCGCCCAGAACCCTCCCACATCCCACCCAGAACTAAGCCAGATCTCGCCCAGCTGCTCCCCAGATCCTCATCCAAATCCCACACAGATCCCACCCAGAAACCACCCAGGTCTTACCCCCATTCCCACCCAGATCCCACCAAAATTCCACCCAGATCCCACCCAGTACTCTGCCAGATCTCGCCCAGCTCCCACCCAGATTCTCATCTAGATCCCACACATATCCCACCCATATCGCTCCCAGATCCTGCCCAGATAAGATTCCTCCCAAATCTCTCCCACATACCACAAGATCGCACCAAGATCACACCCAGATCTTTTCCAGAACCCACCCAGTTGCCCCTCTTCAGCATCTTTCCTACCTCTTCACTTCCCCCCTCTGCCCATCCTCTTCTGTGTGTGTTTGCCGGCAAACTGCACAAACAAAACAAAACAAAATAGAATGACGTCAGCGTCACGCGACGCAGAAACCAAATTTTACTCCTACTAAAATGGTTTGATGCTGCTCTCAGTGCCCTGTCTTTTCAGTACTTAGTAGCACTCACTCTCCCTCTCGCGTTTACAGCAAAAGTTGTGGGAGTACGCTCTACATTGTTCTCTCGTTGTTGTTGTGGTAGTTTTCTGTTTTGATTTTTTGGCTGCCGAGCCACCGCACAAAGCAAACAGAGCAACATAATATGGTTGGCGTCAGAGTCACGTGACGCTCAAACCAAATTTTACTCCTACTAAAATCGTCCGTACCGAAATTAAAGATGTTTCACATCAATTATGGGAGTTATTCAACATTTTTATTGGAAGGGCGGAGGTGGTTGGGGCAAAAATATTAAACAAACTCGATCTGCGTGCAAAGATCTTCAGACGAACTAACGGACAGAGCTACATTGAGTCGGCAAGAATATATGTACTTTATATCGACACACCGACAGTATTCAAGCTTCTACTGCTCTTCTTTGCCACAAGAATAAAGTGCTAAATGAACGCGCTCTCGCGTCGCTAAACACACACGCGCAACGCCAAAATAAGCATGTGTATTTTAACGACCCCTGCCTTACACACACTGTTAGGTTGACACTTTTTTTGTGCGGGAAATTTACATAATTTAACAAACCTTTCCTAAAATAAAGTTTCTCAAACAATTTTATGATTTTGTTAAGAGAAGATATATCATCTTAAAAATGCCCAAATAAGGTTTAAATTACAAAAACTGACATGATGGACAATTTCTCCAAAATATATGTGTGTGCAGCACACGAAAATCATCTAGAATCGTCACATTAATAAATTGGAAAAGTTTTATTTAGTTGCCTTTTCTAATCTACCTCACAAACAATAACATTCCGGTTCTGTAAAAAAATTTGATTCAATATCAATTTGAATTTGATACTAAAACCAGTACCTTTTTTTTAAAAATATTTAAACCTAGAAAGTATCAAAATGATATTTGGGGTATTAATTTGGTCCTTAGAATATTTATTTGATACGCTAAAGTATTAATTTAAAACACGAACATTTTCAATATCGACATATGTAATCTCGAAAATTTATAAAGACCATTGCTTTTAAACGTCAGTTTTATATATAATATATAAGAATTTGTGCCGAAATAAATTTGTATCACATCTGAGTATGGGCCTTTAAAAGTAAATTTTAGAACTTCTATATTTACAAGATAAGTTTATGCACTTAAGCATATGTAAACCCCCAATGCAACTCTTTAGAAATGACATATATCATTCCACAATGCCGCTGTATCAGTGTCTGTTTCTGCGTTATACAAGATGACGCACATGTCGAGAGTTTCAAAACAAAGACAGCTACAGAAGAGGTGTTTTCGAGTATTTCACTCAGGTTTTCTGCAAATGCGTAAATTTTGAAATCTTTGGGTTGCAGCATGAATTAATCCATTACAGTGACAATTAACTGGTAGAGTGAGAGAAAAATGTTTCCCATAGAGAGGAAATAAAATAAATTTTAATGAAATTTTGTAGAGAGCTGAGAGACAAGTAAAAAAGTCGGTCAATCCCGTCTATCTCTCTCTGAACCTGCAGTAGCAGAGCTGTTGCAGAGAACTTTCTTGTTGTCATAGCTTGACCAATAGATGGCGCCACTACTTGATTTTAAAAGCTGACCAATATATGACGTCACTTCTGTGACCATTGTGGCAGCCCTGGTCACTCTTATCTATCGAATACTTTACAATAATATCATCTCTAGATTAGAAAAATGGCGACCGCAGCCTTCTGAAAAGTGAACAGTGTGAAATAGACTTAATAAATAATATTAAACAATTCTAGATCAACAAAGTGTAATAATTGGCAACACGGTTGCCAAACCATTTTATAACTGACAAATAGATGACGCCACTACTTTGTATGGTAAGAAATGATTCCTGCTTCCTGTTACATACATTTAAAATACATTACCCTTTTTACTCTACGAGTAACGGGTACAAAAGGTGCCAGCCTGGTAAAAGTTAGATAAAAGTTAGTATCAAAAATATCAGCCTTAGACTTAAGGTATGTACTAAAGAGAATCTGATACCTAATCGTTTTAAGACCCTCATACACATGGACGACAACATATAGATACTTCCAAAAGCGGAACCTCAGCCATAACGTCAAAGAGTCAAAGGTAATGATTATGCGACAAGGGGGCGGGCGACATGCTTCAAATGAAAGGAGGAAATTAGCTGAAGATCCGTTAGAAGTGGTAAATACATTTAAACTTCTGGGAATAGTCTAGTAGTACAGACTGTTACATTTCGGGAATCAATATCTGCAAGTGGAAAATAACCAAAACATTTTGAACGGAACAAATTAGGAGATACTAGGCTGTTGCCTCACGGATGCTCTAAAATATAGATTTGAAATATTATCAAATTCTATTTAGTAATTCGTAAAACATGTGACAGATTCAGCCAAGATTAAATGTCATGTATGTTCAAAGTATTAAACTTTAGGCGGACGGCGGTGAACAATGCCTATTATAGCAAATAATAAACTACTTTAACTACAACGGGTTTCAAATTGATGAAGCCATTTTAAGTATGTTTTTTCTATATACTCTCTCATTATTAAACAGTACAGCGTTTTCCTCTGTGTCAAATCTTAAAACTTTAAATGACAATTCCAGCCTTTTTACTTCACATTTATAAGTTTCTTTTATTTATAATAATAACTTAAACCCGTTTTTTGTTGCATGGTCCCCTCTTTATTTCAACTGCTATTTTATTTTCTTTTCACAGAAGTTGACAATGATTTATAGTATACTTCTAGGCGTCATGGTCTAGCATCATCAATTTCAATAAAATCTTCATTGTATTCCACCATAATATTCCCATACATGTGTGTGATGATTTCAGTTTTGAATAAAGTGCAATGGGGAAAGCATAAAGAAATTTTTAATTTTATTTAAGAAATTCGTTTATCTGTTTATTTGTACAAAAATTGTATCCTGCTTTCCGTATCAATTAGTTGGCTGTTCTGTTTCAATGCGGTTTCATTAGTGGTCAAGTTAATGGATTGTCGAATGCGGGCTTCCCCAGCCCCTACATTTTTTAGCGGTTTACTTTTCGATGCAACTGGCGGAGAACAAAAAAAACTTTCAATCTTCAATTTTCCTCTTACAGAAAACTTTTTATGTGTCCACACTTTTTCCCTCTGTCTCTCTTTTGTTGCGTATAAATTGCTGTCAATTAGTTTAATTGTTTTCCTAATGTTTCTTTTTTTCGTTCTGTTTTACTCAGTATTTTACTCGAGTTACGCTCTCTTTGCGTGTGGGTTTTCTATTGATGACCCCAACATTGATTAGTTGTGCAATTGTTTTCGATTCCAGGCTTTTGTGCCGTTTGTATGAAAGGAGAACAAGTGTGTTGTGTTTAAAAGATTTCCAAGCTTAAATTTCACTTGTATCTGTCGTTGACCTTAGCTAAACATTTTGGACATGTTGTTGACTTGGTAAACGTTTGACTTTTCCATTTTGATTTTGGTTTTGATAATCTCTTGAAGGAATTTTGTATTAAGTCTTAGCTTGCTGTAGAATTGTTAAATGTGACTTAAGTCTTTTTTATATGGACAAAATTTATTTATTGTCACTTTTTTACTGTTGGTAAAACTTTTATTTCTGATTCAGAATTTAGTTGGTTCAAATTCATATCAGAGTTTGGAGCTTATATTGCAGTATACCAAAATTTTTGTACATTTTGTTTTAAACAAATTCAAAAATTATTTAAATACTTGTGATTGTCTAGAGCAAAATTAATAACTCTGTGTTCTATCCACAACAAAAGCTGACGCTATAAATTTGTTTATTTTTGGAACTTGGATTTCTCTGCACGTTTGGGAAATAACCAAAATTGCGCATTCGTCACGCAAGTCAACTCGAAACACACACACACACATGACAAAAATCAAATCCACTCCACATGAGCGCAACCAATGAGTTGGAAGTCATCTAGCTGGGGGATTATGGACACAGACACTGTTGTTTTGCACTTCTGCATCATTAAGTGACGAAGTGGCAAACATAGCGCAGAATATGCTAATGAATACATGGACGTGAGGCTATAAAGTAAACAGCAGGACATTGCCATATTGTCAAAGTCAAAGGATAAGCAAACGGATTTCCCAGCATGTGATAACATTTTCTCTTTGCAAACTTTTGCTTAGTATTTTGTATTATTTTTATGGGTATAACTTGAGCTAAGGCCGTAAATTTAAAAAACCACGCACAGCGGGCAGTTTTAAAATTTATTAAACTTCACACCTGGTAAACAAAAATGTAATAAATATTATATATAGATAGAAAATTCCCTAATGCAATTGCACAAACAAATAACAAACCGCAGTGCGGGATGGCAAACAGCTTTCCTTGTGTAATGGCCTGTAAGGGAACAAGGGGGAGGTGAACTTGTGACCTACACTTGAGTGTTGATAGTTGCGAAAGGAGAAAAGAAGAGTTTTGTAAAAAAAAAACTAATGCATTTTGTTAAAACTAGAGACTTAAGCAAATATTTATTAAGTTTTTAATCTAGATAAAGATAAAAGTAAGAAAAATTTGCTCGCATTTTCTGCGCTCAAGTTTTACAGCTGTGGCCCAACTGACCAGTAAGAATTTTATTTAATTTATATTTTGTGTACAACTGCAAAAACCTTAAGGGCAAACGTCAAGGTTGCACAGAGACGTTGCTGTTATGTAAGTAAATATTTATTCATTATTTATGTTCAGCTTAAAATTATTTTGCTTTCTACACCAATTGAAACCTTTTTATGCTTAACTTAATATTTTTCAATCCAGCTAAAGCATAAATCGCTTTGGGAGCAGCTGTTCCAACTGCACTGCCAGCCACAACTCATTTTATAAATTAGAAAATTGCATCTGCTTAGCATCAATCAACAGACACTAGTGCTTACTTACTGACTTTCATTTCGAGAGTTCCTTAAAGTGTTTTTTTTTTTATTTTAGTAGGAGGAATAAACTTTTGTAATTAGCATTAAGAAACTGAAAAGAAAGCAACTGGATAAGCTTAAGTTATGAAGTCGGTTAAGCAAAATCGTATTAACTTAAATGGATTTTTTGGTAGTAAATTAGAAAGCGAAAAACATTATCCTTTATATTGCCCAAAGCAATACCAGTTGTTTAAAAAAAATCGCCAAAAAATGCAAAAACAAAAATATATATAGTTACAAATATAACAACAAGTAAGTCCACTTCAGTCGAATGCCCCGACTCCATTCATTCATTTGCTACGCCAATCTATGCACTCTGCCGCTTTTGACGATGCTTCGCTTCATTAAGGGGGACACTATAGCGAAAAAATTATTTGGCCTGTGGGCCACGAAATTGTTGGGTTTAGTTTGATACTTTACTCGAATCGTTTTCGGGTTTTTGTATCAAAAAATGCGTCTGATCATTCGTGACCTTTTTTCCGTGCCGCACTAACCAAACACCGCTATTTTAAATCGGATCCTGTTAATCCGTGTTTTTCTATTTACTTTTTTTGTATTTTTAGTTTTTGTTTTTAAACGCTTTTTTTTCAAAACTCACCATTTCGCCAACAAATATCGAAAAAATCCACGTGATCGATAGCCGATTACTCTTAAAATTTCGTCGATCTTAATTGGTTATTTGTCCGGCCAGCTGAAAATAGGGTCAACGGGATGAACGACCGCCATTTTGTTTTTGATACAAAAAACCCGAAAACCATTTCGAGTAAATGTATCACACTATAATACCTCATTTACAAATTTTCGATTGGCCCATCCATTTGTTGTTTTCACATGTTTTTTTTGAGCTACTTAGATGTCCCCCCTTAAGCAAAACTGTTTCGAATATAACTTCGGTGATTTTGATCGTGAACGTAGATTTTTCCAAATTTGAAAGTCACTTATTTTACATTTGTGAGTGTTGCTTTGAAAATGAGTTCAAAGCTAATTGTGCGAAAAGATATATGGCCCATACACAGGTGGGTGGATATTTCAAAGAAGTGAATAATTTATTTATGAAATATCCATATGGAAATCTAAATATTATGATAAGTTAAGGAAAACAAAAATGTTATTTTTTAACAATATTTCGCCAAATTTTGAATAACTAAAGCTTTGAAAATGGTCTTGAGATAATCGGATAATAAACCAAAAACAAATTCATACATTCATTATTATCCGACTTTGGGGGTGGATTTACAAATAAGAAAGTCACGTATTACCTATTATTTTATGTGTAGCTTCGAAGTTGCGCTTGAAGCTAATCGTTCGTAAGCTAAATTTTCGTCCAAATAACCTTTAGCATTCCAATTAATTTTGTGGAGTTTCTATACTGAGCTCTTAAAATTGTTTTAGGTCCGATCGAGGAGAAAAAAAAACAAGCAAAAAAAGCAATGTTTTACCAATTTTTCGGAATTCCCAAAATTTAAAAATAACATTAGCAACATTTTGAAGCAGGGCCGATGCCCATTCCGCTAGCCGCGCATTTGATGTTGTCCGACAATAGATAAGAGAAGTCTAGAAAGAGGAATTTCTCAGTCCCTCTTCGCTGTCAGCTGCGCTGCTATGGCGCTTAGGTTTGGTCCTCGCGCTGTCTTGCTCTGTCGCAGTTGTGCCGTAGCTTGGCTAATAGGTCGGAGTGAGACAGGTTTCAGACGGTTCGAGTTCGTGACGAAGACGGTTGCAGTCTGAGATCTAGCAAATCTGCAGTCTAGATATTAGAAGAAAAGCCGGCGCGTAAGCTACTTGCGCGAGCCATAAGTCTTCATAAAGCAACAAAAAATCATATGAGTGCTCTCCTCTCTTTCTGTTCTAGCTAAAGTTTGTTGGTGAAGAGTGCAGACCTGCAAGAAAAACATCATAAAGGTTGATTTTTTAAGAGCTATAGGAAAGTTTTTAAGAAAAAACACATGAAATTCAGAAAAATGCATGAAATCTTTATTTGAATCGATAGTACGGTCCATATAATTTATTGTTTGAAGATTATTTCATGCAAATGTTGACCGTGGCTGCGCCTCAAATGATCCATTCGCTTAGTCCAATTTTGGCATACTCTTTCCAACATTTCGGCCGGTATCTCACGAAAAAATGCTTTAATGTTGTCTTCTAATGCGTCAATTGAAGCGGCCTTGTCTATATAAACATAAGCTTTAACGTAGCCCTACAAAATATAGTCTAAAGGTGTTAAATCGCACGATCTAGGCGGACTGGTCCCGAAAGTGAAATAAAATTTTCACCGCACTCGCCTCTCAATAAGTCCATTGTTGCGCGTGCTGTGTGGCATGTGGCACCGTCTTGTTGAAACCAGACGTCATGCAAGTCAAGCTCTTGAATTCGGCCAAAAAAAAGTTGGATATTATCTCCCGGTAGCGCTCACCATTCACAGTTACGTTACGATTCGCATCATCTTTGAAGAAGTTCGGTCCAATGATGCCACCAGCCAATAAACCGCACCAAACTGTGACTTTTGCTGGATGCATTGGTAGCTCTTGCAATGCTTCTGGCTGATATTCACACCAAAATCGACAATTCGGCTTATTTGCGTACCCATTGAGCCAAAAATGAGCTTCGTCGCTTTCTTAACTTGAACTTTCTTAACAGAGCACGCATTTTGATAATAAAATTCAATAATTTGCAAGCGTTGTTTGGTTATAGACCAAACTGAAGATGTTTGACAGTGAAACAAAACACGAGACGTGCGTGAGCTGTTTAAACTACTATTGCCAAAAAGATAATAGCTAAAAACCACCCTTTATAAGTCTCTCTTCTCTCTCTCCGATGTCTCTCGAAAACTTGAACGCAACAACAAAGTTGCTTAGCGTAGTTGGCACTCGCCCCGCATGCGCTTTTTGCTATTTACGGCGGAACACACTCACACTGAAATTTATTGTAGTTGTTCTTGCTTTAAATATATGTAGTGTGCATTAGTATTTAATTTCAACTCTAAAATTTCATTCAACTGGCTTCTGCATTTTCCATTTTTGGAAAAAAGTATTTCACACTTTTGTATGTAACTAAGTTTTTGGCCAATCCACTTTGACCTACCATTTTTCACCCAGTGCACTATGGGCAAAAAGTCCGAAAATTTTGCATAAAGTATTTTTTTTTATATTTTAAATACTCAAAATTGAATGTGTTTTCCAATTATGCATACTCAAGAGAAAATAAAACTGTTCCGGAATAATTTTTAAAGTGTGCGATTTGAAATTGCCGCGCACACAAAGTCAGCTTACTAAATGCATGCCTGACCTATCGAAATGGAACCGTAAATGTCGATGAACTTTGCGCGTTTGTTGTGGCTTTTTCTTTAAGGTGAAGACAATTTGGAAATATGGCAAATAATCGTACAGGTATGTAGATTCAACGTTGTATGTTAGTTTTTATATGTTCTGTATGTTTTGTCGTGTATCGTCAATTGTTGTTGGAGTATTTTTACAGCTCAAATTTAACAAATGTAATTGTGTTCTGTGGTGTGTAACTTATTTGCCGCGCGCGCTTGCGAGCAACTAAAACTGGTATGTTTTTCGTAAAAGTATATAGAATACGGTGTTATTAATATTCTTTGCCCGTTTTTGCCCGTTTTCGACAAAAATGACATATTGCAGCCGAATATGAGTTTCGCCGCTTAACACAGCTGGAGGTTTGGGACAACAATGGACACGACGACTCTGCCGTAACGGAGTGGATGTTGGAGAAAATGAAAATAAGTCAACTCAGCAACTCACCCGTTAATCAAATTGAGCAAAAAGTTTGCAGTTTTATCACGCATATTAAGAAATATTTGCCTAAATGCAACCGTATGTTGTCAAGGTTTAAACTTACTCAAGCTCGTGGCTGGTACATTTTTCCACCATATTCAGCACTTCAAGAAGCTAAAACGATTTGCAGACCAACTCAAACAGAAATTTCTGAAAATTGTGCGCAGGCCAAAAGAATATTGGTCTTGCAAAAAGGGGTTATATCTCAAATTGAAAACGTTTCACGTTGCACATAAATAGTAAGCTACGGATTTGATGGGTCTACTGGCGAAAGATTATATAAGCAGAAGTTTCGATCAGAAGAACCAGCTTCCCTGGATCTATCCCTTTTTGTCAGCACTATGATACCATTAAAATTAATAGATGCAAATCAACGAATTATTTTGAATAACAGAGCTCCACAATCTCTTAGGTTCTGCAGGCCACTTAAAATTGAGTACGCAAAAGAAAGCCATGAGAAAATATTAAGGGAAAAAGAATGTTTGGATATGCAAGTCGCCGGTCTGAAGGATTTCATATATAGAAAGGAAGGCAAAAAAGTTGTCATATGTATATAGAGCTATAGAGTTATAGAGCTATGGATTCTTCTGATCCATTAATATCCAGTATTTGCTTAAATGAAAGGCAAAAGAATAAAAAAAACCCCCTCCCGGCAGAAGTAATAAATCTTTTAAAATGCCCAACTCCGAACTATGAAACAATCACGTCAGAAATAGAAAATGATGATTATTCTAATGATTATGTAGAAATTGACTTAGATGATGAAGAAGATTAAACCTATCTGTAAATAATTTTTTACTTGGGTGTGGGCGGATTGGTTAAAGAAGTACTTTTATTGCAAAACAGAAATAAACCGAAATTCTATATTAATATTTTACATTTTTTGTGCCAATTTTGAACGCTCTAGCTTTAAAATTAGACTTTATGCAAAAATTTCGGACTTTTTGCCCACAGTGCAGTGGGTGAATTTTCCAAAAGTTTGGTATGCCGTCATTGTTGAACTCTTTTATATATATATGGTAAAGGTAGATAGGTAGAAGATATGGGATCACGTGGTTCAAAAAATAAAAACTTGTGTTGCTTGTTTATAGACAAATATTTTTTAAAATCAAAGAATAATACCAACATGTACACGAAATTTCATAAATTAAATTCCAAAAAATTTCAAGTTACGTTATTTTTAAAGAATTTATATTTGCAGGGCATATACAAAATAAGCAAATTAGTTTTCAAGCTTGCTAATTATACAATTGTGAAATGGTATATTTTAAATTCGCGGATCTACAAAACTGACCAGTTTTGGGCTCGTCGCCTTTAGCCTTTTATAAAAATATCTGAGAAGTGGATATTGTCTCTATACAACTAGATCTTTGTTGCTGCTTTTTAGGCGTTTATGCCAATTTTTCCAAACTTTTATTGCTCGTTTTTAATAAAGGCTCAAAAAATTCTTCATTTTTTTTTTCGTTTCTTGTATTATTTTGGAAACAAGCACTATTATTTGGCTTCTGCGGAATATGCGTGGCTACCTCGGCCATATCTTAACTAGAGGATTGAAAATATCATATCCGAAGAAGTCCTAAGAAAACTTAATTTTTTCACACTCATCAACCAGGTTATCCTCTGCACCCACACAGAAACAAGCAACACGTTTTGGTTTTTATCAATTTTGTATTTATTCTGTTTTTTTTTTGCACTTTTGTCAATTTCCTCTGATGCTATAGCCCTACTTTTGAGTAGGCTTTAAGTGGCAAATACTGCATTAATTTTGTCAATTTTTAAATAAGCAACCATTTTTTAAATTGAATTTTACACTGCACAAGTATGCATGACTGTATGCCTTAAATAAATAAAAACTATTACTCATCTAAAAATTGTAAAGCACAACACACAGTAAAATGTAAAATATTTTGCCAGTTTCGTATTTGGTCTGGCAATGTTTACTCTCTAGAGCATTGCGGTTGCCAACAAAAATTCTATTAAGGGAAGCTTTGCGGTTTTTCATTTTTACTTTGGCCATGCACATAAATATGTATGAATTGGACTGCGCTGGGGAGTGTGTTTAATGGTTTTGTAATTGATTTAGATAGGGCTTCAGACAAGGCATTTTTGATGTCAAATCAATTTCAGCGAATTTTACAACAAAGCCAAATCCAGGCCAAGACTTCACATTGCCATGTTGTGTAGCAGAATTTTCCTTAGCCTAAGGCTATAGGCCACCCACATTTTGTATGCACATTTTCATTTTCATAGAAAATTTGCTGCACAACAATGCTGATGACATGGCAATGGCTTGCCAAAGATTAAATTCACAATTTGTATTTAAAAATTAATTTCCGGCACTGGTACAAGGTTTGAATTTTATTATTTCAAGACCTGGTTACTAATTAAAAAATTTGGCATATTTTAGCTCAAGTTAACAATGAAATTTTTGTTGTCGGGTGACTCTAAGGATTTGGGAAAAACCTCATGGATATTTGATTTAATAAAAGCAACACTATGACACATTTTTGAACTCAGAAATGTTAATAGCGCCGTGACCAAAAGAATCTGAAAGGGTATGGAAGTAGTATGAAAACCTATTTTGGTTTTGGTCCACTGACAAATCCAGGAGAGGTTCAATGCAAAAGATATCAAAACCTACCATCTTTTTGTTGATTATCAATCCGCCTTCGATACACCTTTGGTATACAAGCAAAGTATGTTCGACCTTGCTCCGTCAAAATGGGAAGGAACCTCTTTATGAGTGACTTCTTTAATCTGCTGCAATTAAAATTTTTATACGAACTTTAGAAATTGTCAAGTGGTATTTTATTTGGATATGTAAAAACATTAAAATTTATGATCTCGCCATTGCTTACAAGTAACAGAATTGATTGAAGAAACGTGTTATGTTTTGTAAAGATTAAGTGAATCAGGCGTTTCAGCAAATCTATAGTTTTGGGCCTATCTGACGGCAACAGCTCATTTTGTGAGATTTAAAAATGAAATAAAAAAAATAAATATCTTTTATTTTAATAAATATATATTAAATCTATATTTTTTAAGCGCAGTGAGATTGTAGTTCTTATTAGGCGTCAAATGACTCCTCAATTACCTCTAAAGACCTGTTCATAGTTAAGATCCGGGTTTTTATTGAAAAATATCAAAAAAATATCGATAATATCGATGTTCTTGAGAACAAAATATTTATATCGAAATTATACTTTTTCAATATCGCATTAAATATCGATATAGATATTTTTGAAATATTCGACAACCCTATTTTACACTTAGTGTCACTCTCGGAAAACGAATTTAGCACTCCCATTTAGTGGACACAAACAATTAGGAACTTCTTTTAGTACTTGCCTCTTTACGGTATTTGTTGAACCCTTAATTAAAGACATATTTAGATGTTCTGACGGCTACTTGGGAGCTCATTTTTACTCTCTGTGGGAGATTTGATGTTGATCTTCCTGCAAGTATAAGGAGCTTATGTCGAACCTCTAGCTCTTACTATCGGATATGGCTATATTGACTCGAGTGTTGATGCTAGTCATGAATATATAATCTGTATGGGGTTGAACTTCCTTTCTCATGGCTGTTTAATACATTAGCGCAAACTGAATATACTCTGCGTATCTTTAGCACAGATAACACTAGTTTACAAAATAATAAAAATTTCGCGATCCCGAACATTTGATAGCAATTCCTTGTGTAAGTCCTTCCGCTGAGTCCAAAAATCCAATCCGCAAATTTTTTTATGGGGCCGTTTTCGAGAAATCGCGGAAAAGCTAGTTTTCTGATTTGTAAAAAAAGTACCTTTAGAAAAATGCGTATATCTTTGGTACCGGTTCTTTCATTATAAACAGGCAACGCTTACTTGGAAGGTAATTGAACGCCCTATCATTCGTTGGTACTCCACTTTATAATACGGTGCTGGACTTCGGCGTTATAAAGGCTTTTATCGGCAACTTTGCATTAAATTTATCACTTTTTTAAAAAAAGCTAGATTTAAAGTGCGATTTTCACCACGAAAAAAAATGTGTAAAACTTATTTTATTGCTGGTCACTATGGATTTATCTATTAAAAATCTAACGCCACATAACTCATTAAAATCCGATCAAGAATAAAGAAGTTATTGGCATTTTAGTAAAAAATGGAAGGTTTCAATTTCAACCAAATAGACTTGGTTTGACTGTTTTATGTTCGTCACAGGAGGCATAGTTAAAATTCAAACAATTATATTTAAGAGCTACTATGACCTAACAAATTTATTTTGAACCTGGTTAAGTTTTTTTGTGATTGACTTAGGTTGGAAAATGAGTGCAAGACGTCAAATTGAATGCAAGAATGATCTTAGTATGCTTGCGGGCATTACTTATTTTCGATTCCGCTAACAATTTCAATGACAAGGCATATAGAAAATCGATTATATATTGGATATTCATCTAAAATTGTTTATAAGTTTTGATAGTGCATATTTTATTACACTGTTAACACTCAAAATAGCCTGGGAACGGGACCAATAAATTGTGAAACATGAGGCCTCAGATAGCAACACCACATTCCCAGTTTGTTTTGAACACGTCTAGTTCGCGATTAATGGTGAAGGGATTCAACACATTTGTTATACCAAATTCCCGACTCCAATGGACAAGCGGTTAGTACCCCGCCCTCAGAAGTCTAATTTACAAAAAAAAATCTATGGAAAACTACTCGATAGAATTTTTGATATTACGATAGATCAAAAATTTCATTATTAAAAAGAATTTAATCATTAAAAACAAAACAGTTATCTTCGGGCGGTGGTAATTTTCATATAATTTACACAAATGTCGTTGACGTCTTGCACTCATTTTCCAACCTAAGTCAATCACAAAAAAACTTAACCAGGTTCAAAATAAATTTGTTAGGTCATAGTAGCTCTTAAATATAATTGTTTGAATTTTAACTATGCCTCCTGTGACGAACATAAAACAGTCAAACCAAGTCTATTTGGTTGAAATTGAAACCTTCCATTTTTTACTAAAATGCCAATAACTTCTTTATTCTTGATCGGATTTTAATGAGTTATGTGGCGTTAGATTTTTAATAGATAAATCCATAGTGACCAGCAATAAAATAAGTTTTACACATTTTTTTCGTGGTGAAAATCGCACTTTAAATCTAGCTTTTTTTAAAAAAGTGATAAATTTAATGCAAAGTTGCCGATAAAAGCCTTTATAACGCCGAAGTCCAGCACCGTATTATAAAGTGGAGTACCAACGAATGATAGGGCGTTCAATTACCTTCCAAGTAAGCGTTGCCTGTTTATAATGAAAGAACCGGTACCAAAGATATACGCATTTTTCTAAAGGTACTTTTTTTACAAATCAGAAAACTAGCTTTTCCGCGATTTCTCGAAAACGGCCCCATTAAAAAATTTGCGGATTGGATTTTTGGACTCAGCAAATGGATTTACATACGAAATGACTGCCAGATGGTCGGGATCGGAAATGCTGTAAACTAGTGTAATGTATAATAAATGTGCATAAGCGATTTGATTTCGTTTGTTAAACTTGCGAAATGAAACTTCACCCTTTGGGCATATCTGTCTCTCTCTATTACTTTTATAAAAACTAATACTTCCAACTATTTTCGTCCAATTTCCTGCTGTCATTCACATTTTATTCCTTTACAATTTAGCAAATTACTAAATTAATTACATCGAGAGGTCGCCCTCGTGGTGCTTCCTGTTTCCGGACAACTAAAAGGATTTCCACAGCCAAGAGTATAAAATCGATCAAATTGCATTAGTAATCACATATGCCAGGACATCCAATTTGAACAACCAGCAGTTGGACTTGCTGGAAAAGGAGCAGGCAGGACTAAGGGAGGGATTTCGCAAATTTGTCTTCAGTCTAATGATTGAATTCACTTAGAAGCCACTTCAAAGGCTAATTAGCATGGGGCAAAGTTAATTGTGAGCTGTGCAGGGCACAAGCTTGGCACTGAGAATGAAAGAAAGAAGAGAGACAACTCAACCAAAACATCAGAATTTAGTAAGTTAATGGGGACATGAGGTAATTAATTTTTTAAATGTCAGCTGTGTCAGGATGTTGATAGTGTTTATATATTTTATTATTAAATATTTTTTATTATATGCATGCGTCATGCGGCATAATTTTGTGTCTTCCAGGTTTCAGATAATTTGTTCGCCTCAGCTCGTTTAATTTTTTCTCTTAAATTATTATATTCCAATCTCAATTGTTGGACCACAATACTCTTCGCCTTAATCGTTTCCAACGTATTGCAATAGTCCATTCTGAGCAATGGATAATGCCGAATGCCGCCTTCTTGTTTAACCTCCTGTATTTGTCGGTACAGCTTATTATGAATCTGATTCACCTTAAAGATTTGATCACGTAAAAAGGCACGTTGTTCCATTTTGTTGTTTAACAGATTTTTAGCTTTTGCCAAATGTTTTTTTAATAATTTCTTGCGACATCTTAGATGAGAGACGGAATGTATGTGCGTATTGAGAAAGACATGCAAACGTTTAAATTCATTTTTGCACACTGAAAAGATATTAAAAAGAAACACATTGGGTACTGTTCCGAATTTCGAGTCCATTTTTATGTAAGCATTTGTATTTCGAATCCAAGTAGCCTAAACTTCTTCTTGAACCGAGATTAGTTATACGCTAGTACATATAACGCTTAAATGAAAATCGACTTGATGTTCGGAACAGGCTTGATTGAAATTTTTTTACCATTAATGGACTTACCTTCTATTTTTCTGTTTATATTTAAGAGCTCAGCTTCCACTGATATGATATCACTCATAGTCAATTCGTCACTTATGATCTCCATTTTGTTCATTTCCTTAACAGGGGGGAAAATAATAATTTTAAACTAAGTTTTTATATAAAATATTGCTATAAAACTATTTGTCGCTGTTTGTTATGCATCAGCGGAAGCAAAAGCAATAAATTTAGCAGAGCTACCACCTCAGTGGCTCCCTCTGTCAATGGTGTTGCCATTTACTCGACAGCCAGCGGATCAAGGGCTGCAAGTAATACCTCATGTTTGGAGTCAACAAATTTTTAAATTGTGCATTTTATTTATGGAGAATACGACTTAAATTTAAAATAGAATTAAACAATTCTGCACCAAACATATAACACAATTCAAAACGAGAGCGTAAGCTAAAGTCGGATCTAACCGACTTCGATATACTCGTTACTCATGAAAAAATATGTTTAACAGTGTTCCTGCGTTCCTTAGGGTGACCATCCGAAAAGTATGTAACATTAAGGGTGGGGGTGGGGGGTGCTTGGTTCACTTTTTTTGCTCATAACTTGAGAACCGTTCATCCGATTTTTATCATTTCGATTTATCAAATCGATTCATTGTGCTAATTACTAACTATGTCTAAAAGGTACAAATCGTCTATCCTCAAAACTGTAGGATATATATCGTTTTTCCAAATTGCTGAAGCGGGAGGGCGTGTCCAAAATTTTAAACAAACTTGATCTGCGTGCAGATAAAAGAAGCATTTGTCCCATACATGTCAAACCTCTATCTCTTACCATCTCTGAGATCAAGGTGTTCACACAGACAGACGGACGGACGGACAGACGGACATGGCTATATCGACTCGGCTGTTGACCGGAAATGATTCCTTCTGCCTGTTACATACATTTGCACGACTTTAGTATACCCTTTTTACTCTACGAGTAACGGGTATAATAATAGTTAAACATCAAATCAACCCATGACAAAAAATGTGAAATCCTTTGCGAGATATTAGACCCTGGTTTTAGAGTTGGAACACCAATTGAAATATCTGGTGCTCTAACTAGATTTTCTAAAAAGAAATCGAAATCTCTCAAAGTTGCATTGTGGGCCAGAAATCTCATTTTTTGATCAAAACTCTGGCATTTCTATACCAGCCTAGCTAGGAAGCTGCAATTTTCGATCAAATGATCTTAAAAGTTTAAGTCACACAATTTATAAAGCAACATAAATATTTTATAGTACATTGATATTCCAAATCAAAGTCAAAGACAAATATTTCAACTTTATCATTTTAAATTATAGAATAAAAACTTGTAATTAGATTTGACCCAATGCTGAAAAAAAATTGTATATGTCTTGATATGTCCGATGGTTTATGAGATATTGACCCAAGTAGCTACTGACCTTGACTGTCCACCATGTTGAGGATTTTCAGTCAAACTGACTACCCTCAGCGAGTTTTCCATCTATTTTACCTTCTATTTAGGTTCAACACTTTAAACAACAAAATAAAAATCTAATTTTTTAACATATTACTATTTACCTTCAGTGCTTCTAAGAGTTTGCTACCCGTTTTAACAAATTTATATTGGATTCCTAAGAAAATAGTTTACCTCAGAGTTCATGTTTAGAAAAAAAGCATACTTCCTAGACTGACTGTTTAACAGAAAATGCTTGATTTCAAATGGGAATATAATTTAAAATGCGATTTTATAAAAAATGAAAGCAAAACCGCGCAAAAGCGCATAAAAAATAAGCCATGTTGCACGCAAATTAAGAGAGATACTTTTTGGTACTCTTCACGCAAAGTTGCCAGATGTAAAAAAATCCACAAAATTTTAGATTTTTTCTAATTTTTATGTAAACGCTTACAAATGGAAGCTTCCTGAAATTTTTTAGGGCAATATATTCGAAAGTCGAAAATAAGAAATCAAATTGAGGCAGCTGTTGCTTTTTGAACTTTGACTATGTATTATTTTTTGCAGAATTTGAAGAAAAATCAACTTTGAACGGCTGCCGATGAAGAACTATTCTGTAAAAAGGTTCGAAATTTTGCAATAAAATAGCTATATGTATTCAAAATCATTTCCGACATTCGTTTTATCCAGTTTCTCAAATTAAAAATTGGTACTTTTGGACAGTCTTGCTGTAAATTTGCTCAAAATTTACTCAAAAATAATATTTGAACCTGTATTATGAAATTACAAGATAAAACAAAACTAAAACCATTTTATTTTCCATATGTTGACTAAGCTTTAACTTTTTTGTATCAAAAAAATTTAAGATTGGGCAACTGAAAAACTGTAGAAATGAGAAGTCTAAAAAGATACTTAAAGTTCGATCTTTTAACCTTAACTCTTACCGCTTTCATTATGCCCAGATTATGCTGTTGCAAAATCAAATCATAACGCCTTGCGGATATTTCATTGCACATTTTGGCCATTTTTCTTAACAGATCCTTAATGAACTGCTTTAAGTTATCCGTATCTTTATAATTCACTATAGTTTGCTCCATAAGTTGTTCCCATTTCATGACCAAATTCTCAGCTTCAGTTTCCTTCAACTTTAGCTCTTTAGTCAATTTTATTACTTCATTCCGGTGTATATCCTTCGCCTGTTGTTCTCGATTCAGCAAGTAGTCCAAATCATTGAGCGCTATTTGATAACGCTTTTGAATATCATATTTCCGATTAGATTGAACTATGGGTGTTATTAAAGAGTATTTCATACGTCTGGTATAGAATTCCGTGACGCGTTTGTTTAAAAATTCATTCATATCAATTTCGCTCAGATAATTTCTCAAATCATTATGTAAGCTGTAAAGAAGTTTTTCCTTATTTAACTGTCGGGAAAGACCGGTAGCTTTTTCACTTTGATGAACTACTTTGGCAATGATCTCGGTCAAAAAGCTATTAACATTATTCTCCATTTGCTCTATAGTGCCAGTCATAGTATCTTCAAAGGATTCTATTGAACTCAAATCGATTTTTTGGAAGTAAAATTCATTGGGTTGTTTTGGCCAGTCTTCTAATAAAAGATCATCGTCAAAATCCTCAATTTCGCCACTGGAAATTGTCAACAGACTGGAACTTGAAAGAAGTGTTCCGTGAGGTGTGGTCTCTGTTAACGGTTCCTCTTCCTCAGCCTCAATATCATCTACATCAGTTTCAGAACTATGTGATTTATGCGGTTCTTCAGTATGTTTAGATAGTGCAGGCTTAGAAGGTGCAACGTCTAGAGTTGTTATTTCACTCAATTGATCCAGACTGGGTATATCTTTGAGAATTTCTAAAAATCCCTTACGCAATTCAAGAGAATCATCAATCTGATATTCAATTTCCACGTCGCTTAACGTGGAAAGACTGGTGTGACTATCACCACCATCCTTCAATATTTCCGTATCTGATGAATAGTTTTCTGTTATGAGTGTCTGTTCACTAACTTCTTTCTTCTTGGCTTGCAGTAAAGTGAAACTTTCAGTTCGAATATTATCTAGGGATAACTGACGACTTGCGGCAGAAAATTCGCTTTTTCTAGATGATGAGGACTTTCTGTGTTTTCCGAGTGAGCCAAGAAATGATTCCAA
Organism: Lordiphosa clarofinis; assembly: GCA_018904275.1. Classification (NCBI taxonomy): domain Eukaryota; kingdom Metazoa; phylum Arthropoda; class Insecta; order Diptera; family Drosophilidae; genus Lordiphosa; species Lordiphosa clarofinis. Next base: position 462,028 of record JAEIGQ010000177.1, read on the forward strand.
ATTTTGTGGTTGAAACTTGATGCGTGATGAATTGGAAAAGTCAGACTTATTACTGGAAGAGGGAGACTGCTGAACAGATTTTCCTTTGTCGCGTTTAGTTGATTTCACTTTGGATACTGCAGGAATTTTGGGATTCTTCTCTTTAGCTACCTTCTTGCTTATCACATTGGATTTTCGTAGGTTTAACTTCTCCATGATGACCAAATAAGAATGGGTTGTAAAATTTAAAAGTGTCAAGTGAGTGCATCAGAAAATGCACTTAAAAACGTTTAAGAAAAATTACAAATGAAAAGTGTAACAAGTACAAAACAGAGAATCAAATAAATAATAAAAATTGTCATGTTTGATAAGAAACTCCCCCAAAACCAAAATCATTTTTAAAACAAAAACAAACGCTTGAAAGTGAAATGCAATTGTGTTGCAATTTTATTATTATTTCATTGTGCTCTCTCTCTTGGTCTTTGCTGCGCTTTTCTTTTTCATTTTATTGACCAACTAAAGCTTTTAAATAATTTTATCTGCACATTGTTGGCCCAAAATGGCCATACAGAGTGCGCAAATTAATCCCTCTGCGACAACATGAAATTTATTCGAAACAATTTGCCAAATTGGGTTGAAATTGATCCCGCCATTTATATTTGAGATTAGAAATGGGGCTAATATTTAAAGATGTCCTGAAAATTATGCTTTAAGTCAGGAGTTCCTACACAATACTTGATAAACACAATTAACAGGACTGTTTCTGTTTCCAAATTCAAGTGATCGGATTTGGTGAACTTCTGGTTATAGTCGGGTGGATAACTCTATTCTAGATAGAATAAACCAGAGCAGGATTAAAGTTTAGAGTGCGGCAAGGCGGATTAATATTAAGCTAATGGAGAGGACAGAAAAATGTGCTTGTGATGTCGAGCACGAATCCAAAGTTCGGCTCCCGTCTGTGTGAAAAACACGACTGACTTCGGTCTGCCCCCGGTGGCTATGAACTGGCCGGCCCTGAAGTAAGAGTATTCGCTGAGAGCGCGAGGGTAAGAGTGAAAGCAGCCGACGGAAAATGACATAAAGTCATTTTAGCCTGATCTCTTTAGAATCTCAGAGCCCAAGCCACAGGTTTCACAGAAATGCTAAAGATTTAATTTTCCTACTTAAAAAACTAGATCAGGGCCAGCAGATTCACACCGTATGCTTACCGATGCCTGATTTATAAAGAAAGTTTTTGTCCAAAATAATGATTGGTCTCCTCAAAGAGAGTTTTATTGAATTTAATTGATTGTATCATATGTTTAATAATGAACTGCTTAGGCCCCCGGCACACAGAAAGCGAAGCGGAGCACAGCCTATACACTTTAAGGGGATCAAATACTCTCAGCTTTGTTTGCAGCAAAGAGCTGATTCACAAATTCATATTTTAAATGCGTGTTTGTTTTTCTCCTTTTTTTTTCTTTTTATTTAAAAGTTCACTCTATATGATTAATTATACCATTAACTAACAATAAATATAAATTAAATTTTTAAATTTCTTTCCTTAGAGAAGTGCAGCCAGTGGGCTAAAGACAATGCATTCCTTCAAAAATTAAACACTTTTTAAAATTTAGTCGCTGAGTCGATATAGCCATGTCCGTCTGTCTGTCCGTCTGTCCGTATGAACAAACAGATCTCAGAGATGGGAAAAGATAGAGGTTTGACATGTATGGGACAAATTCTTCTTATACTTGCAGGCAGATCAAGTTTATTTTCAATTTTTGCCACGCCCCCTCCCGCCCCCGCAATTTGAAAAAAACGTTATATCTCCTACAGTTTTGCAGATAGACGACTCGTCCTTTTTAAAAGGACTTAGCAAAATGTATCGATTTGCTGAAGAAATGATAAAGATCGGATGAGCGGTTCTCAAGTTATGAGCAAAAAAGTGAACCAAGCTCCCCCCGCCACCCCTCCTCCCACCCTTTCACAACCAACACCGCACAATCTTAGAGAGAGAGAGAGAGACAGAGAAAGAGGTGGAGAGACACAGCAGCAGCACTGCATTCAGCTCATACTCCAGGTACAGAGTATGTTATAGTCGGGCTTGACCGACTTTCTCACTTGTTTCTTTTTATTTAAGTCCAAATCTCCAAGCAATTAGTTTTTTAAATATCAAAATGTTAACATATATTGGATCACGAACAAAAATTCTAAATTGAAAATGACAAAATAACGATTTTGGAAGTGTATTTTGAAAAATAAGATAAAAGGTTAAAATAAATGATACAAACTAAAAATATGTGTACGTATATATATATATAGGCTAATCCTGTCGCCACCAAAACTTCTTGGATTTTATTGTTTCTAAAGCTGTGACGTCTTTGGCAGATATACTTCACACAAAGAAATCTGTGGGTAAATTTAACCAATATTGTGGGTTGGAAATGCGGCAACCCACAAAGTCGTTCAAATTAACCAAATTTTACTGTAACTTTCTCGTAAACGTTTACGTTAGGAGAACTATTGCTATAGTAAATCCAACCGAAAATCTCGCTTAAAAATGCGCCAACCCACAATAATTTGTAATATTTACCGATGTTTACAGTAAGTACTTTTCTACTGAACTTATAGTAATTTTACCATAAAATTAGTAATGTAACTGCTATTACACAACTGTAGAATAGAAGGGTGGGAGCTGTCCCACGTTGGCAATTTAATTGAGCTCATCATCATCCCACAGCAGAAGAGGCAACCCCCCTCAACACCAGAACAGGATTTTTTGTTTAAAAGATATAATGGTTTACTTTAGGTTTTTTTTTTGGTCAAAATACTTATGCCCACTAGTGTACTTTAAAATTACAATTGTTCTTTCCTACTTTCAACTTTAGGTCTGTTTATTAAAATATTTCCTAAAACTTTAAGTTTTTGCCGGGATGAGGTCACGTTATGCTTGCACATTGCTTCAAAAAGTAGTACGCAGTATGCTTTAAAGTTTTTAGCATTACGTGATTTCGAGTTTGATTATCATAAAGCTCTTAAACCCATACATCTATACTAGAGTAAATGTAAAATTGGCTATACAGCTCCTCCAACGGGGCCAAGCTCTCTCAATCTCTTTGTGTGTGTACTTTAAAATTTTTCGCGCAAGAGAAAGGGACCTACAGTTTAACGCCAAATCCGAACGGCAAAGTTTGAGAATTTGCTTTTTCATGGCTAGATACTTCACAGCTGGCGCCAATAGCTGGTGAAGGTGACTGTATGTGTAAAAGCTACTTTTCTAAAGAAAGAAAAAAAACTTTTATTATTAGATGTTCAAAGGCGGGATCGAACCCCCGACCTCCCGCCCAGCAGTCCAGCACACTAACCAAACCAATAGGCCACACACGGCCACTCTATACTAGAGTGGTCCTTAAAAATAGATTTCAAAATATCGGGCTGAAAAAGTTTCGTTTTGGACTTAATCCGAAACTCATCCCCTTTATTTCCAATATATTTAAAATTTTCGATTTTGATTGCTACCAAACTTTTTATTATATCTATTGGAACCAAAACGAAAAAATTATTATACTCTACATCTGTAGACCCAACTGACTGGCATAAGTTCAACCCACAGCCAAAACTGCTTATCGTAGAGATCTAAGATTTGGCAAAGAACTTCGTGTTGTTATGCAGGCACACACTAAAAAAGAAAAAGAAAGAGTGGAGAGCGGTGGATCTATTCATAGGTTCAACGAGACGGGGCTCTCATAAAATTTAGACAGTTTTATAAAAAAAATTGTTGTCTCCTTAAATTTTTTTCGAAAGACTGAGGAATCTATACGTTCCCAATTATAATCAAGCAGTGCTGATGCTGATACTAGAAATTCGAGGGACGGAAATATCGCTAGACCCAAATTCACAAGGGTTTAATATATAATTCTAGAATTTTAGAGCCTCAAGAAAATTTGGCTGGGTCCTTTAGGCCACTGCACAGCTGTGAACTAAAAACTGTCTACAAGATAAAACAACACAATTTCTACAATTTCTTATAATTAATTAATTAAAGATTATAATCTTGGATCTTAAAAAAGTTTAAATTAAAAGTAAAATATTTCTCCTTTCGAAAAGTGCAGCGGCAAGCACAAACTTTAAACTTTTGATTTTTTTTTCATTCCATAAGAATGTAAATATTGTATATGAGTTGCTGACTCCGTATGCAATGCGAATTTGCATAACCCACACAAGGTAAATATACAATAAAATGCTCATGTTTTTTTTTCTTTGCATTCTCTTCCACATTGACATACCGTATTCACATTTTAATTAACATTTTGCCACAAACTCAAACAGAGGAAAACGAAAATGAACTGCAGACAGATAAATCTTTTTGTTTGCTCAGATGCTGTATCATGTCAAGTAATTATCCCTTTCCCTGTCCACTTTAATTCAATTTTATGATACTTTATTTAAATAAAACAATTTGTTAATTTGAAAATGTTTTGGCATTTGTAAATGTTTTGTAATTATGCCAAAGCACTTAATTATAATTTCATTTTCCCCCAAAAAAATAGTGTCAATAAAATTTATGGCCTCGCTTTTGTTGCTGCGGCTGGAACAATAATAATTTCATTAATGTTCAAAATAAATTATAAAGTGCATATTTTATGCACATAAAATGCGCATAGCCCATTAATTAATGCGATAATGGCTGCTGGAAATGATGTTTAATTAAGTTTTTGATAAATTCAATGCGAAATATGAAATAAGTTTTTGTTTAAATAGAAAGTTAAATTAATTTTGGAATGCTTTGATCTTGGACAAACACAAACGGGGCGTCGTCGTTTGATCTTAGTTTAACAATATAAATAAAATGTTCATTCCTTTTGTTCGGCTTTAGTTTAAGTGTTCGAATGTTGTTTGCAGCAAGTGCAACAAAGTGTTCAATAAATTATGTCCTCGCGCCCTTGTTTGTGCAACAACAAGCGGAAGAAGCCGAAGAAAAACTACTCGCCCGGTTGCAAGTTGCAGGCAACAGCAATCGATTTGTCTTGGCCCGGTCCAGCACACGTCCAACATGTCGTATGTGTAACAAGTGTAGCACATAAATTTCCAAGCCACAAAATAAATTTTATAAATAAAAAGCAAAAGTGTTTTTGTTGCTGGCTGCCAGATACTAGATTTGATTTAGTTGCACCCATGGCGGAGTTTTGTGATACCATTTATAAAGTTGCCTAACAAATTTCAAGCAATTTGTTTTCGAGCGGTGCAAAGTTTTATCACAGAAACTGAAAGTAAACTCTGAAGGAATGAAACGTAGGTCAGCTGGGAGGGCAAACTACTGTTTTTGGGTCAGACTTGGACAATTTAAAATAAATTGTCAAGTTGTTTGCACTTAAGACGAAAATTGTACAAATTTAAGCTGTTGCCTTTTGGCAAAAATATTTTTGGACAACTTTTGAGTCAGCGAATTTTCCAATGACCCAAAACGTTTTTAATTGCACATGTATTTTATATTTATATATTGACGACAGACAGTGTGCTAAGTGCTTTTGGCTCTAGGCAAAACCACGCTGATTCAAATAAATTTCAATTCGATTTTGTTAATTTGTTTGACAGAAACTTTTTCTCGCCATTAGAAAGTGTTTAAAAAAGGGCTTAAATAATTTACAATTAGAGCGTCGAAAAAGGAGAAGGGAATGAAATGGATATTTGAATTCTTTAGGGGAAAAAAAATGTCGGAAAGTCGATCAAAACCGACTGTAATACACTCTGTACCTAAGGAAGTGTATGCACAATTCTAGGGAATGGCTTCTTCAGTAGCACCAGAAGCAGTTCTGCGCACCGCGGCGCGTTTCAAACTCTTAAAAAATAAAAATAAGTCTGGCGGAGTATGCAACTTTGTAATAAAAGTCGAAAACGCACTTCTGTTTTTGGTAACGCCACGCAGCACATATTTTTGCATATACACACAAATAAATGCAATATTTTTCATTGGTAAATTCACCGATTTCCGTCTTTGAATTTCGCTCAAAAGTTTTTCCATTTAATAACAAAATATCTGCACTTCTGATTTTTGAATATAAAGAAACAACGACTTAAACAAACTTATACAGGGTTTGTGCGGAAAGTAATATATATATATACCTTCATAAAGCAAATATATTCTTGATGAGCCCTGTCCGTCAGGAACTTTTTGTTGACTCATCTTTAAACAATAATTTTTTTAAATATAATTAATCATTCACCATGTCAAATAGTCAGTGTTCATATTTGGTAAATGTGAGTTGGCAAAAGTTAAACAATAAATGCAAGTGCATTATTTATGTCTGCTGGAAAATATCGATATCAATGTGTACTACACCTGATAGCAATTAAAGCCTCAGGTGTATGTGAGTCAACCAATTCCATTTACATATCAAATAAAGCAGAAATTTCAACAATTTTACTATATAAGTAAACAAATATTTAACTTACTTAATTGCTCAAACTGTGGGCAATCAAATGGTGTTTTTAATAAATTGCAATTAAAAACCATTTTTCTGGAAATCTCACAATAGACATATGTACATACCAGCGTAGACTTGATACCCCCGCCGTACATATATATTTGCTTAAGCGAATTTGTTATCTATCAGAAACATGACAGGGAGTAAAATAATAGAATTTCCTGTTCCGAAAGTTGGAAAGCAACACTTTAGGGCACACAAAAAGCTTTGGCAGAAAACGCATTTTCACACACACACACTCGCACACAGCAGAAGCCCAAAAGTGTCGAAGATGCAGAAAGGCAGGACACAGGACATAGACAGACATACAGAGGGATAGAGAGAGAGAGAGAGACACAAGGGAGAGATAGGAGGCAAAAAGAGCAGTAAGTCAGCAGTCAAAATTTTCAACTAGGTTCCTGTGTGAGTCCTTGGACCCTCTCTGTGTGTGCGTGTGTGTGTATGCAAGTAATGGCATTTTCAGCAGATATATCGCTTACATATTTATGCAGCCTAATGCATAATCGGAGTGGATAGATTTGTAAGTCATTAGATTTGATAAATATTAAATTATTATTATTATTAAGACATGTCTCCAGAAAGGATGAAGAATTATAAATCGATGTATGTTTTTCATTATTTAATTGACATTTGGCAGTTTTAAAAATTCTTTTAAAAAGAAACCATAGATGAAAACCGAAATTTTTTGAATGAAAATTCTTAATAATTTGCGGTCTATCAAAAGACTCTTTTTTTAATTTTCTGATAGAAGGCCGGATTACTAAACTATTACCGATAACAATAAATAAAACTGAAACGAAACAAAAACAAAATTTTTAAATTCATCACCCCCCATTGCAAAAAGTTATCTACGCCACTGTGTCTGAAACTTCTGAAGTTTAAGACGTAAAGCGCTCAGCCTTAGACACTGGCCCTTGTATAGTTAAACATTTTCATCGTTCCCCTAAAAAAATTGCTATCCGAATTATGGTTATCTTAAGTGAGACCACTGATAGATTGAATGGATTCTTTGCAATATCGGGTTGGTATAGCCGTTAGAAATGTCTTTTTAACTTGTCACGGCGAATTGAGCCCGTTTTGCAGAATTTTCCATGGTATCGGCCAACATTTCGGCCGGACATCCAGGTAATTAAACTGTAACTGGGACTGGAACCTTACTAGGAAAAGAACAGATTAATACTCTCATGAGTGCGATTGGAACCTGGAAATTATAATGCAGATTAACTGTAGAAGTAAGCCAAAAATTGTTCAGAAAAATTACCAAAACATCAAGATCTTTGTTGTTACCTTGGGAAGCATATAACCTTAAGTGCATATCGACTTTTTTGTTTCAGATGATCCGGTGACGCACTATAATTTTCTCTGCATAAATTCGTGTTATATGATTTCCTTGGCCTAAAATCTATTTATTCTGATAACCACAATAAGATCCGAACAATATTGAGTGCCCAATATATTTGGTCGTTTCTTATCAAAAGCCGTGAATTCTTTGTAACTCACGTTACGTGACGCATGCTACACATTTGTATTATTTTATGTGTTTTCTGCTATAATGCAAATAAAAACTTACTGTTAATTGCAATCACATAGTTTCTTATAGTTTTCTATGCATTCTTTTTTGACCATTTGTACCATCAGATGGATTTAAGATATATGGCACAGATTTTAATCTATAGTAACTTTTATCAAAACATTCGCAAAATTAATTTTAAAATGGGAAAAACTAGTCTACGCGGCCGTTAAAAGTATTATCTCGAAATGGGTTATGAGCAGGGAGTCAAACCGAAACCGGAACGGTTTACCGAAAAGAACCCTGCGTAATGACAATTTCTCGCTAATTTTCGAATATACAGTTGTGTGTAGATTTTTGTAAATTTAACTTCGAGTCGAGTAGTTGCTCATGTGTATATAACAGTTGTGCCATGTTTGTGTCAATTAACTTTCGAAAAAAGGCAAAAATTATGATTTTGTCGCCAGTTCTTTCATATGCCCAATAGTCAAGTGAGCTAACGCGCCGTTTTTTAATTTTGATCCCTGTTACAATCCGATACACCTAGTGTGTGGACGCGCGCACAGCTAATCCACAAGTCCACACACAAGTTTAAAAATGGTGTATCGTTTTGTGAACTGAACGCATACTTCCTCGCCAACATTTTCTCAAATGGTATATTGAGTTGTAATCTAAAGCCGAAGTGTTTTCTGTTATACGCCCACTTTTCCGATTACATAGTATTCTGCTTTGAAGACAGTATGCCAACGAAAACGCCCAAGCTTATGTTAATGTATACAGAGTAGTAACCGATACTTGAAGGCTGCCAGCCTTCAAAGTGTTTAAGAGAACAACGAACTTGTGATGGGCATTTGCGCCGCTGGGAACCGATTGAAACTCAGAACCGGAACCGGAGCCGATAATTTAAATTTTTTGTCTACCGGTATCCGAAAACCGATATTTGTAGAACCGAAAAAAGCGAAAAAACCGAAAAGAACCTAAACCTCGTACCGGTACAGTTTCGGTTCTCAGTGCAACAACTAGACGGTAAAGCGTGCAGTTAGGCTCAATTGCCTTAAATAAAATAGATTATGGTCTAGAAGAACTTTGGTTCAGTGAAATAGAAACACGCGAAACCAGTGTCTTTGAAATATTCAAGAATTTTATCCACTTCTGTTCAATTGCAACTAAATAAGGAAAGCTTTTTCTGAAACTAAAGATCAACACATATGGGATGATATTTCATATCAACTCAGCTACCCCAATTTTTTTTTAAGACAATCCGGAAGACACATGAAATTAAAATAAAAAGCATAACTTTTTAAAGTTGTATCGGATTTAGTCGATTCCAAAACGATTTTTCGTTATTTTCACGAGAGATATTCGAAAAAAATGGGAGACTGCTACCAATTTACTTATTTTATTACGGTGGGACCAATCTGTATTTGATCCGATTATTTTTTTTTCAGAAAGATCATATTTTTACGTACATTTCACAATTTAATTCAAGATGGAAGACAAATTGAGAGCGCGGGAAGAATTTTGTTTGTATATGCATTTTTTGGTGTTTGTCTGTTTTTTCACCTATTATGTCATTAAAAATTAACAATTAATCATTCTTAAATTTCTGTTGAATTTTGTTTACCGCACGAATAGACTTTTATTACCCAAGTAAATAATCAAAATTCTAACTAAAGAAATAAAAAAAGAAATGGAATCAAAACAACACCTTTTACCGAAACGGCAGTTTCGGTACGTACCAGAACCGGAACCGAAACTCGATTCGGTTTGATTCAATTGAATGCAATTGAAATTTGATGTAAGTCAAAAATATAGGTTGCTTACCCATTTTGTCTGGTGCTGGGTTTAAAATTTCTTTACACTTTACCGGAAGGCCGCAATCAGGACCTTTTACCGAAACCAAAATTCGGCAAACCGGAAAATATAAACTGTAAGGTTTTATTCCCTGATATCAACACATTTCCTTTACTGATAGTTATTTAAGAATTTGAGTATTGCAGGCTCGAGGTCAAGTAAAACACACAGATGTGTTTGTAGTTTTTCCAATTTTCCAATTGTTTTTTTATACCCGTTACTCGTAGAGTAAAAAGGGTATACTAAAGTCGTGCAAATGTATGTAACAGGCAGAAGGAATCATCTCCGACCATATAAAGTATATATATTCTTGATCAGCATCAACAGCCGAGTCGATATAGCCATGTCCGTCTGTCCGTCTGTCCGTCTGTCCGTCCGTCCGTCCGTTGTATGAACACCTAGATCTCAGAGATGGTAAGAGATAGAGGTTTGACTGTATGGGACAATGCTTCTTTTATCTGCACGCAGATCAAGTTTATTTCAAATTTTGGCCTCGCCCCCCCGCCCCCGCAATTTAAATGAAACGTTATATCCCACAGTTTTGAAGATAACGATTCGTACCTTCTAAAGATAGTTTTTAGCAAATGAATCGATTTGCTAAGAAATGATCAAGATCGATGACGGTTCTCGTAGAGCAAAAAAGATACAAGCCCCCTGCTACCCCCCTCCCACCAAAACAAAATGTTGCATACTTTTCGGTAGCACCTAGGAACGCAGGAACACTGTTGAACAAGTTTTTTCATGAGTAACGGGTATATCGAAGTCGGTTAGAGCCGACTTTAACTTACGCTCTCGTTTTTAATTGTATTCGCTCATTTACCTGGTTTCGGCGTGGACGCGCAAGGCAACTTTCACCCAAAAATTTAAATATAGTATCTGACAAGCATTTTTACATACTAATATATCGCTTCCGCTATGTCTGCTTAGGTAGAAAAAATCGAGAGCTTCATAATGAAACTGCAGATGAATTCCCACTTGATGTCCAATGGCCACCCCTCAAACACAGAGAACATTTAACAAATTGATTTTTCACTTTTCTTTAGTTGATTGCTTAGGCAACACAGATTCTAAAATTACATATCATAATACATACGAAACATTTTATAACGCTTTAGGCATTCAAATCTCTTACGGCGTCAATTTCTAGGCTAAAACTAAACGGTTTAAACTTAAACAAGCTGTTCTTCTTCTTCTATTTGTTTGTATATGCAACAGGTCTGATGATGGTGTTTGGGGGTGGAGATTTAATAAATGCTTCCTCCATTTTCTAGCTCTACATGGCTGCCTGTGCCATGAAACCTGATTGAGCCATTGCTGCGACCGAATTCATATCAATGCCCAACTTTTTGGTCACATTAATCTGCGCCACTGCAGCATTGCGCAGTGAGTAGACATGCACCAACTCGGCCTGACTTTTGGCATAGAGCAAAGCCTTCTCAAACAGTTCCACGGCACGACTTAGGTGAGTGCGTTGCACTTCCACCGTGCCCAGCGTCTCATAAGCCAATTCGCATTTGGGGTCCACCTCAATGGCTCGCTGCAGCAATTCCACAGCTGCTTCAATGTCACCACGCCATTGCAGAATCATGATGGCGTGATGGACAATCAAAGCGGGATTCGTGGGCGCCAACTTCCTGGCCTTCTCATAATATTGCTGAGCCTGAGGGAATTGTTGCTGATCGGCCAGCACTTGAGCCATCAGACTATAGCATTCCACACAGCTGGGGAATTTCTCAATGGCTCGCTCAAATTCCTGCATGACACTCTCCAGACGCTTTTGATCGCCGGCCAGCAGCGAGAGACGGTACTCGGTATAGCATTTATGGACCAGGGCGATGGCATGTTGGGGGGCAATGCGAACGGCTTTGTCGAATTCCGCCAGAGCGGGTTCGATCTGTTCGAGAACTAACAAGATCTGGGCACGCTGATGGTACACATCGGGATTGTCGGGTTTCAATTGTTCAGCCTTCTCAAAATCTGCCAGGCCCATCTCACGCTCGTCCGTTTGTATATGGAGAGCAGCACGTTTCATATAGGCATAGGTACGCAGGTTTACATCCGCATCGGCTGAAAAAAAAAGAAAATTGGTTAATAAAAGCGATAGTAGAAAAACGGCTGATAACCCCATCCTCACCATTTTCCAGTATGGCATCCAAATCCTGCTTGCTCTCCTCATAGGAACCACACAACAAATGGAATGTGCCCCGCATAAGCAAAGCCTCCACCTTATATTGCGATTCCGCTTCTGAAGATTCAATCTCTTCCGTGCAGGCAGGGATAATATCATCATATTGCTCTTCCAGGAAAGCACGATGTGCCCTTAAGAAGCCACGTGGTGGTGTATCAGCCACAGCTGTAGGTGGCAAATCCATTGTCTGCAATGGATCAGCTATAAAGGAACGCATATAGGTATTCACAAAGCTAGCAGAGGGAACCACTGGCACACGCTCTTTCATGCCCTTCTCTGCATCCACTCGACCAGTTTCTTTAAGGACACGATCAGCAAACATGATGGTATTGTTATTCTGAAACATTTCCAATATACAAGTGGCGGTAACATCATCCAGACACTCCATCAGATCCTTGGTAGCCTCATGAGCTCGGGCACGTCTGTAGTAGGCCTTGGCATAGCGTGGATTGTACTCCAATGAGAGAGAACAATCCTCTTTGACCTTATTCCATTTCTTCAACATCTCATAGGAGGCGGCACGGTTCTGATAGAAGATGGCCAAATCCGTACGATGCTCCTTGGGACACTTATCGATGGCCTTGTCATAGAAATTAATGGCCTCATCGTATTTGCCGTGTCGATAGCAATTATTGCCCTCGGTCTTGTAGTTGTTGGCCTCCTTGAGGGGTGAGAGCTTCTCACCCAGTTCGGCGGATTTCTTTTTACGCTCGAGTTCCTTATCGGGGGCTGTGCCATCGATAGACAAGGCCTGCTTGTCCAGGCGACCCTTCGAGCGTTTGGTATTATCACCGCCACCGACATCGGCAATTTTCTTATTGGACTTTGAGTCAGTTTGTCCTCCCGCGGAACCATTTGCCCGCTTGTACACATACATGCCCAGACCGATGGCCAGAGGAGTGCCCAGTAGCAGGGCCACTTGCCATTTGTTAAGCTTTACGGATCCTAGATTTAGAGCCATTGCCATGTTGTGCGAACTTCTTTTTTAATATGTGTGTGTGGAATCTGTAAATAAACTGACATATTGTGTAATTGTATTCCGCTTATCAACTTCAAACCGCTAAATGCTCGTGCCGGTGTCAATGTGCCACCCCCTGCCCCCACCACCATTGATTTTTCACACCCCATCCGTTACTTACACTGTCTCTTGGAACTCTGAACTTAACACTGCAGTAAATTTTGCAAGTATAAACAATAAATTGTGTTAGTTTCTGTGAAAAACTACGGAACTATTTATACGTTATCGTCTATTATTTATAACTAGGCCTGCTGAGCAACTACACATGTTGTCAAATGAAAATTTCCCTAAAATTGTCGGAAGGTACCACTAATCCCGAAAATAATCAAAATCTAGAGATGTGCGTGAGTCAGAAACGAGGGCGCAACATACATTCGCCCATATTCTTGATATTGTGAAAAAAGAGTTAAAAATACAACCTATTTAAAAATTTTAATAAAAATTTGGTTCCATTCACTTATAATTTAATTACATATGGCCGAAAAGTTAGACAATTTTTCTAAAATTTCTTAAAAAATTTGTTAAATCATTTGCCTGTGTGAACTTTGCTTAATTCAAGCGAATGAAATTTGACACAAAGAGGGTCCAAAAGACCGCGTAATTTGCCCTTTTTTCATATGAGCTTATATTATAAGGAATATGTAATAGATGGCAATTGTAGACGGGTAAATGGGGGTTGCAGCCCAATCATGCAAACGGGTAAACAGACGGATAGTGAAGATCGAAAGTTAAGTTATAAATAAAATGGCGAAATTCGCTTGATTTTCCAAAGAGTTTAAATGTTCATGAACACGGGTTAATACTTAAATAGAATGTGAAGACCAAAAAGAAAATAAAATCGCGGAATATGATAAAATGAATTGAGCGCAAAATGTATTGAGTTTAGATTGAATGTCGTTTGCATATACTTTTTTCAGTTTTATTGATAACAGTTATAAAGAGGGCTGCAAACCGGTTCGGAGACTCTGGAATTTTTGGAAAGTCCGATCCGAACCTGAACCGGAGCAGAACAAGTATTGTCTTCCAAACCCCAAACCTGAACCGGAGCAAAAAAAATGGTGAAATGGGTTCGGTTCAAAAAAATTGTTCTATTAGATTTTTTCTAGGTGCTATAAATGTGAAGTTTGTCATTTTCCAATATTTGTAAGCCTTGAAATAAAAACAGCTTAGAAAGAAACATTTTGCTTCGGATTTAAGGCAAATGCTTCTTATACTTGCAGGCAGATCAAGTTTATTTTAAATTTTTGCCACGCCCCCTCCCACCCCCGAAATTAACGTTATATCTCCTACAGCTTTGAAGATAGACGTTTCGTACCTTCTAGTGATTGTTAGTACTTAGCAAAATGTATCGAAGAAAGAAAAATGCCGAAGATATGATAAAGATCGGATGATCCATTTCACAACTAACACCACACAATCTTAGAGAAAGAGTGAGAGAGTGAGAAAGAGAGAAAAAGAGAGAGAGACTTTGAGATGAGCGCAGCACCAGTATTGCATTCAGCTTCTACTCCAGGTACAGAGTATGTTATAGTCGGGCTTGACCGACTTTCTCACTTGATTATATTGCTTTCCCAATGACCCAGTCCACATTTACTGAATTTTTGAGAGTTTTATATTGTTTTTTTACGTATTTCATATAATTAGAAACACGTTGGCTTTGCTTTGATATTCGTGTGCTGTTAGAAAGTGTTTCTATTTATGTGAAATACTGAGAATTTTTGAGAGTTTTATCTTAAACCATTAAACATTGTTGTCGTTGTGTGTTGCATGTTCAAAAGTACCCATAAAACGCGAACCGAGGGGTCATTTGAAAATCTTGGTATGAGGTGATGCTTACAGAGGACCCTGTTATCAAAGTTTAAGGGTCTGAAACCGGGCTTTTTGTAGTGTTGTACTGCGATGTAGTACAAAATGAAATAAAAATTAGAAATAGGTCGGGTGCCTGATTATTTATTATAATTCAAGATAGCAAAATCATTAACGGGTTGAGTGCCCAGAATTTTTAAAATACGCACTTTTCCTGCATACGTGTTATACCAATGATTTAAATTAGACAATTTCTACAAGCGTTTAGAATCGTCTTTTAGACCACAGTGCACAAATACATTTGCGACATTTTTCCGCTGCCAGCAAGCGGTCACACTGGCGCATCATATGTTTTTTGTTGTACACCAAAAGAAAACAACACGTCGCCCAAATCCCAAAATTTACGCTAATTTCAGCTAATTGGGATGTACACAATCTAGAAGACCGCAAGGACAATGCATTTTAAAAAGAGTATTACCCTGGTGCTGTGGTTAGTGGCTGCTGTGGCAGCCCATGAAGCCAAAGATTTTGATGATTCAATTTTATACAAAATTGACTTTGATTTGCCAAAATTGGTGGGGATATCGGTAAGTGGGTATATATTTTAGAGAGATAATCCTTTAAAGAATACTAATTGCAGGAGCAGGACCATCAGCTGAAAAGTTTTATTACCGACGATAAGGAGAGCTATGAATGCTTGATACCCACCTTAGAGAAGCCCAAGGAGGAAGAGCAAAGCGACAAGCCAGAGTTGTCTCCCATTAGTCTGCTGCAGCCCATATTTTCAGCACCCACCTGTTCATATCGAATTGAGGCTTACTGGTCCTATGAGATATGTCATGGTCACCATGTGCGTCAGTATCATGAGGAACGCGAGGGCAAGAATGTCAAATTCCAGGAATACTATTTGGGCAAATGGAATGAAGATAAAACCGAAGTTTTGAACAAGGCCTGGGATTTGGAACGACAGGCGAGTGGTAAACCCAAATACAAAACTCTCAAAATCGACAACACACGCTATCCATATTTTGAAATGGAGTTTACTGATGGCACCATGTGCGACATTATTGATGCTCCTCGCACCACCATGGTGCGTTATGTCTGCTATCCGCATGGCAAGGATGACATTTACTCCTTCAAGGAGACTTCCTCGTGTAATTATGAAGCCATCATCTTGACCTCAGCCTTGTGTGTTATACCCGGATTTCATGCAGAAGAGACCAAAGAGATTTCCATCAAGTGTTTCAATTCCTTGACTGAGCCCAACAAACCGCTCAGCATGTTGAAATGGGAGCTAAATGAATGGTCGGAGAGTGAAAATGATTTGCTCTTGTCCAAGGATAAGGAGAGCAAGGCTCCCGCTAAACTGTGGCCCAAGGCGGAGGGTGATATGGTTACCTTCAAATACAGCGGAGATGTGGATAAAATAATTTTAGAATTAATGGCCAATGGTGATATCGAAGTGGACAATGACTATCAGCAACTGCTATTGACCAGAGCAGCAGCGGCAGCAGCCAACTCAGGAGCCTCTGCCAGTGCCATGCATGATTTGGCACCCATCAGAGAATTTATTTCGGGCAAGAATTGCCTCACAGGGGTAAGCCATTCCATCTTTGTTAAAACTAATAATTTATAACAATTGGATTACCTTTCCAGGGTAATGGCTGGTGGAAGTATGAGTTTTGCTATGGCCGGCATGTGCGTCAGTTCCACAAAGACAAAAACACCGAGGTGGAACTCTTCCTGGGCTACTTCTCCGATGAATCACATCGCCAGTGGGTCAATGTAAATCCCGAAAAAGGTGCCCGCCGTCCAGGTTTTACCTCTTCAATTTGGCATCACTATGACAAGGGCACACACTGCGATCGCACCAATTTGCCACGTGAAGTGGATGTGAAACTCACTTGCACCCCTGTGACCAACTCTGGCACTGCTGTGTCCATGTATTTGTTGGAACCAAAGACCTGCCAATACATTTTGGTTGTGGAATCACCCATTATTTGTGATCTCATGCAATATGCCGATGCTTATGGTCTGGTCAAGCCGGAAAGTTTACAAAAGTTACTCACCAGCGATAAGGAGAAACCAACGGCTCCGGCGGCAACCACAAGCAATGAGGCAGATGAGCAAATACGCTCTTAAGGGTGGGTCATAGGGATTCTAGTGAATTATCTTAAAACAAAAAATGTAAATTTATGAAAATATGTTTTTCTTATGGTAAAAAAAAGATCCTAATTATTCTTTACTTAGATGTCCGAAATGATCTCCATGTGATTTGGTAAGGAACGTTACTTAGGAGAGACAAAAATAGTTTGGCCATTCCTGACTTGAGCCCATTAAAAAAAAAATGTTTCAAATGTGTCAAACATATTTCATTTATTTCATTGCCATTGTATCTTTATCTGCATCCGCATCTCTACTCCAACCCAACTCTTTATTCCGATCATTATCAAGGGGTATTTTATCGATGGCATCCAAAATAAATTGCAAAGAATGCGCTGTCCGTGGTAGCCAATCCATAAGGCGAGTTGTAATTGGAACAGTTGGCGTGGTCGGCGCATCGCCATCATCTACAAAATCATCATCTCCGCCAGATAACGAACGACCACCACCCAAATAATCCGTATAATCATAATCACTTGTCAAGGGATTCACCTTGGAGTAGTAAATGGCCGCAAAGGTGGAGTAGATGATCAAGATGGCGGTGCCCACCTAAAAGAATAGAGACTGGGCTTGGGTGTTGTCTCTTTGTACACTTAAATTTTGATTAACTTACCTGAAAGGCAGCCCAGAACTTATAGGAGCCTTCGGTAATGACGAAATCGTAGTAACCCTTGAGCGGATCACCCTTGATATAACGTCCCTCGCCCACATCTGTGTCTGGTTCGGACTCAGCAAGGCGTCTCTGGCGAAGACCACGCACTGTATTCTTTTTATCTGCATCTCCTTTAGATCCACGACGGGGTTCTACTTTGGCTGGTGCCAGGGAAGTAGACTCCTCTTTGGAGTTAGCTGTAGTAGAATCAGCAGAGCTGGTAGTGGATGTTTCTGTTGCTGTGTTGGTGCTCTGGGCTTTGGTTTTATTCTCAATGCTTGGCGGCTTTTTGGAGTTGATTCTGGACTTCTTCTGCTGCTGCTGTTGTTGCTGTTGCTGTCGTAGCTTTTGCCTCTCCGCCAGCTTGATCGCTTGTTCCTTTTTCAACTCTTCCCTGCTTTGCTGATGACGTTCACTCACGGAATTCCAAGCAGTTATTATAGCCTGGTACAAATCCCAGATTTGTTTTAAACTTTTTAAAACTGTCAGCAAAGTGGGTTCACTTTGAACCGGAGGGCGGATCACTTCCGTCGGCGGTGTGGCCTGCTTAGACATTCCAGTTTCAGGATGAGGACGGGGCTGAAAACCCATGGGATAGTCATAAACATCATCATAGGCGGGATAGGGCAAGCTGCAGAAAGAGATTGAAGGATTTAAGTGAGTTTAATTTGATGAATTACAACCTGAGCATTATTTAGTTTGAAAAAAAAATTATCTTTCCAGTTTTCCCAATTGAAAATAAAACGAGAGCGTAAGTTAAAGTCGGCTCTGACCGACTTAGACATACCCGTTACTCATGAAAAAACATGTTTAACAGTGTTCCTGCGTTCCTTAGGGTGACCATCTGAAAAGTATGCAACATTTTTTTTCGGGTGGGAGGAGGGGTAGCGGGGGGGCTTGGTTCACTTTTTTGCGCATAACTTGAGAACCGTTCATCCGATCTTTATCATTTCTTCGGCAAATCGATTCATTTTGCTAATTACTAACTATCTCTAGAAGGTACGAATCGTCTGTTTTCAAAACTGCAGGAGATATAACGTTTTTTCCAAATTGCGGGGGCGGAAGGGGGCGTGGCCGAAATTTGAAACAAACTTGATCTGCGTGCAGATAAAAGAAGCATTTGTCCCATACATGTCAAACCTCTATCTCTTACCATCTCTGGACAGACGGACTTGTCTATATCGACTCGGCTGTTGATGCTGATTAAGAATACATATACTTTATATGATCGGAAATGATTCCTTCTGCCTATTACATACATTTGCACGACTTTAGTATACCCTTTTTACTCTACGAGTAACGGGTATAAAAAGATCATCGAAGATTTTTAAGACATCTCCCATCGTAATATCAAAATTGTAATTACAAGAAAATCTGCTTTTATTATGTAGTTTGTGTCAAGTTTGATGTTAATATAGGGAAAACACTGATTTCCTGGTAGGAAATGTCGATTAGCTTATTTCCACCAAAGAAATGTTGAAACATTTTTTTACCATTTTATAGAAATGTACGAATTGACGACATTTCTTTTCTACATTTTTTATTACATATTTAAAAATTTCTCAAAAATAATCGAATTCATCCCCACGAAATTTGTAATCTTTTTATTTTGTTTATAAATTTAGAGAACAAATTTGGAAATGCGAGGGTATTGGATTTGGAACGTCCGATCGAACCAATTTATAACATAACTATACAGCGAAAAACGGCTAAAAAGCAATAAGAAATAAACTAATTTACACATCACATTTTTTTAAGGACCGCAAATCACATTTTGTAGAGAGTGTCGAGATCTAATTTCGGATTTTTATACCCTTGCAAAGGGTATTATAATTTTGATCAGGGCAACGAGCTGAGTCGAATGAGCTTTGTCCGTTCGTCTTCCTATCTGACAGTCTGCCTGTTTCTACGTAAACTAGACTATCAGTTTAAAACTGAGCTATCGAGCTGAAACTTTGCACAGAGTCTTCTTTTTTCTGCACACTGCTAATATGTCGGAACCGACCGAATCGGATGACTATATCTTATCGCTGCCATAGGAACCATCGGTGGGAAAATGGGTCTTAAAGACAAAAACCGACTGTGTTATTCCATTTTAAACTTTAAAATTCGAACTACCTTCATTCGACCTACTGGATGGCAAAAAGATTCGAACGAATTCCTCGAACGTTTCTAAGAAAAATAACTCTTAGCAGTTCTGTTTAATCAAATCTGGAAACGGGAACAGTTTAGTTCGAAAATTTTGCCATTTAGGATACGATCTTTCGGAAAAATAGTTGCAGGTAAAAACTTTTGGCATTCATAAACACTGAGAATTTTAGATTATTTGTGCTTGTGTGATCACAAAAACTTCAAAAAACAAGAATGGTTAGAGAAATGCATCGGAAAAAAAGAAAAGAGAGAACACATATGAAGTTGTTGTTGCAGTACGCTTAGCCAAAAGCTTTGCCTTAGAGCTAAACGCTCAGAAAACAGCAACGAAATTATTTGCAGCCAACAAAAAAACCTTTGCTGGAAGAGAAAAAGTAGAGAAAACCCAAATAAAGTTGTTTTTTTGCACTAAGTTAAGCGTGAAGGCTATACGGACGGCTATTCCTTTTCAGAAAACAACAACGAATGCGTGGCATTCACTGAAAATATTTGCAATGATGCCATTAGAAAGGAAATGTATGTTCAATGAATTATTGTTCATGTATCCTGAATGCGATAAAAGCCAGAAATAGTAAGAATTTTTATTGCTATTATGGTTGATCGATATTCATCTAACTATATCGATGGTATTTAAAAGGGTTTGCCAAGCATTTAGAAAAATTATTCATACCTATCAAAATACGAGCTTAAAAAAGTTTTTAAATTCAATAAGTTAAACCCCAGGGTCTGAGTTGGTGGAATACCAACAACAAATTAAAATTTAGAACCCGTGAGTACTCAAGGTAAGTTTCCCACATTCTCAGGCTCACAAGTGCGATTTTATGTGTAACTTTTAGTCTTGTTCTTATTTATTTTTTTTCTTACCGATTTGGTTTGGTCTGCAGCTTCCTGTTATTACCATCCGCCGTTGGGTGCGCAGCCGCAGGTGCGGGTTTCCCGCCATAAGGCCAAGAATTGTAGTAAGAGTCATAAGTACGTGTCTGGCTAGCTCTGCCTTCACCCCTGGACTGCTCTTCCACTGATTCCTCAGGAATATCTCCCTCATAGTAACGATCTGTACCATAATCTTCGCCTGTATCATAGTAAGGATCATGCTCAGATGAGTCTTCGCTGTCTTGGGGTGGGCCAAAATTGTCTACACGTTGGGCTAGGATCGGTTCAGAGCTTTCCGCATTCACCACGACCGCCGTTTGCTCCTCATAGTAGTTGTTGCCATGAGAACTGGCGTTAGTTGCGTCTCTGGCTATTCGCTCCACGGTAGCCAGTACTTCTTCCTCACTTGTGTCATTTTCGGAACCTTTCTCAAAATGTTTCCACAGACGATTCACTATAAACACATCAGCTTCACTTCCGGCTGAGGTCAGACCCACTGCGGCTAGGGTCAAGGCAAAGAGTACCAGACTCAATATCAAAATCCATAAGCCCACACAACTATGTGACCTTGTGGGCTTCTGTGACATTTCCTGGTAGGCCGACATTATTCCTTAATTGTTCCTTTAATTTGGAGGAGCAGACACGCCCGATCGGTTTCAACTTCACTCGCCAACTAACCGCAGCATCTGCAGCTATTGCTCCAGTATAACTTCAGGTGCTAATACCTGCTACGGGGAAATGGTATCTAGAACATCTTTCATTTCATTTCACTTTATTTTTTTTGCCGCCTCGTTGAAAGGTGCTAATCCGTGGGCCGCGTGCATCGCGATGGTTATTGGGGCAGTGCTCCAGTTTTGATTTTACTTTAACGGTTCATTAGTCACTCGCAATTAACATGTCCGCATCCACATCGAATCTAGCCTTTCATTCATTTATGCATAATTTCAGAATTCAAGAATTTTTGGTTGTTTACCTCGAGGTTTTGTACTTTTTTCGCGGTGAAAGTGTGCAACATGCGTATATGCGTCTTACGGAGAAATATTCCAGAAGTCGATATGGATTTACCTCCGCCCCTTTCGCACGTACCGCCTGGCGTGTGGCACGCGCTATACTCACGATCCGACTAAGAAATGTGTAAACGTGCGTGGCCCTCTCATTAGTTTGAAGAAAGCAATCGATTTTAACAATAAACATGTCACCTGAACCCGAACCCAAAAATGCAGAAAATTTGAAAAAAAAAAAAAAACGAAAGTCCTGACAGACATTTGTTTCATTACCTCAGAATTAACTTTAATATGAGTTCCATTCAATGCTTTAAAACTTAATCGAAAAGTTTTTATACATAAAGCCTTAATACTCTCTATGGAGAAAGTTTGTGCAGCTCCTTGAAATCTCGTCGTTATTTTTCATTATTGGGAATAGAAAATAGTGCTAGGAGGTTAAGTCTGGTAGAATTTGAAAACGCCATTACGGATATGTAATAAACTAACCGTATTTGCTTTCCTTGGGGACCACAATCCCCTTTTAGTCCATTGAGCGTTAATGGCTATGCATTGTTTTGAATTCGAATGAAGCATCCTCTGGATATTGCTTCTGTACCCATTTGTTCATCATTTCTGGAGTAACAACAACTTCAACAGCAACTTGTACCTCCCCGTTTCCACCCGATCTTTGATTTCTTTTTTAAAACCTCTCTACTTTTAGAATTGCAGTTCCTCAGCATTTGTGAAGAAGAGCGGACGTAAAAATGTATCTGCTGTGATATTCCACAATTTTGTAGTTATATCCAGACGCTACGTCACTCTGTTTGTCTAGCGCCACATTTAAAAGTGTGTTTGAAGGAGAAGTAGTTTTCCCAGTCGTTAGTCATTGAAACATATTTATCTTGCATCCAATCGTCTTATTTCTTGACATTACATTATTTTGATAACTCTATATATTGTGCACCTCATAAAAAAAATCAACTTTCAAATGGGTTCTATTAGTTGTAACCCAGAAACCGGTTCTCCCCGTCTTTGTTTGAATTACCTTACACAATTTTGTATTTGTTATTGGCAAGCAATTGAAGGGAAGGTTATTCAACTCGAGTCTGGGCTATTTACGGAAGCTTGTTTGTTATTACATAAATGTTTTATTAAAAGTCATTTAACTTATTTTTGTTTTTGCCAAAAAATCTATTTCATGTCTAGAGATTGTACAATTTCTAATGCGTCATTTGTTTATTGACAAAAAAATAACGCACCGGCTACAAACAAGTTTGTTTTTACACATTTGTTTAGTTTTCTTATTTGTTGTTCTCTCCCCAAAAAAAGCTCTTTTATCTGTTGTTTTGTTTGAGACCTTCAGAAAAAAAAGCTCGAGTGTTTTCTAGAAAATAACTGATAAACCATCGATAAATTGTTTGATACAGAGCAACAAATGGCGAAATTTATTCATGATGATTAATATGCGATGCATCATATAAATAAAACAACCACCTGATCAACTTTGTCTGTTGCTGTTTTTATTGTTTAACAAAAATCAACAAAGACGCAATTTAAAAAGCCGGCAAAATAAGAGAACATTTTAGAGTGGACCCTAAAGAAATTTTTGTTTCAAATGCCGAAATCAAGATCAATATATTAGACTGCCATATTAATAAAAAAAAATTCCATTCCACAATTTAACGACATATTGGGGTGTGTGCCAGAAATTTCTAGAGGTTTTTCTATAAACTTTTGCTTTTAGATCTTAACCTTGTATGGGGAGAGTCAAATAATCTGGGCTACTAGATCAACTGCCAAATGCTCGGCGATTTAGAACCGACTATCTAATGCCAAGTAGATTTCAATCGTAACCAAACTATTTCTTGTCACTTTTAAGTTAGGTTAAGTTTCCATCCTTTATACGAAAGTCTCTAGAGATTTCCATCACACCCCTGATTAGATGCTCATGAATCATCATACCCTATAACTTGTTTACCGAAAGATCTTAGTTAGCCACACCACATACCAAGTTATTTTATATTAAATCGATTTCGTTCAGCAATTTAACGACACAAAAATCTATTTCTCAGACGTAGTAAGTTTCCTTAGACCGAATCGATTCGATTACTACAAAAATTTCGTTCGAGGTTTTTGGACCTGCAAGCTAGGTGGAAATGAATAGAATAGAAAAGTTCCAAATAGAAAGTACACTTTTTACTTAAATGTGTTATTGTACCTTAAGTTCAAATTAAAAAATTATAGGTTCTGTCTGTTTAACATTTAGTATAATACTGAAAAAGATGCACTCTCTTATTAGGCGAAGCTTTGAGAAAAAAGGAAAATCCAATGACCTTATGCCACAATATTAATGAACCTATTTATTAATAGTCTTAGACTTATTTGCCTGTTTCTCGTTAGTGTGAGCGATATTGATGTCGATACTTTAAAGTTCCATAACATTTTCTAATAATAAAAAGAAATAGTTTTCAAGAATATATTGAGGCTTAAATTGAGATGGGAATGGAATTTTGTTAAAAAACTAAAGATTAAAAAAAATTTAGTTGAAAAGGCAAAATAAAATAAGCATTAAATTTTTTTCAGTGCTTGTAACAAAACAAAGTCTCATATATTTAGACTCACTTACTATCTATGAGAACTTATTCTCCCAAATGTTTAGATAGATATTCAGAAGCTGGTAATATTTTTCATAGACTACAAGGAATTTATAGAGTTGGGGTAAATACCTTTTTCAGAAAATATTACATTCGCAATGTAGACGATTAAATCGTAGACCAATGTTTGAACCAAAAGCCTCAACCCAATAACTATAACTATTCAAATGTTGTTTTGGTTTTGAGTGAGAAAATTTGTTCAAGGTGCTAATCTATGGTAGTAGTGGGCACACCCTTGCTCCAATTATTTTGAGGTTAATTTTTCAGGCAACTGGCGTCACTCAGACACATACGAAATGGTGCGTATTCGCACAAGTAGACGTCGCAACAAGTGCAATTGCCTCGATTCGAAGTGTGTTACAACTATAAAGTCCATACGTATTGACGCGCGGTGCCTGTTGGTTGCACAAATGGACGGCGCAACAAGTGCAGTCTTCGCAATCGAGACCTGCTAGACGCACTGACTTCAATACTGGCATAACTTTAACCCAGAAAAAATGGTTCTTCTAGTTTCGAGTTAGTCTAGTAAAGTATTATAAATATGAAATGCTTGTTAATAAAATTTGAAACGAGAAAGGCAAGCCTAACTTCGTCCGTGCCGAAGTTTTTATACACTTGAAATCGCTTGTCTCAACGGTTAGCGACTTCGACCAAACTTCGCAGATCAGTAACTAAAACTTTAATATGACCGTGATTGAGAGCGGTAATATTGAGAAAAAAACAGTTTCTCTCATTAAAACCCATTTTTCGACCGATCATTTGTATGGCAGCTACAACACAGAGAAAAAAAAGGGATAGTTTCTGATGATCCTCAGGATATTTTCGGTATTTAACTATCCTTTTTTGGGATCCATTGGATATTTTCGAAATCGATTTATTTTCGCTTAAAAAGGATATATCAGAGAAAATATATTTCATTGATCTTTTATCTCCATCCAAAGGAGCTGAAAAATGTGAAAAGGATATTTAAAAAAAATGGATCTTAAGTGGATATTTCGAATATTCATTCTACGGGGATCTTTTTTTTTCTCTGTGAAGAAGTAGTCATTCGATCCGGTCGGTTCCGACATATTAGCAGCGTGCAGACAAAAGAAGACTCTGTGCAAAATTTCAGCTCGCTAGCTTCAAAACTGAGGGACTAGTTCGCGTAGAAACAGACAGACGGACGGACGGACAGACGGACGGACAATTGACTCAGCTCGTCACGCTGATCAAGAATATATATACTTTATGTGGTCGGAGATGATTCCTTCTATGCGTTGCAAACTTCTGGGCAAAATTATAATACACTTTTCAAGTGTATAAAAAGGTTTTTCTACTGAAAGCCAAAGTATGTTTGCAGGACAACTAAGATATGACGCATTAACATAAAATGAATGATGTTGCGACATATTTCCGTCTCCCATGGAAAGCATAAGACAAATGAATTTGAAAATGCGATTAAGTCAAAAATTGTATTTTTTGAAGTATGCCAGTCATTAAGAGAGAGATATATTCTTGATCAGGGCGACGAGTCTATTTACCTTTGTCCGTACTTCTGACTCTACTTAAAATAGAAAGCTATCGAACAGAAACTTAGCTCAGAGTCTTTCACCGGATCGAAACACTATATCTTACAGCTGCCATAGAAACAATCGGTCAGAAAATGAGTCTTAGTGAAAAAATCTTGTTTTTTTAGCCAATATCAAAATTATATGCTTTCACGCAGATTTGCAAATTTTGGTCAAAATCGGTTGACTATATCTTATAGCTGCCATATGAAAAATCGGTCGTAAAATGGGTCTTAGTGAGAACAACTTGTTTGTTTTTAAAGTTAGCGTCCCCAAACTGGGCAATTACTAATATTATATGCTTTCGCACAATTTTGCAAATTTTTATCTAAATCAGATCAACATATCTTACAGCTGCCATAGAACCGATCGGTCGGAAAATGAGTCATAGTGAGTTATACTTTTTTGTTTTCAATTTTATCGCTCTTAAACTAGGCGTTTGTCAATTTTCATATGTTTTCGAAAAGAATCACGAAATTAGCCCGAAATCAGAAGACTATCTTTTGAAAAATGGGCTTTAGTTAGAAAAAGTTTTCATTTTAATGCTAGCATATTTAAACTCTAATATTTTAGAAACAACATTTGCAAGGATAGCAAGACTTTGGCTCAGACTTGGCCCTTTCGTTTCTGTAGTGGAGTTGGATTGCTCCCAAACTGAAAATTCGTGCCCAATGCTGATCTATAGAGGTCCTAATACACAGTTCCTAATACACAGTTCCTAATATACAGTTTTATATTATTTGTCACAAGATTTTATTACATTAAGTTTGGGATCCGTACCAAGCGGTAAGAGCGTGTCTATTCTTTCCCCGCTTCCATCTCTTCAATCGACCGTAAAAAGCTAGTTTATTTAATGTATGACACTTTTTCACCATGTATAATTCAGACGGAAGATATGTACGTATGTAACTATGAAAATTTATTTGTCTGGAGACCGGCAAATCGTGTTTTCTATGAACTTTTTATTTATTTTGAATGAAGGTCACGGGAATATTTCCGTTACGAAATGAATACAAAAAACAATTTCTAAATAGATCTGTATGTATGTTTGTATGTGCCATGTGCGATATGGCACTGTGTAAGTGTAAGCATTGTTGTTGTAGATTGCATGAAACAAAGAAAAAGCTGTTGCAGTTTGCATTGAGGATCGACGAGTCGTTGAGCTGAGTGCAAATGAGTTCAACTAAATGGCTATAAATATGTATGCCCCCAAACACACACAAACACAGAGCAGCACACACCTACACAGATTGGGAGGCAAGAGAGTGCGAGCGCTGTAAATTTACTGTAAAACAAGAATCAAATAAAAGAAGTGTTTTTTCCTTTCAGTTTTGGTTTTCTTTTTATTTTATACGTAATACCTAAAGCAAACTTCATAAAGCTTAATTAAACTAAAATTATAAGTCTGAATTAAGTTTATAGTTAAATGTGTAGTAGCTACTTGCAGTAATATCTTAAATTTTTTTGTGTTGTGTTGCTATAAATAATATAATAGAAAATAATTATTATAACATTCACAAAGATTTTGTTTGCTTAGTATGTTTTCTCTCTCTCTTTCTCTCTTTTATGTATTTCCAGTGGGTTTCTCTTTCCAGCAGTGCAGCCTGCACACCGCCCACCTCCTTCGCCCTGGCTGCTGCCGCTGCTGCTGGCTGTGCTTTGATTTCTAACTTTTTTTTTTGCTTTAAAATTCGATTTGATTCCCTTTTACACTTTTTTTCCTTTCTTTCTTTCCTTCTTGCTCTTAGTTTTTATGCGCTTCACTTCTTGGCTTTGTATCAGTTTTTGCAGGCCTTTTTATTGTTGTTGCTGTTGGTGTTCATGAGCTTGGTAAGAATCTTCCTCGAGTGTCCAGAGGGATCAAAATGATTGGTATGCTCATCGGCCTCCTTCTTGGAGCGTTGTTTGCCGCCGTGCCCGGAATAGATGTGCTTGTCATGGTCAAAGTTGTAGTGCTCGTACTTATCAAAATTCATCTCGGACATGTTGGGGTTACTTCTACTTTTGTTGTATGGAGATCTGAGTTTGTAACTTAAGGTGTTTTCTTTGCTTGGCTGGATTTGCCTCTCTTGGACTGGATTACTTAAAGTATCACTTTTCCACTTTTCGCAGCAGAGACGCGAATGGAATTGAACTTCTTGGGGCCATGGGGCTGACATTTATACGCGCAGTAGAGCTTTTGCCCCAACAGTTTGGGAGAGTGAGTGATTGAAAAATGTGAGAGAGCAACAGCTGAGTGACCAGACTGTGGAATTTTCTAGCTTAAATTTCTGTTGGTTTGGTAGGCAGTGACGTATTATGAATTTTTTCGATAGGGTTAATTTTAAATTTGTAAGATTCATTTTTATACCCAGTACTCATTTTAAATATCCCTTTCACATTTTTCAGCTCCTTTGGATGAAGAATAAATATCAATGAAATATTTATTTCCTGATATATCCTTTTTAAGCGAAAATAAATCGACTTCGAAAATATCCGATGGATCCCAAAAAAGGATAGTTAACTATCCAGTCCAAATGGATACCGAAATATCGCAAGGATCATCAAAAACTATCCATTTTTTTCTCAGAGTAACAGGTGCTTTCTTGGTTTTGTTAAACGAGATTTATAAGATGTGTTAATTTATGCACATAGTTAATCTATAAGGTTTTTGGCAAAGTTCAAAGACTCTGTAGTTCGATATGAACATAAATTTAATTATCTGACACTTAAGGTTCGACATTTTCCTTATCTTATTAGTAACTTCAGTGAAGTGTTTAACCTTCATAACCCCCTTTGCACCTTTCGAGCGCCTCTGATAAGAAGTCTCAATTCTTCCGCTCTTTCAGTTTGTTGCTCTCTCTCTCCCACTCTGAGCTTTTCTTGGGCCCAAGCTTTTCACACAATATTCGCTGCGCAATTAAATTTTCGTTGTGTTTACAAAATGCGCGGTAAAAAAAAAAACAAAAGTAAAAACCGCTCACAACGTCAAACATATTTTTTAGACTTGTTCATTTATTTAAATAATTTCATATTATTTGCATCAGGTACACGTTTGCCCCATCAGATGCACACACATGTGACTTTTGTTCTTATATAAGATACACCCTTGGGCAAGCGACGTGCCGGTCATCACAGAACCACCTTGTTATCCCCTGACCTAGTTCTCTCCCCCTGCCCAACGATGGATTTTTGTTTATTTCTGAATTAGAAGCTTTTAATTTGTCTGATTGTTTTCTTTCTGTATATAAACAACTTTTGTTACGTGGCTCCCTCACCTTTTAAAGTGATAAGATTTGCTATTAACACCAACTATTGCTCTGGTTATAATTTACCGGTAGTCTACTATGTGTCACTCGAGGCACAGCGCAATAGAAAAAAACTAGAGTTATTACAAGCATTCTGGAGATAAGAATGAACGGCCTACAACATTGTAACAAATTCTATCTACAATCTATAAATGGAATTTTAGAATTTTCCATGAGGAGTGGAAAAAAACTGAATTGGCTACATGGCCTTAGCTGGTTATGCTTGTTCAAGAATTTTATTGTATGTACATTTAAATATGTTTCTTCTGATTATTGAAATCGAAGAACTGCGCAAAACCGACTCAATTTGGAGTTTCAAGGTTCTAAATTTATGACCCCGACCCTGAACCCTGTAAAAAATACCTTTATTTATTTTTAAAGATTTTAAACATTTTTCTTTATATTTAGAATTACGGATTATTACGATTTTGAGAAGGAAAGGATTTTAATTGTAACCAGGGAATACAGAGGGCATCATAATTTAGTGTTTGTAATGCAAAGAAGAGACGGCCTTAATAAAATTGGGGTAGTCCCGAATATTCTTCATCCGAGTAGAAACTGATTGATTTCATCTCACTTTTTATTCGCTTGTTTAAGTCCTGAACAGATTAATTTTAATTTGCGCGGTAATCTGAAAACGATTAAATTAAGCTAAAAATTCGATCTCAATTTTATCTCAAAACAGATCTCTGTGATCTCGATTTTTAATATCGATTTTATTCCAGAAAAATCTTTTCCTTTCCATAAGACATACTTTAACATTTTCTGATCCATTCAATTATTGGTAGACCTCTTTAGAATTTTAAACACAAGGCGAAAAGTGAAGCTTACTGACAATTACCCTCAATCAAATCTTCATCTAGAAAAATTCACCATCCGTCTATTTACACGTCTTCATAAAAATCTAAAATCACTATAAAATTTTGCAAATTTTGCGATTTTTTGGTCCGTTTGATCAACACGTCTCTTGAACTCAAATAAGAATTTTTGCAAATTTGTAATATTTCTTTATAAAAATCTGAACTCATGCCATTTTGTAAAATTCGCTATTTTTGGGACAGTTCGGTCTACACCACATATTTTTACCCTCTACTATTGCAGTCTATAAATCTTCTACAAATTTACAAATCTCCATAATAAATTTTTGGATTAAAAAAATTTAGCAAAATTCGCATTAGTTTTAGTTGTTTCTCCTTTTTACCCGTCTACCTTGCCATTTCCAAATTTAGCAACATTTTGGAATGTTCCATCTATAAAGAAGAATTTAAAAAATTTCGCTGTTTTTAGTCTACATACGTATTAGTCTTAGGTCCTATGAAAATTTTGGAATATTCACGGTTAGCTTGACCGTTGGATCTAAAACACATATTTACCGTTAGACCGTTCATTCGACTCCTCCTATATTTACCCGTCTATGGAGACTTTATAATAATCTTAGGTCTTGTGAGTCATATGACAAAACGAAAAATTTCATATTTTAGGACAATATATAAATATAAGACAATTTTTGTAGTTTATTTTCTGCCCGCGCTTTCGTCAAAACTCCAATGAAAATTTGTCAAAGTTCGCTGTTCTTGGGTTTCAATCCAATCTTCATAATTCTTACGTTCAAAACTTTTTGCAAATTTCGTGATTTCCTTGACCATCAACTCATCCTATTCACCCGTCGGCTTACCCGTCTTTATGATAATCTAAACTCAAATTTGAATTTGGAAAATTTCGCGTCTTTTGGCAAGTTTCACCATATATTTTTGTGTGTTCAATTTACATCTCTTATTTACCAATGTCTGCGCATTCGTTAATACTTAAATGATAATTTCGTGGGTTTTGGTCTACACTTCTAGTATACGCGTCTTCAATTACCATTTATCCAATATTCATAATAATTTTAGGTCATATGAAAATTTTACAAATATCGCGATTTTTTAGCATTGGCTCTACGCCTTTTATTTACCAACTCCTGCTTCGTCATCTAAGCATTAAGCGCTTTAATAAATAGTCTTATAATAAGATGGCAAATTTCTCGGACCAGCCCAGATTATCAACTATCTTTTTGTCAAGATTCAGACATTTCTGCGTGGAAGCGCTTTCATAAATACTCTTATAATAATTTAGAAAATTTTGCGGTTCTTTGGAACATTTAAATAACACAGGCCAAAATCTGCTCTTAACACTAAGCAAAACGTTGTTCATACTAAGTTATGAGAAAGGAAAAAGTCAGCAAAAAGGTTTTTATTTTTGTTTTGCGTTTCTTTGTTGTTGCTTAAATTTCGTCCGGAATTAAGAAGGAAAAAGCGCTCTTTGTTTTGCGTATTAAAATATCACACGACTCCTGATAATACACCAACCTTCGAGTTTTCGCCGAACACTGAGCCGGCGAGCGACCAAAGCGGTCGCGTTGAGCGGAGCAAGCCAAAGAACGAAGTTTGTGTGTTTTTTCGCAACAGTTACGCATCGTGTCTGAATGAGCGGTTGTTTTCTGACACAAGCCGGAGAACCGTTATTGGATATATATATATGATATATATAGCCAATGTTAAACTCTAGGAAGTCAACTATCTGTGTGCCGAATTTCATCCTTATCTTTTTTTAGCCATTTGTGCGTAAAAGCGCTTTGAAAAATACAATTATACCATTCACAGAATTGAGAAACAGCCTATGACTCTTTCCTGATCGCCATGAACATACTGTGAAAATTTCCTCAAGATCGGCTGAACCGACGGTTTACACGCCCATAAGGACCAAACATACTATCACTTTTATATGGGCATTTCAACCAAAAGGCCAACCTGGGCCAAAAAGTTAAAAGTGGTTAAAAACACTGCCGTTTTTAAGATACATCAATGAAATATAATATATTCTAAAATTTATCGCATTAATATATTGCCTCAGGATTCGCTGAAATCGACGATTAAATGTTCCCAAAATCAGTATTGAAAACATAAAAATCCGTTTTATTTTGACTTTTTTCAAAATTCAAATGTGTACGATAGTCTCGTTCGACGTCATGGAAATGGCCAATGGCCATATGTAAATATAGAATTTGGAAGCCTGCTAAATATGCAAAAATAGCTTAGGCCCAATCTTATTATTTTTTTTATAAATGGTATCTAATGTTGAAACATGTCCAAAATGCTACTCAAAAACCTACTTGAATTTATCTTAAAACTCAGTTTTTACATTATTAAAAATTCGGGTCTACTCCCTGGTCTTAACCAGATCCGTCCACCTAAGGCTCGCACGAGCCGAAGTCTGTCGTATTTTTAAGCAAACGCGAGCCGAAGCTATGGTTGTGTGAATCGGTGAGCACTGCATTGCAAGTAAAACGCGTGTTGTCTGGAGAGAGCTCTCCAATTAGCCGCCTCTGGTCTTAACCGATTTGCTGAAGTTTATGGAAAATAGAGGAACAAATTAAAATGCCAAGCAACCGCCTATCGAACCGAACCTTAGAACTTAGGAAGTATTTTGAACCTTTGAACTGAGCTTTTTGCAAAATAGTATAGAAGTTTGCAGCCTTTATAGGCTGTTTCTTTGAGCTAAATTCATTAAACAAAAGTTCCCAAATTATCTGGCAGGATATCAAAAAGCAATGTTATTTCTTATTTCTGCTAAAAATTAATATAATGGAGGTTTTTTTGGAAATCTTTCGAGATGTTATGGTCGGTTAGTTTGAAAAATGCCTGAAAAATCCCTCGATGTCGCAGAACGTTAAGAGATTTCAAATTCTTATTTAAAAATCTAATAAGAAGGTTTGTGTCGAAGATAATGGTCTATCTATAAAAACAGGGTTGCGCATCATATTTAAGGCATTAGCTAACAAAAGTATTCAGTTACTCAGTAAACGTAAAGTCAATCTTATATATTTATAACATTTCTGACCTTTTCCTTTAATAGTTTATTTCATAAACCAACTTTCGCTTTCAACTTTCCTTAACGGTGGTTCCCTTGGGCAACAAGGTCCTTTGACGTTTCTCTGTTGACTGGCTCGCTAGAACTACAGCCTGTTTACGTCTGGGTTTAGTCTCCTTTTTTGCCTTCGCTTCATGGCCACCTCCTAACAATGTGTCATCTATTAGAGGCAATACAAAATCATCAAACGAACTGTCCACAATTTCAGGCAACTCCAATTGTACAGCCTTTTCGGTATGTACTCGCTGGACATGCTCTTTCATTTTATCGGATCGATGACTGCTAAAGCCACACAATTGACATTTATAGCGATTCAGACCGTTCTCGGTATGCTTAAGGGCATGTCGTTTGAGATTCTTGCTCTGACTAAACTTACAGCCACAAATTTCACAAATAAAATCTCGTCCTTGCTTATGGGTTTCGATGTGCAGCTTCATGTTCTCTTTCCGATTCGCACGATGCTTGCAGCCGGGCACGGTGCAAACAAAATACTCTCCGGTATGCAGCAATTTGTGGGATTTCAATGCCTTCATGTGGGTAGTGCTGTAGCCACAGACATCGCAGAGCATTTGTTTTTCCGGATTGTGCACCAGCATGTGATTGCTAAGACCTTGTTTCCACTTGAAACCCTTATTACAATGCGGACACACGTGGGGTGTCTCTGTGGAGTGTTTGGGTTCATGCACCAGCAAGGCAGCTCGGGTGGTGAAGCGAATGCCACATTGCAGGCAAAAGAAGGGTTTGCGCAGATCACCTGAGTGGCGTCGCAAGTGTTTATCATACTCTCGCCAATCCAGAAACCCAACCTCACACAGGGAGCAGGTCAAGTGAGAGGGTTCGCAGCTGCCCATGTGCTCAATCATCTTCTGGACCTGATAGCACTTGAAATCGCAGCCAATGCAATAGTTGATCTTGCTGCTTGACTTAACTGCTCTTGGATTCTTCAACTGGAACAAAAAGAAATTGAGTAATCAGGGATAATCTAAAAATTAAGCAAAGAGTCCACCTTGAAATAACTCTGCTGCTGTTCAAACACATCTTCAGACTTTTTAATGGGTTCCTCCTCTTCTCCGTTATTGCCCGATTCATTGGCTTCCTCTAGCTCTATTTGATACAGATTCATTAGTTCTGTCACTGCCAATATTTTTGCCAAGTTCTGAAAATGACCCTCATGCTCCTTGGAAACCGACACTATATCCTCGTAAAAGAAGTCCACAATTGTGTTTAGGCATTGGGTGCAGTTGAAATTCTTAATGGTAACCTTAAGTGGATTGTGTATAGAGAACTGTTGTTGTTTTGTATTTCCACCAATCATTTGACTTTGAGCAGCCACTACACAAAAGTGGACACTCAAACATGGCGGAGCTTCATCCGCATCTGAGTCTAGTTCCAGTTGTAAATCACAGAATTGTCCAGTACGCCGTTGGTTGTTGAGGTAATTGGAGACCTTGGAGTGCAGCGGCTGGTGTAGAGTGGGCAGGGAAATGGGTAAAGTGTCCGAGGACAGCATTTTTTAAGAAATCCAATTTTGTTTACAAACAGTGTGATCAGTGTGAACGTGGGCCATAAGCTTAAAAATACCATAAACAAGGCCAAACAAAAATACTAAAACCAAAATATACCGCTTGACTTTGGCGCCAAAGTTTAATCTAAGCACTCAATCATTTTATTCTCTCAGAATCAAAATTCAACAAATTCTATTTAGATGCAGACTCAAAATTATCTGTGAAATGTAGAAGTTTTAAGAATTTTCGGGATAAGTTCTAGTTTCTGGGCTTGGTGAAGGCTGTTCTTAAAATTTAAATCCCTCTATTCAGGAAATGCGTGTGAATGATTCTATTTATCATTTTAATTAGTGAGTAAAGCATGTTTTTGCCAATGCCTGATGAACTCCATTTAAAATGAGAAGGTAAATATTTACCCTACTTAAAAAATGCGATGTAGCATGTAAATTCATAAAAAGCATTAGAAATATACAGCGTCATATTTCAAAATTAAATCAGTTCGTTCCACCTACTGCTTTGCATTTGCTTAAGCCTAGTACGGAGGGCGTTCGAATTTTCCTTCCAGAAATTTGCCTGATATTCCTTTTTGTGGAATGTAAAGAGCAGTGTGACCAGATAACATTAAAAAATATACCGAAAACGGAAAATAAATAAATTGGCCAGCTGATATGTGTTTTGACCTAACTACAAGATTTAAATAAAATGAGGCACTTTGCACAACATGGATGAAGTTGCAATTGCAGTGGCAGCTGATAAGCTGAAGAATGTGAACAAGACTTCAGAATTGGATTCGCCTGTTGCCAAGAATCTAATGGTCTGCACGAGGCCGGATAAGTCCAATTATAATTGTTTTACTTCCATTTGGAACATCATTCCGGGCGAGGACCCCACTCAGGTGCACATATCGCTACAACGAAAAATGGCTCAATTGGCCCTCCAACATGACAAGATTCCAACATGGCGCAACTGCTTCCCAAACACTTCTTGTAAGTGCGGTGTCTAGTTGCTTGTCATTCGTGATGCCACAATCATGTTTTGTTTTTCACTGCATCAATTAATGCATTTTTGTCGTCATAACTAACATATAATTTTTGTACTTTTGCCTTGCCTTTTAATAATTGACACAAGAAATAAATGACTGCACAATATCTCTGGAAGGAATATCAGCTGTTTGATACAGTCCACACGCTTCATCGATGTGGCAACTCTCAAAATTCCTTGTGTGTATTCCTTGGCTTTCTGCGTACCAAACATCAGAATGAGGCAAGGAAAAATTCCTTAAGCAATTTTTTTTATATGGAGTTTGACAGCTGAAGGAAAATTCGAACGCCCTCCGTACTAGGCTTTACCACTATTATAGTTTTCGAAATATTTTTTTTATACAGTGTGTCAGGAAAGTGTTTGGACACAGGAAAAAATATAGATTTTCACTTATCTTGCATACAAAGGGGCTTTCAATAAATGGTAAAATTTTTTTATTTTATTCTGATTTTGTGTCGTTCTTAGAACAAGCATGCAAAGGAGAGTAGCCAAATACATCTAGTTTTAGCAGGAGCTTTCTTTCTCTTGTTCTTCTTGTGTTCCTTGACGGACTGACGCACACGTGACGCTGAAGCGTGATCCAACTTAAAAACACTAAATGGTTCGTTATGAGTTAATGTGGGATCGTTTCTTCATATGAACGAGAATGTGATTCTTTAACTGGGAATTTCGAGTAAAGGCCTTGGAGCAGTGGTCACATTTGAAGGGTGGCGTAACAGCATGAGATCCTAGGTGATTCTGTAGGCTTTTTCCATGTTTATAAGTCTTCGAGCAGGTTGCACATTTAAATGGTCGTTCGTCGGTGTGTGTGGTAAGGTGACTTGTTAAAAGGCCGTTAGAAATAAAGGATTTGGAGCAGTGGTCACATTTAAAGGGTCGCTCGCCAGTATGATAGCGAAGGTGAATACGTAGATAGATGTTACGGGTAAAAGTCTGCGAGCAGTGGTCACATTTGAAGGGTCGAACTCCAGTATGGGTGCGAAGATGACTCGCCAGGTTCTTCTTTGTGGTAAAGCTCTTCGAACACTGTAAACAATTAAAGGGACGCTCGACAGAATGAGTGTGAAGGTGATTCTCCAGAGTCTGCTTTGCGCCAAAGCACTTCGAGCACTCTGTACACTTAAAAGGACGCTCGCCAGTATGAGTGCGAGTATGAGTACGTAGACTGCCTTGTTGAGTAAAAGTCCGTGAGCAGTGGTCGCATTTGAAGGGCCTTTCTGCAGTATGGGTGCGAAGGTGATGCGCTAGACTCTGCTGTGTAATAAAGCTTTTCGAGCACTCTGAACACCTAAAAGGACGCACTTCAGTACAATTGCTAAGGGGAGTATGTAGATTGCTTTTCAATAGTGATGCGCCAGTGTCAACGTTTTTTGTTTCCTTGCCTTTGAGAGATTCACTCATGCCTGTACATTCAAAGATCTCTTCCTTGACACTCGTCCAATCCTTGTTGTTTAATGTGAATTCGTTCTGCATCTTGTGCTCGAAGAAGCACTGAACACTCTTCTCAAATCGCCGCTTGAAATTAAATGCAATTTTTGCTGCTACCAAGCATGGGGGGCATATCTTATTGAGTAGATCCCCATAAGGTTTGACTTCCCTGCCAGTCACCTCCATTATTAAAAACAACAAACTTCGCCCGGATTCAGAATCGGTGAATATATTCAGCCAGCAGTTGGAGGCGGTACCTACTTCCGGACTGGACATGCAAATGTGGCATTGCTCGTCCATATTTAGCTCCATTCTTCAAGGAAATCTTAGTTAATTGCTTTAAAAATGTTTTCAATTATAAATTATTATAAACAACCAAATCAGTGTGACCGTAATTGACAAGACCAAAAATACTAGCTTGAACTAGTTTCGTTCACTTTTTAAACTAACAGTCCAGTTGGAACCGGAGGCATGACAAAATTACTTCCATTTTGACTTGAATTAAAAGAAAATTATAGCAAATTGAAAAGAACATGTAAGACTCAATGATTGGCGTAATGAAACTAGTCAATATAGCCATATTCTATTTGTATAGTAAATGTAAATGTAAATGTTGGCTATACAGCTCCTACAACGGGGCCAAGCCAAGCTTCTCACGATCTCTTGGCGTGTGTGCTTTAAATTTTTCGCACAAGAGAAAGGGACCTACAGTTTAACGCCGGATCCGAACGGCAAAGTTTGAGAATTTGCTTTTTCATGGCTAGTTACTTCACAGCTGGCGCCAATAGCTGGTGAAGGTGACCGTATGTGTAAAAGCTATTTTCTAAAGAAAGAAAAAAACTTTTATTATTAGATGTTCAGAGGCGGGATCGAACCCACGACCTCCCGCCCAGCAGTCCAGCACACAAACCACTGGGCCACATACGGCCAGTATATAGTACTGTGTGCAAAAAATACCATGAATGTGTTTATAATTCAAAAACAATTTATTTATTCTTGTAAATTAATTATATTCCCCTCAAAGGGATCCATTGGATATTTTCGAAGTCGGTTGGTTTTCCCTTAAAAAGGATATATCAGATGTAAAATATTTCATTGATCTTTATTCTTCATCCAAAGGAGCTAAAAAATGTGAAAAGTATATTTAAAACGGAGATCTATTTATTTTCTGTGTATGATTTGATCTTATTACCATAGTATTATATCATATATATCGTTTACAAAAATATGGATAATCGCCTATATTGGCATACAAAATATCATATCGGAATAACCCTTATAGTCCAACAAAAATAACGATATACCGATAAAATATAGACAACCGTATTTAACACAAAGTGAATCAAGACTCCGGCAAGCATTCGACTTCAAACTTTCCGGTCTTCAAATACCTATATATTTATGGCCTGAATACTAGTTCTCGTGAAATCAAAATGATTAGGTTTTCATTTTTAATTTTACAAAAGCTTGACTAAAACTAGCTGACACATTTATAAAGTTGCCATAAAAAATATTTTCAAAAAACTGGTACCAGTGAATCGCCATTTTGGATTTCAAATTAAAATTTTTCTGTTTCAACACAATTCGAACGAAATTGAACAACGATCAGAATAGCTCCCATATTAAAATTGTCTTCAACGAAGACAACTGCAGTGAAATTTGTTATTTATTGCTTTCTTATTAAGTTATAAAGAACGCGGAACAGGGCAATGTTTTGAATAGCACACCAATGCCAGAAAAGTCTAGGAAACTATTTGCTCGATGTGCTTTTCCATGAAATTAACAATTCAATAAAAATTTCAAATTAAAGGAAAAAAAGAGAATTTGGCGAATGACGAACATGCTTTATCCGGACCCATTTTAAATTTTAAAAGGTTTTCAGCCTTGGTTAAAATATCAGCGAGCTCAATAATAACAAAACAATACTCTGCTACCTTACTCTCAGATCCTCATTTAACGATCATGAATTTTATCGTTCATCAAGATAATTTTTCAAACAATCGCAATTGAACTTAGGTGTTTACTGTTTTACGTTTGATATCGCTAATAAAGAGACGTCATAAATGGATTTTATGGTTTGTTTTTTAATGTAGTACCTTTTTTTCATTAGCCCTCTTGTCAAATGCAAAAATAAATTGTCACTTTGAAGTTGAAAAAGAAAAATTCGAATATGTTAAGAAACTATATAAAAAATCCCATAGTCCTTTATCTTATTATTTTGTAAACTTACTTTATTAAGTCGCACCTTTGTGGAGTGCAGAAAATGCTTTTCCCACCTGCAAAGAAACTCTCTTTGTAACTTGTTTTTGTTGCCATATTACCATAAGCCCAATATTGACTTGTATTGGCACTTAACCCACGTCAGCTCAATTAGTCAACTGTTCAAATCATGGTGATGATATTACAGTTTACCGTTTTTTATTTGTATAATGCATTAATACACTCAGTGAAAAATCGCCCAGTAAAAACTATAACAGTCATAGTTGATTTTCCATTTGCCATTTTTGTATATAAATTAATCAAAACTACTTCAGAATTTTAGTGGTCTCTTGTTTTTAGGCAATTCGATACAAGAAGTATCTTAAACGTTTTGCCACCAGCGTGTGCAATGGAGTAAAGGTCCCCGAGTTCTAGCCCCCGCTGATAAACCGAACCATTTTTGAAATAGCTGCTAAACCGGAACCTCTTGCCAATCTAAGCTTATGTATAAATATGTATAAATCTGACCTACTGCCTACTGACTTTCCTGTTTACTGGTCGGTATTGTGCTACAGAGTCTCAAGAATCTTGAGCCTACATCGCCAGGCTAGAAAGACGATCAGACCATGTCTAGATCTTTAATTCCAAAGTTAATTAAAAGATTTACAATATTTCTTAAATGGACAATTTTAGTCACAATTTTCCGTCTATAAAAAAAGTCATTGTTATTTATAACCGAGTATGAATTTAAAGAGGCTGAGATGATATACAAAAACAACTTTTGTCCATTATCGAAAAATACCGACAATAATGGTCCTTAAAAAAGTAAAGTGTCGTTCCAGCCTTTATAGATTACATACAAACATATAGTTGAAAACCTGGACTTGAAAATAGACTATTTAACTAATGGTCAAAAAACCGCGAAATTTGCAAAGTTTTTTTAAAAGTATTTGTTAAAGCGCTTGATGATTAGATGACAATGCAGGAATTCGTAAAGAGGTGTTGATCTTTTCATTTTTTCAAAGGATCTAAGATTTTTATGAAGATTGGATAGATGGCAATTAAAGACAATATACAAGTACGACCAAAAACCGTGAAATTTGCCAAATTTTTATTTCAATAAGAAAGCGCAGGCGATCGTTATTTAGCGGCGTCGATTGAACATCCCAAAATATTGCAAAACTTTCCACTAACGAGACAAAAAATCGAAAAATTCCCGAACATAAGGACGCTAAAATTATTATGAAGATTAGATAGGTGTGGAAAAAATGGTACGAAAACCGCCAATTTCAAAAATTCTCATTTAAGTTAGACTATTATAAAAACGATTAAACAGGTAGGCAAATAGGAAAAGTATTCAATTGGACAAAAAATTGCGAATTTTCCAAAATTTTTAAAGGACCTAAGATAATTATGAAGATTTGATAGTTGGCAATTGAAGATGGGTAAAAAATAGGTGTCGGTCAATCGGTTTAAGAGAATTGTATATATAGTTAGATTCACATGAAGACAAGTAAATAGAAGAAGTAGATCAAACCAAAGACACTACATATATAGATACCGCATCTCATACAAACTTTTTTATTTGGGATCCAATGTAAGATCCCAAGACAATACGTTTTTGGCGTCACATGTGACATCTATAATATCTATAAATTTTTGCTCTCAGCCGTATAGCTAATTTAGAAAACGTATAGCTAAATTTCAATAAAATAACCCTCGTAAAGGCGGCGAGAAGCAAAAATTGGGATCCAGTGTCAGTTTCCAAAAACAGTATTTTTTGTTTCACATGCGTCATCTATCTTCTTCTTTCTTCTTTATTGGCCCGATGCATTGCATCACAACCGTTTGACGGTCTCGGCCGCTGCAACTAATGTCCGCCAGTCGCTTCTGCTCCGTGCGAGCTGGCACCAGTTTTTCACGCCAAGCTTAGAAATGTCTTTCCGCACCTGGTCGTCCCACCTTAGAGGTGGTCGTCCCACCTTGCCTTGTCCCAGTTCTTTCGCATTCCTCTTGTAGACCATTTTTGCTGGAGCTTGATCATCCATACGGGTAACATGTCCCAGCCAGCGCAGCCGCTGTTGCTTTATGCGCTTGACCAGACTAGTATCCCCATAGAGCTTATACAGTTCGTCATTCCTTCGGATGCGAAAGTCCTCGCCAACTTTCAAAGGTCCATAAATCCTGCGAAGAATCTTTCGCTCGAAAACGCCAATCGCCGCCTCATCCGCTGATGATATTGCCCATGCTTCTGCGCCGTATTGCAGGACTGGGATGATAAGCGACTTATATAGCGCTATTTTTGTTCTTCGCTTGAGGTTTCTGCTCTTGAGCTCCCTACTTAGCCCGTAATAGCATCGGTTTGCGAGCGTGATTCTTCTTCGAATTTCCAGGCTGATGTTGTTGTCGCCGGTTATCATCGTTCCAAGGTAGACAAAGTCCTCTACAACTTTAAAGTTGTACTCTCCCATTGCAACAGATTGCCCAATTTGTGTGTACTTCTGTTTCGAGGACACTAGGTACTTCGTCTTGTCCTCGTTTACCGCTAAACCCATTAGCTCAGACTGCTTCTCAATCTCTGAAAACGCATTGCTTACTGCCTGTTCGGTTTTGCCGATAATGTCAATATCATCGGCATATGCGAGTAGCATTACATCTTTATTAAAGATGGTGCCCGATCTGTTGGCATTTGGGCACTGGCGCAGTATATACTCCATCAGCAGATTAAAGAAGTCACACGATAAGGTGTCACCCTGCCTAAAACCTCTTTTGGTATCAAAAGGCTCGGAGAGGTTCGTTCCTATTTTGACGGAGCTTTGAGTGCTTCTCAACGTCATCATGCAAAGTCGAACGTACTTTGCTGGAATACCTAAAGTAGACAGGGCTTCGAAAAACCTTGACCTTATCGGCGTGTCGAAAGCGGCTTTGTAATCGATAAAAAGATGGTGATTTTCGATGTTTCTCTCATAGGTCTTCTCCAGGATTTGGCGCAATGTGAATATCTGGTCTGTGGTGGATTTACCAGGTCTAAAGCCACACTGATAAGGTCCAATCAGTGTATCAACAAGCGGCTTTAGACGTTCACAAATAATGCGGGACAGAACCTTATATGCGATGGGGAGGAGACTGATCCCGCGGTAGTTGGCGCAAACTGCAGGGTCTCCTTTTTTAAAGATTGGACAGAGAACACTTAGATTCCAATCGTCGGGCATGCTTTCGTCAACCCATATACGGCACAGAAGTTGGTGCATGCACCTTACCAATTCATCGCCTCCAGCCTTGAACAATTCAGCGGGCAACTCATCAGCGCCTGGCGACTTGTTGTTCTTTAGCCTTCGTATGGCTAAACAGACTTCCTGTTGGGTCGGGGGGTCTATCTCAATGTTGTCGATTGGTGGTATCGTTACTTCTCTAGTGGCGGCATCCTGTTCGTCATCGCCTCCCAGTAGGTTGGAGAAGTAACTTCTCCATTTCTTAAGCGCCACTTGCGGATCTGTGACCAGATTCCCCTGTTCGTCTTTGCATTGTGCGACTCTGGGCTTGAAACCTTCTGTTAATTGCTTAATCTTTTGGTAAAATTTTCGAGTCTCACTCATGCCGAATAACATCTCGACTTCCTCGCGCATTCGTCTTTCCTGCTCAAACTTTTTTCTTCTAAAAAGGCGTTTCTCCTCTTTCTTTTTCTCCAGGTATCGCTCTTTAGCAGCCCGCGTTACTCTCGACTGCAGAGTTCTCCTGTAGGCAGCGTTTTTCTCTGCAGTCGCGCGTCGGCACTCCTCGTCGTACCAAGACCGCTTTCGAGGGGGCTCGGAGTAACCGAGTATCTCCTTGGCAGCCGTACTCATGGAGTGCGATATACGCTGCCACTGTTCGCATATATCGGAAGGGAATGGGGAGGTTTCCCTGAG
Organism: Lordiphosa clarofinis; assembly: GCA_018904275.1. Taxonomy (NCBI): domain Eukaryota; kingdom Metazoa; phylum Arthropoda; class Insecta; order Diptera; family Drosophilidae; genus Lordiphosa; species Lordiphosa clarofinis. Next base: position 505,150 of record JAEIGQ010000177.1, read on the forward strand.
CAGTTGGGCGAGTTTAGCTGAGTAGGCTTCAGAGGTCCCTTGTGTTTGCAGCTTCTCGACGTTTAGCTTTCGACGTGTGCCAGAGCGTGTGGCATGTGCCACACTGAGCCGCGTGCGTACCTTGGCTGCAACCAGGTAATGATCCGAGTCTATGTTGGCTCCTCGAATCGCACGCACGTCTAGTACACTCGATGAATGCCTTCCGTCGATCACAACGTGATCAATCTGATTTCGTGTTCGTTGACCAGGGGACTTCCAGGTCGCCTTATGGATGTCGAGGTGTTCAAATCTGGTACTACTTATGACCATGTTCCGGCCCGCAGCGAAGTCTATTAACCTCTCTCCGTTACCGGAGGTTGTTTCATGAAGGCTGAATCGTCCGACTGTCGATCCAAAAACTCCTTCTCTCCCGACTTTTGCGTTAAAATCGCCTAGCACGATCTTTATGTCGTGGTCGGGGCAGCGCTCGTATAGTTGTTCCAGGCGCTCATAGAATTCATCTTTTATCGTGCCGTCCTTGTCTTCTGTTGGCGCGTGAGCACAGATAAGGCTAATATTAAAATATTTTGCCTTAAGTCTGAGCGCGGCTAGCCGTTCATCAACTGGTGTGAAGCTGATGACAGAGCGACGCAGTCTATCACTCACTGCAAAGCCGCACCCAAACTCGTGCTTGGAGACATGCCCGCTGTAGTGTATCTCCCAGGGGGGTGGTGGTTTCTGTTCTGTCTTCTCTTTTGGTAGCGTTATTTTCTTGCTCCCATGTCCAATCCATCGCATTTCCTGGAGTGCGGTAACGTCCGATGAATATTTTTTGAGGACTTTCACCAAGGCGATATCATCACCATCTCTGTTGAGGGTGCGGACATTCCAGGTGCATATTCTCAAATCGTGGTCCTTAAAACGTTTGCGTGGGTCGTCGTCAGGGGGGTCCGTATCCGAGGCATTGTTGTCGCAGTTTTCATTGGTGGAGATTTTTTTACGGTGGTGGGTACCAAACCCGACGCACTAACCCTATATATTATACCCTGTAGGGAAGGGGGGGACGCCGCTCACGTTAGTCAGCAGCGAATGCGGGTGCATTGCTACTGCTTCCGGTGGTCACCACGGGGAGGTGTGAGTCGACTTGAGACGTAGTAAGCCAGGATCACTCTGGGTTCGCCAAGTTGAACCGATCAACCTTTCCCACACCACCTGAAGAAGCTTTCCCTCCCCACACACCCCCCCTTTAGGTCCAAAAAATATTTAAAATTTTTTAAAACCCCCCCCCCCGCCTTTTATAATATATAAATTTTTTTTTTAAGACCAAAAAAAAGAAATGTTTTAAAAAACGCTTTTATGAGTTTAAATTATCATGAAAATTGAATTGATGGCAATTGACTTTGTGTTTAAAATTCTAAAGGGGGCTTGGTATTTAGAAAATTTAGCGTCTTTTTCTAAATCAGAAGAAAATAGCCTCTTCAGAAAATACTCTGAAAATTAGAAAGATGTTTTTTAAAAAATGAGCACAATCAACTCCACTTAACCCCACCGTACAGAAATGTATAAGCAGGATCTAAGACGTTAGGCAGCAATGGTGCCATGGTGTAGTCCGATCGAAGGCTTTTCAATTCGTGTTCAGAGCAAACGATTTTGAGTTCGATCCCCATAAGAAAGAAGAAATAATTTTCTATATGATCAAAATTTATCATTATATTTAAGATTTAAATAAATATATAATAAAGTCGGTTAAGCCCCACTGTAATATACTTTGTACCTGCAGTATTACTTCAAAGAAGAAGTTTAAGCGGTGTCAGAGCCAAACGAAAGTCTTTTAAGAATCTCCAATTGGGAAATCTGAACCTGCCAAAAGACATCAGTATCAATGTCAATCCAAACATAAATTGTAATAAACGAACTGAAAACTTATCCATTGCATCGTAAATTGCTCACGAAGCACTCCAAGCAAACAAACTAAATTTTCGTCTTGATTTTGCTGGAAAAGAAGAAAAAGTTAATAAAGGAAAACAAATGTAAGCTCTGCCACTTAAGGTAAGGTCCCACAGGCAAATAATTTGCGCAAATATTTGAAAATATTTGCCCATTTTGTTTGCCCTTAGTGGGAACACCAAATAGTTTGCGCGCAAATATTTGCCAAGTAGCCTTTGCCTATGTTTGTGCACCAATAATTTGAAGCAAATATTTGCCTAATGGGAACACGTGGGAACACCCACGGCAAATTTTGTTTGCGGGTTTGCGAGTTTGCTCTTACAAGCAAATTGTAAGAGCGAATAAGGCAAATATTGAAAAAAAAAACATTTTTTTTTGGCTTACGCAATACAAAATGCAAGCTGTAGCAGCAAGAAAAATTAAAATAAACCACAAGACAACCAAATAAATAAAAATTATATAAATTTCAGTTGATATCGGTTACAACTTCCCATCATACTGATAGTCGAAACAGTGTGCAATTGCTTGGCAAGATGCAGCAGAACAACTACATAGCTTAAACAATTATTTGAAAAGACAAACAATCACACAAAGCTCGCTGCAGTCGAGTTCCACTACATACCAGGACATATGAATATACCACGAAATGTTATAGAGACGAAAAGGCCAAAAATGATCCTACAGAAGGTCACTTCCACAATACCCCCGGACCTTGTGGTAAAAATCGTGCTGAAAGAATGCCAAAAGTGTTTTCTAGTGACTAACGATAAATTTCGTTGGACAAACCTTTCAATAGTCTTCTGCTTATAGAAAAAGCATCATCGGCCACCATTACGTATGGGACAGCAATCTCACGCTGTGGCAAGGGTGCGTCGTCGGGAATGTTGAACCTGTTAGAGAACATGGCCTCATATAAAGAAGTTTGACGAAAAACTCCTCCTTCAGAAACGCGACCATTTGTTTCGACGTCAAAATCCAAGATTTTGTACTTTGCATTCATTAACACAATGCTGTATGTACCTAAACAATAAAGAACTTACTACTAATTAATATTTCATGAGAAGATATATATCATATATATATATATATTGAGCATTTTCAGAATCGGAAATTTTGATTCTATTGTTGAAAATAAGGTGATGCCGAAATCATGCGATATGCAAGACGACAGACAACTCACACCTTCATACGGTAAAGAAATAAAAGTAAAGGGCGTTCTTTCGAAATAATGGGCGTATTCAGCAGATAATTCCGATTTACGATTTGTGATTTATGATTGCCGATTTTACCTGCTGAATACAGTGATTACCGATTGGGATTAGAAAATTTGACAATCATGTTTTCCGAATAGAAATCGAACAAAACGTATGATTGGTTAACGATTGCGGGGTCAGCCTACCTTTGTTAAGACATTCATATAAAATTTTTAATTTAACAAATCCATAAATATTGGAGATTTCATGTGAGTGTTTTCCATTGATAAAAAGTAACGGATATCTTAAAGTCTACAATCAAATCTATTCAGCAGAGACTAATCAGCAATCGCAAATCGGTAATCGCTAGTCGGAATTATCTGCTGAACACGCCCAATATTTTAAATAAAATAATGGTTTATAAAAAAAAAAGAAAAACAAAATGAGTGTAGAAAAATCAAGCCGCAATGAGTCTTTAAAAATAATGAATGGACTGGTAACTAAAAAAGGACGCAGTAGTGAGACTTTACCATAGGAGCTTGGTGAATTGAATAGTAGAAATGAACCAATATCTTTGAATTCCGGGATTCAGTTGCAGTGAAATTTTATGGATAATGATGATACTTTACAGAAAACTATGACGATTCCGAAAAAGATATGAAATCTCTGCGCGAGGAATTAGCTAGCTGGGCAGTTCTGATCAATATTTCTTAAAGATGTTTTTTACTTTTTCTACTTTCTCTTTTTTCCCATATTGTTAACTTTTAAGGTATATGTTTATATACACATATCATAAAAAAAAATTAAATTGTTTCTTTTTTTCTCTTTTTTGTGCATTTTAGATGCCCCCAGATGATTGCACTTTTTTTAATTAAATGGACACTCCAAAATGCGTCTGAAAAGAGGCTTTTAGGAGGCCTAAAAAGTTACTTTTATGTGTCTTTTATGAGGTTATTATATGCTTCATTGGGAGGGTGAAAGCACTTAAATCTGTGTCAGAAAACTTGCACATTAAGTGCGACCGTTTTCATAGAAAAAAAACGCTCATTCCGGACTCTTTTTGGTGCACATTATGACGGTGAATGCTCCTTAAAAAGTGTCCGAAAAGTGTCAGAAAACGCACATATTGTTTGCTGGGTTTAGGCAAAAATGTGCAAAATATTGTTCGGGATAGGCAAGATCTGCTTCAAATTTTACGTGCCGATTGTCCCCCTAGAAGGAAGTTAACAAATCCGACCCTTCGCAACTTTTAAAACAGAGACAATTTTCGGGTGCTCAATTTTGATCCAGCTCCTTTTGTTCAAAAGATTTTTTTACCAGGCGATAAGTCATTGGCTATTAATTTCATATAATATAAGGCAAACTGCTCAATATAATGATAATGCAAAATTTGATGAGAACAAAACACCCCCCGTTGCACTACCACAATTTGATTAATCACTTGATCAATTCGAAAATGGGTTAAGCATCAACAATCAGCTCATCAGTTGGGTGCGATACTCATTTTGAGCTCTCGTGTGCGAGCTTCAGTTGCATCGAAGAGCTTGCCCAAAGCGGTGGCTGTGCTCTGAAATTCCCTAATCCAGTAAACTGAACTAAACCAGAACTATAAACTTTTACTATAATTGGTTTTCCTTAAGTATATAAACAGAAAATAAGCAATTACACTGCCAATTAAAAACCAAATGCGAACATGCTTTAAGTAGAGCCACAATCTACAAATTATATGTGCGAATTGAATTGTTTCCCCTCGTCGTCTGTAAGTGATTTGTTCCATGTTTTTCATAACAAAGCAATGCCGTGTTATGTAGATTTCAATGTTAAACTTTATCGTATAACAAACATAACGGTTAATTAGTGAAATCATAAACATAAACAGAAAAAACGTTATTTTTTCTCTCTTTTTAAATGGAAAAACTTAAAGTGTAAACCAAAAGTGTCCGGGGGGAAGCAATATTTTCTGTTGTATGTCAATTGTTTATTTACCCAATTATTTGTTACTTATATGGGTACGCATTGAGTGGAACGGCTCAGAACGCCAGCGGAGAGCAACCCGAACACTGCCGCTGCCCCATCTGCCTGTTGATTAAACAAATCAGAATTAATTTAATAAAAAAGACTGAAAACTACTGGAACTGGAGACATGCAACTGTTTTATTTGCTGCTTATCCTGGCACTAACAGGAGCTGCCCTGGCAGCGGTGGAGTCAGAGGCTAAGCCACTTCAAATCTGGTTGACCATTAGTGCACGCAAACGATTTCTGGAGATCTCCTGGAAAAATGCACCAGCTCGAGAAGGTGATCAGGTTTTATTGACCATTCAAGATCCCTATAGCTTTGAGAAGCGCAGTCTACCACCAGGTACCCCTTTGGCCTCATTCCAGTCGGAGGAAGGCAGCGGTTCGGGTGATGGTGCAGTGGATTATATACCCCTGCAGGGGTTCACGCCAAAACCAGACAGCAGACAACAACAGAAACAGCTCTTATCCCGTGAATATTGGATCTCAAATCAGGGTAGCAATAATATCGTGGCTGCCATTAAACCCAATTCTGGCTTATCCACCCAGTGGTTCACCACGGGCGTACCCTTTGACTATGCTCTCTCCAGAAATGTGACCGCTCAGTCCCACTGCTATGGCTACTGGGCCAGTTATGTTAATGAAAAGGGTCAAATATTGGCCAAAACCTGCCTAAAAGCCTATCCCCGCTGGATGAATGATTTGAGATCTTCATTGAGTGAACTACGCTTGAGGGATTTATTTATACCCGGCACACATGATTCTGGCTCATATCGACCCAATTTTGATCCGCTGCTGCGCGAAAGTTTAGTTACCAAATATGCCCTTACCCAGGATGATGATATACGAGGGCAACTGATGCATGGAGTACGCTATCTGGACATACGTGTGGGTTATTATCGTGCCTCACCTGAAAAGTTTTATATCTATCATGGCATCACGAAGCAAAGACCGCTGCAGGAGGTGATTAATCAGGTTAGGGACTTTGTACATGAAACCAATGAGATAGTCATCTTTGGCCTTAAGGAGTTTCCAGTAGGTGAGTATGTTATGGCTTAATGATTCCGTTTTTTCTGTTTAATCCATCTTAAACGGTAATAAAAACCGAGTATTGCCGGATAGTAAAGATTAAATTGTTCCCGTTATAACATACAAATTAAATTTACCAAACAAAAGCAAACTCAATTTAATGGCAAAGTAAGATGTTTTCAAAGAGTATTTGATTGCACAATTCATAAGACAAAAATACAAAATTAAAAAAGAATGCGTGGCCTGTTCAAAAACTTCTTGGTCTCCAAAGTCAAGTCTTCTAAAAGAAGGTGCATTGATGGTTCGCAGCTCTCCAGGAGCCACCATTATCGCAAAGCAAAACAGAACGCGGAAATTTGATTAACTGCCATTATTTCCCAAAAAGGAGAAATCGAACTTTTCTCAATGAACTCGGTTCCGGCTATTCTGCGGCCTACATCATCGACATCGGTTCAGTAAAACTTGAAAAAAGCTTCGAACCAGTCTCGCGTTTACAATTTCGACAACTGTTTCCGATCAAATCAAAATTATTTTAAATAGACTTCAAACTAATAAGCCTCCACTAACAAAAAAAAATGATCAAAATCTGTTTAATAGTTCTCGAGAAATTTCGGTCAAAGTGCGTCCGTCAACAGTGCTGCCAATGTAGCTTTTTCCCTGCTACATCTAGCGGGTTGCAATTTGCAAAAAAATTGGCGTAATTTAATTTTTTTCAAAACATCTGGTAGCTCCATTTATTTTACAATGCCACACTTAAATTCTTTGTAGTAGTTTTTCCATTTGAATGGCAAAAATACATCGATATGCAGAAAGGGCATTAAATTCGATTGTACTTGACTATGAAAGCAATTGAATCGAGTTTTATACCAGCACTTACAAGGAATTTCACTATTTATGTATCGATCGCGAGTGTAAGGTAATGTAAGCAAAAACGTCGTCATGCCTGGTTGCAAGACCCTGCATTTAAACATTGGCTGGCTTTAGTTGCAGCCGATGATAGAAAATGCTTTTGCAAATATTGCATTGTGACCTTTACATGACCTTTTTTCCACTGCTATTCAAAGTTCCTACCCCTTTTGTTAAAGAGGGCTCTTTTCGAGGCAACCGTTCAGTTAGTAAAGCCTTAAAAATTTTTAGTCCTACGATATGTCGCATATACTTTCAATTTGGTAGAGGCCTTAGCAATTGGAAAATGATGTCAAGGTTTTAATCAGGAATGCAAACCCTTTTAAAATCGCCTGGAGTTTACTACAGGATTCGAGCCCGCGAAAATTTGCTGGTTTGGGTTCACGGAGCGTGCTTAGAAAAAGTTCAGAGACTATTTTTTTTATATTTTTATAGCTCAAGATTGCCTTTTATCTTTATCAGAAGATAAACATGGTAAAGAATTATTAATGCTATTATTTATTTGTTGCTGAGTTATTTCAAGGTTTAGAAATATTAGAAAAATGCAAATTTAAAGTACAAGATCATATTTGTTTGAGCCGAACCCATTGCAAATTTTTGGTGCTCCAGTTCAGGTTTGGGTTGATTTGCTCAGGCTCAGGTCTGGTTCAGACTGTCCAAAAATTCCGGAGTCTCCGAACCGGTTTGCAACCCTGATTAAAACCGGAATGATATTATTAGATATATTGTTGATTCGTGGAAAATGTAAGCGGGGAATCAAGACGCCTCTTATTTCAGTTCCGGTTCTGGTACGGCTTCCGGAATGGTACCTGGATTTTTATACTGTACGTACCGGTAAAATTTAAAGAAGGAGCGGAATCAGTCGGAAAACAACCAAGAAGTACATTTGACTCATTCTGAAAACTTTTGCCAAATCTTCTGGTCACCATTTAGGGATATGTTCTTTATTTTGTAATCATTTAAAGATTAGAAAAATCTTTATTGGGTTTTGTGAAAGTATTTAACTAATTGTGTTATCTTTTTATACGAATACTTACAAATTTAAAAAAAAACTGGTTTGAGATATTGTCGTATAAACTCTTGCATTTCGTATTGAAACTGTTTGCTTTTATATGTGAAGTGACATAAATATACTCGGTTACTACATTAGATGACGGGAAAAGGGTACGGTTTCCTTCCATAGAGTAGTAAAACTTCATCTTGTTACTTCGCAAATAAATTCATTCATGTTTTGTTCGAAATAAAAGCATTTAAACGAAAAAAGTTTGTTTCAGAGCGCCTTTCCTTATTGATTTGTGCTTGAACAGAAATAATTACAATTTTTGAATATATATCTGATCTTAGCATCGGGGTCTAAGAAAATGCCACATATGGGGTTGCCACAGAAACCTCTTCCAATCAAATTCAAACCGTATTCCAAATCTTAGGTTCCACAGAAATTTCTCTTGGTTGGCTTCAAACCTCCTTGTTTTGTTAGGAGAATAAGCAAAGCAGTGGCTCCCTCTGTCAATGGTGTTGCCATCTACTTGACAGCCAGCGGATTAAGGGCTGGCGTTTTATTTATGGAGAATATGACTTAAATGTGAACTATAATTTAAAATGCATTATAAAACATATAGCACAATCAAAAAATGTCAGTTAAACTTTATATTAACCTATAACTAAAGAAAGAGAAATGTTTGGGAGAGGGATTTATCCCTGTTCTTAAAGACGGAACTTCAACTGGAACAATTAGTGTTCTAACTAGATTTCCCTTCGACAAAATCTGTAGAGATTTCTGTGTTGCCAACGATAGGTTTCAAAAATGTAGGTTATCAAAAAATTAATACATCGGCAATGGTCCGGGTTCTGAGTTTTTAATCGGTTTTTTTCGGTATACGGATCTGATTTGATTCGCTGGTTGTTAGCCATCTATCTATTTTCGCTATACATTACAAATGCATGATCCAGCTAATAAAATTTATTCATCAAGCAAACAAAATCGGCCCAAATCAGGGCTGTAAATAGGAATTACTGTTACAATTTGGGTAATTAAAAATTGAACTATCATTACAATTACAATTATTTTTTCGATTCACAGCCCTGATCCAAACTGTCCAAACTTAAGTAAAAAAATGTCAAACTAACAGTTGTAAACATCATTTTCATTCTGCACAGGTTTTGGCAAAGGATTGGGTGTACATCGTTTGCTGGTTAGCTATTTACGTGAACAATTTGATGATCTCATAGCGCATCCCTCACTGACTTGGAGTGCTTCTTTACGCGACATTTGGTCCCGGCAACAGAATGTAATATTGGCCTACGATAAGAATGCCATTGTCCAGGAATTTCCGCAAGTTTTGTTTGGCGCTGTGGAACAGCGTTGGGGCAATGTACAGAGTTGGGCACGACTGGAGACGTATTTGCGTAATGTCAATGATTTCGATGTGGGGTGAGTAAAGGAGCTAGCTTTAAAAAAAGTTTAATCTTGACATTGCAGACGTTTAAGCAGACGCTTCTCAAGCCGTCCGGTGGCCGATATGGCTGAGCTAACTCCCGAAACTTGGGACGTTATACTGGATAAACAGGGCGGCTTGCGAAAAATGGCCGACAATGTTAATTGGCGCATATCCCAGCTGTATAGGGATGATCTGGGCGAGAATGCCAATATTGTGGCTGCCGATTTTATACGTGGAACCACACTCGTTGAAACAGCCATGGAATATAATCGCCGTAAGGTGACATTTTGATTAGCCTGGAAATATTTTATTTAATTTAATTTTTTGTAAATTTGAATAGATAAATACAAAGATTAACATTTAAATATATTTTTAATATATCTGTGTGATTTCCCTAAATGTGTCCCAATTTAATATTAAATTCTCGTATTTTCTCGAGGATTGTAGGCAAGGGCTTAACTTATAAAGCTTAAACTAAAGAGCTTGCTCAAATAAATACATAATACAAAGAGAAACTAAAACTAGTGTAAACTAGGTGGAGGGGTGTTCTTAAATACCTAGAGCTGAAGTGGGGAAAAACAGAAACCTTTTTACTAACTAGCAGCTGTTATTTAATTTGAAATGCATTCCAAGGGATTACAATAACTGAACTAAACTGTTTCGGTAATGTAAATATTTTTCTATATTTTAATTTGTGCCAATGAATTTAACTAAAAGAAAGAGATTTCATAGTCTTAATCGTAATTCTTGCTAGAACCACCATAATATATTAAAATTGGTCTTTATCGTATAGTAAATATATACGAAAGTTAATGAAGATTTTGTGATGTGTTTTGAAAATGTTGTGTTATTCGAGACTAATTTGAGTTGATGTTTGGAAAATCCTCAATATAACAGATTGATAACACTAGTTTACAGCATTTCCGATCCCGACCATCTGGCAGTTATTTCGTATGTAAATCCATTTGCTGAGTCCAAAAATCCAATCCGTAAATTTTTTTATGGGGCCGTTTTTGAGAAATCGCGGAAAAGCTAGATTTTCGATTTGTAAAAAAAGTACCTTTAGAAAAATGCGTATATCTTTGGTACCGGTTCTTTCATTATGAACAGGTAATGCTTACTTGGAAGGTAATTGAACGCCCTATCATTCGTTGATACACCACTTCTTAATCCGGTGCTGGACTTCGGCGTTATAAAGGCTTTTATCGGCAACTTTGCATTAAATTTATCACTTTTTTAAAAAAAGCTAGATTTTAAGCGCGATTTTCACCACGAAAAAAATTGTGTAAAATTTATTTTATTGCTGGTCACTAAAGATTTATCCATTAAAAATACAACGCCACATAACTCATTAAAATCCGATCAAGAATAATGAAGTTATTGGCATTTTAGTAAAAAATGGAAGGTTTCAACTTCAACCAAATTGACTTGGTTTGACTGTTTTATGTTCGTCACAGGAGGCATAGTTAAAATTCAAACAATTCTATTTAAGAGCTACTATGACCTAACAAATTTATTTTGTACCTGGTTAAGTTTTTATGAGATTGAGTTAGGTTGAAAAATGAGTGCAAGACGTCAAATTGAATGCAAGAATGATCTTGGGATGCTAACAATTTCAATAACAAATCGATTATATTTTGGATATTCATCTAAAAATGTTTATAAGTTTTGATTGTGCATATTTTATAACACAGTTAGCACTCAAAACAGCCTGGGAACGGGACCAATAAATTGTGAAACAAGAGGCCTCAAATAGCAACACCACATACCCAGTTTTTATACCCTTGGAGAGGGTATATTAAAATTGTCCGGATGTTTGTAACGCATAGAAGGAAGCATCTCCTACCACATGAAGTATATATATTCTTGATCAGCATGACGAGCTGAGTTGATATAGCCATGTCCGTCCGTCCGTCAGTCCGTCTGTCCGTCCGTCTGTTTCTATGCTATCTCCTCCGTCAGTTTTAAAGCTATCGTAACCAAACTTTGCACGAAGTCTTTTGGTATAAATACGCTGCACATTTGTCGAAACCGGCCGGATCGGATGACTACAGCATATAGCTGCCATAGGAACGATCGGTTAAAAAACTAGTTTTAGTGAGAAAAACTTTTTTGTTTTGAATGCTATCGCTCCCAACGCTCGTATTTATAAGTTTTTAATGATTTTACATAATTTCAACAAGATTTGTCGAAATCGGACCACTATATAGGATAGCTGCCATACAAACAGTCAGGGTTATATCAAGCTCCAAGGCTATATAAACTTCGGTCGAGCCGAAGTTAGCTTGCCTCTATCTTTTTTTATCACGTCGAGTTCGCGATTAATGGTGAAGGGATTCAACACATTTGTTATACCAAATTCCCGACTCCAATGGACAAGCGGTTAGTACCCCGCCCTCAGAAGTCTAATTTAGAAAAAAGAATCTATGGAAAACCACTCGATAGAATTTTTGATATTACGATAGGATGAAATATTGCATTATTAAAAAGAATTTTATCATAAAGAACAAAAAAGTTTTCTTCGGGCGGTGGTAAAGCTCATATAATTTACACAAATGTCATTGAAATTGATAGCGGAGGCGAAAATAAGTAATGCCCGCAAGCATACCAAGATCATTTTGCATTCAATTTGACGTCTTGCACTAATTTTTCAAACTAACTCAATCTCTTAAAAACTTAACCAGGTACAAAATAAATTTGTTAGGTCATAGTAGCTTTTAAATAGAATTGTTTGAATTTTAACTATGCCTCCTGTGACGAACATAAAACAGTCAAACTAAGTCAATTTGGTTGAAGTTGAAACCTTCCATTTTTTACTAAAATGCCAATAACTTCATTATTCTTGATCGGATTTTTTTTTAATAGATAAATCTTTAGTGACCAGCAATAAAATAAATTTTACACAATTTTTTTCGAAATTGATCAATTTTGTGCAAAGTTGCCGATAAAAGCCTTTATAACGCCGAAGTCCAGCACCGGATTAAGAAGTGGTGTATCAACGAATGATAGGGCGTTCAATTACCTTCCAAGTAAGCATTACCTGTTCATAATGAAAGAACCGGTACCAAAGATATACGCATTTTTCTAAAGGTTTTTATAAAGGACTTTACAAATCGAAAAACTAGCTTTTCCGCGATTTCTCAAAAACGGCCCCATAAAAAAATTTGCGTATTGAATTTTTGGACTCAGCGGAAGGACTTACACAAGGAATTGCTACCAAATGTTCGGGATCGCGAAATTTTTATTATTTTGTAAACTAGTGTAATTATTGACAACGCCTAGCTATCAAGCTAAGATAGGAACATATGTAAGCTTCCCTCTATGTCGTTTGTAAACACTAAGGAACGGTTTTTGTATGGAAACAACATTTTAGGAATTTTATATTTGAGATATTAAATTTGTTGACCACATTCGATACAGCATAGTTAGTTTTCCAGATTTTTGTTAGAAGAATTACCAACATTATATTAAAATTCTTCATTCTATGAAAAAAAATATGGTAAAATCTCATTTCAAATCTGATTTTTCCCCTCTTCACTTTACTTATTAACAACCTAAATGAACACCCCTCTTTCCGTATACAAAAATATCGTTTTCATTTTATGAGGAATGCCAGTGTCTAAAAGAAAATATCATACAAATGATGAAGGTATAGCATAACATTACTTTCAACTAAAACGCTTTTCATTATAAGATAAATTTAAAAAATCTATCCCAGGATTTTTTTTAAAATATCAATTTACAAGCGCTTTCAAACTAAATGCATAACGCACTTCTTTTGGGTATTCTTGGTCTCACAACTTTCTACTTAAGCGCATCATTCGCTTCAATGATTGTTGTATTAAAGATAGCGCGACATAACTCAACCAAGGCATTCGATAAACGCCCATAACACTTTGGTTTTTGTTTCCAGGCAATGCAAACATAATAGAATGGTATGCCAGCCAATGTGATGATGATACCAATTATGAGATTTAAAGGCTCTCCGAAATTGGGCAATAGCACCAAAGTAGTACAGCAGATCATAAAAATGATGGGCAGCGCTAGATGTACTTTTATAGGACGTGGTAGATCAGGTCTGTAACAAAAACAAAATAGATAAATTGGTATAAGAAAAAGTTTAATCATACGAACTTTTTGTGCCTCAGCCACAACATTCCGGCTATGCTGGCCACAACTGATAACCAGAGAACGGAACTAAAATAGTTGATCAGATTATACACGTTATCCGTTAGCAACATGAATAGCGACATCAGGCACTGTAAAGAAAAGACAATTGTGTAAGTACTGATAAGAAAATCTAACGATCAGAAAGTAAAACAAATTAAGTGATCTTAAGTAGTCATTAATTAAATTTATAAGATTATAGGTTTTTGATAAGCAGCTAACGAAATGTGTGCATGAAATTGTCCAAAATGTATAACACTACTAAGGTAAATTCGTCGGTTCTTCTGAGTATAAGAGAGTATAAGTATCATATGTTCTATAAATGGGAAATGGGAAAAGCATTTTGTTTGTGTTTGAAGAATAATTAGTTCTGAACTAAAACAAATTCGTGCAGGGTACATACAGAATTAAATTAGATATCTAGTCTTCCCTAAACGACCTACCAAACATTGCACTGTTTTCAAAAAGCCTGAAAATTTGGCTTAAAGCTCAATTTTTTAATTTTTTTATAACTCAAAATTAAAGTGATTCTATAGTTAAGTAATCCAATTATAGGGGAAAACTGTATTTAAAATAGTTTTAAGGTGATCTGTTCTTTATTTGGCTTGTGCTGTTTGGGTGCATGCCTGACTTATCGAAAACGGGTCGCAATTTTTGAACAACCTTGCTCGTGAGCTGTGACTTTTCCATTCGCTCAAAGGCAGATGGAAAATATTCACAAAAAATTAAATCTTATATATTGGTTGCTGGTAAATCCAACTGTTGCTAGTGTATTTCTTAAGCAAAAATCGAATAAAAGTCATCTTGTTTCTAGGACTAATATGTTGTAAAATAATTTCTTCAGCAGGATCCTTCATTATTAGAAGAAATTGAATAAAACTAAAATATATGAATTATGCATATAATAATTGAAGATTTAGCAAACTTTTTTTAAAACTAACTAGTCGATGAAGCCAATACTGGCCATTGTGGCCGTTCGAGTCTCAGTTCATCCAGCTTCAATCACAGATCCAGTTTATCTAGTTTGTTCACACATCACTAACAACTATCGATGATCGATACTAACGCCTTTTTATATATCTTACATCTCGAACTCACACACACTGACTTATCTCTCCGCCATTGTGATACACTCATTCTTAGCGTCAACACGCCGTATCCAAAACACCGAACTTAACCCTAATCTGTGTTATGAACTACGACGAAAAACAACGACGGATTAAAAGAGTTTTCAATTAACTCATTAAGAACGGTTTCAACCTATTTGCACCGAACAAAATGATCATCCAAAAATGAAAACGTAGTGTCAGAATTCAGAGAGCTTCTTCAGCCTGGCTTAAATATCCAAATCCATCTTGTGAAAAATAGAGGCCAGCTAACTTCGGCTCGACCGAAGTTTATATACCCTTGGAGCTTGATATATGCCTGACAGTTTGTATGGCAGCTATACTATATAGTGGTCCGATTTCTACAAATTTTGTTGAAATTATGTAAAATCATTGAAAACCTTTAAATAAGAGCGATGGGAGCGATTACATTGAAAACAAAAAAAATTTTCTCACTAAGACTTTTTTTCAGACCTAACTTTTGTATGGCAGCTATACTATATAGTTGTCCGATTTCGACAAGCGATGGGAGCGATAGCACTAAAACAAAAAAGTTCTTCTTACTAAAACTAGTTTCAACCGATCGTTCCTAACAGCAAGTTAGCCCGACCGGCCGGTTCCGACAAATGGCACGTATTAACCAAAAGACTTTGTGCAAAGTTTGGTTAAGATAGCTTTAAAACTGACGGAGGAGATAGCATAGAAACAGACGGACGGACAGACGGACGGACGGACGGACAGACGGAGATGGCTATATCAACCAGCTCGCAGCGATCAAAATTTATATACTTTATGTGGTCGGAGATGCTTCCTTCTATGCGTTACAAACATCCGGACAATTTTAATATACCCTCTCCAAGGGTATAAAAAGAGACCGGTGGCTGGCGGACGACTGAGGTGATCCAGCCTTAAGCTCCAGTTTTGGCATACAGCATTTCGACAGGTATCTCACCAATGGTAGCTGTGATGTAATTTAGTGTGTCAAATCCCATGATCTTGGCGGATAATGAATATTTTATCGATATATCGATATTTTTTGGACAGTAAGGTTTATTCCGATATAATATTTTGTATGCCGATATTGTCGATTATCGATGTTTTTATAATCGATATATCAGAAGAGTTACTATAGTAATAGGTGCAAATTAAATGGCTAGCCTGATATGACATCTGGTAATACAACTCAATACAACTTTAAAGTCGAGAAAAACGCATATTTTTATGATTTTTTTGAGGCGACATCAATAATATAATTTTATTAAACTTTATTACATATTATTGTACAACTTTTGAAGTATGTCAGAAAAAATTTTCAAATAAAAATATTGATAAACAAGCCGGTAACGGTGATCTCCAGACGTGCCTTGAAAAAAAGGTGTTTTGCGGTGTACATCAGAACTCAAAATCTACTGAACCGATCCAAAAAAAGTAGATACGCATTTTAAAGGTGATGAATTTCTCGAGGTAATCAGGAAAAATCGCGGTTAATTTGTTATTAAAAAATAGAAAAAGATGACAAAAAAACTCTTCCTGATTACCTGGAGAAATTCATCACCTTTAAAATGCGTATCAACTTTATTGGATCGGTTCAGTAGATTTTGAGATCTGATGTACACGAACTTTTAAAAGGACGTTTTCGGGAAAATCGATTTAAAGTTTTTCATACGGTAGCAATCCGGTAGCACGGCTTGTCGTTTGAAACGCTGCAACTCCTTTAGTATTACTCGAATTGACTTTAAATTTGAACACAATATTCTCGACATATTGTTCATTCAGAAAAAAAAAAAAATAAAAAATAAATGAAAAAAATTTTTTTTTAAACCCTACCCATTTTGAGTACACGCTTTTAGAGTTTGAGGAAAAAGAAACAGTGTAGTTTCAGAAAACTATTCTTTAGAAATCGTTACCAGCAGTTTTATGGTGAAGACGTTCCTTAAGAGCTTTTCAGTTTTCTTAAGCTTTAAAAATTAACAATAATATCGATCTTTTTTAGAAGCGATATATCAAATATCGATATTAAAAATTTGATTCCATCGTCGCTGATGACAATTTTTCAATTTTGATAATGAATTTCAATGATTCTCAAGCGCTAAAATGACATAACTTACTGATCATTTTTGGCGTTGCCAAATGGTACGAATCACGCTTGAAATTTTCAATAAAAAACCAAAAAGCATTAAAATTACCCCTTATATAAGTGTATTTAAATTTGTACATTCTTTCTGTGTATTTTCTCTTAGGAGATAAATGTTTGGATAAACATCCATGACTGATTTTCAAAGTCACTGATACAACATTTGACATTCGACATGCACGCTAAAAAGCTAGAATTTCTATCGACATGTTATCGAAAAACCAAGTGTCAGCAATAGGACTAGTTAATTGTGCCAAGGGCGCAGCCAAGGAGAAAAAGATTTGAGAACAGAGGTAGGAGTTTAGTCCCTTTTTATTAAAAGTTTTCTACGCCCTTTGATTTTGATAAGTCATAGTTACCACGAAATTGTTGCAGCCTGAAAGTATGCTATTTGTTTTGGTGAACATTTTAATTGAATTCTATACAAATTACTAGCCTGCTGCACAGTTGTTGCATGGCATACCTTTAGGCAGTAGACAAATTTGTTATTTTATTATTATCGAGGCATTTAAAATCGTACATCTTGCTAAAAATAATAGTTAAGTTCTTTGGGATAATTATTGTTTAATTAAGAAATAGTAATTTATGAAAATATGAAAGAGAGTCTAAACAAAATTACAGATTACCCACAAAATACGTCTGAAAAGAGTCAAAAAAGGCATTTTCTAAAACTTAAAGCTCAAATTACTCAAATTACTAGAATCACCTCCAACCACTTAATATACTGGACCTTGTCGCCCAGTGTTATTGTACAATAGACCCAACTCTAAATTGGGAAACAATTTAAGAATCTTGCCATATTCTCTGAAACTACCTTTTTGTTGTAAATACTCTAAATTCTCACGATTTTTTAAATGTTCTTAATTGTCACTAATCCAATTTGCCTCAATACCCACTTAGTTAACGTTTCTCTTTTCATATTTATTTCAATTTAATTCCTCAGAATTTTAACTTACCGTGAAAATAAGCGAGGGAATGGGCGTCTGCTGCTTCACATGGAACAACTGAAAGAATTTGGGCAAATGTCCCTCCTGGGCACCAGTTGCAAATAGACGCGCTGATGTGAATAACACACCATTGACACCACCAAATGTGCTGAGGGCCACAAAAATGGGCACCATAAAGGCCAGTGGTCCAAATACGCGATTTCCAAAGGTCACCGCCACAGCCAATGAGCTAAGCATCTCGGGTTTGTTGACTACAGCAAAATAGGCCAAATTCACTAGCACATAGATGCCCGTGACCAGAGGCATGGCTATCCAAATGGCGCGTGGCAGATTTCTGGAACATAAAGAATAGACAAATAGAAAATGAAAACGTGCTCATTGAATGGAAAACCACTTGGGTCATGCACTTAAATTGATTGCGCGCTTCAAGCACAAATTGAATTCATTAGGATGAAGGTTAGTCCTTTCACCGCCGCCGCTCCCACTTCTCTGCGTTCAAGGACACTCAACAAGTCTCAACTTGTTGCTGGAGCTGTTGCGCATGACATGACGCCATTGAGGCAACCATTTGTCTTTAGCTGACAGCTTCCACCCACCCACACAACCCACACAAACCATTTTACTTACTTGTATGGATCCTGCAGCTCTTCAGTTACAAAGTTTAAATAGTTCCAACCACCAAAGGCAAACAGTCCCGAGTAGAAAGCAAAACCAATATTCTTGGCACTGTAAGTGCCCTCCCAGGGATTACTAAAGTTGTCCAATTCACCAGTGGCCATGTAATAGAGACCAGCGAATATAATCATAATGAGAGCCAATAGTTTGCCCACCGTGAAGACATCTTGAACTTTCATAGAGACTTTAACAGATAGACAATTGATGGCTGTGAGTAGACCTAAAGAGGAAGGGGAAGGGAAACGTATAGTTTAACATATATTTTATTTAAAGAAAGCTTAAGACTTACATAGACAGACAGCGGCAAGAAGCTTGACTGCCATTTGCGGTGGATCACAGTCCTCGAAAAAGGGTTTTGCTGCATAATGGGCAAAGGTAAGAGCCACTATGGTCTGAAAAACAAATTTCAAAAATTTTAAGCTGATCAGTAAAAGGAGTACAAATCAAAATCAAGCTATTCAAACTAAACCACTAATGCGTATTCTTAAACCAATGACCTTTTAAAAAGTGAAGTGAAGGGAGGTCAAGAGGTCCTGGAAATGCGCTCTGCTGCTTTAGCTCTTATATATATTTCATAGGAATCAGAAACATCGCTTTAACGAACTCTTTCTAATAAGTTTTTTAGATAAACACAGATAACACACAGGCTTTTGAAGATTCATATCTAGAGGGCTACTTATGCTCTGTTGAGCAAAATAGAGATGAAAAAGAGAGTCAACTCGCTCTCACGTGGTCTCTCTTTTGCATATTTCTCTGTTGAAACCCGGTTTTGTTGTTGTTTAAAGCAAATATTATCCGATTGAGAACTACTGTACTCATTCCAGGAAAATTTGGAACATTTGTTCTCAAGAATTTTGACACCATCTTGTTCCGATTATACGTTGAAGGCAGCTTATTTTCTGAACAGGGTTTTTTCTCTGTTAACTTGTTTATATACACATAAAAAATATCATGATAAATGCCCTTCAAAGTATGCTAACTTTATTTCTTAAGCATTTTATAAACATATTTGAACTAGATAAAAGATAGTCAGAGTTCACTTCGATTGTAAAAGCATTTAAAGGAATTGAAAGAAATAAGCGTTAAGTCGTATATAAAGTATAATTTTTCGCAGTTTTAAATATTAATTTTCATAGCATACTTTGAAGGGCATTTATCATGATATTGATTTTGTGTACCTATAAACAGAGTATGTAGTCTTAGTGAGAAATACTTGTTGTCTTCACTTGTTGCTATGCTTTCACATTATTCCACCAAGTCTTATGAAAATCGGACAACTATATACCTATTGTATAACTATAGAACAAACGTCTTCGTAAGAACAACTTTTTTGTTTTAAATGCTAACGCATCCCAACTTGTTACTGATCAATGTTGCATGCTACCACACAATTCTGACAAGTTTGATCCAAATCAGATGACTATGTATATACTATAGCTGTCATAGGAACGATCGGTCGAAAAAGTAGGTATAGTGAGAAAAACTTTTTTCTTTTCAATGGTAGACTCTTTATACTTTCAAGTTATGAATATTATCTGTTCCAACACAATTTTGAAAAGTTTTATCAAAATCGGATGAATATATGGTAAAGGCATAAATCATGCTCCAAGGGTAAATAAACTTTGGGCAAGCCGAAGTTAGCTTCCTATTCTTCTATTTTCTTCTATTTTTATACCCTTAGTTAATTGTCCGGTGTTTTAACGGAAGGCCTCCGACCACATAAGAAGATATACGGTTTTTGGTGTGACCGTCTGCGTCCGTGTCCGTTGTTTCTATGCTATCTCCTCCGCAGTTTTAAAGCTATCTTAACCAAACTTTGCACGAAGTCTTTTGGTATAAATACGTGACATTTGTCGGCCGGCGATCGACTATAGAATAGTTTAGGAACGATCGGTCGAAAACTAGTTTTAGTGAGAAAACTTTTTGTTTTCAATGCTATCGCTCCCAACGCTCGCATTTATAAGTTTTTAATGATTTCACATAATTTCACCAAGCCTTGTCAAATCGGACACTATATATAGCTGCATACAAAAGTTAGGTCTGAAAAAGTCTTAGTGAGAAAACTTTTTGTTTTTATTGTTATCGCTCCCAACGTTCGTATATAAGTTTTTAATAATTTTACTAATTTCATTAAACCTTGTCAAATCGGACCCTATATAGTATAGCTGCCATACAAACTGTCAGGCATAATCATGCTCCAAGGGTAAATAAACTTTGGTCGAGCCGAAGTTAGCTTCCTTTTCTTCTATTTTCTTATTTGTTATCCAGAGTTTCTAGATAAGCGCTTGTCACGGGAAGCCCTAAAAAGCCGAACACATTACGCTAATTATATGTAATAATATGTAGATTTTGATAAATGTGTTCTAGTTAAATGGGTAAGGAAGGTCTCCTTTTAGGGCTATCTGACATTTTTCCTTTATACACGAATGCTCATATTATCTAAGCATTGTCAAACCAATTCCAATTGAAGAAAACAAACAAGCTAAGTGATACACAAGAAGTACGGAGCTCTAATAGGGTCACATTTTATTGTATTTCTTCATATTTCTTGAGAATGTTAAGTATAGGGTCAATCACCGGAAAATCAGCTGCAGCAAATAATTGTTTTGGTCAACAGCGCAAAAGCACGTAGAAAAGAAAATCAAAACTTGAGACGAACGAAGAAAGAATAAGCGTAAAATCATGGTAACATCAGCATCGTTATGAATATGATGAATCAGCACTTATGAACCAACCAACTATAGGGGCATCAGTAAGCAAAACGGTTTTGTAGTTCTGACAAAGCTTTTAAACTCAAAATTAAGTCGTTAAATTGTTTCAAATAAATTTCCACATAAAAAAAGAGGCATTTTGTAATTGTCTTGGTAATTAAAATTATGCTTTAAATTTTAAAGAGCTAAAATGGCAAGGCTCTCTTTGGATTTTTCATTTATGGGTTTATCATTGCTAGTAAATACAATTTATTTATTATTTATTTAACTTAGTAAAAGCTAATTTATTTAGTTTACAACAATGCCATTTCTGCTAGCTATCACTTTGGTACGACAAAATTTCTTTTTGAGCTAAAAACATTTCCTAATCGAAGATGAGACTCTGATTTTCAAATTTCAATAAAGAACCAAAAATTTTTATATATCTTTCCATCCTTAAGCGATTTGCATTCCTCCCCTTTTGCCACACAAACATTGTAACTTAATAAATTCTTAAAAGAATTGTTTGGAATTCAGTTTGCGCAAATTGAATTCAATTCTGGTCGAAGGTTGCCAATTAACTATTTTGCAAAACAATCAATTCAATTTGTTTATGAGAAACTTACCTGAGTGGTGGGTCGAATGATCAACAATGCTATCCAAAGTCGCAGAAATCCCACCAATGGGCCAAAGGCCACCAACAGATAGGCATAATCACCGCCGGAACGTGTAATGCTGGTGCCAAGTTCAGCATAGCAGAGAGCTCCAATGGTGGAGAGAATGCCGCAAATGGCCCAAATCAAAAGCGAGCTGCCCACAGATCTGCAAAAGAAAGAAAACAAGTTTTTCGCTCGCTTATAAACTGAACGATTTGTTTGTTGTAATTGAAGAAGAGTTAAATTGTTCAAGCTGATGCAATAGTTTTCAGCGATTTCGTTGGCGAATTTCTCAAGCTTTGTCTTTTTGATTATTAATCAACTTAATTGATGTAAACAGAAATGTTTTTATGGCTATCTTTTAATTAAAAATAATGCTGTACGTGTCGACCTACTGTGTGACAATAAAATGATTGGACAAGGGAAAAATTCTATTGATCTTCCACATCTTAAGAACAAAAAACAAGTTTTTTATGGTGTTAAGAAGTGCTTCCTTTAGAATCATGCTTTAATATACCTTTTCGGCTGAATTAAGTCACTTTGGTTATATTTCCAATATATTTCGAGATGCCGTCGGCATTCGTCATCAGGGAGAAGAGCAACAGCGTCCAATCAGTTAGCTGCGGAGTTTATATCTCCAAATATATTGGAGACATAAGCAAACTGTGTTTAGTTCAAAATGGAGCATATAAAATACCCGACTTTGAGCCTGTCAACAATTATTTCTTACAGATATAACGAAACTTATTTTAAATACATATGAAACATTCTTGAATAACAAAGTACAGGCCGCTAAACCCAACTCATTATATCTTTAAAATTTGACGTTTCCAAGATAAATAAAAAGATAATTACACTAGAAAAGAAATGCATATAAAGTGTGTGAGGAAAATTTTACTAGTTTCTTTGTTTATGGGGTGATGGTAGACTACAGACATGCAAGCAATATGCCCAAAAAAGGTCTACCAGGAATCAATGTGTAAAGTATTGCGAGCCTAATCGAAAAATATTGAATAAATAATAAGAACAAGGCCACTTATTTACCTTTAAGAATATGTTAAGAAAAATTCCGCAATGACCGCCCATAGCACCTATTCACTTATATTAGTTTGCAAGTGGGAAAAGAAACAGCTTAACACTTAGCGTTCTAATGTTTCCTGCCTAAAACAACCTGTTACTGAGCTTATATGTAATTCATTTGGATGTGTAACGTTTAGAACGATAAATGGTGTTATTTTAATTTTAGGAAAAAATTTCATGATTTTATTTGCAACCAACTTTCTGGCTGGAACATACTGCGTTTTTTATTCTGAATCGTACGAACAAAATCGAAGCAGATATAGCAAAACTTTGGCTCGCTTCTTTATGATTTTGGTATACTTCAACGAAATCATCTCGAAACTTGCTTAGGGTTTTGTGAAATTGAATTACGAACATGAAAAATATTTCATATATTTTTGCATTTTTATATATGACATTTCCATACGTTGAATGCCGCTTAAACAATTATGCGACGCAGTTGGCCAACCGGCTAGTGATTAATTCTGCACAAATAATCTTAAGACTTGCACTGAAAACTTTTCATGCAGATTTTGCGATGCACTACAGTCCTGCTAAAAGAGTTGCAAAAAATGTTCAGTTTTACGAAATTTTATGTAGCTTCCTCATTAGGGGTAAGGTCGACTTTTTTCCGGAAAAAGCGTATAGAAAACCGAAATCTATTTCAAATTCCAAGAAAGTTCCACCAAGAAACCCTGGGTCTAAAATAAATTCGTAGCCCGCACAAATCGACATCAAGTTTTAGGGACAGTAAAGGATTTTGTCTCAGCTACGGTATTTAGTCATACATTTGTTTATTAATTTTTTTTATAGTGGAGGAAAACGTAACGTACGTTACGTGACGATTTTTCTTTTAATTCAAAGTACTTTAGAAGATATAGCCGTTTTAGTGGAGCCAAAGTTAGTTTTTTCTCGAAACTACGTTTTGCAAAACTGTGACACACTTTTGAAGAATAAAAATAGAGGCCAGCTAACTTCGGCTCGACCGAAGTTTATATACCCTTGGAGCTTGATATATGCCTGGCAGTTTGTATGGCAGCTATACTATATAGTGGTCCGATTTCGATAAGGCTTAATGAAATTATGTAAAATCATTGAAAACTTATAAATACGAGCGTTGGGAGCGATAACATTAAAAATAAAAAAGTTTTTTTCACTGACTTTTTTCCAGACCTAACTTTTGTATGGCAGCTATACTATATAGTTGTCCGATTTTGACAAGGCTTGGTGTAGTTATGTGAAATCATTAAAAACTTATAAATACGAGCGTTGGGAGCGATAGCGTTGAAAACAAAAAAGTTTTTCTTACTAAAACTAGTTTTTCAACCGATCGTTCCTATGGCAGCTATACGCTATAGCCATCCGATCCGGCCGGTTCCGACAAATGTGCAGCGTATTTGTACCAAAAGACTTCGTGCAAAGTTTGGTTAAGATAGCTTTAAAACTGACGGAGGAGATAGCATAGAAACAGACGGACAGACGGACGGACGGACAGACGGACATGGCTATATCAACTCAGCTCGTCATGCTGATCAAGAATATATATACTTTATGTGGTCGGAGATGCTTCCTTCTGTGCGTTACAAACATCCGGACAATTTTAATATACCCTCTCCAAGGGTATAAATATGGTTATTGTCGCAACCTTCAATCTTTGGAAATGTTATTAAGTATTTTTATACACTAGACTACAAGAGAAAAGGTTCCAATTAGTAATTTCAGTTTCAAATGGCCGTCATTTTGACAAATTTTACTTAAATTTTGTTTGAAGGTTGAGACAGTAATGACATGCTTGCTTTGCTTATCCTTGAATGTTAACCCATTTTTATTTTATTTTTATACCCTTGGAGAGGGTATATTGAAATTGTCCGGAAGTTTGTAACGCAGAGAAGGAATCATCTGAGCTGAGTTGATATAGCCATGTCCGTCTGTTTTTTTGCTATCACCTCCGTGAGTTTTAAAACTATCTTAACCAAACTTTGCACAAAGTCTTTTGGTACAAATACGCTGTCGATTTGTCGGAACCGGCCGGATCGGATAACTATAGCATATAGCTGCCAAACTGAAAAAGTGCTATCGCTCCCAACGCTTGTATTTATAAGTTTTTAATGATTTCACATAATTGCACCAAGATTTGTCGAAATCAGACAACTATATAGTATAGCTCCCATACAAAAGATAGTTTTGGAAAAAGTCTTAGTAAAAAAAACTTGTTTGTTTTTAATGCTATCGCTCCCAAAATTTTTACTGATCAATAATATATGCTACTACACAATTCTGTCAAGTTTGATCCAAATCGGATGACTAAAGCATATAGCTGCCATAGGAACGATCGGTCAAAAAAGTAGTTTTAGTGAGAAAAACAATTTTTTTTGAACACTTTACACTTTTTAGTCATGAATATATTGATGAATATCCTGTATATCTGCCATAGAACCAACTGGCAGGCATATATCAAACTTCAAGGGTTTATAAACTTCGGTCGAGCCGAAGTTAGCTTGCCTCTATTTTGTTTTTTAAATAGCTCAGAATTTCGAAATCAGTGTCACAGTAGGGACATCTTTTTTTAAGAGACCATCAGTTTGAGGCCGAGCACTTCTTGAAAAACGCTCGTATGGGAAAGAAAAATTTTGTATTTCTCTACAAACATTTAAGGTATTGTTGGAATTTGTAGACAGTTTTACAAAAAAAAATCACACTAGGAAGAAATTCCACAATTAAGCAGCCCTGACCCCTTACTAACTCAGCACTATTTTTATGCTTGAAATGAGAACTTTTAGTGCTGCCCATTTTGTGATTTCATATAGCACATTTAGCTGCCTACTTCGTCTGGTCGGCAATGGCGTGGAGGCTAAGACCTATGATTGAGAGGTAGCAAGACCTAAGTTCATGTCCCAGTTTGGGAAATTTGTTATTTTTTTGTAATTCAGAATTTTAAAACTAATTTGTTATCGCAAAATGATTTGATGTCATAAATGCGTTAACCAGAAATTAGCTACTTTGAAAAATTTTTTTTTTTTTTTTTTTTTTTTTTTTTTTTTTTTTTTTTTTGGGTAGCTTCCCGGAAAGGTTTATCTGCGTTACAGCTACATATGTACGTATTCTGTGCAACGAGGCAAAGGTACATTAACCAATTTGCCATTAAATTGACTTCATTTTCAGATAAGCCGAATTGTAGCTACCAGTTTTTGCATTTACAAATTAATGTACAACACACAACATTATTAAAATCATTTCTTTGCATTGCTATATATATTGCATTACTTGGCCGTTTTCTAATTTTTTTTTAAAGCAACGAAAAACGAAAGTGCCAAGCAAACTTCGTCTGTGCCGAAGTTTATACACCCCTACATCTCAGAGTTTAAGAATGCGAAAATTTTCCTTACTAAAACCCAAAGTTTACATTAAAAACAAAACCGTTTTTCTCAGTTTTAGTTATAGCTATAAAATATAGTCATCCGATTCGCTCGTTTCCCCCATATTAGCAGCGTTCAGTAAAAACAAAACTCTGTGTCGAGTTTCAGCTTTATAGCTTTAAAAATCGAGAGTCTATAGTGAAACAGAGAAGTAAAATTATAATACACTTTGAAAGGGTATACAAACGCTGTCTAAACTACAGGAGGGCCTTAAACACAATGGTCGAACAATGAAGTTCACTTCCTTAAACATTACGAACAAACGAACCATTCTATGAAGCTCACCAAGACGGGATAAAAATCATAGAATATTTCTATTTTCTTTATGCTTTAAAATTTTTACATTATACTGCGAAAATCGCTGAAAAAATAAACAAACAATGTATGTTGTTTTGAGTAACAAACGAACGGCCCATAAATTTACCATTATTTCTTTGAAAAGGAATCTGACTCAAATGTTATCAAAGAAATTATCGCTTACATCACCAGAAATGAGCTAAATTAAGCGTATGTATGTAACTCTGGAAATGCCCATATGAACAATTTTCTATAATGATTATTGGGACCTAGTCAGATTTGGAGCCTGATAAAAAAAGATCTTAAAATATATGCTTCTTAAACCACTTATTAACTAGATACAATTTGAAAAACTATCTGTACTCACTCTGTATAACGAAATACTCCAGTGGGTGCTATAAATATGCCGGATCCGATAATGGTGCCCACTATGATGGCCACTCCATTGATTAGGGTAAGTTTGCGTTTCAAAACAATTTTCTCATTCGAGCCATTCGCCTCATTTGCCTTGGAATTGGGAAGAGCATGCCCGTTGGTGGCCACCAGGCTGGTGGTCACTCCATTTGCATAGCGGTCAGTCATAATGCTTTAGAAGATTTATGAGTTCACGCTGGGTTCATTGCCACTTTAAATCAAAATACAAAATTGAGGAAATGCAAAATTAAAATTAAAATAAAGCACGTGCGAAAGTGAAAAGAGAGAGAGAGTGAGAGAAATGGCGAGATGAGAGCGTCTGTGCGAATGACACTTGTAAAGTGTAAAGAACCTTACAACCTGTTGTTAATCAGCATTCGAACCTTGTGCTGCGTTGGCATACACCTTTATAAATCTTTTATAGACACACTATGACTATTCTTATCAGGGCCAGACAGACAACTACTGTGCGCAATTATGCTACGACAAACATTCTTGGCTAAAATTGATCACTGGGCTCTGTTAACACCTGTTCCGTGGAAAACTAGTTGGCGACTGCCCCCCACTGAGTGGCAGTGCGTAAGTTTTCACTTCCAACACGGCGCCTGGCCTTGACAAATATAGATATTGGCGATTTCCACTGAATGCAACTTTGTTGCAGTAGTTGTTAGTCATACAAAATTGCACTTATTTATCTAGCTTTACCATTAAATATGATTTTCGGAATATTCTCTGGCCAACTGATTTCACTCCGCGTGCACAACAAATCGGTTTAAACGACGGTTTGAGACTGAAGTGACCGGCATTTTTTACATGCGCAGCTGTTCATTTACCACCCCCCAAATACGAACGAGAGAGAGTGAGAACCAGCATAATTTGTTTGTGAGAGAGCGTGAAAGTGCGCAAAACCGGAAATTACAAGTCGTTCTATATATACATTATATATTTATTTTGACTTATTATGGGTTTTGGCAGATCGTGCAAGAAGTTTAAAATTTAATTACAAATTTATTTACCGTTTACAATTTTTTTAACACATAAATCCGCATGTAATATTTGAATTTTTAACCGACAATTAAGTGTAGATACAATCGGGTAGATATTGTGTAAATAACATGTAGCTAAGTGCGACCATATTGTAGTGGTATTTTCGTGTTTGCTGGCTGTGGCCACACTTCCTTTAAGTTATTGTTTTGATTCGTTTGCACGTGTTTTAGGCGAATTGCGTGCTGAAAATAAAAAGATACCAAAATGTCCGACAAGTAAGTGTGTTAAAAGTCAACCCAACAATTACTATATCCACTCCCTTTCCGCAGATACGCCGTGTCCAACAAATTGCCCGGCAAAACTGTCTCGGTGCTCAAGCATCGCAAGCGGCGCATTCGTCAAGATCAGTCTGTAATCGAGCAGAAAAGAAATGATCGCATCAAGCGCAGACAGCAGACCAAAGCCCATCATAAGTTTCGACGAGCCGAGTCCTTTGTCATGGGTTATCTTAAGGCCGAGCGTACTTCGAGGCGCATCAAACAAACCATTTTGAGAACCAACATAACGGAAGATAGCGCCGCCTCTGCTGATGAATCCAATCCTCGACTAATACTTGTAATGCGCCATGCGGGCAAAAAGATTTTCGATAAGACCACAACAGACATCTTCAAGTCGTTGCATATGGGTAGGCGACACAATGCCGTCTTCTTGGAGAACACTAAGGAGAATCAACTGTTGTTGCGTGTCATTGAGCCGTTTGTGGTATATGGTAGTCCTACGTTGGGCACCATACGTGAGTTGTTGTTCAAAAAGGGCTTTGCCCTTATCAACGGCAAGAAGACGGCCATACAGTCCAATACCATGGTTGAGGAACAGCTGGGCGAGAAGGGTATTATCTGTTTGGAGGATGTCATACACGAAATTTATACAGTTGGACCCAATTTTAACGCTGTCACAGAGTTTCTATGTTCCTTTATGGTGAGTTGGGAGAGCCCTGGTGTACCGTGAATGCAACCACTTACTAACACCCTCTTTTTCAGATGTCCAGTCCTCGCGATGGCTGGAAGAAAAAGGTTTCGGTCTCCTTTAAACGTGGCGGTGAATATGGCGATCGTGGCGCCGGCATCAATGAACTAATCGCCCGCTGCCTCTAACTTAGTAGACTTGTCCCAGATTGTTTGTTCAAGATTGGAAATAAATATCTTATAGTTCTATATAAAAAAGAAAACATATCTAACAAAATGTCGGCCATATTTAATGCCAGTGCGGACAGTAACACGGACGTTGAATATGAAACAATCTCCTCGACTCAAAGTCAAATCTATGAAGAGGAATCCGAGCGTCTGCATGATCGCATATCAAAAGAGCAGCTGGAAAAGCTGCATAATGCCTTCAGTGCCCATGCAGATCAACAGGTTGGAATCGACGAGTTGCGTAACATGCTGGAGGAATTGGACATTACATTTAACGATTCGGTCTATACGCGACTCTTTTTGAAAATCAATCAGAATCGTGATTTTCGAGTGGATTGGAATGAGTTTGTGTCGTATTTGATATTTGGCTTTCAAGAGGAAGATCCCAGCAGTCAAAAAGAATCATTAATTTTACCGATCTCAGATCCCTGACTGCGGATTGTCAATTTCTTCATTTCAATTCTGATTTGAAATCATTAGCGGACGTTTTCCTGAAGTAAAGTTTTTAAGTAGTCATATACCCCATCAATCCCGTTGATTTCATTACCAATCCCTTGAGAGCGTGGCAGACAAGATCAACTATGTGGTGTTCTTTAAGGATTTTAATTTGCCCAATACATTTAACTCTTGGTTTCTGGTTACGGAGTTGCATGTTTGGTTACTCTTGATGCGCTCCATGGCTGAGGGTTCCGAATCAGGGGAGGATGGACGCTTTTTACGCAATTCCATTGTGATTGTGGAGGCGATGTCAACACGCGTGCCAAAAAGTTGGGAGTAACTCGTGCATATCCCTTTTAGGCCAACAATCCATCCCGCACGCGACAACATACCAATTGGTTCTTAACTGGTAATCATTTATTGTTATATCCTATCCACTATCCTTGATTTTTGCCTTGATTTTTGCCTTGATTTTTGCCTTGATTTTCGTAAATATGAAAAATTTTAATTTTTTAAATTTTTTTTTCTTTATTATTATTGTTATTTAGTAATTAAAAATGCCTTTTAATGAATTCGTGTTTTGATATATAATATTAATGATATTTTTTTTTTTTTTTTTTTAGGTTTTAGGTTGCCACGATGCATTGTGGTCTTATTTGGCCGCCCACTTTTCTGGGAAATGGAAATTGCCAAGACTGATTGTTCCTGTGTAATAAACAGGTTATGTTCTATGTACTGGAAGACGCGTGCCTTGACAAAGGCTGAACGCGCAAACACGTGTCTTGAAAAAGACAGACGCGGAGCCCTCCCTCAAACGAACTGCAATGCTTGAAGCTTCCCGAGAGACTGATTAATGATATTTAATGATATATCTATAATATAAAAATGAATCGCAAAATGTGTTGGTAAGCGCATAACTCAACAACGCCTGGACCAATTTGGCCAAATCTTTTTTTAAAATGTTCGTTGAAGTTCAAGGATGGTTTTTACGGCGAGAAAAATTAGAATTATTGCTGGAAAAACCCTAAAAATAGCCCTTTTCTTTTTCCCATACAAATGATTTGTAACTGTGGGCGGTAAGTGGGCGGGAAATTGTCGGGAAGTGGGTGAGATGTGGGTGGGATGTGGGCGGGAAATGGGCGGGAAGCGGGTGGTATGTGGGCGGGAAGTGGGTGGGATGTGGGTGGCATGTGGGCGGGAAGTGGTGGGATGAGGGTGGGATGTGAGTGGAATGTGAGCGGGATGTGGGCGGTAAGTGGGCGGGAAATTGGCGGGAAGTGGGTGAGATGTGGGTGGGATGTGGGCGGTAAGTGGGCGGGAAATTGGCGGGAAGTGGCTGAGATGGCGGTAAGTGGGCGGGAAATTGGCGGGAAGTGGGTGGGATGTGGGCGGGAAGTGGACGGCGGAAAGACGGTGGGAGTGGGTGGTATGTGGGTGGTATGTGGGCGGGAAGTGGGTGGGATGTGGGTGGGAAATGGGTGGTAAGTGAGTGTGCGTTGTTGTACTATTGAAGGCGCAGCGAAGCGCGACGGGTTATTTGCTAGTTGATTATATAATGATATATTGATATGATTAAAATTTAAATAATTAAAAATACGCGTTGCCATCCTCATCTTCTGTGCGGCTATAAATAAATATTAATAAAAAGGATTTATTAATATAGATATAGATTAAAGACTTTTAGTTTGTTACCGTTTGTTGGCATCATCAGTGCTAGCACTTGCATTGCTCTCATATTCAGAGCTATAATATATATAAAAAATAAATATTATATTATTAATATAGTTTTAGTTTGCGTTACCGTTTGCTCTCCTCGCTTCTGGCGCTGCTGCTGGAAGAAGCTTCGTCCTCGCTGTCCTCAGAACTACAAATCTTGTCATTGTCACTGTCAGTGTCACTGTGACGCTGCTGTGACGTCGATGGAAGGCTGAGGGAAAAAGGGTACAGATTATGTTTTAATCATTGCAAGTTACAAAGAGACAGGCCTCAACTCACTCGTCAAATACACTACTCAGCTTGTGCTTTGTTGTTTGTTCGCTTGGTGTTGGAAACAAAGCTTCCACCACTTCCTCAGGCACGTGTCTTTGCATTCTTGAACCTGTTCTTTGCACTTTGCATCCATCAATAGCTGAAATTGATATATATAAATATATAGTACGTGATTTTAGTAAAGTAATTAAAATACTTACTACTCCACTTTGGAATCCCGGCTTGTCGCGGATCGAATGGATCCTCAATAAAGGGGGTTTCCGCTTCCAAAGCGGAAAAGCTCCAAGTGGTTTGAGCATAGGCTCTATATTTCCGATACTTAGTAGCACAAGAAGTATTTTTGTGACTCGTAAGCAAACGTTGCTGGACAAAGCTAGTAAATGAAAATGAATTAAAATAATAAAAATAAAACAAGTAAGAAAGTCGGTCAAGCCCGACTATAACATACTCTGTACCCGGAGTAGAAGCTGAATGCAATGCTGGTGCTGCGCTCATCTCAAAGTCTCTCTCTCTTTTTCTCTCACTCTCTCTCTCTCTCTAAGATTGTGTGGTGTTAGTTGTGAATTGGTGGGAGGGGGTGGGGCGAGGGCGATGTACTTTTTTGCTCATAACTTGAGAACCGCTCATCCGATCTTTATCATTTCTTCGGCAAATCGATACATTTTGCTAATTACTAACTATCTCCAGAAGGTACGAAACGTCTATCTTCAAAACTGTAGGAGATATAACGTTTTTTCCGAATTCCGGGGGCGGGAGGGGGCGTGGCAAAAATTGAAAATAAACTTGATCTGCCTGCAGCTATAAGAAACATTTGTCCCATATATGTCAAACCTCTATCTCTTACCATCTCCGAGATCTGTTTGTTCATACGGACGGACGGACGGACGGACGGACAGACGGACAGACGGACATGGCTATATCGACTCGGCTGTTGATGCTGATCAAGAATATATATACTTTATATAGTCGGAAATGATTCCTTCTCCCTGTTACATACTTTTGCACAAACTTAATATACTCTATGTACCTTCGGTACAGAGTATAAAAATATATATAATCATAATCATACCGCCTGCCGCACTTGTCGCATTGAAAAGGCATCTTTTTTGCGTGAATCTTTGTCTGCATATGTCTGTCATAATCACGTTTGGCTGCGAAGCTATTCGAATAAAATATTTTATATAAACATATATATACAAACTATAGAAAAATTACCTTCTGGTGCACACATCACATGTATATTTATCACATTTTTTCCAGACACGCTTTGGCTTTGGCATTACGTTTGCGACATGCCCGCCACTACAGCCGTGATTCTTAACTTCGAATTCATTTATGAATCGAAGGTTGCACTCCAAGCATTTAACGCTCCGCGCGACAATAGCACTCATCTCTTCTTTGAGCTAGTAAAATTAAAAATAATAAAGATATTTATTTTTTAGATAAATAAATATTAAATGCGGTTTTAGAAGCTTACCTTAAGGGTAAGGGAAGGGCGACTAAATCCCACTAATTCTTCCTCCCCCTCCTCTGTCATTCTGCTGACAGGATGCAGAAGACGGAAACGGTTTGTGTTTGTCGACGATGTGGCAAGTGGCTGCAATGACAAAAAAAATTACCATAAAAATTAAAATATAAATATAATCGGGAGATTTTAACTTACATCACTTCCATAAATGTCCATGTCCTGAGCAGGTGGAGCTGCATCAGTAGCGGGCGGATCTGCAGCTGGACGAGGACCATTATCCACATCAGAATCCTGCAATAATAATAAAGCATTTTATCAATGTTACTTTAAA
The DNA here is from genome assembly GCA_018904275.1 of Lordiphosa clarofinis. Classification (NCBI taxonomy): domain Eukaryota; kingdom Metazoa; phylum Arthropoda; class Insecta; order Diptera; family Drosophilidae; genus Lordiphosa; species Lordiphosa clarofinis. Next base: position 538,626 of record JAEIGQ010000177.1, read on the forward strand.
TCCCATATAATCGGGAGATTTTAACTTACATCACTTCCACAAATGTCCATTAATAGATTTAGATCGTCCTGAGCAGGTGGAGCTGCATCAGTAGCTGGCGGATCTGATTGAGGTGGAGGATCCAAAGGCGCAGGTGGATCTGAAGGCGCAGCTGTGCATTCGACACTGATGACACTGAAAGGAAAAAAAAATAAAGCTGGGAAGAAGGACTTACGAAAGGACTTACTCCTGCTGCTTCTCCTTTTTTTCGCTCGGCAGCAAGGCCGACACCTGCACATCCGAGAGCTGGTGAATTTTTTTGTAGTGCGTCTTCAGTTGGCTCTTCAATTTGAACGACTTAGAACACATGGAGCAATTGTGCGGCCGGACACCGGAATGTGTAAGCTCATGCCGCTTCAAAAAGGCTGGCGCTGTGGCAATATAACTGCAAAAATTGCATTTGTGCTCCATGACACTCGCGGTTTGGATTTTGTTTACAGAAATAAGTATGGGTTGCCACCATGTTTTTCTAGGGATGGCACTTTCATTTAATTTGTAAAATTAAATGAATTTTGCATTGATCTTTTTCAACAATGTGGCAACGTCGAAGCCAAAATAATTCAGCGTCTACCATCACTAGTTCTTGGAAGCTTGCAAGAAATTTCGTGATTGCGGTTGTGGAGTGCGTTGTACTTTTTTTGTGTGTCCCTTAAAATTTAGATTTTATTGAAATCTACTAAGTGATTTAATTGTTGCCGACCCCTGCCGTGTTTTTGCTTTGATTTGTGTTTCCCGATCTTCGACATTTGCCTCTAATTTGCCTCTGATACTGACCGCTGACTGGACATGGATATGGAGATGGAGATCGACATGGATATGAATATGGACACGGATATGAATATGGACACGGACATGAATATGGACACGGATATGAATATGGACATGGATATGCCCGAAGAGGGGACCAATATAACATTCCAAGGGGAGACCATTAATGTTGTGAAGCTGTTCCCCATTTTTCGGCACTTTATGACATTAAACCCGGATTGGAGCATTGCCGAATTAATTAAGCTGTAAGTGAATGAAACCAAAGATACTAAGATAAATACATAAAATAATTACACAGCCCAACAGTGATTTTGGTGCAGGTCTATTTTTAACAGATTATGTTAATATTGACTTCACTGAACAAAACTGTATCATTGGTTTTGTTCAATCAGCTCTTGTTTCCAAGATATAGCGGAAAAACGAAAATCTTGCATTTTTGGCACTCTAGGATTTATGGAGGCCACACTTGGCACAATTATCTGAATTTATGAACAGATTGCGATAAAGTACATATCAATGCAAATTTTAAAAATCATAGCCGCTATATAAGTACAGCGGAAAGTGTCTAAATTGGCCTCTAAAGACAGACATTTTTCGATTTATAGCATTTTTAGCATTTTTTATAGCCCGTTAAAGTTAGCGCAGTTATTGAATTAATATTTTCGCCATCTGAGCCTATAGACAAACATATGATCTAATTTTGTGATTTTTATGGCGATTAAATCAATTTATTTGGCAAAGTTATAGCCTCTTAAACACGAAATTACATATTTAAATTTATGGGAGGAAAACTAGATTTGTAACTCAAATTACACTAGTTAACAAAATAATAAAAATTTCGCGATCCCGAACATTTGGTAGCAATTCCTTGTGTAAGTCCTTCCGCTGAGTCCAAAAATCCAATCCGCAAATTTTTTTATGGGGCCGTTTTCGAGAAATCGCGGAAAAGCTAGTTTTTCGATTTGTGAATAAAGTACCTTTAGAAAAATGCGTATACTTTGAAGGTAATTGAACGCCCTATCATTCGTTTGTACACCACTTCTTAATCCGGTGCTGGTCTTCGGCGTTATAAAGGCTTTTATCGGCAACTTTGCATTAAATTTATCACTTTTTTAAAAGAAGCTGGATTTTAAGTGCAATTTTCACAAAGAAAAAAATTGTTTAAAATTTATTTTACGGCTGGTCACTAAAGATTTATCTATTTAAAATGCAACGCCACATAACTCATTAAAATCCGTTGAAGAATAAAGAAGTTATTTGCATTTTAGTAAAAAAGGGCAGGTTTCAACTTCAAGCAAATTGACTAAGTTTGACTGTTTTATGTTCGTCGTAGGAGGCATAGGAAATATTCAAACTATTCTATTAAAGGGCTACTATGATCCGCCAAATTTATTTTGTACCTGGTTAGGTTATTTTGTGATTGACTTAGGTGGAAAAATGATTGTAAGGCGATAGAAAAATGCCCGCAAGCATATCAAGATCATTTTTGCATCCAATTTGACGCCTTACATTACATTACATTTTACACAATTTTTTTCTTTGTGAAAATTGCACTTAAAATCCAGCTTCTTTTAAAAAGGTGATAAATTTAATGCAAAGTTGCCGATAAAAGCCTTTATAACGCCGAAGACCAGCACCGGATTAAGAAGTGGTGTATAAACGAATGATAGGGCGTTCAATTACCTTCCAAATAAGCAGTACCTGATTATAATGCAAGAACCGGTACCAAAGATATACGCATTTTTCTAAAGGTACTTTATTCACAAATCGAAAAACTAGCTTTTCCGCGATTTCTCGAAAACGGCCCCATAAAAAAATTTGCGGATTGGATTTTTGGACTCAGCAAATGGATTTACATACGAAATAACTGCCAGATGGTCGGGATCGGAAATGCTGTAAACTAGTGTTATTATAGGAACTGTGAAAAGGCTACTTGTTTCCAAATTTAATTTATCATCTACATGAAAACATATAACAATTTATGCCGAGTCAAGTAGCCCTTTTACAGTTCCTATACATATTTAGACTATCAATCTAGTTTTCCTCCCATAAATTTGAATATGAATTTTCGTCTTAAACACGCCATTTCTTTGCCAAATAAACTTATTAAAATGCCATAAAAATCACAAAATTAGATCATATGTTTAGCTATATGCTCAGATGGCGAATGTATTAATCCAATTACCGCGCTTCCTTAAACGGGATGATTTATTTTGATAAAAATGCTATAAATCGAAAAATGTCTCTCTTTAAAGGCCAAATTAGACACTTTCCGCTGGACTTATAAGGTCCCTATGATTTTTTTAATTTGCAATGATATGTCCTTTATCGTAAATTGCTCATAAACTCAGACATTTATGCCCTGTGTGGCCTCCATAAATCCTAGAGTGCCAAAAATGCAAGATTTTCGTTTTTCCGCTATATCTTGGAAACAAGAGCTGATGGAACGAAACCGAATCCAGTTTAGGAATCAGTAAACATAAACTTATCATATTTTTAAATCAACAGGGCTGCACCACACAAAGATGGTCGTTTTGTTGGCCTGTGTTATCGGTGAAGAGAATCGTAAAATCGTAATCGTAATCGTAATCATTATATAATCTTTATGACGGGATTTCTAAAATAAAACTTTTAATGATTACGCTCCCTGATTTAAAGTATCCATTTTTAGAATATATATGTGTGCATTGGTTAAACTGTCGCTTTAATTTTACATTTTTTAAGTATGTTTTGATAGTAAGGCTATTCAAAATAATGAAGTTCAAAAACGAATTGTCCTCTGATGATATAAAATAGGTTCTTAATTAAAACTAAAATTGAAATGAGTTCTTGAATAGCCACATCTTCAATAGAAAACGCAAATGAATCAGTTATTAAAGCCAATCTTCCTAGCCCAGCCTTACACAATAATATTAAGCACAGGAAAACTGTTTCTTTAAAAAAAAATTGAAACCCCATCATGAAATTCCCATAGGACTTACACTGAAAATTGCTCACATATATTGTTTTAGTCACTGTCAGCAGTGACTGACTTGACTGACAGTCGAGATAAATAGATAAAGCTCACTGCAGTTAGTGACTGTCCCACTCCCCTGTCACTATCTCTCTCTCTCTCTTCGTTGTGGACAGTCCTAAGCCGTGTGGCAGGCAGCACATTATTGGTATTCAGTTGTGGGCAGATTCATTTTGTTTCTTGCATCATCCTTGGGCTTGGTGTGGAAAAATGGCATAGAATGTCCTTGTTATCTATCACCTGTCTGGCCTGTCACTTCCCCACTCACCACCTCCTCTTTCTTAGTCCTCGCGATGGCTGGAAGAAAAAGGTTTCGGTCTCCTTTAAACGTGGCGGTGAATATGGCGATCGTGGCGCCGGCATCAATGAACTAATCGCCCGCTGCCTCTAACTTAGTAGACTTGTCCCAGATTGTTTGTTCAAGATTGGAAATAAATATCTTATAGTTCTATATAAAAAAGAAAACATATCTAACAAAATGTCGGCCATATTTAATGCCAGTGCGGACAGTAACACGGACGTTGAATATGAAACAATCTCCTCGACTCAAAGTCAAATCTATGAAGAGGAATCCGAGCGTCTGCATGATCGCATATCAAAAGAGCAGCTGGAAAAGCTGCATAATGCCTTCAGTGCCCATGCAGATCAACAGGTTGGAATCGACGAGTTGCGTAACATGCTGGAGGAATTGGACATTACATTTAACGATTCGGTCTATACGCGACTCTTTTTGAAAATCAATCAGAATCGTGATTTTCGAGTGGATTGGAATGAGTTTGTGTCGTATTTGATATTTGGCTTTCAAGAGGAAGATCCCAGCAGTCAAAAAGAATCATTAATTTTACCGATCTCAGATCCCTGACTGCGGATTGTCAATTTCTTCATTTCAATTCTGATTTGAAATCATTAGCGGACGTTTTCCTGAAGTAAAGTTTTTAAGTAGTCATATACCCCATCAATCCCGTTGATTTCATTACCAATCCCTTGAGAGCGTGGCAGACAAGATCAACTATGTGGTGTTCTTTAAGGATTTTAATTTGCCCAATACATTTAACTCTTGGTTTCTGGTTACGGAGTTGCATGTTTGGTTACTCTTGATGCGCTCCATGGCCGAGGGTTCCGAATCAGGGGAGGATGGACGCTTTTTACGCAATTCCATTGTGATTGTGGAGGCGATGTCAACACGCGTGCCAAAAAGTTGGGAGTAACTCGTGCATATCCCTTTTAGGCCAACAATCCATCCCGCACGCGACAACATACCAATTGGTTCTTAACTGGTAATCATTTATTGTTATATCCTATCCACTATCCTTGATTTTTGCCTTGATTTTTGCCTTGATTTTCGTAAATATGAAAAAATTTAATTTGTTAAATTTTTTTTTCTTTATTATTATTGTTATTTAGTAATTAAAAATGCCTTTTAATGAATTCGTGTTTTGATATATAATATTAATGATATTTTTTTTTTTTTTTTTTTAGGTTTTAGGTTGCCACGATGCATTGTGGTCTTATTTGGCCGCCCACTTTTCTGGGAAATGGAAATTGCGCTTCCTGTGTAATAAACAGGTTATGTTCTATGTACTGGAAGACGCGTGCCTTGACAAAGGCTGAACGCGCAAACACGTGTCTTGAAAAAAACGACGCGGAGCCCTCCCTCAAACGAACTGCAATGCTTGAAGCTTCCCGAGAGACTGATTAATGATATTTAATGATATATCTATAATATAAAAATGAATCGCAAAATGTGTTGGTAAGCGCATAACTCAACAACGCCTGGACCAATTTGGCCAAATCTTTTTTAAAATGTTCGTTGCAGTTCAAGGATGGTTTTTACGGCGAGAAAAATTAGAATTATTGCTGGAAAAACCCTAAAAATAGCCCTTTTCTTTTTCCCATACAAATGATTTGTAACTGTGGGCGGTAAGTGGGCGGGAAATTGGCGGGAAGTGGGTGAGATGTGGGTGGGATGTGGGCGGGAAATGGGCGGGAAGCGGGTGGTATGTGGGCGGGAAGTGGGTGGGATGTGGGTGGCATGTGGGCGGGAAGTGGTGGGATGAGGGTGGGATGTGAGTGGAATGTGAGCGGGATGTGGGCGGTAAGTGGGCGGGAAATTGGCGGGAAGTGGGTGAGATGTGGGTGGGATGGGTGGGCGGTAAGTGGGCGGGAAATTGGCGGGAAGTGGCTGAGATGGCGGTAAGTGGGCGGGAAATTGGCGGGAAGTGGGTGGGATGTGGGCGGGAAGTGGACGGCGGAAAGACGGTGGGAGTGGGTGGTATGTGGGTGGTATGTGGGCGGGAAGTGGGTGGGATGTGGGTGGGAAATGGGTGGTAAGTGAGTGTGCGTTGTTGTACTATTGAAGGCGCAGCGAAGCGCGACGGGTTATTTGCTAGTTGATTATATAATGATATATTGATATGATTAAAATTTAAATAATTAAAAATACGCGTTGCCATCCTCATCTTCTGTGCGGTTATAAATAAATATTAATAAAAAGGATTTATTAATATAGATATAGATTAAAGACTTTTAGTTTGTTACCGTTTGTTGGCATCATCAGTGCTAGCACTTGCATTGCTCATATTCAGAGCTATAATATATATAAAAAATAAATATTATATTATTAATATAGTTTTAGTTTGCGTTACCGTTTGCTCTCCTCGCTTCTGGCGCTGCTGCTGGAAGAAGCTTCGTCCTCGCTGTCCTCAGAACTACAAATCTTGTCATTGTCACTGTCAGTGTCACTGTGACGCTGCTGTGACGTCGATGGAAGGCTGAGGGAAAAAGGGTAGAGATTATGTTTTAATCATTGCAAGTTACAAAGAGACAGGCCTCAACTCACTCGTCAAATACACTACTCAGCTTGTGCTTTGTTGTTTGTTCGCTTGGTGTTGGAAACAAAGCTTCCACCACTTCCTCAGGCACGTGTCTTTGCATTCTTGAACCTGTTCTTTGCACTTTGCATCCATCAATAGCTGAAATTGATATATATAAATATATAGTACGTGATTTAGTAAAGTAATTAAAATACTTACTACTCCACTTTGGAATCCCGGCTTGTCGCGGATCGAATGGATCCTCAATAAAGGGGGTTTCCGCTTCCAAACGGAAAAAGCTCCAAGTGGTTTGAGCATAGGCTCTATATTTCCGATACTTAGTAGCACAAGAAGTATTTTTGTGACTCGTAAGCAAACGTTGCTGGACAAAGCTAGTAAATGAAAATGAATTAAAATAATAAAAATAAAACAAGTGAGAAAGTCGGTCAAGCCCGACTATAACATACTCTGTACCCGGAGTAGAAGCTGAATGCAATGCTGGTTCTGCGCTCATCTCAAAGTCGCTCACTCTCTCTCTCTCTCTAAGATTGTGTGGTGTTAGTTGTGAATGGGTGGGAGGGGGTTGGGCGAGGGAGATGTACTTTTTTGCTCATAACTTGAGAACCGCTGATCCGATCTTTATCATTTCTTCGGCAAATCGATACATTTTGCTAATTACTAACTATCTCCAGAAGGTAATAAACGTGTATCTTCAAAACGTTTTTTCCGAATTGCGGGGCGGGAGGGGGCGTGGCAAAAATTGAAAATAAACTTGATCTGCCTGCAGCTATAAGAAACATTTGTCCCATATATGTCAAACCTCTATCTCTTACCATCTCCGAGATCTGTTTGTTCATACGGACGGACGGACGGACGGACGGACAGACGGACAGACGGACATGGCTATATCGACTCGGCTGTTGATGCTGATCAAGAATATATATACTACTATATAGTCGGAAATGATTCCTTCTCCCTGTTACATACTTTTGCACAAACTTAATATACTCTATGTACCTTCGGTACAGAGTAAAAAAATATATATAATCATAATCATACCGCCTGCCGCACTTGTCGCATTGAAACGGCATCTTTTTTGCCGCATCGGGCCTGTTTTGCGTGAATCTTTGTTGCCATATGTCTGTCATAATCACGTTTGGCTTGGAAGCTATTCGAATAAAATATTTTATATAAACATATATATACAAACTATAGAAAAATTACCTTCTGATGCACACATCACATGTATATTTATCACATTTTTTCCAGACACGCTTTGGCTTTGGCATTACGTTTGCGACATGCCCGCCACTACAGCCGTGATTCTTAACTTCGAATTCATTTATGAATCGAAGGTTGCACTCCAAGCATTTAACGCTCCGCGCGACAATAGCACTCATCTCTTCTTTGAGCTAGTAAAATTAAAAATAATAAAGATATTTATATTTTAGATAAATAAATATTAAATGCGGTTTTAGAAGCTTACCTTAAGGGTAAGGGAAGGGCGACTAAATCCCACTAATTCTTCCTCCCCCTCCTCTGTCATTCTGCTGACAGGATGCAGAAGACGGAAACGGTTTGTGTTTGTCGACGATGTGGCAAGTGGCTGCAATGACAAAAAAAAATTACCATAAAAATTAAAATATAAATATAATCGGGAGATTTTAACTTACATCACTTCCATAAATTTCCATGTTCTGAGTAGGTGTAGCTGTATCAGTAGCGGGCGGATCTGCAGCTGGACGAGGACCATTATCCACATCAGAATCCTGCAATAATAATAAAGCATTTTATCAATGTTAATTTAAATTTCATATAATCGGGATATTTTAACTTACATCACTTCCACAAATGTCCATTAATAGATTTAGATCGTCCTGAGCAGGTGGAGCTGCATCAGTAGCTGGCGGATCTGATTGAGGTGGAGGATCCAAAGGCGCAGGTGGATCCGAAGGCGCAGCTGTGCATTCGACACTGATGACACTGAAAGGAAAAAAAAATAAAGCTGGGAAGAAGGACTTACGAAAGGACTTACTCCTGCTGCTTCTCCTTTTTTTCGCTCGGCAGCAAGGCCGACACCTGCACATCCGAGAGCTGGTGCACTTTTTTGTAGTGCGTCTTCAGTTGGCTCTTCAATTTGAACGACTTTGAACACATGGAGCAATTGTGCGGCCGGACACCGGAATGTGTAAGCTCATGCCGCTTCAAAAAGGCTGGCGCTGTGGCAATATAACTGCAAAAATTGCATTTGTGCTCCATGACACTCGCGGTTTGGATTTTGTTTACAGAAATAAGTATGGGTTGCCACCATGTTTTTCTAGGGATGGCACTTTCATTTAATTTGTAAAATTAAATGAATTTTGCATTGATCTTTTTTAACAATGTGGCAACGTCGAAGCCAAAATAATTCAGCGTCTACCATCACTAGTTCTTGGAAGCTTGCAAGAAATTTCGTGATTGCGGTTGTGGAGTGCGTTGTACTTTTTTTGTGTGTCCCTTAAAATTTAGATTTTATTGAAATCTACTAAGTGATTTAATTGTTGCCGACCCCTGCCGTGTTTTTGCTTTGATTTGTGTTTCCCGATCTTCGACATTTGCCTCTAATTTGCCTCTGATACTGACCGCTGACTGGACATGGATATGGAGATGGAGATCGACATGGATATGAATATGGACACGGATATGAATATGGACACGGATATGAATATGGACACGGATATGAATATGGACATGGATATGCCCGAAGAGGGGACCAATATAACATTCCAAGGGGAGACCATTAATGTTGTGGAGCTGTTCCCCATTTTTCGGCACTTTATGACATTAAACCCGGATTGGAGCATTGCCGAATTAATTAAGCTGTAAGTGAATGAAACCAAAGATACTAAGATAAATACATAAAATAATTACACAGCCCAACAGTGATTTTGGTGCAGGTCTATTTTTAACAGATTATGTTAATATTGACTTCACTGAACAAAACTGTATCATTGGTTTTGTTCAATCAGCTCTTGTTTCCAAGATATAGCGGAAAAACGAAAATCTTGCATTTTTGGCACTCTAGGATTTATGGAAGCCACACTAGGCATAATTATCTGAATTTATGAACAGATTGCGATAAAGTACATATCAATGCAAATTTTAAAAATCATAGCCGCTATATAAGTACAGCGGAAAGTGTCTAAATTGGCCTCTAAAGACAGACATTTTTCGATTTATAGCATTTTTAGCATTTTTTATAGCCCGTTAAAGTTAGCGCAGTTATTGAATTAATATTTTCGCCATCTGAGCCTATAGACAAACATATGATCTAATTTTGTGATTTTTATGGCGATTAAATCAATTTATTTGGCAAAGTTATAGCCTCTTAAACACGAAATTACATATTTAAATTTATGGGAGGAAAACTAGATAATTGTAACTTAACCAACCCCCCCCCAAACGAAAACCACACCCCCCAGAAACGCCCCCACACCCCCCCCAAGCCCCCACCAAAGAAGCCACACAAGAAAACCCCCACAATCAATTATCAATTTATTGAAACGATAACTTTTAAAGGCTATTTGTTTCCAAATTTAATTTATCATCTACATGAAAACATATAACAATTTATGCCGAGTCAAGTAGCCCTTTTACAGTTCCTATACATATTTAGACTATCAATCTAGTTTTCCTCCCATAAATTTGAATATGAATTTTCGTCTTAAACACGCCATTTCTTTGCCAAATAAACTTATTAAAATGCCATAAAAATCACAAAATTAGATCATATGTTTGGCTATATGCTCAGATGGCGAATGTATTAATCCAATTAGCGCGCTTCCTTAAACGGGATGATTTATTTTGATAAAAATGCTATAAATCGAAAAATGTCTCTCTTTAAAGGCCAAATTAGACACTTTCCGCTGGACTTATAAGGTCCCTATGATTTTTTTAATTTGCAATGATATGTCCTTTATCGTAAATTGCTCATAAACTCAGACATTTATGCCCTGTGTGGCCTCCATAAATCCTAGAGTGCCAAAAATGCAAGATTTTCGTTTTTCCGCTATATCTTGGAAACAAGAGCTGATGGAACGAAACCGAATCCAGTTTAGGAATCAGTAAACATAAACTTATCATATTTTTTAAATCAACAGGGCTGCACCACACAAAGATGGTCGTTTTGTTGGCCTGTGTTATCGGTGAAGAGAATCGTAAAATCGTAATCGTAATCGTAATCATTATATAATCTTTATGACGGGATTTCTAAAATAAAACTTTTAATGATTACGCTCCCTGATTTAAAGTATCCATTTTTAGAATATATATGTGTGCATTGGTTAAACTGTCGCTTTAATTTTACATTTTTTAAGTATGTTTTGATAGTAAGGCTATTCAAAATAATGAAGTTCAAAAACGAATTGTCCTCTGATGATATAAAATAGGTTCTTAATTAAAACTAAAATTGAAATGAGTTCTTGAATAGCCACATCTTCAATAGAAAACGCAAATGAATCAGTTATTAAAGCCAATCTTCCTAGCCCAGCCTTACACAATAATATTAAGCACAGGAAAACTGTTTCTTTAAAAAAAAATTGAAACCCCATCATGAAATTCCCATAGGACTTACACTGAAAATTGCTCACATATATTGTTTTAGTCACTGTCAGCAGTGACTGACTTGACTGACAGTCGAGATAAATAGATAAAGCTCACTGCAGTTAGTGACTGTCCCACTCCCCTGTCACTATCTCTCTCTCTCTCTCTTCGTTGTGGACAGTCCTAAGCCGTGTGGCAGCCAGCACATTATTGGTATTCAGTTGTGGGCAGATTCATTTTGTTTCTTGCATCATCCTTGGGCTTGGTGTGGAAAAATGGCATGGAATGTCCTTGTTATCTATCACCTGTCTGGCCTGTCACTTCCCCACTCACCACCTCCTCTTTCTTAGTCCTCGCGATGGCTGGAAGAAAAAGGTTTCGGTCTCCTTTAAACGTGGCGGTGAATATGGCGATCGTGGCGCCGGCATCAATGAACTAATCGCCCGCTGCCTCTAACTTAGTAGACTTGTCCCAGATTGTTTGTTCAAGATTGGAAATAAATATCTTATAGTTCTATATAAAAAAGAAAACATATCTAACAAAATGTCCGCAATATTTAATGCCAGTGCGGACAGTAACACGGACGTTGAATATGAAACAATCTCCTCGACTCAAAGTCAAATCTATGAAGAGGAATCCGAGCGTCTGCATGATCGCATATCGAAAGAGCAGCTGGAAAAGCTGCATAATGCCTTCAGTGCCCATGCAGATCAACAGGTTGGAATCGACGAGCTGCGTAACATGCTGGAGGAATTGGACATCACATTTAATGATTCGGTCTATACGCGACTCTTTTTGAAAATCAATCAGAATCGTGATTTTCGAGTGGATTGGAATGAGTTTGTGTCGTATTTGATATTTGGCTTTCAAGAGGAAGATCCCAGCAGTCAAAAAGAATCATTAATCTTACCCATCTCAGTGCCGCCGGTCGTAAGGAAGTCCGAACATCGTTCCGCAGTATGTTGTCTGGCTCTGCTCAAGGTCAAGTCTGATCAGGTGCCCATGGAGGAGGTTACCGAAACGGTAAATTATTCCTTTGGTGGTGAGGATTCGCCAGAAGCTTCAGGAATGTGGGTAACAGCCAGTCATGAGGGTATGATGAAGTTTTGGAGTTCTCACATGGAGCCCATTAGAACGGCCTATTCGGAGAGCAGTAAGTATTCTTTTGGGGAACAAAAAAGAATAAGTACACTCATGGACAGGAAATTAGGTGTGAAAATGTATTTCTTTTTGAATTAACATATTTAATCACTTAAACAGAAAATGATACAATTTAAAGCGCTGCTTTCAGCTGCTACTGCAGGTACAGAGTCAACGAGGCACATTTAGAAGCCAAAGATATGCCATGGTCAGGAGATGACTTGCCCTCTAAATAATGGTCAAAGCTTTGTTCCTCAACCATTGCCTCACAAATTGTGCGTTTTGGGTCATTGTGACGCTGGAATTTCCTTAAAAAGGGCACATTTTCCCTCAACTATGGCTGTATTACAGTTTTCATTATATTTTAGTAAACAAATCGATCCATTTTGGTATCGATTCAATGTACTCAACTCTTATATTGCCACCACCATGCTTGACTGTTTGCTTTGTAGACTTTACGTACGTAAAATTCTATGCATTTTGCTGGACCAACCTTCCTTGGAGCACCGTTTCGAGCTCAACCAGGGTGGTCCTTGTAATTGTGGCCAAACTGAAGCAACAACAATGGTGCATGTGGTTGAAGATTTTGTTGCTGGTGACGAATGAACTTTTATATGAATTGGTGGCTTCTCCGCCGTAAGCTGGTTCTGGGCACCCCTGACTTAAAGCAAACTTTCAAATAATTACTTTAAAATTGTGACTTTTACCATTTCCGATCGTTCGATCTCGAAATTTGGCACCCAGTTAGTTGATAACATGACATAAACTATACAACTTTTACTTAAATGGTAAAGAGAACTGCGAAATTTGCAAAAATTAAAAAAATGCTAACGTTTTGGATTTTATCATATGTGAAATATTTTCGGCATAGATTTGTTTTTTGTGGCGGCATTCTGGAGCAAACTCTATTTAAAATTTTGAAGAGGAGACCTAAAATGTTTGTATGTACATTAGGTTGGAACCCCTCAGTATACAATTTTTAAGGTCATGGTCTCACCCCCCTATCTGATACTTTGTGATGTAAAGGGTGATTTTTTAAGAGCTAAAGGAAAGTTTTAAAAAAAAAACACATAAAATTCAGAAAAATGCATGAAATCTTTATTTGAATCGATAGTACGGTCCATATAATTTAATGTTTGAAGATTATTTCATGCAAATGTTGACCGTGACTGCGCCTTTAAATGATCTATCCGCTTAGTCCAATTTTGGCATACTCTTTCCAACATTTCAGCCGGTATCTCACGAAAAAATGCTTTAATGTTGTCTTCCCATGCGTTAATTGAAGCGCGCTTGTCTATATAAACATAAGCTTTAATGTAGCCGTACAAAAAATAGTCTATAGGTGTTAAATCGCACGATCTAGGCGGCCAATTGACTGGTCCCGAAAGTGAAATAAAATTTTCACCGCACTCGCCTCTCAATAAGTCCATTGTTGCGCGTGCTGTGTGGCATGTGGCACCGTCTTATTGAAACCAGACGTCATGCAAGTCAAGCTCTTGAATTTGGCAAAAAAAAGTTGGATATCATCACCCGGTAGCGCTCACCATTCACAGTTACGTTACGATTCGCATCATCTTTGAAGAATCCCCGACATGATGCCACCAGCCCATAAACCGCACCAAACTGCGACTTTTTCTGGATGCATTGGTAGCTCTTGCAATGCTTCTGGCTGATATTCACTCCAAAATCGACAACTCGGCTTATTTACGTACCCATTGAGCCAAAAATGAGCTTCGTCGCTTTCTTATCTTGAACTTTCTTAACAGAGCACGCATTTTGATAATAAAATTCAATAATTTGCAAGCGTTGTTCGGTTGTAGGACGATTCATGCTTAAATTATAGAGCAAACTGAAGATGTGTGACAGTGAAACAAAACAAACTAGTGTTGCCAAAAAGATAATAGCTAAAAAATCACCCTTTATAATGAGCGTAACAAAAAGCAAATGAAAAAAATGTAGAGTTTTTAACGGACGCGAATATTCTCCAAAGATTTTGTATATAACTTATACACAATGTTGCCTAAATTCGGGAAAGGTTCACTCCGGGGTTCGAACCCGCGAAAATTTTTGGGTTCTGGTTCACGGAGCGGGTTCTAAAGGTCTGTGAACCTAGGTTCGGGTTCGAACCGGGGTTCTGAAATAATTTTAATGTTTGCTAATTCAGAAAACATAATTGTAAATCGGAACAACTTTATTCAAATAACCTAATTAGAATTGTTAGGCAATCTATGAATTTCCTTAAAAGAAGCATAAAAATCGTTCATTATGTGACTATGTTTTTGGCACGAATTCTTTATTTACTAGCCAAGCTAAAGATTCCATATCATGTTTATAAGAATATGAACTTGGTGAAGAAACATTGATAATTTCATTAATTAGTTCCTTTTAGAGATTATGCAATTTGTCTTTATGCAATCAGTTTTTGTTCTAAGGACAACAAATTCGTGCTTTCACATTGTGAAAACTCCGACCAGTTCGATAGGCAGTTCTCAATCAATAGTCGTCTATCTTTGGACAAAGGGTCGTCAGTTCGTTGTAAAATTTGTATTAAATGAACTTGTCGTCTGAGTATCTTTTTAAAAATCTTCAATGCTCATAACATAACATAACAAAAACATAATTTTTTGATTTTCACAATTATTTATTATAAACCAAATATAAGCCTTGGGAATGTTGAGACCTGTTTTTTTCCATTTTGCCCTTATGTTCATGTATTTTGCTGTTGATGAAAATTTTTCCCTCGTGATGACAGTGGAACTTGGTGGATAGAGTCGATTAGTGTAAATGAAACTTCGGGACTTCTAGAGACGATCAAACATTGCACATATTTTGTGTATCTTATTATTAAAAAAAACCCGAAACATGAACTTGTTATTGTAATTTCTCGAACGGTTTCGGTTTGATTCGGTAGTACTGAATAAAAATACCTTTTTTTCACTTGGATACCCTGCTTATAAATTGATAAACCAATAATCTTAACTCATTTTTGTTCCTCAACCCACTTCGAGTCAAACAAATTTTCTAATCTGTTGAATCTTAGTTCACCTAAAGATGCCCACCTGGATACTCGCTGTTCAGGCGTTGTCGGATGTCAGTGTGGTGTGCACTTCGTCCACCGAGCGTGAGTTGAGATTTCATGAGACCATTGCGTCTACTTTTACACTCCGCATGGTCATACGAAGTCTTCCACATGCGGTCTATTGCATGAGCTATGCGTTTTATAACAATGCCAAGGTGCACTCCAAACTGGTCCTGGGAGATTATGCCGGAAATGTGCGCATACTTTCGTATTCACCTCATCTAAGAGGTCCATTCCAGGCCAAGCCGGGAGCGGCATTAATTGAGGTGGTCTGGTCGGATGTGTTGAAAGGAAAGATTCCACAGTTTAGTGTCAAGGAATACCTTAATCTTCACAGCGAGATGATCTCCTGTGTGTACTACTCCCTGCATATGAACGCCTTGTTTGCCTCGGCGGAATATAGAAATACGAAAAAATATCGAGGACGGTGTCCGGGTATAATTATGGTCAACTATGATGAGCGTAGTAACTTTCGCATACCCTTGGGTGTCTCCACTTTCTTTGTGGACGAGAGTCATAATATTGTGGTCACTGGGGGGCCGGACACCTTTGTCAGAATCTGGGATGTTTATATACCCACCGAACCATCGGCCATACTGACGGGCCATAATGGTGGCATAGTCACGGTCTTTGTCCAGCCCGAGGAGAATAAGGTTTATAGTGTGGACTATCAGAAAATCATTAAGGTGTGGGACTTACAGGAGCATACTTTACTCCAGACTTACGGGGATCTGGTGCGCCTGATTCATCCCAGCGAAACGGATCTAACGTATTTCTATCACTCGCATCTGCGTGAGCTTATTGTGGCTGGACGCAAGATCATCTCCATTAAGTGTTGTCCACGGGTTCGAGTTGATCTCACGGACGGCAATACCCATGCGGCTCCCGTCTCGGTTGTGCTGTACAACCGCCTGTTCCGCAATATTGTGACCTGCGGTTTGGATAGCTACATTATTGTGTGGGATCCTTGGACGGGCAGACGCAAGATCATCATGAAGAATTGTCACACGAAAATGATTTATGGAGAGATTATTGACATAGAGATTACCGCCGCCTGTTTTGATCCTTTGGAGCAGTTTCTGCTCACTGGCGCTCGCGATGGTTCGTTGAAGATCTGGAACTACAACAATGCGGTGGTGGTGAGAAATATGAGCATACAGCCAGATCAAGAGGTCACCTCTGTCATTTGGGTGGTTGAACGCATTTTGGCCATGGGCTGGGATCGGCAGGTTACAGAGTTCAATGATGTTGAGGGTCGAGAATATGGCGATCCGAAGAAGTGGCCCAAATTCCATACGGATGACATCACATGTGCCGATGTCAAGTTGGGTGAGGGTGTCGTCACGGCCACCTATTCGGGGGAGATCATCTTCTGGAAGCTGGAAACGGGACAGCCGTATCGCCGATATAGCGTCATGGATCCCACTCGCTTCATAGAGCTGAAGCTGACAGCCGAAGAGGAGAAATTCTTGCGACGTTCCAAGCGTATGACGTCGCGTACGCATTCCAGTTTACATGGAGGTATTCATCCCGGCACACATTCAGAGTTCCAGATGCCGACCGGTTCACGAGGTGGTCGTTTAAATTTAATGGAGAAGCCCGAAGAGGGTCGCGAATATGGCAGTAATGTGCCCATATCCGTTCAGGCTGTACTCTTTCTGCAGAGTCGCCCTCAAACTGTACATCACGGTGAATACTGAACCTTTTCTGTCAAAGCTAAATACTTTTATTATATTCGGTATTTAGGCAGCGTCTTTATATCACTGGACACGGGCTATATACAGGTCTATTCACATCATCAGCGTGGCGGTTATATCAAGGAATTCTTGGCTGTTCACAAGACAGGAGATTGTGTTCTTACCATGGCCACTGATCGTAAGAATCGATTCCTCTATACGGGCACAGCTTTTGGTTATATCAAAGTTTGGTATATTGTCAACTATTGGTAAGTGGAGGGGTATAATGGGACTTCTAGGAGTTGTGCTACTTTCAGGGAGGTAAATCGAAGGACTAGTATAAGTTTATTAACCAAACCTTTTCGGAAATGCTCAACCGAAACAAAAAGCGAAAAGTATAACGTTTCGGTTCAGTTAAAGAATCGAAGATTTTTAAGGCGTAAAACTCTTATCTTCAGACATTTAAATTTAGATGTGTTAGTCCAGCGGTGGGCACGACCTTGCTTCCACAGCTCCCAATGCTCCGCGACTTATTCTTATTCAACATCCATGTGTATCTGATAAGTGTAGTACTCTCTTTTTTCTGAGCGAAGGTTTTGTTGTTGGCGCGTGCATTGTGGCTCCGCGAGGCGGTTAGCTGATTCTGGGCACCCCTGATCTACAATCATCTAGGCCTGCGATGGCCAGCAAAGCGAGGCCAAAAAGTAAGAGAGTATTGGTGAGCGAAATTAAAGCGTTGAGAATTTGCTTAAACCTTATCTCTTTGAACTCTGCGGAGCGAATGACGGCTTTCTGCTCTTTTGGTCTTAGCTTCGGCAAGCGTTTGGGTCGTGTAAGTGTGAATAGAGTTTTCGCCCCCTGGGAGGAACCAGAGGCCATCGCTGATCTAGAGGTTTCCTTGGTGTCCCCTTCTTTTTCCGTTCTGTCCTCTTCTGGGACTTTTAATTGTCCTAATTTGCATTGCATGATCTAAATCAAAAACAATAACGGACCTTTTTTGTGACATTTCACTGTACCGTACCACATAAATGCCATCCTTTGGTACATTAAGAAAACCACATGAAATTGTCTCTAACGATGTACCTCATTATCTTTGCATGTAAATCAAATATGGAACTTCCACCCACACGGAACACGAAATTTCGTTAGTTTGTTGGCCTTGCGTGCTTTCCAAAATTGAGACAACGATAAACAAACCAAAGTTTTTTGGTTGGTACAAATAATAAATAACTCATAACTGGTTGGGGGTGCTCAACTTGTTGCCAAGTGAAATGCCAGGAATGCCACTAACCTAGTACAATTTGTAACGTCCTCTGTCTCACATAGCATACCCGAAGAGGAGAAGATACACGTGTGCATGCCCAGACTTCGACTGGAGTTTATATTTCTCAGAAAAGAGGTCTTCCTGACTCGAGCCAAGCGAGTGGTGCGCAATCAGCCAGAGCCCTTGCTGGTTAGCTCCTATAAGGGACATCTGAAGGCCATTAATTCCATAGCTTTTATCAATCTGCCAAAGATCATCTTTACGTAAGTGGGAAAAGGGCAAATTTACTTTCTTACATTCCATGATTTTTGTTTAGGGGTAGCCACGACTATTCGTGTCGTCTTTGGACCCGAGGAGGACGCTACCTGGGCACCTTGGGTACTGTGCTGCCCTGGTCTAGGCTGTCGCCCTTTGAACGTGCCGGCGAGGATAATCAGGTCTATCGACTGCCGCCCGACATCAAGAAGGTAGCCAGTTTCACCTCATTGAAGGTGATCTCGGGCCACCAAGTGCATCGTACGTGGAAGCGTGGTGATGGCAAAAAGGCCGACGAACGGGACGATGAGGCCGCCCAAACTGAAGAGGCTAATGAGCTGAAAAATCTATTCGATAAGCCACTTAAAGAGCCCATTCTGGGTAAACATTTTGAGCTGCCAGGACGCAGCGCTTTGGATCAACAGATTGAGCTGGATACCACACAGAGTTATATACCGGTCTATACGCATCTTAAGGTCCATGCCTCGGAGATGTTGGAACGCTTGCCCACACCAGCGGTGATTAGTCGCATCCAGGCCGAGAATTATCTTGATCATTATGTGCCCGTGGAGGGCAAGGTGAATCTGAATGATTCGGCTCTGAATATAAGGCAGCCGGCTCGTCGTCGCTCGCTGAGAACCAATGATCCGCGGAATATGCGTAAGGCTAAGACCCGTGGCGACATGGGACTGGGCTACCGATCTAGTCATGCATCCGAAATGTAGGGCAAGTGTGTGTCGATGTATATTATTTATGTGTATATTTGGGTTAAATAAAATCGTATCTAATTCTGCAGAATGCGCACAGCATTGTACATCTGTGCGAGAATGGGCAGTTGTTTCGACTCGCGTCTACACAGGCATTTGTAGGCATGACCCAGCAGTTTGTCCAAGGCGGCCACATCAATCTCGTCTGGTTTGGTGGCCGCTATGGCTATGCTTTGCTCGGTGAGCGGCTCCTTCTAAGGGTTTAGGTGACGCTGATTCAGTACTGTGGATAGTAAACACTGGCAACACTTACCAGGTTGTCCAGGTAGGCCAGCAGTTGTTGACCCACTGAGGCTATTTTGAGGAAAGTGGATTGCGAGCCATCACTTAAAAGATTAAGACGCCTGCCGGCTATTTCTAGCAACAAACGCCCCAATTCCTCATCTTCGCTAATGTCCTGCAGCAAAACCTGACCCTCGGCATCATAGCCAAATGCATAGAGTTCAACAATCTGCAAGGAACAGAGGAGAAGCAGTTATGGTATAAATCTTGGCAAGGTGAAACAAAGCACTCACCTGTCTTCTCAAAATGGGCAACTTATCCACCTGCCAGCTGTCAGCTAAAGCACAAATCTTGCCCATAAAGTAGACATGATCCAATATATACAAATGTTGCAGATCTTCTCTTATCAAGTCCATTGTGGCTGCCACCACACGACACAGGAACTCGGTTCTCTGCTGTTGCAAGACCAAATCTGCTGGTGGCAATTGATAGGGCAACTCTTTGTTGATATCCGCCAGTAAGGCCTTATTTCCCAGTGCATCAAAGAGCAGGGTCATGGGTTTGGGTACCCGCAATTGAAAGTATGCTATAAAATGAAGGACACTGCAGAGTTCCGTTTGCAATTGTAACAATGCTGGCATGGCATGATGTTGCTGGAGTGCCAGAAATTGTAAGGGTAGAGCTCCCTCGCTTAGGGATTGCTCAAAGCGCAGCTCCCGCTTGTCATGCTCAAGCGAACTAGAGAAATGCTGCAAGAATTCCAGACTGAGCTCTAGAAATTCTGGCACTTTACCCGACGACATATCCAAATCCTGTTGACACATTTTATCCACCGGCAGACGTCCCACCTTTTGCATTAGTTTTCCGGCTGCTTGAAGGGGAAACTTTAAGGTGGCATTCCAAAGCATACAACAGATGCCGTGCTTCAAAGCCCAATCGGGTGTACGAAATTGCTGGAGACAGAGAAGAGCCGCACGCATATGATCAAGAGAGGAAAGATTTTTACTCCAACAGACCATGTATTGCCAGGACATGAGACTGAGAAGCACGCCAGACTCTAAGCTGAAGGGAAAGTGGGCACGTAGTAGGGCCAAACGTTCTAGGATGGGTTCCGTTGGATCTTTAACCACCTCCTCGGCCAGCTCTGATTCCGTTTCCGTTTCCACTTCGTCTATTTCCATTTTCTCTATTTTGGCTTTGGATTTGCTTGATTCGTTTTCCAGCTCCAATTCATTTTCCGGTGGGGTAATTTCCACTATTTTACTTGGATGCAGTTGACTACTGACCAGCCATTTGGCTGTTAGTTCTGTGACTATGCCCTTGCCGCTGTTGACAATACTTTTGAGACTACAGTCGGGCGTTTCATAGGGCATTTCTGGACCAACTGGTTCACGACAGATCAAGGGCTGACTGTTAAGGGAAATTGTTTATAAAGAGAGGCAAGAGCTGGGTCAAATTAATTACCCCAAAATGGCACCCAAGACAGCCACATCCTCCAATTTGCCAGTAAGCAGACCCCACTGGGCCTCATCATGGGAAATCCGTTCCCAGTTTTCTTCCTCTCCATTTTGTGAGGATTCATCACAAGAGCCCTGGGAAAGATTACAAGATTACCTTGCTAGAGTCAGAGCTGGGAATGCTAATTTAATTATTTTTTTCATTAAATTATTTCACATAGCTAAATACTCAAGCACTAATAAACAATTTGATTTATATTAGTTGTATGCTTAAATTACCATTAAATCCAGTTGAAATATGCTTCAATTTTAGCTCCACTGTATTTTTTAAGTCAATTGATATTTCATTGAATATTTTCATTAATAAGTTAAAAGATTACGCATTAAGTCAATTATTAATGGCACTTGAACCCAGTCAAGTGCCAGCTGAAATTTATATATTTATTTTCCTTTATTTCCCTTGCATTAAAATTTTGCTTGGGATATTTCCCTTCCACTTAATTTTCCATTGGGATTATTCACATCAGCCAATTTTTAACTAAGAAATTTCCCTTCCATGAAATTTTTAGTTAGATTTTTTCACCACCAGCCAAAATTGGCATATTTTCCTTCTATTAAAATTTCAATTGGGATTTTTCACAACCAATCAATCAAATTTGAAAATTGTTTCGTGAATAACTTCTGTGTTTGTTCAGATCTCATTGTGCGTTTCAGAATATATAGATTAAGGTCCTAAGATAATATATGTCAAGCGACGATTGTGAGGTGAAATTTTGCAAATCTGAAACAACACCTTTGTACATGCAAAAATTTGTATCTCTATCTCTTATACTGCCATGTTCCGGTTTTCACTAAAGTGAATTCGAATTTTTTACATGTTCTCTTTTCTATTAAACATCCAAGGAAATCCGTAACTTAACCTTTTGTTTCTAATTACTCTTCACTCGACGGATTCAAATTAAAACGTTGTAGTCTGATTAACCTAATCAATTTAATACAACAGCACATTTAACAAATTCGAATTCGACAATTTTTGTCGAAAGTGAAAACCGGAACATGCCTGATAGTCTCTGAGATCGACGCGTTCATACAGACAGACGGACATGGCTATATCGACTCGGCTATTGATGCTGATCAAGAATATATATACTTTATATAATCGGAAATGCTTCCTTCTCCCTGTTACATACATTTGCACAACTTCATAAAAACGGGTAAACCTGCGGGCAAATAGAAGGAGTAGATCAATTGGTCAAGAAAATTCGATAAATTTACAGTTTTCAAAGGATCTTTGTAATTATAAGGATTGGATAGATGGCAATTGAAGACGCATCTGTAAGAGGTGTAGACCAAAAACCACAAACTTTGCAAACATTTTCATTTGAATATTTACTAAAGCTCGGGCGTTGATAAATTAGAGGCGTCGATTAAACACTCCAAAATATGGCGAACCTAGCCAATTTTTCTTATAACCTAAGATTATAATAAAGATAAGATGGATGGCAATGTAAACGGATAAACACCAGGTGTAGATTAAAATATTAAAAGCAGGGAATCAAACCGAAACGAATTTCGGATCCGGTTCCAGTACGCACCGAAACTAACGTTTCGGTAAAAGGTTCTGTTTTGGTTCTGCTACTGTTTCGGTTCCGGTACTTTTTTATTTCGGTATCGTACCGGTACGTACCGGTATGGACCGGTAAAACTAACAGAAATTGTAAAACTTAAGTCCAATCGAAGTGGGTAAGCAGCAGTACACATGTATGTCCATATAAATCAGTGTCCGGCAAAACATACATGCTTATTTTGCGTTTGCATGTGTGCGTTTAGACACGCGAGAGCGCTCTCAGTTAGCACATGTTTGTTGTTATTTTATCTTTCAACGACCCGATGCACTCCATCAGATTGCAAGATGACTTAAACTCCTTGCAGTCCTGGTGTCTGATTAATCAATTGCACCTTAATTGCTCCAAGTGCATGTTCATGACTTTCCATCGTTGCAAGCCTTCGTTGGCTACCTATACGATTGGCAATGAACCCTTGGAACGAATATCTACAGTCGTTGATCTTGGAATTCTTTTTGACCCCAAATTGAGTTTCAATGCTCATATCTCCTCTATTGTTAATAGAGCAAATGGTGTACTGGGATTCATTAAACGTTGGTCGAAAGAGTTTAATGATCCATATACCACAAAGCTTTTATACATTGCTCTAGTCCGTCCTGTACTTGAATACTGCTCGTCCGTCTGGTCTCCGCAGTATAAAAAGCATATAGATCGTATTGAATCAGTTCAGAAGCAATTCTTGCTTTTTGCCCTACGTGGCTTAAATTGGGACCCTAACCTTCGTCTGCCAACGTACTCTAACAGACTTTTGCTTATTGACCTTCCTTCGTTAGCTAACCGTAGAACAGTATTAGGTGTTTCTTTGCTTTATAAACTAATTATCGGTGATGTAGATTCATCTGAACTTTTAGGTCGCATTAACTACTCCGTTCCTTCTAGGCCAACCAGAAACTATTTTCCATTAGTATTGCCTAGATGCACAACTGATTATGCAAAGCACAATCGATTTCGAGTCTTATGTCAAAATTATAATGATCTCTATCACCTGCTCTCAACAGATCTCTCTCTCTCTTCTCTCCAAAAACATCTCTCTATAATTATCTTAGGGGAAATCTCTGACCACTCCTGGCTGTGAGTAGGGGCATAGCTTGCCGGACTGGCTAAAAAATCTTCCCCCACCGGGTCAGAGATTTCTAGTTATTTTATTTTATAATTTATTTAGCTTATAAATGTTGTATTTTTAATTAGTTTTAAATTTCACTTTTAGTTAGTATTTTTTTTTTATTGTTTTCTCCTAAATCTTTATTCTCCTTCGGCCCTGTTCCGAATTCCGAGTCGGTTTCCGTGTGAACGTTGGTTTTTCTTATTTAAAATTATTAAATCGATATAAAAAGTGCGAAGAAAATCTGTGGTTACTAGATTAGGTTGTCGCTTTTTGTCGAATTGATTTCACTTCACATTGAGCAGTCGGTTTCAACTACTCAAGCAATTCCGATTTTCCTCAAACCTGATCTAGTAACCATAGAACTGATTGTCAACTTCCATGTAACATTGTTGAATTGGAAATTCAGTTGCAAACGTTTACACGAAAACCGACTCGGTTTTTATCGGTGATTTATTTTAGTTTTATTATTTTGTTATTATTTTTTCCTTTGCCTCTATTTAGGTCTTGGTTTTTTGCTCTTCTCTATCTCTACTTCATTAAAGTTTTTGGTAGCTCTAATAACGTCTTTGACTACAGTTGGCTGTGAATCGGGGCAGAGCTGGCCGGACGACAAATAAAACTCCCCTATCGAGTCAGAGTCGTTATTAAATATTTTGTAATTTTGTTAGTTTTTCTTTGATAGGCTTTCTTATACCCTATTTCCACTGAACAAATGAAGCTTCATTTCATGAAATGACAAGAAATGAAGAAAATAATATCATTTCTTCCATACGAATTGTCACTTCATTTTGCCTTTCATTTCTGAAAAATGATGACATTCCCCACGAAGGAATCTGGTATTTTTTTAAAAAATACTAGCTACTCTCTGGAAACGGAAAGTGTCATCACCAATTTTTTGTTAATTTGAATTTAAATAGTAGGCGCAATTTTGTTTAAAATATAAATTAGTCAATAAAAGTTGTGTATTTAGCTTTCTGTTGATAATTCAGGATGATAACACAATGCGTTTGCCCCTGAAAATTGCTGTCATGACGGGTATGTTAGTTTTTGCTAAAATATTCCACGTGAGTTTGAAAGTGGCGCCTGTTATTTAAATCAAACTTTTCAGCTGTTTTTCACAACGTATCGTTGTGAATGTTAAACAAATGACAATTTGTCAATGGAAACGGCAAAATTTTTAGAAATGAAAATGACAAAAAATGAAGCCAGTGGAAATAGGCTATTAGTCAAAAAGGCTTTTTTATAACGTATGTGTAATTGAGTTGACTGCCTTTTTTATCGACTAAATAAATAAAATAAAAAAAAAGAGAGCACTGTAAGCTCGTATAGTGTCTGTGCTACAGAGGATGGACGTCGCTAGTTGTATACACAGAAAATTGAACGGTGCCGGACACTGATACAAATGATCAATTTCATTTGCGTGTGATTGCCATACAAATCGTACATGCTTGTATTCATAAGATGATTAAAATGGTTTTTTATTAACAATGTTTTCACCAAACTTACTTAAAATAAAAACATAAAAATTAGTTACAAAAAAGGTAAATTAATGATTATTTCTTAGAAGCATGATAGCGTTCAATGTATTTCCGTCCATATGATTTCTTTGCGGAGTCAAAATAAACTTCACACCGGAAAATAAACGTTTTACGCTTACTTGTGTAGCTGGAACAGCAAGAATAACTTTTGACAGTTCATACAATTGTGGAAACTTTGTCGAATTTTCTGACCACCATTTAAGTACACTACATTTATCGATTGTCTTGATATTATAACGAGGGCCTAAGAAAATGCCACATAGGAATGCATTTTTTTCAAAGAGACAGGTCTCGCGTTTTTCTATTTCACTGATCAAACAATTTGCTAAGCCAAAAACCTTTTTTAGCTGCTCGTTGCGCAGTCTAGTGGTTGTACTCAGAACCGAAACCGTACCGGTACAACGTTTAGGTTCTTTTCGGTCTTTTCGGTTCTAAAAATATCGGTTCTCTGATACAGGTATACCAAAAATTAAGAATATCGGTTCCGGTTCTGAGTTTCAATCGGTTCTTTTCGGAATACGGTTCCGGTTTGATTCCCTGATTAAAAGAATCACGAAACTTTGCAAATTTTTTATATGACCAAAGATTTTTATGAAGACTTATTGGACGGCAGTAGTAGACGGGTAAATATTGGAAGTTGTTAAAAAAAAATCGCGTAATCTCCAAAATTATCATTTGAACTTTGATTTTTAGATAAATTTGAAAAATTCTCAAATAAAAATTATCTGGTGTGAAAAATCCCAATTGGAAACATAATGGAAGGGAAATATCCCAATATAACTTTAAATGGAAGGAAAATAAATAAATAAAATTCAGCTGGCACTTGACTGGGTTTAAGTACAATTAATAATTGACTTAATGCTTGAATTTTCAACTAATTCTCAATTTTAATGAAAATATTCAAAAATATTCAGTTGAGCTAAAATGTAAGCATATTTCAACAGGATTTAATGGTAATTGAAAAGTTCAACTCTTAAAATCAATTAACTGTTTTTAGCTTGAAAAACTCCATTATTTGTTAAAAAATCTAATCAGCATTCCCAGCACTGGCTAGAGTCAATTTTATAGATCGCACTCACCTCCTTGCGGGTGCGCCAAAGATCCGTGGCCACAGTCTTACATACAATGGCCACCAACAGACCCGAGAATTGCTTGCTCTCCAAAAGTAATTCCCGCACTTCCTGCCACCAGGGTGAGATGGCATTATAGGCATAGCTATGAATTTGCTCACCAGCCAGTTCACAAATCGTACGCACCATGGCCGCAATTCTTGACATATCCTCCACCACCTCATCACTGAAATGAAACGGAATGGGTTTCCGGGGAATACCAAATTCATCACCTTGACCCACTTACCAGTTGTGGTATTTAAAGGGCTTTTCCAGCCAAAACCAAATGACCAGGGTCAGTAAATCCTTGCTGCTCAAACACGCTTGGCTGGCCCATTCCTTGAACTGCAGAAAGCATAAACCCTCCGAAAAGAACTGACCCAAGAGATCTATGCTTATGGCTCCAAACTTGTTCGACTTCTCGGGGATTAAGCTGATAACTTGGGGCGTGTCTATGTGGAAAATGCTTAAATAGTCAACAAACTCCTCGGCCTTATTGTGATGAGACTGCAGCTGAAAGCTGACCTCGCGTGTGCTGCCTCCCGCTGGTTTATCCTTGCCCTGATGATCTAGGAGCAAAACCAGTTTATTAATGGTCACCAAATCAGCATCGGAGAGTTCTAAATGCTCTATGGGTGGTTCCTCTTTGCCACGCTCAGGCGCCTGACTGAGCGACAGGTACAAATCGGTTAAGCGTTTGTAATTGTCGATTTGACAGAGAAATTCCTGCGAGTCCTCTTCAGCTTTGGGGATTTTTGGTTCTGCAAAAGCATTGATGATGGCTTGGAATACCAAGGGCGACAGTTTTTTGCTTTTTAATAACATTTCCAGGCATTGCTGCCTCACTTCCAGAGTTTGCAGTTCACCAGCAAGTTGATTAATCTCCTCCAGCTTCAGATTGGTGACCTCACCATGGTTGAGAACACGTAATTGATTTCTCAAACGTCTCAGCATGTGTATATCCCTGGAGGTCTGTGAATTGGTCTCACTTAAAGCATAATGGAAAGGTATATGTATCTCCTTCAAGCACCCATCGCTGGGATCTAGAAAGAGACAGTGGTTTATGGAATACCGCAACTTTCCTACACCAGCGGTTCCAGCTCCTCCTTCCAAAGGCCTGTGATTATTGTACACCAATTGGCCGTGCTTGGAAACATTAAAAGCCGCCACTTTAGGTCCATTCTGCAGTGCATAAATATCCAGACAACCCAAGCGTGGTCCATATATAACCAGGAACAGTGCTCGCCTCTTATGTGACTTCAAGCCTCGCACTGTTTTCTCCTTGACCGGCACAAACGCACACTGAGCATCACGATAGCCCTTCCATACCCGCAAAATGATAGCCTGTTGCGTGTCCACCAACATAACACGATCCAAATTATCCGTCACAGCAGCCAAATGACCACCTGGTGCTATGGCCACAGTAAGACCATCACGCTTGCCATCATACAGACGACAACGTGTGCGCATGGGTGCCTCCTTGCTGGGTAGAGGAAGAGGTGCCTCCTCTGGAGTGGTTGGTGCTACCGGAGCTCTACGAAAGAGTCCACCCATTAAATTTTTATATGCCATTCCAATCACATCTTTGGCCACTTCACCCAGCGACACAGTTTTATAGCCCTCCTCCGCCTGAAAAAAACCCAAATAGGGTTCAGCTCCTGCGGCCAATAGCTGCGCACTTCGGGGTGGAGTTGCCTGCACTTTGGCAAAATAACCCAGGCCTATGCTCTGTTGAACTATGTGGTCATATGTGGCCAAACGCTGACTGCTGGAGATGGCCGTATCATTGATAATGCTCTCGCGCTCTTGTTTGAATTTAAATTTCTGGAAAGGAACCACATCCGCTGTGGGAAAAGCTGCACTCCTCTCCAAAGCCCCTCTTTGCACATTATGGCGACAATTACTCAAGGTTGTCATTATATCCTCTCCCTTGATGAAGCAAACACAACGGCTGTACACCAGATAGAGAAGAGCGTCTGCCTCCGACTGCCGTGGCGGTGATTGCAATTTAATGCCCATTACTGGATCTTCCTGACAGCATTGTGAGAACAGCTTGACTCCTGTATCAGTGTAGAACACAACCAACCCAGAGGCCAAACCCACAGCTATGGCGGTCCATTCTATGCTATTTGTGCTGCGATTTGGCGTCATGGGCAGGCAAGTCAAACTGGTCACTATTTGATTGTGATCCTCTAGCTCACCACACCAGCTGAGGGCATATGTATTGTTATGACCATGACTGCTCCAGCAAGTTGTAAGAAACGCCAGCTTTTCTCCCTGGGCCAGGGCTATCAGCTCTCCAGTAGGTGATATGGCATAGTTCACGCCATTTAACCAGCTCTCGTCTGCTTGAAAGGAATAAAACCATTTACTAGCTGTTGGTAAAGTATCTAGTAGGCCAGACTAACCGTGTCCGAGACCAAAATACTCTTGAACTTTTTTGAAATCGCGTATCTCCCCAAAGGATTTCACTTCGCAAGCCATTTTACTTTGCTTTGTTGTTAAACAACAGCTGATAAGGAGGTACTAAAAAAGAGTACGGTACTACTAATCAAAGAGGGTACCACTAATCCCACAAACAGTTGATTAGAGGTGAGACGAAACTATAGTCGTGTCACGAACAGTGCAACAGGTAGTATCGATACTAAGCTAGTGTAATTTAAATGGATTGAAATTTGATGTTAAGAAAAATGTCCACTTGGAATGTTTACTACAAAGATCTATCAAGGGAAAAAGGTAGGTTCTTTGCTAAAATTGTTGAAGAGTGCATTGGCACTCTTATCCAAAATGGAAAGCGAGGGACATTAAGGCTATAAAAAGACTTATAAAGGGACATAAATATGGAGAGAGAGTTCTAACCAACGTATGTGATGCATGCAATGTAGCTGAGTCTGCAGAGCACCTTATTTTTCACTGCCAAAGACATTCTGATCAAGAAGAAAAATCAGAACTTTTCGAAACTTCATTAATGTTAAGAATCTTTTGCTATCGAAGAAACCCTTACACTGCAGAGAGCTTGCTAAATATATCAAAGAAGCTGCTTTTGATTTTTAAACAAAACAAAAGAAACAAAGTAAAAGAAATTAGTAATATAGTAAAACTTTACAAACTTAAAATAATAATATCATTTGACAATCTCATTTGCTTTGGAAGAGCCTTGCCAAGACCGCACTTTGTGCCTGGTCTATACGGTTTTAAGCTGTGGCCAACCAAAATATCATCCTTGCGGTGAAAAAAGCCAAAAAAAAAAGAACAGTGTCCACTCGCTAATTTTAAATCACGTTTATTTTTCAAAAATATGTCATTCAAATTCCATTTTAGACTTAAGTGTACCGCAAAATACGTAAATCAAATCAATTAAATTATTTTAAACCACTAAATTAAATCCGACTCCACGCCACTGTCAATGTAATCTTTAAGCATTAGTCCACACCGATCTGGTAACAGTCTAGTCCAATTATTGATATGCAACAGACTGCTAGGAATTGTGGCTTCTAGACAATCTGAACGATGAGCTTCCACAATACGCATGGCCACCTCCTTGGGATCCAGTAGACCCAGAATCGATGGGAATTTTACTTTTGGATGTTTGCACAGTCCTGTGTTGGTCATATAGGGAAAGATAGTGGTAGTTCTTATCTGAAATAAATTACAGTTTTTTATATACTTAGTTAATATTTGTTCGTTATTAATATACCAGATCCCTGTAAGGTCCCTCGCGCAATTCCTCGTGTAAAGCTTCCATTAAGCCGCGCACCGCAAATTTACTTGCACAATATGGAACTAAATTGGACAGACCCACTATTCCGGCTATTGAAGACAGACAGATGATATGACCATGATTCCTCTCCTTCATATGATCAAGGAATGCCTGTATGGTCCAGAATTGAGAGAATACATTAACATCGAAAACTCGTTGAATTTCTTCTTGTGATTGTTGGTTCAATGGATGCGTTGGCACTTTTGACACGATCCGCCAGAGCTAGAACTTGTTCGCGATTGGATACATCGCAGCTGTTAGACACGGTTTATTATAAAAAAAAGAAGTATTTTTTGTTTTGTTTAGGGGAATTTCGAGAGCAAACCTGAAGCTGTGCACGGCTCCCCGATTCAAACGTTTTGCCTTTTGAACTGTCTCCAGATTGTTCTTCTCATGTATATCCACGCATATCACCGTACAGCCCCAGGCAGCATAATGCAGGGCAAGTTCACGACCAATACCATGTCCTGTGCCTGTTATCTGAAAGAAAAAGAGTTTTATTAACAAATTTTGGCATGAGAAATGCGGAATAGAAGTACAAAGTGTTACATTATATTTATAATCTCTATTCGGTTTTTTCTTAAGGCATGCACTGTCTGTCAACATAATGTAAATATGTTACCTTTAATGTAACATATTTCCCTTTAGTTTAGGCAGTAAATTACTATTGGGGAGTAAATTTTTAAACAAATTTTTCGTCATTTTGGGCACTCCATGTTGACCGTATAGGATTAAAATCTGTTTAAAAATATGCCAAATCCGCTGTCTAATGATATAATAGTTCTAAATGTACTTAATATATCACAAAAAAATCTTAAATCAAGTATCTCGGGATTGAACTAAGAATATTGTACTTGAATCAAATATTTTCATACTTATTGATACCTGTTGTGGTTGATACAAGTACAAAGATATTGAAAAAATCGACTTTCCGTATGTACAAGTAGACTTATACACATATATATTCCCATTCACCCTTACACTAAGGTTCTACCATTTACCAGCACAACTTCCCCGCTGATATCCTTAAGACTTTTGGGCAAAAACTTCTGCACCAGCTTCACCATCAATTCGAACAGAACTCGTGCATAGAGCACTAAAAACTGTAGAACATCTTGTAGTACATCAAAAATACGTTTTGAGGCTGTGGTGGTGCTGGAAAAAACAGAAACCAAAAACACATTTCCACAATTAGTTTGGTTCCAAACAGTTGGCTTTGCAAATATTTGACAATTGTTGCCAAATGCTCTTTAATCTAGCTATTTGTATGCACTTTTTGCATATACATATAGTTTCAGTCGGACTTTGTCATATATTTGCATACCACATAATGATAGTGCAGGGACAGATACCGGGAGTGTTGACGATAACCCTTGTCCCAGTTTGCCAACTGCCGACTAGAACTTTGTTTATTCACTTGAGAGAGTATGAAGGGTCTTACGATATCGTACTATATACATGTATATAGTATGTAGACAGATAGACATTGGCACTTACTGGATAATTTCACGCTCTATCATGGTGACAGCGGCGGCTTGGATAAGTGCTTTGCAAGGCTTCTTCGTTTCCTACCCCCTTCCTCCGGTCTTGCGTTTGGCCCTTCAACTGCAAAAGTCAAGCAGAACCAACTGAGCTGCAATTTGGTTTAATGAAATATTAATGATTTCAAGTCACGGCAAATGCCGTAGGGAGGGCGCCAGTCTGGTTGATTCTTTAATGGATAGTAACTTCAAACAACTGATCGGCCCTGTTGGGTCTTTTTGTGCCATTCCTTGAGATATCGTCAATCCTTTTTCATAAGCTTTTTAAATAGAAATATCTCGGACGGTATAGAGACGAAATTGCCATGAGGAATGTCAAGTTTTCGAAATTGAATTGTGACATAACGAACTTTTTTAATTAAGAACTTGAGGGTGGTTTTGGCGTTCGCGTGACCGCCACCGAACTTTTCCTGATTTCCTCCAACCTTAAAGCCATTATCAAAAGTTTGAAAAATCGAGTACGCTTCCTATAAAAATTCTATGTTATATTCTCTGGTAAACTGCATTTACTTAATAGTTGGGTAAACACTGACCTTGTTCAATCGTGTAATAATGAGTTCGTTTCGGTTCCAAGCGTCTTGACTTCTTTTGTAAACTAAACACTATATTTTTCAAATTAATTTAATAAGGGTCGATTGACATCTTCTATGTCTGTATTTGAGACTATGAATTTTTTTAGTTTTATTCAGTAGTTTGATCTTGTGTAATTCGTTTAATTTTATACTACTTTTTTCCGAGAGAGTGCTAAAAAATATTTTATTTATTGGACATGTGCGGTCCGTTTTATGGTAAGAAACGTGCTCCGATTATGAACAAACCTTGCAACACTTTTTGAGGAGGTTTGAGTTCTGATGCCAGCTTTAAAGGGAAAAAGCTCACTGACACCGGAGCAATGAGTTTTGAAAAATCACCAATAAGGTGGGTCGTCGAGCCGTTCATGGTCAATTGCTCAAAATATAAACACTCACAATCTGGAACAATATTCAGTTGGTGATCTAGCGATTGTGGGTATCTCAAAACAAGTTTGAGAGGTTGACTCAGATTAAAAATTAAAAGAATACTTTCTCTTTTAAAATTGTATGTTGGTCGAACTTTTCTGAAGAAGAGCGAGCGTTGCACCGGAAGAGTTTTTGTCCATTGATACATCATAGCTTTTGGAATTTCCAATACTCACGGGACGAGCTAAGGTATATACTGTCTACCACCTGTCTAACACCTACCTGGAAATCCTGAGAGGACGATAGATGTTTCATTCGTTGATGAGTGCCTCATAATAAAATTCGAGGTTCGCTTGAAGCATTAACTTATGCATAGATGGCGACAAGTTATTGCTGTAGTTGTCCCAGAAGAGGACTGTTGGCTGTTCTTCTCAGCGCAGTGTGATTTAGCTAGCTCATGAGATACTTATCACGCATCGCCAGCGCATTTTATCAGATTTATCGGTGAAGCGTGTTGTCATAACCGAAATATGAGGTGACGAGTAAATAAAATAAGCAAATATATATTTTTTAATTTTTCTTAGGAGCGTATCTTCGATTTTTTCAACTTTTTGATAATTGGCTTAAGGTTGGAGGACAGGAGTTTCAAGGTGGCGGTCCAACGCGACTGCCAAAACCCATCCCTTCAGTTTTCTTTTAATTATAGCAAAATGTTTTCAGTGTATGTCACCAATTTTCTAATTTTCGAACTTTGATCAATTCTCTATCAGTGGCTTTATTTCATGTCTCTAGCTACTCTGTTCCCGAGATATTTCTATTTAAAAAAGCTTATGAAAAAGGATTTTTGACGTATCTCAGGACATGGCACAAAGACCCACTGGCCAGTCAGTTTGTTTTGAGTTATCTATCCAATTATAAAAGAAATTTCAATCCCAACGCCGCACCCCCCCAGCGACCCTTTGTATGCCAGCAGCTCACAAAAGCCTCTTCCGTGTTTTCCGGGGTTTTCTTTATTTTTGTTTTTTATTTCCACAAAATTGTTTGCGGTCGCGGTGTAGGCGATGAAGTAAAGAAAAGCCAACATTTTCACTTTCGTTTTCGTTGTTGGCCACTAAAAATGAAAATTACGTGCACTTCAATGTGGCACACACACACACAGAGAGACACACTTGCACCCAAAGTGGCATACGCAGAGACAGAGAGCAGCTCGATTACGCTATGCCAAAATATGCAGGCGGCTTTTCGCACACCTGCGGTCGGTCTCTCTTCTATTTACTCTTGACTGGGAATACGTGCTCTTGTTTGAGTGGCCAACTACTTGGGGGCTCTGTTGAAATGAGGAAATTAAATGTTTGTTGCAATAAAGAAAAGCAACTGCTGTTAGGTACCACGAGGTTGGTAAGAAAAGTTTCTTACCAAAGGTATATTTTTGAATACTTTACATATATCAGCGGTGTTCAGAATAAGCTTACCGGCTGCGTAGAACCCAATACAAGAAATTAAAAGAAAACGCCAATTTTTGGCACAACAACAAAACCTTCGCTCGGAGAGAAGGAGTAGAGAGAGCACATATAAAGTAGTTACTCTACGTATAGCCATAAGTTAAGCTTGAAAACAATATACTCTGAATCCAACAACGAAAGCGCGGCGTGCTTAATGGGCTTGGGTACCTCTGCTTTAAATATATTTCTAAAAATTCTTAACCGTCCCTTAAATATTTAGAAAATTTAAGATATTTAAATTATTTGAAGGATAATATAGTTGTTCTGCTGAACACGGTCGATGTCTCTGGTGAATTTCCGGCTTGAAAGTTTTTGTTACACCAAACTGCATATGCTGGAGTTTTTTTCTATGTACCAAAAATCATAATAAAATATGAAAAAAAGACCGAAGTTGTGCACGATACTATTTTGCTTGCTTGTCAGCATGTTGGGGAAAATTCTCAACTACAGCATTCTAAATAAAGTTTGATGAATTTTTAAAATTAAAAATTTTTTTAACATAATTTAAGGCCCTCTTCTGGTCTAGAAAATTTTGTTTTCAAAATTTTTTTTATTTTTTAGCTTATATATTCAAAAATATTATCCCAAAAGGATTTTTCAAAATTCGAAATACTTTAGAAGATATAGCCTTTATTGATAAAACAAGCAATTTTGAAATCACTTGAAACTTTAAACGCATTTATCTCGAAACCAAGTTTTTCAAAATGGTGCCCACGATTTCTCAAGTTCTACCGAACCGATTTTTATGATGTTATGGCCCTTCCTCGATCTTTGAGAAAAACGAGGTTCATCGACACATATTTTTTTGGAAGAGCCTACTTTGGATCCCGAGAACTATTTGAACAGCCCTCGCATTCACAAATTTATAATTTTGTATTTTTTATAAGAATTGTACAACCAAATATAAAAAAAAAGAATTACAAAATCTCTTCCCGATTTCTTTCCACGAATTTTCGAAAAACATGTAAAATTTAGCCCTCTAGACCAGAAGAGGGCCTTAAAACAGCATTACCGACTTTTAAAGCTTTATACTTAGTATGGAAAGAAAGGAAATAAATAATCTTGATTTATCATGTATACTTTCTAAATAAGTTACAATTTGGGGAGTTACAAAATTTAAAAGATTTTTTCTAAATCTTTTGACACAGATTTGGGTTAAGAAATTCTAAAAACAATCTAAAAAAATTTCATCTGCTGCTATCGTTTGTTGAAATCTTTGGATTAACGATAGGTAAGTAAATTTCTATTGTAAAACAGCCAAATAGACTCTCTAAACTGACTCTGTAAACTGAACATACTGTTAATGCTCTGTTAATTGATTAACATAAAGGCACCGTGCTCCCATAGTTTAAAGTTACAGTTCTATTTTTTCTTTCAAATTGACTCTTTATTATTCGAACAGGCCGAGTAACAAATTTGTGTATTTTTCATTGTCACTTTGAACTAGCTTTTGACCGCGACATTGTTGGCGTAGTCTTCAATTTTATACGAATGATATGCTAATGTGTCAATTATACGGCACTGCACGTAATCTTCATATAACAACTGTTCCAATAACCACACTTGAATGAAGATTGTAAACAAACTAGAGTTTAGTGCATGTCTGTGATGAGCAATGCGCACTCGATTTCAGAATGCACTTAAGGAAGGACTTTTAATCTTGCAGCAAACTGATTTGGAACTGGACCCCTCCGAGCAAATACCGAGCAGATTTCTATTAATTTTTGATGTTGAAGCCTAAAC
Organism: Lordiphosa clarofinis; assembly: GCA_018904275.1. Taxonomy (NCBI): domain Eukaryota; kingdom Metazoa; phylum Arthropoda; class Insecta; order Diptera; family Drosophilidae; genus Lordiphosa; species Lordiphosa clarofinis. Next base: position 574,561 of record JAEIGQ010000177.1, read on the forward strand.
TGGAAAAAGTCTAGAGGAGCAGTTCTTCAACTATATATACCCAAAATGCTTAGCGAGCACAAACCTCGGAGTGAACACCTTTCTGATTTATAGAGGTTGGCAAACCCGGACTCAAGCATTTTTCCTTCTTTAACGAATTTTAGCCCTAAATTAAGTAGGTCTTTTGTGTTTTATTTTTCTTTTTTCGGATGACACTTTTTACTCATTTTGTGAAACTATTTATTTAAAATTATTTTGTGCAGCCGTGACAATTTTATAGTATTTATTTTGACTCCGAAAGCGCGCAAGCATACAATCAACAAACAAACTCAGTTTTTCAGTAATTTTACAAAATATTTGAAAACTTTACAGTAATATCGAACAATTTTCTACCTATTTAAGACACCCTTAAAATTGCACAACTTTCAATTCACTGAATTTTTTTATAGTTAGGCAATTCCCTTCTCCTTTTTTTGATACTTTTCGTATGCCTTCAACAATAACGTGAACAACCGATAAGACTAGCAGCTCGCCGCCAACTGATTGAAACTGTAAGTGAGCAACGCACACGAAGCCTCTGATTGTGCTTTTCCAAGCATAACCAGCTCTCCAGTACGGTTAAAGAGAAGAGAGTTGATGTCAGACAATCCTGGCAACTGATCAATGATCATTTCTCAAAACATGTTAAAGACGTGACCTTCGCTAAGAGCAGCTTCATTAAAAGAAAGACATGTCGGAGATCTTTTGTTTTGCATGATTTACCGTTTCGGGGGTGGGGCACAGCAAAAGTTTTGTTTTGTTTTGTGGATGAGTAAGCACAAGTTGGAGTTGGACACAAGTTCAAGTTCATTTATGATAAACTTAATGATCAGTTAGCTTCAGCGGCAGCTTTGTCCTTCAATGATGTTGATAACCAGTATTCGTATTCTGGAAATCACTTTTACTTCCTTTTGTGGAAGGTCATTTAAGGGCTCCGCTAATCAGATCGACGACCCGTTCATACATATATACATAATTGGTGTCAATTTGGTTGACGGGAACTTGCTGACACTTGCACTTGCTGCAGAGTCACCGAGTGAGTTAATTAAATGTCATTCCACAGCAACAACAAAAACAAAACTCATCACAAATCAAATGTCGAAACTTTGTCTCTGGCTGCCATTTAAATCTATCAAAAGCAAACAAAGTTTCTGAATTTTACTTCCTCCCCCCATCATCAAACTGGAAGTGGTTGTTGCTTGTTGCTCGGTTGTCGCATTACTCTTAGTCTCTCCCTCTATTTTGGTTTGTTTTTTCTTTGGCTTTAGTATTTGCGTGCATTAACAATCAATATATGACATAAATGACAAAAAAAAAGAAAGAAAATAAAACAAACTGAACTATGAATGGGTAGACTCAAAGAAGGGGTTAGACACAAAGAGGGATGATTTGAACTAAGAATTTCTGCAAAAGAGATTTCTAATCTTAGACTAATTTATTCGATATTTATTGTAATTATGATCCAGAAGTTAATAAAGTTATTGCAGATTTTAGATTAGAACCGGACTCTAACAAAATGAATCACCAAGCTTTGGCTGCAGCAACTATCGGACCGACCAAAAACAAAGTAAATATGCAACAATCTGTGAAAATTTAGTTATTATTGTTGTATACTTCCAAACACACAAATATTAAATAACAAGTAAGAGTGTTGCGGTCGAGTGCCCCGACAGCAATTGTTTGGATCTCACTGCGGTACACAGAATAGATAGATGTTGGACCTAACTGAATATATTTTAAGTCACTAGGTTCAAACTTAAAAGTTGTAGCTCTGACAGTTTTTCGCGGTTAGAAGAAGATGGAAGAGGAATTTGCCAAACCTGGAGCCAACTTGATCTGGGTACGGTAGAAAATTCGAACTACTTTACGAGATAGGGAATCGCAAATCCTACTCTGAAGCTGAAAATATCAACGTGCTATAAATAGAAATCGGCATCTAATCAGACCAAGCAAGGACAGGGGTTTTATACTGCCCCAGTACCCTTTCTTTAATAACACAGTGCACCAATTTTCAAAAATTGTAATAACCTGGGTATTGGCATAGCGTACGCTGTAGAGCAGGTCGCGTACATCACTTCCTTATATTTGGTTTTCCTCGGGGACCCCCAAAATCTGAAGTTATGGCCCAGAAACCGTTTATTGGTCTTTTTGCTCACTTAAAGTGAAATAACTCGCGAATGGACCATCTGATTTAATATAACTTTGCCAATTCTGATAGCGACGAGAAGAGCCTAATATATTATATTCATAAGTTATTGTGATTTACCGCGACCTTTATCTCTTACCATCTCTCAGATCTGGGGGTCCCCGAGGAAAACCAAGTATGAGGAAGTGCTATACGCGACCTGCTCTACGGCGTACGCTATGCTAATACCCAGGTTATTTCGCACTGTAGCACCATGTAATATACATTTTTTCAAATGAAAAATTTTTCAGATAAAATCAATCAAAAAATCAATATAATGATCTTATGTGCAGGGTCTTGCCAAAATCATTTTTCCAATAATACACAGACTAAACGCTCCGTCCTTAAGAAAGATTTGGGTATTAAAACAAGATTCAGTTTTATGTTTCTAGGTTTGACCCTTTGGCTAGTGAATAACGTTCTTGTTTTATACTAAGTAGCTACGAGAATACTGACAGAGATGCAAAAACATCACTTCAGATTTTATTTTATGTATTTTTTTATAATGTTGATAGAAATTTTTAAAATTATAGATTTATGTTTAGAATTCCAAAGTGTTTTCTGAGTTATGTTCAAACATTATAATTATGCGCTTAGCTTTTTAGTTCACAAGGGTTTTGTCCTTACTTTTATAAAGCGTAAATCAAAAATTGGAAAAATTAAATCAAACTTTGTTTATCAAAGACAGTACATTTTTAGTGCTTGTGCGAACCTTGACTTTATCCTTCCATTATCGAAACATTTATGTGTGCATGCATACATACATATATAAGTATGGCTAATTGTCAACTGTCTCATGTATTTCAATTCGTCCTGCCATTCGCATGCAATAAATTATATGGGAAAACGGAAAGGTCACCTTCATCAATCAAGCGAATCTCATATACTCTTACAAACTTATATATCTGTGATAATAAGAAAAAACAGCACAAGTGGATTTTTTCAATTTTACAGAAAAGCAATTATTAACAACCGAAAATTTTTAACAGATTGACAGCGTAAGTACTTTTAGCATATTAGTCTTTTTTGTTTATTTATTTAATTCTAGGAACATTTACAATAAGAAAAGTTTTTTAATTCATGTGTGTTTATGAAGTGTTTATTCAAGTAAACGCCTGCCAAATTTTTTTTTCACATTCTCTCAATACAGGTTAGAAATGAATTCTCTCATTACGGAAAGAAAAAAAAACGTTATCACCACGCGGGCTAACAAAATTCGCTTTCGATTAGGGACTCTAAAGGAAGAAAAATTTTAGATAATGGAAAACGGAGGAACTAAAAGCAGAATTGTATTTCAAACCATTTTTCCGTGATTAAAAAGGTTACTGTATACCTTCAGAAAATTTTTTTATTTGCTTAAACGTTCTATTACGCCCTTATAAACACTCTGTAAAACTTTCAAGCAGATCCCGACCCTCTTATATGAAACATTTTTTATCGACCCTCGGATTTTTTAAGATATTATGTTTTTTCTTATTTTTAGTTAAAAAACTTTATAAGAAGTAATAAAATCTTCGCACTTAAAAAAAATTGTACTTGAAGGTTTTCCCATATTTAACCGATTTTGATAATTAATTTTCGGTGAAAGCTAACGCAAGTCTGTGTTTGAAATCTATCGAAAACAGTTGTCGAAATTTTAAATGCGATTATCTCGGAACCGCTTATTCCAAAATGGTTGCAAAAATGTAAACAGTATTTATTAACCGATTTTTATATTCTTTTTTTTAAATTAATCAGGTGTGAGCTAGGATATTTCTGATCGGTCAAAAAATAACGGAGCTAGGACCAATAGAGTGGAAAAAAAGATTTTCGACATTTTGACTTTGAAACCCCAAAACTTCGCTGTTTATTGACCGATCCAAAATATTTTAGTTCACACCAGGATTACATAAGTTCTGAACAAAGCCTCGTCTTCGTTTTCACATTCAGAAAATCCGTTGAAAAAAAATGTTTGCAACCATGTCTTAAATTTTTGGCCATTTTGATCTGGAATAAGAAAACAACCGCAGGAACAACTACAACAACAACAAAAATTTCTAAATTTAATTAACCCGAAAACCGCTTGTTAATATCACTTATAGTTTATGTATTAAATTTTTTGCAAGCCTTTATTAAATTACACCTGAAGGTATACAGTAGCCTTAAATAAAAATCTTATTTCTAAAAGTTTCGTTATCTCATAACTTAAGGCTTCAATATTTGAAATTTGGTATTGGCTTGGATGCATTTTCTCAAGTTCTCAATAATACGCAATATGGATATGTAATCTATATTTTTAATTCTTCGGTCAGTATCTTAATACAATTGCTTTTAAATGCTAGAAAATGAATAATTCTGTAGGATGTTTTAGAAAATCAGTTAAGGGATCTGTTAGACTGATTCTAAAGAATGCCTTGAGTTATTACAAACTTTTAGAAACTATTTCGTCAGTAGTTGTAGTCCAACAAGGTTTCTTCTTCGGTTTGTTTCCGATTTTATTTTGGCTTAACTTGGCTGTCTAAGAAAGTCCATATACTCGATTTTGGCAAGCGTGTTAAAATGATAACTTCGAACATGGAAATGCAGTGGCAGCCTAAAAGTCGACTTCAGTTGTTGCTAAAGAGTCAAGCGGCAAACATCGTCCGTCGGGCGGTAAATAGCGGCAAGCAGGTAAAATCAAAATGTGAGTGGCATTTTGTTGAGTTTGTGTGTGTGTGTGTGCTGAGCTCGTGATTTGTTTACCTGTCAAAATAATAAATATAACTTTAGTCGAGCTATAAAATACAGCTTGTTGTTTGTTGCCGTTGGCATTGGACTTAGAAAGGAAGGAAGCCAGGAACGTCCGCTGTCTGTTGTCTGTTGTCAGTTGGTCGGTTACCTTGATTTTATGGCGCCTGCCTGCCAAGTGCAGTGTCAAAAGTCAGAGACAAGAATTGGAGAATGCCTGAAAGTATGCAACAGTTATTGTGTGAATCAATTCCCCCTTGCCTGTTCAATCAAGTTTTATTATGTTTGATTTAATCACATTATTAAATGAACTTACTTCAACATTGCCAGGCATATACCGTCCCAAGATCCCCAACATGTATTCGGCTCTCTTACTGCTCCAGCAACAACGCCAGCAATGTCATCGTCTGCCGGTTACCACCTTTAGCCGAATCTTTACTCATTTGATGAGCCAACAAAGGATACCACTTACCAGGCAAATGCATTCGCCCACACGCTTTTTAACCACACGGCAGCACTCGACTCCAACCCAGTTTCCGGCTGTCCAAAATGAGGATTATCGTATTTATCAGCAGAACATCGATCTAGATGCCTTCTTTGGGGAGGAGCAAAAATGTGAAAAGCTCTCGGACATTTGTCTGCTCAATGATCATTTCATACTGCTGAAGATGCCGCCACCGTCGTCACAGGAAACGCCGCCTCCAGCTCCTCCTAAGAAGTCCAGGCTACCGCGTTGCTTTAAATGCAACCGCAGTAGTCGCGTCTCACCCATTTTGGAGGAACAAGATGAGGGTGCAGGGCCAGCTTATCTACAACCTTGGTCAGCCAGGGATCAAAATGAAGTAGAAGTTTTTGACTCACGAACACGTTTTACACATACTCAGAATAATCAGGCTCAGCCAGCTGCCACAGCTGTAATAGTGGAGCAACCTTATCCTACACTCCAGCTGGAGACGTTCAAGTCGACCAATCGTGTTCTCAGTCGTGGACCTTTACATTGGTTGATCTGGCCATTTCGGCGACGGCGTTATGGACCCAAATCGAAACCCCAATTGGCGGCCGTGCATAAAACCTATTTTATCAAATGGAATAAACCACCCGATACACTCTGGCATGGCTATGGTGTTGAAAGGACTGCGGCTGCCGTGGAGAATATTGGACTACGTCGGTGCCGGTCGGCTACCTTCTAAGAAGATGCGAATCTTATAAAGATAATGTATATTTTTTGTAAAAAGTTTAAAGGTTTCATGAATTTTTAATTTAATGTTGTGTGGAAAAACAGGAAAATAAATATAATTATGGTTTTTTGAAATTTATTGTTGGATTGTTTTTACGAAAAGTAGTTCCTCAGTTTAAAAGCAATCGATTTGAACATTTTTGCGAAGTCTTTGAATTATTGCATTCCAATAGAATCGGTTGACTTTATATTAACTTAATAAGGAACCGAACCATACCATGAACCGAACCTTAAAAATGAAAGAGCTACAATCTAATCAGTTTGGAAAATATTTCAGTTAAATAATGACTTCCACTAAATTTATAGGACCTTTTATAGCTTTTTGTGTTTTTGAGGGAAGATGCGCTATTTAATTCGTTGGTATGCATTTAAGTTCGGTATATCACGAGTTCCAAAATGGAAAATAAAGCAAAAGTCAAGTTGTAAAATTTTAGTACTAAAGTCACATTTTAATGTAATGAAAAGGTACACTCAGAAAAAAAACATGTACTTTGTACTTGAATCAGATACGAACGGTGTCAATTATACAGTAAGTACGAAAATACTTGATTTAAGTACAAAATCCTTATATCAAGATATACTTTCAATCCCGAAATACTTGTTTTAAGACTGTTTTGGTATATTTTAAGTAAATTAAGAACTATTATAATATCTTTTTGGTCATACTTTTAATTTGTTATGGCCCGATCTACTCTCAAAATAAGTGCAAAATGTTTCTTCATCAGTCTAATAAATTGTAAAGTCAACCTCAAACCCTTTTTGAGGCAAAAATTATTATTATTGCCTTCAAAAAATTATTTAAAACAATGTCTCTGTATAATATCAAAATCCAAAGAAAATGAATTTACCAAAGACCAAGATGCTTATGTAAATGTAAAATTGGCTTACAGCTCCTCGAACGGGGCCAAGCCAAGCTTCTCTCAGATGTTTATACTGTAAGTCAGAAATCTCCCCTCACTCCATAACCAAAGTGCTAGAACCAGTAGACAGCATTTTATGTAGCACACTTCTTGGAGCCTGAATTGTACACTCTTCTTTTCTTAAATTTTTAGGCTAACTGTAAGTACGAAACGTTCTTGATTCAAGAAAGTTTGCTTTCATTTATAGAATTTTAACAGTCGTTTTTCTATTCTAGAAGGTTTCGTACTTAATTTTTGTACATCCAAGAACAATGCAAACTTGGAATTTCAAGTACAAACCGGTATTCTGTCCCGATCGATCTTGAACTCTGCCGGACGTTTTTTTCTGAGTAGGCGTAATTGGAAGTATTATGAATACGGTCCATTCGACCTTAACCAAACTATTTCATTCATTCAAATTCACCGAAAATTATAAAACGAACTAAGAAGCCCTCGGATTGAACCTTCTACATAGTTTCAGAGGCTTGCAGTCTTAATTTAGTATAAGGCCAAATATTCTTAGTTTAAGATGATCAATGCAAAACAAATACTATTTCATGAAAAACGTGAGCGTTAGTTGAACTCGGCCCTGATCGACTATAATGTACCAGTTACTCAGGAAAAGAAATGTGTAAAAGCCTTATCTAACTTTTACTTAATGTTGACTTATTGACATAGCGCATGCTGACCAAAACTTTATAACAGACGTTGTGTTCCTTAAGAAAAAACCGAAAAATATGATCCCAAATATATATATATAGCTCCACCATTTTTTATCAGATCCTTCAAAATCTCAGAATCTAAGTTTTAAATTTTCAAAATTTTGGGAGTTATTCAACACAGACAGGAAGAAGGGTGGCAGATGGGCATGACTATATTGACTCTGCTGTTGATGATTTTATTTTATAGAAGCTATCCCGGCGCTCGTTGTTACGTTCCCTTCAATATTTTAAACACAAAAAGATATAGTTAAACACAAAACTATAAACAACGATATACAGACTCTCTGAAGAAGGCAAGAAATTTGCCGAAACGCGCAGGAGGAAAGCTCAGCCAAAAAGTTTTTTGACTGGAGTGAGGAAAGACGGCCAGAATTAACAACCCCAAACAAACCAAAAAATACACGACGAAATCGCCCCAACAACACATCAACACAAAACGATAAAGTTAAGCTTACATTACAATTGCCATCTATAACTCTTATATCTTCATTATGTATCTATTCATCATCATCATGCTCATAATAATCTAAACTCATACGAAAATTAAGTAATATTCGCCATTTTTTAGAACTTTTGATCTTTACCATCCTTCTATTTACCCGTCTTCAAAATTTGACCTTCTGATCTACAAATACGTACAAGAATATATTAATCTTCACAATTATCAATTTCTTTTTGCAAAATTTGCGATATTGTTTGGACCGATTTGCTCCTTGCTAGTTTTTATTCTAGTTTATTCTAAGATTAGATTATTCTAATTTAGTGGCCGTCTGTGGCCCAGCGGTTGGTGTGCTGGACTGCTGGGCGGGAGGTCGTGGGTTCGTTCCGGCCTCTGAACATCTGATAATAAAATTTTGTTTGTCTTTCTTTAGAAAAATAGCTTTTACACATACGGTCACCTTCGCCATGAAAAAGCAAATTCTCAAACTTTGCTGTTCGGATCAGGCGTTAAACTATAGGTCCCTTTCTCTTGTGCGAAAAATTTTAAGCACACACGCCAAGAGATCGTGAGAAGCTTAGCTTGGCCCCGTTGAAGGAGGTGTATAGCCAATTTTGCATTTATGATTTACGCAATACTTTTTGAAGACGTGGAAGTTTCCGTCTGTTTGCTACATACATTTTCATGAACTTAGTATAACCCTTTTAGTCTTAAAGTAATGGGTATAACAAGGTGCTAGAACCAGTGGAAATTAACCTTTTTGGTTGCCTACATTTTAGCTGAATATTTAAAAAAATTAAAGTGATTTTAATCTGGATTTGAGATCAAAGACTTGGTAGAATAGAATGTTTTTAGGTTCTGCTACAATATTTCAATTAATTTAATAATTAGCTTAGTTCCATAACCTCTCTGGTAATTATTATGGGCAATTCGTTAAATTTTTTTAGTTTTTTTTTCAGACTACGTTTCTGTTATGGCCAAATGCATGTTCCTCAACGTCTTGCAGGAACACATGTCAAGCTTAAATTTCCGCATACGAAATAAGTACTTAGTCGTACAAAGAAAAAACTTTAACTACATAAATTGTTGGGCCAATGCAGATAAAGTTGAAAACTCAACTCCTTTTTTCAATGGAAATTGCACGCGTCCGTGAGGTCCACGTTGGCGTTGGCGCATACCGTGAAGGGGACTTCATTAGCTCTAGGTTGCAGTTGTTTGGCTAGAAATGAATGTCGGGCAATGTCGTTCGTTACTCCCTGGCCGATAGGTGGCGCTGCAGCTAATTACGACATACCACAAAGACCCGACTATTAAAAAAACAACAAGTTCACGATAAAAGCCCAACAACAGCAGCTCCCAACTGCCAACTTAAACTATGAAATGAATAACTCTCTTTTACGCTAACTGCAGTGGAATGGGCAAGCGGTATGGGGTAAGGGGGATAGTGGTGCCCGTTCCGGGGACGACTGCAAGCACCGTGCGCCACAATATACATAATAACAAAAAATTAAAACCGTCACGCCAGGCGTCAGCGCAGCAAAAGCAATCGCGGCAAAAAAACAAAGTGCCCACCAAAAAACCAAAAGGAGCTGAAGTCGTGGAGTTGAGCTCTGCTCACTGAGGCAGCAGGTCATAATAATAAACCATTAATATGCAAGCGACCCGGCTGAGCGATAAGACCAACGTGCGTTTCGGTTTATCGAAAATCGAACTACATACATTTGTCTGTAACTATGTATGTCCGAAACCCTATTGTTCTTTTTATGATTGCCCTTCACTGGGGCCTTGTCATTAATTATAATGTCGGCACAGAAGGCGACCACATTAGGCATTTGGTCAATGTTGAATTAGATGACTTTGATAGGGGATGGGGATATAGGATGGTTTGTAGGGTTTACAATCTAGTGAGAGTGGGTTGAAAGCCATCACCCGTGGGCGCAATTGAGAAATTAACAGAGCATGTTAACTATATTTATAATGCAAAAGTCAGCGATTAAAAGGATTTGGCCCATTTAAATAAAAGTAAAGCTGGGATTATCTAATAATTCACTTTACTAAACCATTATGACTGTTTTTGATTATTCATAAAAATCAAATAATACAGAAATATTTATTTAAGGTACTCACAATATCTGTCAAATTTCATTAATTTAGATAGTATTAATGTCAAATACGTTGAATGGTCTAGTAAATACCTTATATTATATATCAAAAAATATAATTGCATTTTTAGAATTCCTTAAGCATTTTCATATAGTAAACCTGATTTACGCAAATTGTATTCATTTCTATGGATCGATATTTTGGGTGGGTCTTAATAGCCACAACAAAACTTCCATTAACTAATGAAAACTATTCGTGCTTACTTAACGCAATGATTGTCGACTTTATAAAGAAATAACTTAGAAACACAGTTGTAACTAACCACTTTATATAAGCTTAATAAAAATTAGAAATCTTAAGATTGGATACCTGCACCCAAAAATGTATTACTACACGGTTTTTATACCCTTGCAAAGGGTATAGAAGTTTTGGTCAAAATCGGATGACTATATCTTATAGCTGCCATAGAAACTATCGGTCGAAAGGTGGGTTTTATTTAGAAAAATTGTTTGTTTTACTGCTTACGTTCGTAAACTATGATGTATTAAAACATTTGCAAGGGTATAAAAACTTCGGCAAAGACGAAGTTAGCTTGGCCTTCTCGTTTTTCATAAAATAAGAACAATAGAATATTTTTCAAAACTTTTTCTTATTATTTAGTGGGTTACTTAATGGCTACAAATCGAAGTCTCTATGACCACTCATCGATCAAAGTGCGCGAACAATGCCCACAGACGAAATCTGTTTACTGATGTGAAAAATTTCATCATAGAGGAATCGTTCAGCAAACAGAACGACAGTGCTGTGGTCGTTCTCGAGTATATGGATTGCTCAACTCGACACTTAAATATTGAATCTTTGAATTCTTCTTTGAATTCGAGCTGGCACCAGTTGTTCACATCAAGTTCGGAAATGTCTCTCCGCACCTGGTCGTCCCATATTAGTGGTGGTCGTCCCTTTTGCCTCTTCCTCCAATGCAAAAAGTTTGTTTTACTATGGGCCGATTTTTGCTCTGCCAGATAGCTCCTATGTGTTAGATAAGCTCTGCTATTTGTAAGTTTATGTGACATATAGCTCTACGTATGAGATGAGAAATCGTCCCTAAGTCTATTTTCAGACCCACTTTTTGTTTGGCAACTGTACTATATACACTCATCGAAATTTAATTAAAGCTACCTATTAATATAGAATTTAACCTTCAAAATTTTTTTATGAGCTCAAAAAAAAAACTATCCGGATCGATAAGAGCTTTTCGAAGTTCCTCAGTTGAGTTTAACTTTCGTCTGCAAACTTACGCCACATGTTCTCAATTGCATGTATTTCCGGAGAAAGTGCAGGCCATTCAAGAAGCTTGATTTTCTTTTCACTGAACCATTCACGACTGGCCCTTGTCACGTGTATGGCAGCATATCTTTCTAACAGATTGTATCCGGGTCTAAAAAGTCTACTAAGGGTTCATCCAATAAGTTTAAGTAATCTTCTGAACTCAAGCGACTGTAATCTTGAAAAAAATGAAGACCAAACCTGCCTTCTAAAAAACAAGCCAGTAGGGATATTGCGAAACGTCAAATGTATTTAAAGGATGTCTCAGATAAGAAAAAGGTTAACTTAAATGGGACAGATGGTTTTAGTCACTAGGAGCACGACATTAAGGCGTCTGAACGGTATTCGAAACTGTAGTGCCGGCTCTGTGATGTTTTGGAGCGGTTTAGCTATCACAATCGGACCCTTTATGCAAGATTAGTGGTCGCAGGAATACAAAGGGATATTTAAACTTATTGGATGTAGTGTTTATAAATTTGTTGGAGCTAGATAATGTGCCCATTGTCGTTTCAATTGCCAGTCGTGGGTAGTTTACCGAGAAGAATATCAAGCTTTTCGTATGGCCTGCGCGTTTACCGTACATGAATCCAATTGAAAACATGTGGGGTAACCATGCACGTCATGCTTATGCTGGCGAACGAAAGTTCAACTCGACTGAAGAGCTTCGAAAAGCTGTTACTGAGAAATGGGCCAAACTACTGGACTCAGAGTTCGAATTCATGATAAGCGCCATCCGTTTATGCATTTTCGTGCTCAAAAATAAAGTCTTTGGTTATTTTTACTTATATTTTATTTATAAAACTAATTTTACCTAAATCTCAATCCAGCCCCACGTCCTCGCCGGAAGTAAGCCGCCCCCAAACCTGTGTTATTAATTGATTTTTTATTATCATGATTCTGTCCTTGTCATTTTTTCAAGACTGTCTTTAATTAAATTTCGCAGTAAAAATTAAATTTTTTAAATTTCGATATTGGTAATTTTACTTAAATAAAGCACGATATCAAAATTTTCGCAAAAAAAAAATGGAAACCATACTTATGCTACAGCTTTAATATAACACTTAACATTTTTTTGTGTTATAAACTCAATTAATACCAACAAAATTTGTTTTTAAAATACTTGCATATCTTTTACACCATAAATTTCCCAGTTATGTGGACCAAACAATATAAACACCTTTCTATATCTCTTATACAAATTTCATTAGCTCAGCAGTTTCTATTTTCGCTACGAGCTCCTTTTAATTGGTGAAAAGTAGCGTAACGGTTCCACCTTAACTTGAACATATTTGCACTCAAAGTGTTGTGTGGTGGAAGCCGAAAACATAAACAGAAGACACTTGCTGGGCCAAGTTGCCAAAAGGAAGCTGACAAGTTGGCCATAAAAGGAGCAACAGATAGAGTAGGTTCACCGTCCCGCCAAGCATTCCAAATCGATTACGACTAATTTGAGAAGATCAAAGAGGAAGGGAGAGGGGTAGATCTTCTTTCCTTCTCTCTGTTTCTCCCGTCTAGGTGTTTTTATTAATAAAACTCCATCTGTCCAAGCAAAAGATCTCTTCGCGAAACAGAAACCCTGGGTGGTACACAAAGTGTTGACATGCACAAAGTTGGCACCGACTGCGCCATGACCTTCAAAGGTCCTAGGCAGAGTCCGGGCAATCATCGTTAATGATGGCAATGTCCTTGTGCGCCTTCAAATTTTTGACAAATCAATTTGTGCGCTAACAGCATGCGCTCAAAGTCGGAGAGTCAGTGGGACAGCTAGGATAGCGATGGGATGCCGTGCCCAGTACGAGAAGTTTGCTGTCTGAGCAAATAATTCGCTCGCTCATCCTTGACTTAGAGACACTCTCAAACTCTTCAAATATCTACCAAGCCAATAGAGCACTCCTCATTAGCAAGGATTATCACAACCCAAAACTAGCTGTATACCTGCCCCGAGTAAGCAAGTCCTACCTGCCTGACTCTGACTCGAAAGCTAAGCCTTTCTCTTAACCTTAACTCTTGCCACATTTGACGAAAAAGGGGTTTGTGTCCCGGCTGACTATGCGCATGCCCAGAAGAATGACAGCAAATAAAACTTTATGGTCGCTCATAAAATTTGTTGAGAACCATGTTGACCTGGTCATGTACCAAAACTGTGCGCCGTTTACTGCATGCTTCCTGGCAGCAAAGGATTATTTCCGAAACTGACTAATCCCAATCTCTCAGAGCAGTCGTCGACGTCGCCGTGGTTGTTTGTTTATGTCTGCTCGGGGCAAATCCTTTCGCAACCTGCAACTGACCTCCTAGGAAATGAAACTTTATTCGCAAATCCTTTTCTGGGTTTATTTTCACCCAAATATTTTGAGGTTTTGCGCTGCTTATGCGTCAGACTACGCCTGCTACTTGATGCAGGTAGAGAGCCGCAATTAATAAATTAAAAATTAAATTAAATTTCAGCCCCAGAGTTCTGAGTTTGGGTTGTAAATTACTGTTTTCCTACCTTTTGATGTTCAACACATTTGTCAGTTCATTAATCACAAAATGAGTGAAAAAGTGTGTGAAAGAGAGAGAGAGAGGCGCAGACCTAGTCCCTGATCTCTAGAGCAGGAGTGAAATCTTAACGCTGACTTGTAAAGTTCAAGAGCTTTTATCTTGGGTAATTTGTGATCGCTACTGAAAATTAATGCGTAGTATTTTTAATTTTTGTGGCTTACAACAAGCTTTTTGGAGCTGCCGAGCTACCGCACTTGTCGGCTCAGTGGGTAACAAATTAAAATTGTAATTGCTTTATTAACCTGGTTGGAGATGAAAGAAAAGAGTTTTGCTTTTTTTGTTCTTTTGAGCGCTATTAAATTGGCATTAAGAGACCCAACTAAGCAATTTGTTAAAATAAGGTAAGCAGAAATATATATTTAGCTTAGATAACTGTCCATCTTTACCAAAGCTGAGTTTGCAAAGTTTGTACAGTGCTTCAAATGATTCTCAAATAGCACAATCAAACATTGCTAACTTTCTTCAAATAAGAAGCATTAGAAGTAGTGCTTTATTTTTTAGTTTACTGCCTAAACGGCACAGGGCCCAATCTCAGGAATGCCAAGGCCCCATTAGTACGAAAATTTAAATTTTTGCTCTCAGCCGTATAGCTAATTTATAAAACGGATAACTAAATTTCAATATATATATCCTCGTAAAGACAACGAGATCCAAAAATTGAGATCCAATTTTTTTGATTGACATGCGTCATCTATAATATGTATCTATAAATCTTTGGGTTCTACTTATCTAATAGTTAAATTACACAAAAGCATTAACTATTTGGCGTTAAAATAAAACGCCGATAACCGCTTAAATGCAAATATCGCTTATCTGCAAAAATATTGCTGCATTATATCTTTTGCATATAAGCGATATTCTCTTTAGTTAATTTTGGATAAATTTCAACAACAATTTAAACCAAACCTAACGGCTTTTTTGAACCGAGCCGTAACCCCAACCGGTGTGTTTTAAAAATTACCGAACTAAACCAAAAACCGGAAAATAAATTGGTTCGGTGCTGTTCAATTCAGCTATCTATTGAGAACAAACAGTGACAAAATTTTAGTGAGTTGCATAAAAATATAACGAAAATAATTGGAAAACAAGAGTTGATATAAACAAGTAAGAGTGTTGTTCTCGAGTGCCCCGACATCAAAATACCCTGTTCCCAAGTAATGTGGTTCCTATAGCTTTGAATTCCATTTTTTTTTTAAATTTATTTCAATAAATGGGCAGGCGCACTTATGTACATATCGGTGTTTTTGCTCGGATCTCATTGTGGTACACAGAATAGATAGATGTTGGGCCTCACTGAATATATATTAAGTCACTAGGTTAAAACTTAAAAATTGAAGCTCTGACAGTTTTTCGTGGTTAGAAGAAGATGGAGGAGGAATTTGCTAAACCTGGAGCAAACTTAATCTGGGTACGGTGTACACCTACATACATGCAAAAATTTGTGGCTCTACTTCTTATAGACTGTGAGATTAACGCGTTTATACATAGAGAGTGACACTTTCTCGTTTTTTTGTTAAGAAATGTTGTAATTCTGGTGTAAACTAGGATATTTTGGATCGGTCAATAAATAGCGGAGCTAATGGGGTTTCAAAGTCAAATTTTCGAAAATCAAGTTATTTTTCTCACTCTATTGGTCCTAGCTCCGTTATTTTTTGTCCGATTTAAAATAACCTAGCTCACATCAGAATGGTGGGTATTAGGAGTAATTTAAAAACGAGAGCGTAAGTTAAAGTCGGCTCTAACCGACTTCGATCTACCCGTTACTCATGGAAAACATGTTCAACAGTGTTCCTGCGTTCCTTAGGGTGACCATCCGAAAAGAATGCAAAAAGTTAAAAAGTTATCTGCGTGCAGATAAAAGAAGCATTTGTCCCATGCATGTCAAACCTCTATCTCTTACCATCTCTGAGATCGAGGTGTTCATACAGACAGACGGACAAAAATGTTGCATACTTTTCGGATGGTGACCTTAAGGAACGCAGGAACACTGTTAAACATGTTTTTTCATGAGTAACGGGTATATCGACGGCCGTATGTGGCCCAGTGGTTAGTGTGCTGGACTGCTGGGCGGGAGGTCGTGGGTTCGATCCCGCCTGTGAACATCTAATAATAAAAAGTTTTTTTCTTTCTTTAGAAAATAGCTTTTACACATACGGTCACCTTCACCAGCTATTGGCGCCAGCTGTGAAGTAACTAGCCATGAAAAAGCAAATTCTCTAACTTTGCCGTTCGGATCCGGCGTTAAACTGTAGGTCCCTTTCTCTTGTGCGAAAAATTTAAGGCACACACGCCAAGAGATTGAGAGAAGCTTGGCTGGCCCCGTTGGAGGAGCTGTATAGCCAACATTTACATTTTTACGGGTATATCGAAGTCGGTTAGAGCCGACTTTAACTTACGCTTTCGTTTCAATTGAAAATATCACCTGGGCCGAGCTATTACATGCAACCCATCCGAGCTTTAACAGGAACTCCGATTTTTTCGTACTGTGAACCGAACCTTAAACCACAGCAAATGTAAGAAAATCACAGTTTTGTCTCTTACCAAAGCGTTTCAATGGCATTTTTAGAGAACTCTCTAAATAAAACATTTTATAGACTTGGACGTCCTATCAATGTAAACAGTTTAAAGCTATTGCGCTTACTGTTTTATCATGTTCATAGACTGAGGACTCAGTCGATAAAGCCTTTAAACTTGTTTTGCCTAATCAAAAGTATAGAAACTCTGAATAATATTGCACAAACTGATTTTCTATTTAGATTGGGTAAAACATGGGCCGAACCAAGGTTCGAACCAAATCTCTTCTCCCAATGTTCTTGAACCTAAAATGGTGAAACAATAACCAATGATAGTTTAAAGATCGAACCAAAATATATTGTGTATGTTGCCCTATTTTCAAGTGTATCAAAACTTTCGAATAGAAAAAGGTCTACTTTATTGCCAAATATATATTCGAACATCAATGCTACAACCCATTATCAAGTCGATACCGAGAGCCCAGTTGAAATTTTTTCGTTCCTTTGAACCAAACCATAAACCGTACATGTTAAACTCTAAAATCAATAAATTTTAAATATAAGACTTTAATGAGAACCATGAGAATCTTTTTGCTTAAGGTCAACAAAAAATTAGTCTTTAGACTAAGAGTTTTTCAGTTTTGTCGCTATACACTCAATCTAGATTCTGTGCCATCGAGCATGAAGTGACTTTTTGAGCTCACAAAAAGACGTTGTAATGCTTAGTCTTTGACCTTCTATCCAACTCTAAGCTGCTCTGATAAAATCACCTACAGTAATCTTTTTGCTAATCTTTTGGCAAATTTTCGGCTGGTTACCTGGAAACCCATGAAAACCCTAAGTCGATTGTAAAGTCAATATTTACTTTTGACCAAAACAAACACTCAACAACAGAATGATTAACAACATTTTCTAGATTAAAATAATATGAGGCCAGACTTAAGGATGCAAGTCTGAGCGCTAAGGGATGAGCTCTGACCTTTTCTTTTGGGGTAATGACTTCATTAATTGCCCTAGAGACACGTAGAAGTTTAAGATTTAGGGTAGAGCGAGAAGATAAGGTGTGAATTTGAGGTAAATGTAAAAATGGAGTAATTGAACGAAATTCGATGAAATTTGAAGAGCAATTAACACCTAGGTTGGAGTTAGAAATCAGGAAGGTACTTCCTAGCTCATGCTAGTGTCCCGTTGAGTTTATTTGAAATCTCCTGCCATGTCTAAAGGGAATGGCCCAGCTACTTAAGGGCCTTAATGTGTGCAGAAAAATTCCGGACACCAGCTGAGAACAGAAGCGTGTCAAGGTCTACTGAATGGCAAAGCAAAACTGTGAATCGTACACAGGAAAAAAAGGTTTATGGTAGAACATATTTGATGTGAGATTTTCTCATATAATAGATACTTCAATATAATGAAAATGTAAATTATATCCTTTTGATTTTGAAGCAAGATTAAGAGTTAGGTCCAAGTTCCGAGCCTTGGTTAAAGTTAAATAAGAAAAGCTTTGATATAATTCATTGTTTTTTTAAAGAAAGGATTTTAGTTTATTAATAAAATCTAATTTATTATCCGAATTTCTTTTCTTTTTTGCGTCCGTTAAAATATGAAATAAAAAATTGTATAAATATAAATTTAATAATAATAATTTTGATAAAAATCTTTATTTTCTGTGTAGGATATAAATTATATAGAATATGCATTGGCTACCTAAGAACTAAGTAGTTCACCAACTTAGGGCTAATAACACTATTTTAGGAATTGGAAGTTTTTTTTTTAACATATGGAAATTGTCTTAAGTATGTACATCTTTGGCATGGCATTCCCCATCCTCCTATCTCCGCACCGTGTTTGGTGTGTCTTAGTACCAGGAGTGATGGAACGGCTGCGGTGGCATGGGCGATGAAAAGGCGGCCGCATTGAAGTTCTGCGGCATGAAATGCGACGTTGAGGTGGGTGCATAGTGTGGATGTCCTGTATTGGCATATTGTGCATAAGGATGAGCATGTGGATGTGGTGGTGGTGGGTGAGCATGTGGGTGAGCATGTGGATGATGCGTAGCTGTCGGATAGGCCGCATATTGTGGTGCATGCTGATAGGGATGAAACATCTGATGTGCCGACACTTCCAGGGCCTGACTCGTAGAACTGGTGGAGTTTAGGGAGTCCTCTGGAGAAAGTGGAGCATTGGGTCGCAGTGTTTGCATGGAACTCCAGCTGCCATAGAGCTGGGGTTGGGTCACCAGGTCAGCTGTCTCCAATTTGAGAGCGGCAGTTAGCTCTTCGCTGCCTGCACTAGCATTGGCCAGTGTCTGCGAGGCTTCTGCCGCTGCGGAAGTTGAAGTGGCAGCTCCACCCACCGCCACTGCCGAGAGACTGTTGGGTGTGGGTGGTAACTGATTGAAGCTGGAGGAAACCGACTCATTGGGACTCTCGTTACGTGGCATTGTCTGATGTGGTTCAGATTCAGTGCTGTAAATTGTACCCAGGGGGGTTTCGTAAATCAGATTTCCCGCGGATCCGCTAGGCATTACATAACTGGCAGTGCTGGCAGTTACCGCGGCTGGACTGTAGAACTGATGATGATGCGGTGGGGTGTCCGGTGAGGGATCGCTGCTAACGGCCGTAGCCGACGGAGCATTGCTGCTGTAGTAATCATATTGATGCGGATACATGGCGGAAGCTGCCTCTAGGGAAGGCATCATGGCCAGCGGAGCCATACTAGTCACACTGGTCACCACATTGGGCATGCTAGTCACCGGTGTGGAGCTGCCACCACCAGAGGCCGAGGTGTGTTGCTTGCGTAGACGTGCCCGACGATTGCTAAACCACACCTGTATGCGTGCCTCTGTAAGATTAGTGCGCTGGGCCAGCTCTTCTCGTGTATAAATATCCGGATATTGTGTGCGCTCGAAGGCTCGCTCCAGTTCGTCCAATTGGGCAGCCGAAAAGGTGGTACGACAACGTCTCTGCTTACGTTTTAAGGCTATACCGGGTTCACTTTCACAATCGGAAAGCTCTTCATCGGAAGCCTTGTTGTTATGACTCGACGACAGATCCGAGCTGCAGGAACTCGACGAGGGTTTCGAATTGCTGGAGGAGCAGAGTTCACCCTCTGAGGGAGCATCACGTCCGCGCACCAGGCGCGATATGGCGGACACTGAAGGCGCCGTACTGCGATCACAGATGCCTTCGCGTATTAACTTTTCCCGTATCTCCCAGGAGAAAATGCCAGGATTACTACGTTTGTAGTCCTCTATACGATTCTCGATCTCTGGAGTGGCAATTCTTGGCTTGGAACCTCCTATGACACCTGGACGTATAGAGCCGGTCTCTTGGTAGCGGTTTAAAATTTTGGATACGCATCCATGAGAGACACGCAATTGCCGTGAGATCACGCAGGGTCGAATACCGTCGGCAGCCATTTCGACTATTTTTAAACGTATATTATTAGGCAAAGGACGTCCGTTGATAAAAACACCACCCAATTGATTCACACGCCCTTGGCCGCTGTTCATATCTGGAAGAGATCAAGACACAAGACGAAGGTTAGCTAAGATCAGGTAGCTTGTAGCGTGTGCCAGTTGATTTACGACAACGTCGCCGTTTCGAACAATTGACTTTCCGGGAAGTAGAGAAACTGTCCAACCTTGAACAACTTACCTTGCACAGTCGAATATCCACTGAAGAAGGGTCTATGCATAGCGGCGGCAAAATCGGTCACAGTCATAGTATATAGGTTATATGTGTGGCGAATTCACAAAATCCGCTTCAAATACAGTTGTTATTTGATTTAGTTGTTAACTTTTTTTCTGCACTTTTCATAAGTAAGCGTTACGAAATGTACTTAACCACGCCACGACGACGGAAGGCGAGGCACGATATGTATGTCTGGCTCGTTGCGCAGTCTCTGCCTAACTGACTTCACCAGGCGAACGGCATGCGAGATCGTTGCCTTTCTGTGAAGAGTGCAGCAGCCAAGATGTCAGCCATCCAACAAGATGTCAGCAGGTAAAACCACGCGGACCAATCGCTGAACACCCAGCTCTTGCCTCCCGCTCGCTCTCGCATGCCATAAGATCAGCCCTGCTTGGTGGGGCGTCTACACTTGTGTACGTACACGAAATTTTATACACGAAACTCAGATCCGGTTTTTGGACCAATGGGGCTTGAACTTGAGTCCTTGCATAAAACTATTTACTAATTATATCCCTTTGACCCACATTTGGCACTTAGTTACGGGGGGTTTTGTTTAAGCAGGTTCAAAAGAAAACTGGTTATGGGGTAGCTCGTAAGTTGGTAACGAAATTTGTCATTCGCCTGGCACGCATAATGCACTTGACAAGCGTAAGATATCCTTTATTGATACCTCATTAAAGTACTAACCACCAAATAATTGATTGAAGAAAAGTAAAATAAATCAAAGTGGTTGAGTGCTTGAAGTGGGCAGTTTTAAATAAAAGCGGCAAGTGTACAAACCGTACGTGTGTATCTAAAAAACTCATCATTAAGATTTTCTGTTCTAAGCTTACCAAAGAGTAAATCATGAAGTACGACCGAAAATAAAACGTATAAACAGTGTTCGAACCAAAATTTACCAAGCTAGTTTTAAGGTTTGAGGTTTAGGTTCGAACCTTGGTTCGGCTCAAGTTTCACTTAATAATTAAAACAATATTGCGAATTTCGTCGTATTTGAAAACTCCTGTTCTTCCGAGGGGTGAAATAATATATTTTTTATGATTTTAATTTTTGAAACACGACCAGATAACACAAAAATCGCTTTCCATTCTTCAGATTTTTCAAGTAAAGTTATTGTTGGACCGAACCGATGGCTTGGGTTCGGAACAGATTTAAATTCAAATATTTGTTTGATTCGTTTGAAGAGTACGATGGAGTTCCAAATTTAAACAAGTAAAAGCGTTGCAGCCGAGTAGACCGATTCCGAAATAACTTGTAGAATTGGGAAACACATACCAACACACTCACACATGCGCGCACACTGACTCATACGCCCCAGCTGCCTGAAATATACTTATACTGCACAAGAAAGGGTCGTGTATATATTTGTGGTATTCAAAATGATAGGTAATTGAAATTTTAGACAAAATTAAATAAACGCAAATTAAAACCAATAAATTTCATAAATGTGTCACAAGACGTCACAGACTCACAAAGTTATGCGCATGCGAATAGCCCAAGAATTATCTCTTATCTGGAAATCAAATCGAATTGTAAATATTTTTGAGCCTGTTTTGGTACGCTCTGCATTAATAATTTGGTTTTTTTTGCTATACGGGTACGTACCGAAATAAGGCAAATAAATTAAATAATCAAAGATTTCAACAAACGTTTGCAATTATCCTCTTGTTTGTAGCCTAACCTTTTCTTTCGTTGCTCGCCTCAGTCAGTCCTAAACTTAGGTCTTCCTATATGATTTCAGTACTGATTCAGAACTACCCTGAATCTCTTACTGAAATCCATCCCCGTCGTAGGTAGTAGTCCCTGCTAGTGGTAAATTCATTAACAAACTTTTTCCCGCAAAAAAAATTAAAGTTTTAGGCTAACTTATTTAGCTGGAACAGCATGAATTACTTTTAATATTTTCTGCAATATCAGAACCGCAGTCTATGTTGTTAAAAAATTTCTGTTTTCAAATAGTAGTATTGAAAAAGTCTAATCAATCGAATCAGGTTCGGTTCCAGTTTCAATTATGTTACGATCCCCTTGTGCTAACAGATCTTCTTTATTGAATAGATCACCGATCAGGTACAATCAGAAAGATATTAATACCGCTTTGGATTTAAAATAACAGATACATATGCTTTCTTCTTGTAAATAAGATAAAAATTGAAACCATGGCTTGGACGACTTACTAAAATACGTTTGAAATTTGTATATAAAACCTCATTATATTTTAAGTAATTGCCAAAAAGAACACTCTTTATCTAATGAAAAACCGGCTGGAAATCGTACAAATTTAAACATTAATTGGGTCCTTAGACCATTTAGAACTGCTGCTTAAAAAAAATCAAGTACGAAGGTCGACCAATCCCGAAAACAATATACTCTGTACCCACAAAGTTTGTGCATATCGGATTCGTTCAATTTAGAAGTGGCACAGCACACATAAAGTGGTGAAGTGCTGCCCATCGCCGCACAGTGGCGCCCTTAAAACAAATGAGCCAGCAAAAATTAAAATATTCATGTGAGCTTACGATTTGGTCTAGTTTTAGGAAGAATATCAAGAAAACTAGGTAACGAATTGTTTTTTTTTTGTTTCCATTGATTTTTGGGACTAATTAACTAAAATATACCAAAAAAATTTTACTGTTTGCTGTGTTTTTCTCCAGGTAAAGCGCTATTTACTATCTGTCTATTTTGTAGTATTTTTCAACTTTGATGGAAAATAAAAAAATTGTATACTATTCTATTTTTTGCCATATTTAAAAAATATGTTTTTTGATTATTCCTTTGCTTAATTTAACATATCCCAGCTGTGTTTAGCTGCGTTTGTGACTTTTAAATCTTATTATCCAGCCGATGAAGGACTTATTTCATATGGTGGATTTTTAGTTCATTTTAATGACCTAGTTCATTAGTTCATTTTTTAATGAATTATATTATATTTGAACCTTCATTAGATTTTTGCTTTATAGTTCATTTTAACATTTGTTTATTATTTGAAGTTGATAGTTGAAACAATGAATTATAGTTCAAAAACTGAGAAAAACATAGTTCAAAATATGAACTATAGTTTTAAACGAAGACCTGTTTCATTAGTTTATTTTAAAGACTAGTTTGTTTGAGCTCATTTAAAATATCTAACTATCTCAATGGGCTAAAAAGCTATGATTTTTTAACTAAAATGTGACCACTGTGCGCCGTTGCGGCCAGTGCTACCCAACATAATGGTTGGTTTTCCTATAGATCGACTGTCTTTCAACCCATCTTTACCATGCCTTTGGCGGATCGATAAATAATATTGACTGCTTGCATTTTCAACTTATGACAGTCCACCTCCAGCCCCCTCATTTTGAAAAATACGTCATATGTATAAGATATGGAGATCTGTTGGTTTATACGGACGGAAGGACAGACAGACAGGGCTATATCGACTCGTCTGTTGATGCTGATCAAGAATATTTATACTTTATACGGTCGAAAATGTTTCTTTCTACCCGTTACATACTTTTGCACAAATTAATATTCTCAGTGTACCTTTGGTACAAAGTATAAAAAATGGGGACCTAAGATCAAGTCCAAAAAAATTAATTTGGTTTCGACCTCGAATACTAAATAAACGAGAGCGTAAGTTAAAGTCGGCTCTAACCGACTTCGATATACCCGTTACTCATGAAAAAACATGTTTAACAGTGTTCCTGCGTTCCTTAGAGTGACCATCAGAAGAGTAGGCAACATTTTTTTAGGGTGGGTAGAGCGGGGGCTTGGTTCACTTCTTTGCTCATAACTTGAGAACCATTCATCCGATCTTCATCATTTTTTCGGCAAATCGATTCATTTTGCTAATTACGAACTATCTCTAGAAGGTACGAATCGTCTATCTTTAAAAATGTAGGAGATATAACGTTTTTTTCAAATTGCGGGGGCGGGAGGGGGCGTGGCCAAAATTTGAAACAAACTTGATCTGCGTGCAGAAAAAAGAAGCATTTGTCCCATACATGTCAAACCTCTATCTCTTAACATCTCTGAGATCTAGGTGTTCATACAGACAGACGGACAGACGGACGGACGGACGGACAGACGGACATGGCTATATCGACTCAGCTGTTGATACTGATCAAGAATATATATACTTTATATGGTCGGAAATGATTCCTTCTGCCTGTTACATACATTTGCACGACTTTAGTATACCCTTTTTACTCTACGAGTAACGGGTATAAAAATTATTGTTTAAATTTTAAAGCTATTTTTACGCAAATTACTAATGCCTATATGAGCGGTCAATATTGTTTAAATATTGTTTCTGGACAAAAATTCCAAAACATCTTCAATATGAAATTCAAAAGTATATATTGCGAAACGGTTTGAGGTCTATTGTTTTGGGATTAAAAGAAATGTACTTAAAGAAAAAATATTCTACTTGCGTCAAGTATTTTTGAGCTCAAAACTTAAGAACACGTCAAAATTATAGTCATATATAGTAAAACAAACCCCCTTCAAACATCTTGGCTTTTCACACCAATTTAAAGTGACGGCCTACTTTCAAACACCTCTAAAATTGTTACCCCTAACTCGTAACCATATCCTTGTCACGCTTTTGTATGCTATCAAGCTGAAGTGGCGTCTTTTCTAGGTGTTTGATTAATTGTTAAATTTCACGCAACAAATACCACGAAAAAGAGTATAAAAGAATCGAAAGCCGGTGAAAAAGAAAGCGCCCCGAGTGATAGAATTAATGATTCAGGCCCCAGCTGAAAACGCCAGCGCGGAAATTGTACTACAGAGACGTGACGAATTCTGCATCCTGCGCTGGGCCCAAGGACAACGGAGGCCGCAAGTTAACAAAGCCGGGGTTTCTACTGCTCGGCCAGGCCTACTCGCTGCCCGTTGGGTTTTTGGTACAGCAAAATCCACAGGAGAGCATGAACACCTGAGCCTGACCTTGAGTTACCAGTAAGCTCCATATAAATTGTATTGGAAAAGATGGAGACACTTCTAGCGCCGCAAACCCTAATCCTCATTCAATTCGTTAATTTTGTTAACTTACTTGGACAATGCCGGTTGAAAAGGCAACTCATATAACGCTAATTTAGCGCTATCAACGCGTCAAATGTCCTGCATGAGGATCAACGGACACCAACAACAGCAACACCCGACACACAGAGTTCTGCACGAAACAGTAGGAGGCAGCTCTGGTCATAAACTTCTACGTAGCATTTCCACGAAAAGCCAAGCGGAAAATGGAAATAGTTTGCATGGATTGAATAAAGAGATGCTAAGAGACTTTTTATGATGCCACCTGCGGCGCTATGAATGAAACATTATTGTACAAGCCGTCGACTTTCGCCGAGATACCTGCCTTCTGGTCCCTTTGGACCTGCTCGTGTGCTCAATCAGCTTGAGCAATTAGTCCTATAATCGATGGGATTGTTCAAACTCTGAAGAGATCCCCCTTCCGAGGGCCTCCACAATTTAACCACCCACCCAACTGCAGGTGTCCTCAACTCCACATCCATAATCAACTTAGTTTTGCCCACCATGCAATGATCGTAAAATATTTCCTTTCTTTTTTCTTCTTCTCTTGGTTGGTGTTTGTGTGTTTGGCAATCGATTCGCTTTGGCCAGAACGTAATGTGGTCTGTTGTCACACATTGGAACGGCCTTGATTGTTTCCAAGTTCTCTTGCCACTAATGTCTTTATCAGTGGCTGTGAATTCAATGTTGTTGTTGTGGAAGTTGCTGTGCAACGAATTTCCATGTGGGCATACAGAAGGCTCTGCACGCTCTATGGGTGGTTTGTCATCCTGGTTTTTGGAATCATTAGATAATAAGATAAATTCGAAGTTGAGCATCGAGGCAAATGTTAATTAGCTTTGCCATATCTGATGAATTTGGGAAACAAATAAGGATATTTTAACGATATTTCTGACTTGATTTCGGTTTAAATAATAATACTCATTTGAGTATTTCTGTATAAAAAATGTCCCTAAATAAAAATTTAAAAAAAAATTCTCTTAAGAGTTAGGTAGGAAGAATTCTAAGATATCGTTTTTAACTAAAGTACTGAGTATTTCGGATTGATCACTTCGAACAAATGAGACATCAAGTTGAAACAAAACAGAAGCTATAATTGGAGACTATCAAATTAATGGGAACTGTGTTGAAAAAACGAGTATACTTACAGACGTCCACAGCTGTCCTAGAGCTTCCTTACAGGTAGGAAGCTCTGAAAACTATGCTGTGGATGATCGAACGGATTTTTCAATCAGAAATCGTAACATAGAAACGAATATGCCGCACAAACTCAGAAATAAAATAAACTGCCTACACAGAGTGAAGATTTTTTTAACTACTATACACTTGACTTGGATTGATATTGTTTTGTTTATAAGAATATTTGAGTCTAAGCTAGAAACCTAATTTCCCTGACTTTGGATTGGCAGGCTGTACAACAAACTTCAACGACTCACCCCACCAGATTTGGTGAAAAGTGAAAATGCTCTTAGTTTTTTTTTAAAAAAGCTACAAATCTGGCAGTTTATATATTAAGTTAAGACTTTATAGGTATTTTGTTATTTTTGAGTCACAGCGCAAAATAGTGCCTAATTTAGTTTGAAATCTGAGCATTCTATTCTACAAAATTTCAACTCAGTACAACAAAAGTAAGCAGTCATGAATTAGGCATAATCATTAGAAATAGTGGCAAATCAGAGCTTATTTTAGAACTAAGGCACATCTGAAGGCAAATCTGTCACTACTGTGATCCGATTTTAGCTGAAGAATTATTGCGTTTAACTCCTATTCACCTTGGAAATTCGAGTGCTTCGGAAGAGGGTTTTAATTAGTTTAGTTTAAATCTAGATTAAAAATCTCTTTTTCGAGAATCTTGCAATCTTCTAAAAACATGACTAAAAAACCTTAAAATGAGCTTAGAAATCTTAAAAACCAGATTTATCTAGATGATCAATCACCCGACGAATTGAGTTCAAGTCCCAGTACCGGCGGTTTAATAAGTAACATTTTTAAAGGTTTTTGAGAAAGAACAAAATGTTAATACAACTAACTAATACAAAGACAACAAACATAAAAAAAAGGAGTGAGTGGCGCTAGCACACACGATTCTTTGATGTGAAACAGGATGCTTAGCTTAAGAGCTTATGTTCAAATCACAGGCTCTCTCAATGGTATATAAATGAGCTAGGGCACTCTTTCGAAAGAATAAAATTAACGGGGAGTAGAAATACCAGAAACAAGATCACTTGCTGCAGAGTTTCAGGAAGTTTATTCTGCTAAGATACCACCAATGTGAAATCCAAGATCCCAATCATTTCCCTCCCAGATCCCACCCAGATCTCTCCCGGATACTACCCAGATACCACACATATCCCAGCTAGGTCCCGCCGAGATCCTACCCAGATCCCAGCTAGATCCCAGTCAAATCCTACCCAGATCTCACCCACATAAGACTCCACCTAAAACCCTCTCAAATACCACCAGATCCCACAAAGATCCCACCAAGATCTCACCCAGATCTTTCCCAGAACCCACCCACTTGCCTCTCTTCAGCATCTTTCCTATCTCTTCGCTTTCCCCTCCGACCATTCTCTTGTGTTTGTGTGTGTGTTTGTCGGAAAACTTCGCAAAGCAACAACACAAAATATGAACGACGTCAGCGCCACGTGACGCTGAAATCAAATTTTACTCCTACTAAAATCGTCCGTACCGAAATTAAAGATGTTTCACATAAAAAATTCTAATTATAATTTATATTTATACCCTTGCAAAGGGTATTATAATTTTGCCCAGAAGTTTGCAACGCATAGAAATATTAATTTCCGACCCTATAACTATATCTTATAGCTGCCGTAGGAACTATCGGTCGAAAAGTGGGTCTTTGTGAGAAAAACTTTTTTGTTTTTAATGTAAACGCCTCCCGCCTCAGCAAATGTTAGTTTTATACGCTTTTACACAGATTTGGAAGTTTTGGTCAAAATCGGATGACTATATCTTATAGCTGCCATAGGAACTATCGGTCGAAAAGTGGGTTTTATTTAGAAAAAATGTTTGTTTTAATGCTGACGTTCGTAAACTCTGATGTATTAAAACATTTGCAAGGGTATAAAAACTTCGGCAAAGACGAAGTTAGCTTGGCCTTCTCGTTGTCTTTTCTTTTCATTTAAAAAAATTAGATTGTTTAATATTAACGTCGAGTATAAGCGCATTGGGGGTTTAATTCCTGAGGTTAATTGAGAAATATATTATCTTGATTCTGTAACGAGTACGGGTTAATTGGATTGGATTTTCTTGTCTTGGTCGAATTCGGTCACCGTTTCTCTTTGATTCAAGATTATAATCTTGATTTTAGATAAAATTTTTAGTCCGTGTAGTGATAATACAGTTAGCGTAATAGCTTTTAATTGTTTGATTTTGTCCATTCTCTATTATTAATATTTAAAAAACTTTGGTCAAAGTAGCAGAAATTACTTTTTTCTTCTTTTGAGCGTAGAATCAAGTAGCTGAAAAACAAAGCTTGTTGTGTTTTTGCCAAAAAGGCAAAAAAGTAATATTCACAAGTCAAAAATAAAGAAAAATGTTTGAAAACTTGAAAAAACTAGCGAACTGGCGCACAAACTTAAGGCACGTGTTGACTGGTCGGTTGCTTGTCAAAAGTCTGTTACTAAACATAGAGAAACTTGACATAAACAAAAAGCTGTAATTCAGCAATACATTTCGAACTATTAAAAAATCTTTTTGGTCAACTTTAAATAATTCGCATTTTCCGTTGCACTTTTTGAAACTTGCATTGAAGGTCTATTTTGTCCTTAATCCGAGAGATTTTGTACATAAACTAAGAACGATCTGTTCTTCATTTTTCAGGCCAACTGTAAGTACGAAATGTTCTTGATTCAAGATTGTTTGTTCTCATTTTAATAATATCTACAGTCGTACTTAATTTAAGTACATACAAAAACAAAACATACTTGAAACTTTAAGTACAAAACGGTATAAATGCTATCCCGATCGCAAGTCGATTTTTTTCTGAGTGTAGTGATCCGATATTAAACATTGGCTAAGACAAAAAAGTTTTTCTCAATTAATTATTTAAAAGTTCCAGGAAGCATCAAAATTTTGGTTGGGTAGCATCACCCACGGTCTTGTACTAAATCGCCGGACCTGCGCTTTTACTCTACACATTTTCACATCTTGGTTCATCATCATTATTAGCGGATATCATTATACCACTTCCAGTGCATCTTTGAAAACATAAAACGCATTCTGTACATTTGATTAATGAAGTGGAATTGAATAATTTTATTTAAATTCGCATATATCCGATGCCGGTGCCAATGCGCAGCGTGGCTAATAGACAAACGCCGGCAAGAGATCATCTCCCGATCTCCGCTCGATCGCTCCATTAAAAATAATCGAAAACCAAAACTCAAACGTTGCGTTGCGTTGAGATGTGAGAAAAACGCCACCTACTTTTATGTTGAGGCTAATGATGCTGTTCGGTAAAGATCTCTCGCACTCTTCACGAGCTCACCACGATCGATGATCGACACACCACACACACAAAGCAGAGCAATTACAGAATCACAGAAGTCCAAGACGGGACAACAGGTTGCTTGGCGGCCTGATGGATGGAAGTTGGACGCAAACCTCTTGACGGCAGTCAGGAAAACAAATTAATCTTGTTGACGTTTGGCTTGATCGACTCGCCTCATCACTTTCTTATCCAGCAGCAGTACCGGCAGGTCTGTACCCTGGCCTCCAGATGTTTGATTTCCAGCCTGATGCTGATCTGTTGGTTGGACAACGATGTTGCGCCTACCTTTGCGCCTTCCGTTTAATGATCAATTTGTTGGCCTTCTGATGTGTGCCGCCAGCGTTTAAGAGGTTCTTTTTGTGAAAAAGTGGGTGTATGTGGCAGAGGCTCCAACAGGAACATACTCAACCAGACAAGGCGACGTCTCTGGCCATTTGGCATGACGAATCTGCGGTGTACCAGAGTTGCCCTTTCAATTGAAATCTATGTATCGAAATTTTGACTAATTTGCATACAAAACCCTTACCAGGAAGCCAATCCCACAGCCTGACCCACAAACAACTAATGCCTTCAATTAACCCAACTAAGGAGCAAGGGGTTAAATGGCTAATCGCATTTCGCCTTGCTGCTGATCGCGGGGAAGACCATTGTTGAGGGCGTTGGCTGCGTTAAGCCGCAACATACAGCGTATGACTACCTGGACAGATACATAGATCCATGGCAAATCGTTTACAAATGTTGATCAATAAACCCGAACACTGTAATGCGATTAGCCGCTATAATCATGCCCAAAACTCCAGATCAACACTTGAGCCATCTTTTTGGGTGCAAATATTTGCGAAAAAGTCAACGTTAACGTCCACCAGAACAACTCTCGTGTTAAGCTGGTGCGATTTGTTGCTATTTGTTTGCATGCTTTAGCTGGGGATTTGGTTTTACAATCGAAATCATTTCGCTCCTTGGAACTGGCGTGCTGGGCCAGCAGATATTTACTAAAACTTACTGCGGATTAGTCAAAAAGTCAATCCCCGCCTGGCAGTCGGCCTGCCTGTCCGCGAAAGGCTACACAAGTTCATGTTGTGCCAGCGGAAATATTGAGGATCAGCAAGCTAACGTTGGGATTAGTGTATGGGTTTGGGTTAATACAGTGAACATTTATGGGGTTTAGGGATTGGAGAAAAAAAAGGAAGCCAGCTCAAAGTGTGTTAAATCAAACGAAAGGGCGCAACAAAATGAACAAACTTTTATGACCTTATTTTTTTACACATTTTGGTGTATTATATTTGTTAATTTTACAGAATTTCTAGAATTTGCCAATTTTGGATATCTCAAAAGCTTCCAATTCCATAAAACATAACAGTCAAATAATTAGAATAAAAATTGTTTTTTAAATCACACTTGCCAAGTTTTTATTCTGCGGATTCTGCATATTTAAAACAGATTTTAATCCTAGTAGACAGTAAATTACTAGTGGGCAGTAAATTTTTAAACAAATTTTTTCTGCCATTTTGGGCACTTTTTTTGACCAACTAAGCCAGGTCAACAGGTTTTAACCTGTTTAAAAATAGGCAAAATCCGTTGTCTACTAATGACAACATCAATATAATTCTGATTTTTTTAATTAATTAAAAATTTAATTTAAATTACATAAATATAGCTTTAATTACACATTTTTTGAATCGTATAAAACTTTCAGATATTCATCGGTTATAACCCAAAAACGTACTTTTTTAATTGTTTTCCATTTTTTAACCATTGTTTTTGGCATTCGCTTTCTTATTTTGGCACTCAAAATAGCCTAAATTATTCTCACAGGATTGAGGTAGAGCTGGAAAAAACATCGATCCTTTCCATACACGATGTAATTTTTGTAAATCGATGAAAATCTAAAAAAAAAATCACCTCAATATTAGAAGCGACGCCGGCGATACTCGTGCTAAGGGAGTGAATGAAATAATAATACAAATCTAAAAAAATTGAGTAATATTCATTACGAGACCGAGGAGGAACATTTATCAACTACGTCAAGAAAAAATGGAAAGTCAAGTGTTTGGAATTTTTTCATCGATTGCAAGGTAGTCAAGGAAAGTGCAAAAATTTGGAAATATTTAATTACTTGAAAATGGCACACCCGCTTATTCAAAATAAGGTTTCTATTGCAGTTCTCACAATGAACTCTTTCTTGGCTTCTAAAAACTATGGAAAAATGAATTAAAAGTTAATGCGTTTTTTAACTGAGAGGTGTCAAAATATTGGCTTAACATTATTTTGTACCAATGTTTAGTGTTTTTAGATACGTTCTGCAATCTCTTTTTTTTTATACCCTTGGAGAGGGTATATTAAAATTGTCCGGATGTTTGTAACGCATAGAAGGAAGCATCTCCGACCACATAAAGTATATATATTCTTGATCAGCATGACGAGCTGAGTTGATATAGCCATGTCCGTCTGTCCGTCTGTCCGTCCGTCTGTTTCTATGCTATCTCCTCCGTCAGTTTTAAAGCAATCGTAACCAAACTTTGCACGAAGTCTTTTGGTATAAATACGCTGCACATTTGTCGGAACCGGCCGGATCGGATGACTATAGCATATAGCTGCCATAGGAACGATCGGTTGAAAAACTAGTTTTATTGAGAAAAACTTTTTTGTTTTCGATGTTATCGCTCCCAACGCTCGTATTTATAAGTTTTTAGTGATTTCACATAATTTCACTTAGCCATTTTGAAATCGGACAACTATATAGTATAGCTGCTATACAAAAGTTAGGTCTGAAAAAAAGTCTTAGTGAGAAAAACTTTTTTGTTTTCAATGTTATCGCTCCCAACGCTCGTATTTATAAGTTTTCAATGATTTCACATAATTTCACTAAAATTTTTTGAAATCGGACAACTATATAGTATAGCTGCCATACAAAAGTTAGGTCTGAAAAAAAGTCTTAGTGAGAAAAACTTTTTTGTTTTCAATGTTATCGCTCCCAACGCCCGTATTTATAAGTTTTTAATGATTTTACATCATTTCACCAAAATTTTTCGAAATCGGACCACTATATAGTATAGCTGCCATACAAACTGTCAGGCACATATCAAGCTCCAAGGGTATATAAACTTCGGTCGAGCCGAAGTTAGCTTGCCTCTATTTTTTTAAAATAATTTGTAACATAACAATCATTTTTTTTATAAAGAGCTTTAATTTTATCGTGGTTCAGCCAAATCGAACTCACATTTTATGTTCAACCTGTTCTTAAAGGGTCATTATTAACTTATTTAACTTTTCCCTGTTTTTTTCTGTTTGCAGCATATTTAGGTGAACTTTTTCAAAGTTTAAAGGAAACATTTCGAATTGCAAATCTAATGCAAATCGTTCGAATACCAAAATAACTAAAATAAAATCGTTCGATTTTATTTCTATTTGAAATCAAAAAAAATTGTGAAAACCTTAACAGGCCTAAGGCTGCCTTCACACTGTTCGACACATGTCACATGATAGTCTAGTAGTCCTTTTTTTTTGTTCTGTTTAAATTTGAATAGCTTGTCAAATTCATAGAATTTCATGGGGAAATGTGGGTTATGTCTCGAACAGTGTGAAGGCAGCCTTATAGAGATTTTATGATTTCTTTTGTGGATTAGAGATTTAAAGGTAAATTTCTCGACATTCTTGCTCTGGATGGCTTGATTCCAGCACATTCTTGTAGAAACGGAAAAAAATGTATGAGGAGGACTTGAGTAATTGCACCGAATCCGAGCTGATACAAGAAATTATTTTGTGGCACAAGAGCAGTTAGAACTCCAAGTTGAAAAAACTCGAACTACACTCGAGGCACACATAAAATCGAAGAAATTCAATAATTATTTCCCGATTGACGATCCGTATCACCTCGTCAACAACTTAACGGGACTTTTTCTCTGCTAAAAAGATTGAAAACCTAAATTCGTATGTCTTAGGACAGATCCCCAATGAGGTGAAAAATCGAAAATACATGGAATGATCTCTCATGCAAATAACTGCCGAATTTTTACTGAAAACTTGTATGAAGATTTTGCATAACCTAAGACTAAGACTATTGTTACATACGGAAATAAGTTGATCAATTCTTGCCGAAGAGTTCCCAAACTAGGCTTATTTTTGCGAAACTTTCATCAAATTATTTGCCTGTATGACCTTAGCTCCAGCCCAATGTTTAATGTTTGAGCAGATTGTGGTTTGATAATTTTAAAATCTTTCGCGCTATTAAAAAAAATTTGCCTGCGGCGGTATCTTTTCCCACAATTTACCTAAAAATTTTGTTAAGGGTACTGTATACCTTCAGGTGTCATTTTTTAAAGGTTTACAAACAATTAGATTACTCAAAAACTATAAGTGGTATTAAGAAGCGGATTTTTTCATTGGATAGGTAATCGGTTAAACTAAATTTAGTAATTTTTGTTGTTGTACCTACGGTTGTTGTTGTATTTTTGTTCAAAGTTAACCAAAAATTTAAAACATAGGCCCATGGTTGCAAAAATTTTTTGAGAACGGATGATCTGAATTTAAAACTGAAGACAGGGTTTTGTTAAGAATTAATGCAATTCTGGTGTGAACTAGGATATTTTGGATCGGTCAATAAATGACGTAGTTATGGGGTTTCAAAGTCAAAATTTCGAAAATCGACTATTTTTTCCCACTGTATTGGTCCTAGCTCTGTTATTTGATGACCGATCAAAAATATCCTAGTTCACACCAGAATGGTGGGTATTAGGAGTAATTTAAGGGAAAGAATTTGAAAATCGGTCAACAGGTACTCTTTAAATCTTTGCAACCATTTTGGAAAAAGTGGTTCCGAGATAATCGCATTTAAAGATTCGACATCTGTTTTCGATAAAATAAAAATCGTTTTTATTAAATGGATAAATCGGATTTGGTGCATTTGGGTTTTAACTTTCACCGAAAAAAAAGATTATCAAAATCGGTTAAGTAGTTCTCCAGAAATTTGAGTCAAAGTGCGTCAAGACATGGTAAAAAATAAAATCTCCAAAAATTTCCAAGTAAAATTTTTTTTTCAAAAATTTTTTTTCCATAATATCGAACATTTTATAAATATTTATAAAGTTTTTGACCAAAATAGGGAAAAAAATACGAATTTCTAAAAATACGAGGATCGATAAAAACAATTTTCATATAAAAGGGTCGGAAAAAATAATTGTTTTTGTTTATATCTTTAAAACTGAGTTTCGGATCAGCTTGAAAGTTTTGCAGGATGTTTATAAGATCCTAATAGAACGTTTAAGCAAATAAAAAAAAAAAAGTCTTTGACAAAACTCGTTCACATATTTTATGATTGCGGTATGTGTTCTTAAATTTGCTGGTGGAAAAAGATTTTGTTAAAATTTTAAAATATTGCTTTTGCCTGCGGCCAAAAGGCAGATACTTTCTATGTTTTTGAAAAACCCTCTGTCACTGAAAATTATTTGTTGAAATTTGATTGGATCAAACTATTTTACGATCTTTTAGTCTGCCCGGCATTTAAAAGATTTGTTAGACGCTAAAAAACATTTGTGCTCAAACTATATACTTTTTATACAATTTGAAAAGATTTAAAAAGAAACCATGGCTGATCGCCGCAACTTTATTGCTTATAGTTGTCCATCAAAGTAAGTTTTTAAGTTAAGGGGGGTCTATAATGTCCAATTACCTTATATTCTTGGGTTAAGTAGTTTAAATATGTATTTTTCATTATTTATTTGAGCTTTAACATATTTTTTGTAATTACATAATTATTATAATATGTAAAATTTTGCTAATTGCAAAATTCGTTTAAAAAGAAACCATGGATGACCCCAGATAAAAATAAGAAAAACTTAAAAAACACAAAAAAAAATATCCAAACTGATATATGTAAAGAGAAGTTGGCAATGTATTTCCATATCGGAAAAGCCGACCATTAAAAAGCTTTTTGAAATTCAATGCTATTTTATTGGATCTCCTAAGATTTATTTTCCGTTATAAAATGGGTAATGTTGTGTTTTGTTATGCTGTGATCTCACTTGTCTAAGTTCTCAGATATGAATATGAGTTGCTGAGATACTCTTATGAATTTTCATAAATCTGGTGAAAAAGTTCTATGGTTTGACCCCGTTTAAAAGTTTCAAAACTAAAGCTATTCCGAACTTGTTCTTGAAAATATGCCTTTGTATTAAATCAATAAAGGAATTAGGAATTAAGAATTTTCAGTACAAATCTAGCTTCACTCCATAGCCAAATTGTTAGAATCAGGAGGGAGTTATCCGAAAAAAAAAACATTTTCATTTTCCGTTGCACACTTTCGGATCTAGAATTATAAATCCATTTAGACCTCAATTTAAAATATTTTTATATATTTTAAATATATATATTTATATATATTTTTTATATCGCCGCTTTTCTTATAAGGTATTTTTAGTGTAGAAACCTAAACAAAAAGTACAGTCCTGGAAATATAAGTGATTGCATTTCGAAATAAAATTAGATGACTTTATATGTGAAGTGACAAGAATAAGGCCAACTACTTATTTTATTTAAATCACAAAACTTTTGTGGAAGTGGAATTTAAAGCATGACTGTATATCCTTTAGTGAACGAACAGACGAGTTTCATGATCTTTTTATTGCCAAAGAAAAATCTACAAGTGTATTTTGTAATGAAAACCGGCCAAGTAGTCAAATTTTTTCTTGTTTTAAGTCTACTGGAAGAAAACGAATTCGACAATTCCACGAATTTTTGACATATTAAATTGATCGACCAACATAAAAAAAGAACAACCATGGCGAATTGAGAGGCTGCCTCCGCAAACGCACACTTAATTTCCTCTTAATCACACCAGAACCAACCAGCAACCAGAGAGGCGAGAGGCGACCCACATCATCTGGAGCAGACAACGACCCAAACCAACCTCCCCAATGAAGAAACCCAAACAGAAGTTACGACAGACGCGAGGCCTCATTTGCATGCGCTTTGATGGAAGAGCGATGGGTGTCAGAGCATGAAAAACTCGCCTCATTACGCAATCAAGTAGTAGCGGGAGGAGCAGGGTGGGAACACTTTCAAAGGAACATCACACATTTTCCAGGAAATAATTTCGCTCCCTGTAATCGCAATTAGCAATGGCCTAAATATCAAAAGGAAGACCCAGACACACGCCATACATATAAAACCACAATCATTGTCATTATCAGTACATTATGGCAGCCATCAATAGATCGTAAAAGTCTCTCTACTTCACTGGAAGGATGCAAAACCAGGGGGAAAAAAACTGCAATCAGTGACCGTGAAATCGCAGCATTCTTGTAGCCCAAAACATAGGGAAAGTTTCCCAAAAAAAAATCGAAAGAAGAGGAAGTGAAACGCGAGTAACGCACATTTTATGACGGTTCCGTTTTTACACTCTTCCCCAGAAACATAGCGTGCGCTGGGCTCAGGTAAACTAGCAACTTTTCTTTTAACAGCCAAAAATTATGTCAAAAAAGAGCGAGGACTATAAACTTACAACAATGCAATGTTGTCTGGCGAAAGGGTTTTTACGTTTTCGACTTTTGTGTTGACTTTTTGACTTGAACCGTTTAGGTTCGTGCGAAAGCGGAGCACAATGTATTTTGGAAAAATGGAAGAAATGTTGGGTTAAAATTCTTTTTTTATATTATTATATAGTTGTTGGAAAATTTGTATTTCTTTTATTATACTCTGTACCGAAGGTACATAGTGTATAGAAAGTTTGTGCAAAAGTATGTAACAGGCAGAAGGAATCATTTCCTACCATATAAAGTATATATATTCTTGATCAGCATCAGCATGTCTGTCCGTCTGTCTGTCCGTCCGTCCGTATGAACAAACAGATCTCAGAGATGGTAAGAGATAGAGGTTTGACATGTATGGGACAAATGCTTCTTATACTTGCAGGCAGATCAAGTTTATTTTCAGATAGACGTTTCGTACCTTTTAGAGATAGTTAGTAATTAGCAAAATGTATCGATTTGCCGAAGAAATGATAAAGATCGGATCAGCGGTTCTCAAGTTATGAGTAAAGCACCCTCTCACCACCCACTCCCACCCTTAGAGAGCGAGAGAGAAAGAAAAAGAGAGAGAGAATTAGAGATGAGCGCAGCACCAGCATTGCATTCAGCTTCTACTCCAGGTACAGAGTATGTTATAGTCGGGCTTGACCGACTTTCTCACTTGTTTTTCTCTTATCAAGGTTGGTCCTGAACCGAAACAATTCGAACTGAACTTTATCCGATATTATTATTTATTTGGCTCTAGCCCAGTGCTACAAGATTATACTTATTTTTAACGCACTAGTCACAACGATAAATTACTATATTAAATATAATTATTATGGTTTAGAACAATATTCTCTTACATACTACATACATAAATTAAAAAATAAAAAAAAATTAAATTGAATTATTATTGTTATATATATTTTTTTCTTTATTTCCCTATTCCCTAGCTAAGCTTTAAAAATTCTTTAAAAATTCTTTTAATTTAATATTAAATTGAGTTTCGTTTCGTATAGTTTTGATGTCATTAGGTAAATTATTCCATGTTTTGATTGCAGGCTTAAAAAATTGATGTTCAGAGCAAGACAGCTTGGTCCTTGGACAGATTAGGTTATATGTTCTGGCTTTCAATAATCCGACCTGCTTGTGAAAGAATTTTTTCTTAACGTGTCGACAGAGACTTTCTTAACGTGTCGACAGAGACTAAAAATCTAAAATTTTAGAAGGACTTTTAGCAAAAATTTTGTATACTCTCCTGCTGAAGTGTGGCGCCATAAAAACCGTGTGAAGTTTGTGAGTGTTACTATTGCTCCGAACTATTTGTTTTGCTTATAACTTGGCTATCGCTCATCTGATCATTAAC
The DNA here is from genome assembly GCA_018904275.1 of Lordiphosa clarofinis. Classification (NCBI taxonomy): domain Eukaryota; kingdom Metazoa; phylum Arthropoda; class Insecta; order Diptera; family Drosophilidae; genus Lordiphosa; species Lordiphosa clarofinis. The sequence goes on from JAEIGQ010000177.1 coordinate 613,342, forward strand.
AAACTTGGTAGATCGAGAAAAAATGCTGCTTACTATATACATATATCTAAGGTTCGGAGGAACCTCAACATATATTTTAAAGGGTCGAAGATGCTTCTTTCTAGCTGTTTTATACATTTGCTTAAACTCATTATACTCACTGCTCGCTTAGTTACTTTTTCAGTCTGTTCTAAAATAATAAAATAAATTTTATTAAAATCTTAATTTTCTTTCGTCGAATGTTTTCCAATTTGAAACAATAACTTTTCTCTCAAACACCAATCAAAACTTTCTTCTGTATCGTACACAGCATTTTTTGCATCACAATCCAAGGACATTAGTCAAAGATTATCTTAAATAATCACCCAAAATATTTATGGTTATTCTTGCGAAACCCAAAACAAGCTAACTCTAAGGTCATGCACCTTGCTGTGCGTACATGAAGATCGGCGACCAAAACTGCGACCAGAAACTCAAACCGCACATCCACACACCGGCGCAGTGGTGTGAGGGGCAGCAAACAAATTCACCACCAACATCAAGGCTATGTCGATGCTGAAGCGAAACTAAATTCCGTAACCAGAAAGATAGCAATGGCCAAATAAATACATATGGACCTTTCCGGTAGGGAGTCTGAGGCATCCGAAGGTCATCATTGAAAGCGGAACCCTGCCAAGTTTTTCGAGTCCTTTCCTGGACTCATACTCATATGGTCATTTTGGTTGGTTGGGCTGGTTTTCAGTACTTTAACCGCACAGTTTTTCCAAACAGAGCAAAACGAATTAACATTTCTCAATTTGGTACGCCCACGCAGTGAGTTTTGTGGTAAGTTTGTTTAATTCTCTTTATTTTTAATTTTTGTTTGTTGGGGGCGGAGTCTTTGAGGGTATTTTCCACTGAATGGCCACAGTGGGGGAGGAGCTTCAACGTATTTGAGTAACAAATAAACTAGGCGACTTAATTGTGGTGGACAGAGAAAACAAAACTAACTTCACTACCCTGAAATTGGATATGTACCTTGGCAGCTATATCATAGTGTAACAATTTATAGAATTATGCAACGGATTGAACATTCTCAAGATGCTCAGCGGATCTTTCTTAAGACCTGGCCTGGTTACTGCAGATGTCGAGCAGTGCCCAAAAAGGAAAGTTCATTATGAAATCGTATTAAACATGGAATGTCAGAATGATTTACATATCTTGATGTATTCCAACGAAGGTTGACAGACTGGACCTTAATATTGTTACGAGTCTGTGCCCAATCCCGAAACCTGAACCAAACTACCTAGTTTTTCGCTTTGGATTGCACACACGAGATAATTAAAAAATTTGATAATAAAAGTATGTGAATTCTTTTCGTCATATGTCAAAAACAAACGAAAAAGTACAATTTTTGAGCGACTGAAGGCCCTCTTCTGGTCTACATGTTTTTTTTTTAAATTCGTGGAAAAAAATCGGGAAGAGATTTTGTTATTCTGTTTTTTGTATTTGGTTTTAAAATTCATTATAAAAAATACAAAATTTAAAATTTGTAAATGCGAGGGCTGTTCAAAAAGTTCGAGGGCTCTTCCAAAAGAAGATGTGTCGATGGTACCCACGTTCAGATGGGAAGTGTGTTAGTATAAAAGCCTTTATCGTCCGTAGCAGAATTGTAATAATAAAATTGAATTTGGAAAAATGGCGGCCTTTTAAAAACGAAAAATCGATTTTTGACAATTTTTTTGCAGTCCAGTGTACAAAAAAGTAGTAAAAACTTTTTTCTCAAAGATTGAGTTAGAGGCGATAGCCCCTAAAGTTTCATGTAATTTGAAAATTGTTTGTTTTATCGAAGACATTGGTCGACAAAAAAGGCTACATCTTCTAAAGTATTACGAATTTTCAAAAATCCTTTTTGGGAATATTTTTGAATATCTCAGCTAAAGAATAAAAAAAATACACATCCATACACACTTTTAAAATCTTTTCCACGCGCGAAATTATCTATCTTTTCCCAATTTTACTTCCAAACCAGGAAATAATACCAAATCGAATTTTGGTTTCGGTCAAGGTATTTAAATTGGCCTAAAGCTTTTTAAACTTGTATTCGACCTGCAATCTACCCCCGTTTTCTATAACAAAAAAGTCTTGCGGTATTTCCGCAAGCTTGTCTTTGCAAGCGCGTAGTTCTAGTTGTATTCGGCGCATCGGTTCACGCTAGAGTTTTTTGGAAAGCTTTTTTCACGCGCTAAAACGTGTTTGATTGTTGTTTGTTTTTAGTCGTTCGTGAGTTATAGCGTCGCAAACATGGAGCCAAATAAAGAGAAAATACGGCATATTTTACAGTACTACTACGATAAAGGCAAAAATGCATCTCATGCTGCCAATAAAATTTCTGCAGTTTATGGACCCGATACAGTTTCCATTTCCACAAAAATCACTGAATTGATCGAAAGAGACCGGCATAGTAGCAGCCGTAGCATCGGCCAAGAGCTGGGCATGATTCATCAAACCGTTATAAACCATTTGAAGAAGCTTGGATTCAAAAAGAAGCTCGATGTATGGGTGCCACACCGCTTGAATGCAGCACTCGTACAAAAGAGGCCATCTTTGATCAACAGAGGCCGAATTGTTTTCCATCAGGACAACGCCAGGCCACACACATCTTTGGTGACGCGCCAGAAGCTCCAGGAGCTCGGATGGGAGGTTCTTTTGCATCCACCGTACAGTCCGGATCTCGCACCAAGTGATTACCACCTATTTCTGTCCATGGCGAACGAGCTTGGTAGTCGGAAGTTGGCCACAAGAGAGTCCTGTGAAAATTGGCTCTCCGAGTTTTTTGCCAATAGGGAAGCGAGCTTCTATAAGAGGGGCATTATGAAGTTGGCATCTCGTTGGGAACTCGTCATCGAACAATACGGCGCATATTTGACTTAAATCGCATTATTATAACCAATTTTATGAACAATTAAAAATTCAATAAAAATACCGCAAGACTTTTTTATATATAGCCGTATAACCGTTATCAAAATCGTACGAGTTATGCAGTCCGTGTTTACGGAAACCGCTTGTGAGATTTGAATTTCAATAATTATTCGAAGATTTTTTTTTTTGGGCCATAATGTGGCAATTCGCCCTTCTCATTTCGCCAGACCATTTCCTTGTTTTGTGTGTGGGTTTAAGTCTGTGAAATAAAATCGCAGTAGACTTTTGTTAATTCTTGTTGGACCTTGTTGGTCTTTCCACCTCAAAAACACTTTGAAATATTTTGATGAATAAACCTTTTTTACGCCAATAGAGTCAACATCTACCGTTAACTTCGACTGCTTTCGACCTAGGTGGATGAAAATGGGCGTAATGGATTAGTTTCAACTCCAAAACAATGGTTCTAAGGCAAGTGCTAGTTAGTTCAAAAAAACCTTTGAACCGCAAATTAAAACTTCGTTGGTTATCGTCGGTCTATTTTATAGTCTACTTGATGGCCTAAATGGACTTAATAACGGGTGCTGGTTGATGTGGTATCCACTTTTGCGGTTTTTATATGCATATTACCATGTTTTGAGAACACATTTTATTGGTCAATATTTCAGCTTGGTATAAGGTTGCTATCAGAAGCCTCTAGATTCACAATTTATTGATTTCATTCCCAGGCCATTTTGAGTATCGCACTGTGTTATAATACACTTTTCAGGTGTATAAAATTGAAGTTATCAACGAAAACGTGTTTTTTTAAACTAAAGCTACGCCCTCTGCTGACTTTACTTTAAATTTTTAAATGTAGTGGCAGCCACATTAACCCGAAAATAAGGTATACAAATCGGATTAATCTAAACATCAAATTAACTCATAACTAGAAGATGGGAACTATTTTTTGCGAGAAAAGGCAACCCTGTTTATAGATTTTATATGATGGACCATAAGCATGAACACAAACCTTCCAACTCGATTTTCAAATAAGAGAATGAAATCTCTTGAAGTTCTGGGACACCGACTGATTTTTCGATCGCTTTGCAAACCAACCGAGGCCAAAATCTCTAGACACCCCGCTATATAAATAAAGTTTGCCAATTTGGCCAGTCAATCGCTGTAATCATAACTTTTCTTGGTGTCGCAGTCACAGTGAACCACCCACAGCTTCGTCAACAATTGCTCATCTCTAGTTCAGGCTGACATCGAGTACTCGATACTTATCGACTATTTTCAAAATTAGTAAGACCACGAATTATTATTTTTGGGATTTTAAATTGACACTTGAACTGCCCCACTCTGCACCCGCACCTCAATTCAGAGTCAATTAAAAATATAAGTAGATAAAACTGATTATAATCGAAATTGCACAATGTCTGAGGAAAAGCAAAATGGAGATGAACTAAACGATCTTTTGGACAGTGAGTAGGCGTTTGCTTCTGTTGCAGCTCATTTCCCTACATTATATAATGGACCTTGCTCCCGTTTATTTGATCAGGTGCTCTGCAGGATTTTGACAAAAGCGGCGACAAGCAGGAGAAGGCCAAGGTCACAGATGCTGCCACCGGCGATGCCGGCGAGGATCCAGATGCATTTTTCGTGTATGAAAAAATTTGGTTAAAGCGGTTGCAAGCCAATTGAACTTTGTATTCCTCTATGATTTTACAGCGAACAGGCCAAAATCTTGGCCGATCGGATGAGCACACTGTTCGGTGGGCCCGATACGCCCAGTGGTGATGTGCCGCCATTACCTCAGGATCCAGATCAGATAATGGCAGGCTTCAAGAAAATGGCCGAAGCAGCAGCTTTGACTTTGAGCGGCGAAAATTCGGCCAATGATGAAGACGTTTCCAAGTATTCAGATAGCATTTCGCAAGCTCTTAAGGGCCTGCAGGAGGGAAGTGAGAATCTGACAGCGCCAGCGTCTGAGAATGATATAGCCAGTATGTTTGGTTCGCTAAATTTGGATGGGGTAAGTGGAAAAAATTGAGAGATTTCGATATATTTGAATGATTTTTCCCTTTATGCAGACCGGCGAGGGTGATGGCAATATGTTTATGCCTTTTATGGAGGGTATGATGCAAAGCCTGCTGTCGGCAGAGATTCTTTTGCCCAGCATTAAGGAGCTGCTGGAAAAGTATCCCAAGTATCTGGAAGAAAATGAGGGCAAGCTGAGTGCAGAGGATAAGGAAAGGTATGACTAATGTACACTACATGTACATTTTAGTCTTAATTGTCTCTCTTATAGATACCAACAACAGCTGGAGCTCTACAAGATCATCGAGGGTCACCTGCAATCCGAGAGTCCAGACGACTCGCCCGCCGTTAAGCGTGAGAAATTCCGCATTGTTTTGGATGATATGCGCAAACTGCAGGATTATGGCCAGCCACCGGCTGAGATTTTGGCCGAAACCAGTGGAGATTTACCATTTGGTGATCCCACAGCTGCTGCTGCTGCTGCTGCCACTCAACCCCAGTGTCCCACCATGTAAATGACCCCATTGCTCATGACTTCCCCTCGTGGTGTGTGCCAATTACAATTGTTGGTTAACTGTTGAGTGTTGCGCAGTTTTTTTTAGCATTTAAGATAACTCTTGATATATTTTTATTCTTAAACAAGAAATTGTGAAGGTTATATGTAGATTTTTATTTTCTTTTGTTTATTTATTTAAAAATACAAACGCGAATTGTAAACCTAGAGGAAAAAGCGTCGTCTGGACTCCATGGCGTGACGTTTGTTGCTTATTATCCAGGCATAGTCTCCCGTTTTGCTATCGAAGGTGCCCTCTTGCACGGAGCGCAGCTTGAGCGTAAACCTAGGACCCAGTTCTCGTAGCTTAACCCTTTTGCCCTCTTTGGAGAACTCGTAGCGATGATGACGGAAGAAGATGTAGTCCCGCTGGTTGTGGAAGGTCACGGCACGACGACCTCGAAACTCGGGATCATGATGAAACAAGGCGCCCAGCATGCGGCCCACAGAGAGACCCAAGCGAGTGGTGAAATTGGTAAGAATCACCTCCGGACGGTGTTTGGTTATTTCCTTATGATTTCGCTTAATATCTGAGGTCAACTTTACATTGGACAGCTTGAAATGGGCTGTGGGACCATTGGGCAAATGAATGATCAATAGACCGTTTGGTTTTCGCCTATCCTCATTCACAATGACCACATCTGTGAACTCCTCGCGTTTGGCACTTTTGCAGATATTCTTCACCGAAGATTTGTTGCGGATTTTCACCAAAGCATTGGGAAAGATGCGAGATAACTCCAGGCCGAATTTGCGTGTCTTGGTTACAGGATTGTCGGCGAATGTTATGAGTACCTTGGGCTCGTAGGAGCGCTCGAAATACGAACTAAAGTCATCCAGTTCCAGCTCCTTTTGCAATTCCTCATTGTCCGAGTCATTCAGATTGCTAACCTCGGTCTGATCTTTTTCACGCAAACTTTCGATGGTGTGACCAGGATTGGCTGGCACACCAGCCTTGCGGCGAGCACGGCGTTCTTGCATTTTCTTCTTGTGTTTCTCCTTCTTAAGCTTGCGATACAGAGCCATGCGCTGCTCTTTGTTTTTCATCAGGCTGAGAGGATTCAGAACTGGCAATCGGGTTTTCTGATCATCATTATCGTCGGATTCTTCTTCCTCGTCGTCGTCGTCGTCATCATCATCTTCCTTCTCTTCATCGGATTCTTTTTCCCCGTCGCCAACCTTTTCCTCCTTTTCATCTGTGTCTGCCTCTTCATCTGTGTCAATTGTATTGTCTGCAATATCCTCATCATCCGGCTCTGCGAAGCTGGAATCACTGTCGGAATCCTCCTCCAACGGCTGAGGTTGTTTTCTTTTGATTTTCATCATTTTTATAGTAAGGACCAGAATCGCACGTGTTGATAATTCTTGCGTATTTTGATCACTGACTGGCATTCACATTTACTAGAGATGGGCAATATACTGCGGTAACTGTGACAAGTCACATTCACTCTTTCAAAATTTTAACAAAAATAGAAATCATGCAGAGATAATTTACCTTCCAAGCCCAGAATATCGTTTGTGAATTAAACTGGCCTTAATTCAACCCATTTTTAACTTTACGCGCTGCACGAAGTTTTTTATTTTGAGGTGAAAGTATCCTTTCTTGGGTAATTAAGACCCTGTAAACCCAGGCTGCAGAGAGCAGAAGCTTGGCTTGGCCCCGTTGGAGGAGCTGTATAGCCAATTTTTCATTTACATTACAAACCAAGGCTGCAAACCGGATCGGAGTCGAACCACTCCTGAGTCAGAGACTCCTGCATTTTTGGCAAATCCGAACCGAACCTGAACCGAAGCAGAAAAATATTTTTCGCCCTAACCAGAACGGGAGCGAAAAATAGTCAAAAAGGGTTCGGTCCAGAAAAAAATTTACTACGACAATAATTTCAAAAAACGCCGCGCGTAATGATAATTGACTGCAAAAAATTGCAAACATTTGTACTACAAAAAACCAAACATTTGGATATACACAGATCAGGTCGCTAAACTAAAACATTAAATTATAATATTTTCATTAAAGATTTCGGAAAGGAGCAGTGGCAGCACTAGTCACAGTGACTGCAAAGTCTAAACTTGTTTCATCACTAAAAATATAATACAGTGTTGCGAAATGCCCCAAACACGTGCCATTGCAAATTGTAAACAAATTATTTTGAAATGGAATATCGTGTTTTAGAGCTTTTTAGTGGCATTGGCGGCATGCATTATGCCTTTAAATGTAAGATAAGTAAACTGAATCTGCTACAACTTTATTTATGCAAACCACTTGCAGATGCCCATCTACCTGGCAAAGTTGTGTCCTCTTGGGATGTAAATACAGTTGCAAATGCCGTATATGCGCATAACTATGGCAATTCCCATTTGAAAACTCGGAATATTCAAAGCTTAAGCGCCCAGGAAGTGAGCAAACTTCAGGCCAACATGCTGCTCATGTCTCCACCCTGCCAGCCACATACCCGCCAGGGATTACAACGTGACACCGAGGACAAACGGTCTTCGGCTCTGACTCATCTGTGTGCCCTGTTGCCACACATGACTACCCTGCAATATGTCCTTATGGAGAACGTCAAGGGCTTTGAATGCTCTCAGGCTCGAGATCAATTTATAAAAGCTCTGGAAGTGTCTGGCTACCATTGGCGAGAGTTTATATTGACACCCACACAGTTCCAAGTGCCCAATACCCGGCATCGTTACTTCTGTCTGGCCCGCAAGGACATGGACTTTGATTTTAAAGGTGGACAAATCTGGGAGAAAATGCCCAACAGACACACAGAACAGGAGCAGAAAATCTCTGAAATTTCTTCGATACTCGAGACAAATGTTTCCGCTGAATTTCTAGTTCCCGATGATGTTCTAACTAGACGTGTTTTGGTCATGGACATAATACACCCCAGCCAGAATAGATCAATGTGCTTCACCAAAGGATATACACACTATACGGAAGGTACAGGCTCTGCCTTTACACCGCTGTCCGAAGAAGAAACCCATCGTTTGTTCGAAATGGTTAAGGAAGCGGATATGGATGTCAAACAACGTCTAGATGTATTGAGACAACTTAAGTTGCGCTACTTTACACCCAGAGAAGTGGCTCGTCTAATGAGTTTTCCCGAGAATTTTGATTTTCCGGCAGAGACGACAAATAGGCAAAAGTATAGACTACTTGGAAATAGCATTAATGTTAAGGTTGTGGGGGAATTGCTAAAATTGTTAACCGCTAGGTGATATTAAGAAATTAAACAAGATTTTGTTCAATTTGGGTTTTGTTTGATATAATTTTGACAAATTTAAATTTAACAGCTAACACGTAGCCAGTGTTGTAAAGTTATGTATATATACATGTTAATTATTATTAGGGGTGAGCGTATTTTTTCACGTCACAAACGCTTCACAAAATTAAAATATATTTTCACACGATTTAAAAATTAAAACAAATATCAAGTGTATTTAAATCCAACATAATCACTAAAAGTTGTTTTTTCCGTTTGTTATTTTGTTAAATAGTTCCACACTATTGCTTAGTAGGAACTTAATAGCCGTGTTCGCCTAACTGCAAACAATCCGCGCTCTCTTATTGCTGAGCTTCGTGAAGTGTTAATCACTTGCATAGTAATTTTTCTTAAATATGGAAAGAAAGATATATTTTTCTAAAAATACCAGATATTTTTTTCAATCTTATGCCTCTGCTGCTTGTATTCACTCACAACACGCCTCCTACTTATTTACTTAAAGTCTTTAAGCCTTGCTTTTTGACTGGTTATTTTCAACAATAAAAATGGAAATTTTGTATGATGTTGGTTGCTGTTGATGCGACTAAAACTTATTAATTTGACAAATTATTAAGAAATATTGCTGAACACAAGAGTGTGACATTAAATCGTCAGCCATTTGTACGTAAAATCGCCACGGTACAGATACGAACCGCGTGCGGACCTCCCAAATAACAAATTTCTCTAATAAATTTAAATGTATTCGTATCAAATAAATATTCCACTCAAAAGTTTAAGCTAAGCGGTTCTAGTTCGAAGGGCCCTATTTAAACGATAACTGTTATTTATTTCGTTTGGGTCTTCGGTCACACTATTTGTCAACGGTCGTGTCGAAGAAGTTTCTTTTCGGTTCGTGTGTCTTTAGGTGAGGAAGTGTTTCCTTTTTGATCTGTCTCCGGGCTTACAGCAGTGAAATCTAATAGCAAATTATATGTTGCACTTGTTGGCCAATAATTCAAACTCAAAAAAAAGCTAATCCAGAATTTTTCCACAATTAATTTTTTTTTCTGCAGATTTTTCCATCTGAAATTTGCGTTCTTGTTCATTCGTGAAATATGAACAGCATTCCTGTATTTCCTTTGCCAGCGTTGACCACGCGACAGCAATCTATGTATCAGCAAACCTATTTGGAACGCAATCGCATGGTTACGGATGTATTCGTGCAGGAGCATGTCTCGCAAAGCTCTTGGTCATTGGGCGCACCCACAGTTTTTGTCCCAAACAGCGGTAGGTAACCCAACTTTGCAATGGAATCAAAAAATCACTGTTCCTATCCTTCCTTGACAGGTGGACTTCCGCACTCAGCACCCCAGCAGGCTAGCTATATGGCTTACATGGCCATGCCGGGCATGCAATATTATGCAGCCAGTTCGGGTAAGTTCTAGCAAGTGATCAGACTCGCGTCTAAAAGGGCCCATATTTTCCTACAGCCTCAATGAATGCTTATGGCCAGGGACAGATTTATTCGGCTCGCGCTTCGGCCACCTCCACCTGTAACATGGCTGGCTTTTATATGCCCCACTATTATCCCAATTCAGGTGGAGCTGCTCCGCCCCCTACGCAGCAATGTGCTACTCAAACCCAAACCCCGGTCAAGATTAGCTGTGATGTGGGCACCCAGGCGGATTTGGTAAATGAAGAGCAGACCTCTCAGCTAGTGAAAAAGTAATATAGCTGATTAGTGACTGCCAAAGTGACGATTATATGTGTGTGCTCTCTTTCCCAAGCAGCGTTGAGGCGTACAGCCAAACTTCGGCGGAATATGGAGCCGGCGATGGTCTACATGCCCAGAGTCTTATTCAAGGTCTTCGTCGCAATTCAGATGTCACTTTGAGCGAGCAACGTCTAATGGACATCACACGCATCGCCCTACAAGGCAGTGAGCTGGCCGAACGTTTGGCCAATGCTCATCGCAATCGTCCTTGCTTCAAAAAGATTGACACCCTGTGTGCTCGCCTCAAGCAAGATCTTTTGCGTCCCGATGGTGTTTTGCCCAATATCAATTCCCAGGGCATTGCCTGGGCGGTTAAGGATTTCATTTTTGTCTTTACACGCATTGTCAATGCCTGGGTCATACTCAAAGGATATGTGTATAACACACCCGAGGGTCTGAACAAGATCAAAGATGAGTTGCCACGCGGTTTTATGGCCACCTTTGACTCTTGGCAAATGTGCACTTTTTCTTTGGTGGAAATGATTATAACATCGTTTGTGAATCTGGATGATCTGTTGCAGAAACAGAAGAATTGCTTTGCCAGTGGGAACAACAGCTCAATAATCAACAATAGCGAGATTTGCGCTTTAAACCGTTTTAAGACTCAAAGTGGTGGAGGACCAACTGCATTTAGTACACCAAATGATCCAAGTTTCGGCAGCAAGGATCAATCGCATAGACTGGTGGGCAGTGCTGCAACCCCCGCAACCAACAACAAGCTTAAGTGTAGTCTCAATCTGAGTTATTTGTATACCATGATTGAAGATTCTGAAGAAACTCAAAGGAATGTGAATGCTAATGGCACTTATCTAAAGACTGGCACCTATCAGCCGTTGCAGAAGGAGTTTAAGAGTACGGATGGACGCATGCTACCGCAGCCGACGGCTGTACGCCAACCCATGTCCAATATGGAGAATATTTTAGAGCAATCTCGTCTTAGAGCGGCAGCCAAACCGCCGCAAGTAGAGCCAATGCCGACTGTTGCTGCCAAGACAGATTCGATGATCAATTTCAAACCATTTTTGAATCCGTTCAGCGTGGTGGGTCGTGAGGTGGTCCGTCAACTTAATGAGTTTGGTGATCGTGTCATTGAACTGCAACATATTGAACGTTTCTTTCAGAAACAATTTACCCGAAACTATGTGAGTTGTGGGTTTGGCTCCACAACCGAGTTTCTGATCAATTTTATTCTGCTCTTTCAGTATCCCGACTTCTATATGCGCTGCAAGCATGACTTTATCGATGTGCGTGCCATTATACTCAAGTGTGAGAGCGCCTCCTATCATCATGTCTACCAGGCCATACATGATATGCGTCGTATACTCTTTGTGGGACGTTGCTACCTGAAGGTACTCTCTATAAGGGAAACCCAACACTTGCTACACACACTTTTTTTTTGTTTTTGACAATTTTCTACGCAGCATTTTAGCCTCAGGAATGGTTATCCAAGTCAAGGTATCAGTATGAGTTGGCCAAAAAATATGGACTAATGTACTAATCACTGGTCTCATTGGGCACTATTCTCATCTATACTAATTACACTTATCCATCCCATTCTCCACACACACTAATTGCTAATCTTGATACATGTTCATTTACCTTTTGCTAACATATATTTCTCCAATTCATAGATTTATTACAACGATAATCTCGAATACTATCTGGATCTCTATGAACGTTCTGTCAACGATATGCTAGCCAAGCCTCCAAACTTGCCCAATCAATATGATCATATTGTGGGCCGACCAGGCGAAAAGCTTTTCAACTATGAAATTTGATTTGAGAGATATCATCTACATTATTTTTTTTTATTTATATTTTTTTAAAACTAAAAGTTGCAAATTTTCAAACAGTCATTTAAATGATCAAAATGTCCTTAAGCTTAATTTTTAACGACAAGATCAAAATTAACTTAAGCTTAATATTTAATGACAAACTGAAAGTTTTCTACATTCATCCTAACAACACAGACAAACATATCTGAAATTAGTATTACACGAAAACAAAAAATCAAACAAAATTTAACATGTTATGAAAGTTAGCCTTGTGATCTAACTAGCCTAGGTAGATAGTATGTATATTGGAATCGTGACCATATTGTTAAAGCCTTTTTAGAAAAAAGAATTGCGAAAATCACCCTTACATATGCTGTAAAAAAGAAGGTTAACAAAATTTGTACAACAATTTCGTATGAAATAACAGAAAAAAATAAAAATATACCTTATAAGTACAATACAAATAGGAAATTTTTATTTTTATTTTGCAGCCACTCACAAGGACTAAAATTTTTAGACAAATGCATCGAAAACTAACTGCATCTGACAAAGTAAACCGGCATCCGAAATGAAAACCACTAATCAACTGACGAAATTTAGAACGTAAAGCCCGTACCTTCAGAAAGCGATACGTGTAAATTTTATACGAAGTTAGTATAAATTAAGGTTCCCTGATGAATCCTCCTTAGCGATTCCAAATTGATCAAGCTTTTAAGAATGACCTGTCAACCATTTTAAAAATGTGATCTCGTACATCTCCAGCTAATGTTCACAGACTTCTTATATGGTCGTATAAATCGGCAGGCACCTTAAAATTTTTTAGGGATTAGGTTCATTAGGTCGGTGAACGTAGGTTCAGGTCCAGGTAAATATTTTTCCCCATTAAAAAACATTTTTCGTTCGTTAGGCTTTGCCAAAACAGAAACCAGCACTTAATTTTCGAAATCACTGGTCGAAGTACTTTTACATAGGGATATCAAAAAATTGCATTTATTAGAAAATATAAATATATATTTTCGTGAATCGAAACTTTTTTCAGTATTTTGAGTTCCAGCTCAAAAAAATTGTATCCGATACAGGTTCAGATAACATTAATTCCTTGAAAAATGCCACCTGTTTTTTGTTAGTATCCCATTTTCTCAAGGCTACGATTTGTTCTATATTCTGCACGTTATTTACACAATTTAATTATATTACGTACATACGTACATAATAATTTTAGGAAGCACTTAAAATAGGACTAGGGAATCAAACCACAACCGGAACCGATGTCTGTAGAACCTAAAAGACCAAAAAGAACCTAAACATTGTGCCGGTAAAGTTTCGGCTCTGAGTGCATCAACTAGACTTCAAAGTTGTCACTTAGTTTTGGGAAACTTTAAATCAATTCCCATCAAAAAAGAGTCTGACCTTGCAAAAGTCTTTTTGAAATATTGCATCCTATATTCTTAGACCCTCATTATAATTTCATGCTAATGCTAACCTCGGAACAAAAAACTACTAGCGTTATCCATTTCTTTTCTAGGTAAACTTAATAAGGAAAGCAGCACAAAGACCTGAGAAGTAGGACAATGCAAAAGTTCAAGTTAAGCATTGTACCGGTACGGTTTCGGTTCTGATTGCAACCACTAGACTGCGAAACGAGCAGTTAGATTTGGCGGATTTTTACACAATTTAGCTCATTTGTGTTAGCTTCAAAAATAATATTCTGGCTTAGCAAAACTTTTGAATCATCTTATGAATACAAACATGTGAAAGTATGGCAAACACAAGCAAATAAAATCGATAATTTGAGTACATACACATGTGTATAGCTGCTTACCCACTTTGTTTGGACTTAAGTTTTAAAATTTTTCTTAGGTTTACCGGTACGTACCGGTATACCGAAATAAAAATCCAGGTACCAAAACCGAATACCGAAACAGTATCAAAACCAAAACAGAACCTTTTACCGAAACGTTAGTTTCGGTACGTACCAGAACCGAAATTCGTTTCGGTTTGATTCCCTTTATTTAAATGTATAGATATATTTTAGTGTTAACGTATTGCTAGGAAAATAGTATAGAGAGTGGACGATGATTATATAAGTAACCTCATTAAAAATCAGACACAAAGCATTCATTTTGTTCCCAGCGTTGGGAGCGATAGCATTGAAAACAAAAAGTTTTTCTCACTAAGACTTTTTTTCAGACCTAACTTTTGTATGGCAGCTATACTATATAGTTGTCCGATTTCGACAAGTTTTGGTGAAATTTAGGGTTGTCGAAAATATATCAAAATATCAATATATCGATAATATATTTTAAAACTGATATATTTATATCGTGATTTTTTTTTGTCCAAATATCGAATATCGATTTTTTTTCGGGATATTTTATGATATATGTGCCTTGGTCACTTTAAGATCTGAGCAGCGAGCGCAAACTCATTTAAAAGACGCAAAGATAAAATGGATTCAAATTTGATAAAAGGCTAATTACAGCGACATAAAAAAAGGCAGCCAAGTGTAGTTTGACCAATTTGGCGTCCTCAAAAACAAGAAAGCTTCGAAATGGGAAACATGTTCATTACAATACACTTGGTGGTAGATGACACAGTGAATGAGATTTGATTTTGATTTTACAACATTTTTGACATATTGAAGGAAAGCCCTGCGATAATGGACCAGTTGCGAAAAGCCCTGGCCGATGAGGGAATTCCGGAAGTTTGTATTAAGACCCTGCAGCAAAAGGTTGACACGCTATGGAATTCGTGCCTTGATATGCTGACGTCCCTTTTTGGGTCTTGCAAATAAAGTGGCAATCATTCTTATAAAAAGAGACGAATATGTTAACCCTCTCATGCCCGAATTAAAATGGGCGTGGCAATAAATTTTTTGAATAGACATATAAGCTAGAGTTGACCTCAATATCAACTAACAAAAATTTCAATGTCCTAGGTGTCCTGGTTCAAGAGCTACAGTATATGCAACATTGGGCAATGGTGTAATATATTTAAAGTCAAGTTGAATTTTTTTTTTAAATGCCGTTTATTTATATTTATGTATGATAGGACACGAAACAATTTTTTTGGGGATTCGATGGGGTTTTTCGCCGCATTGCTGCATAATTCACTTTTCCAAGTGGTCTCGCTTTCCAGAAACTCTGCACTCCTCCAGTCCAAACCTTCAAATCAATTTTTTCCATCACCTCCTGTACAACGTATTCATTTTCATTCAAATCTCTATCATTTTCGCTTCTAATAAATTGGTCAATCAGACCAACTTCCGCATTTTCAGCTCTGTTATCCAAATTTTTCAAAGTTTCTTCTATAATTTCGATCTTCCCTTCTTCATTTACCTCGTCAGCAGAATCATCCCAATCAAAGATGGCAAATTTTTCAATCTCAGCTTGAGTCAGACCTTTTGGGCGCATCTTAGAATCTGCATAAAAAAAAGTTTTATTTTTCAAAAATTACCACAATAGACCAATGTTGCATATACGCAACACGACATTTACAAAATTATTACAAAAAAACTATATAATATTTTCATGCGGAGTTTTTTTTTAAATACTTACTTACCTTTCTTTATTTAGTTGTTGATCTTGGTTTTAGGATGAAGTAATTATTTTAATGTTTCTTAACACTTTTTTTTGCACAATGAATTTGTCAACTGCGCTCTCGGAAGAATAGCTACTAACTGAACGCGTGTGCAGCTGACTACCGAACAATTAGGTATAAGCTCACTCAACACACGCAGCTATATTTCTGCGAAAGGCTCAAAACAAAATGTGTAAAATAACGGAAGTTAGAGGCTCATAAATACAATAGTGGTATTCCTGAAAGTTGATTTGCTTTTGATTTGCTTTCGTGAAAGCAAAAGCAAAGCAGTTGATGGAACGACCCTGATTTCATTTTGATTTGCTTTCAATTGGCGCCAAATTTAAACATTAGCGGGTAAGCAAAAAATGACAAATGAAATTGTAAAATTGAATTTTCTAATGTTCTTTAACAATAGTATGTGATCAGAATCTGTAGTTCTAAGAAGTTTGTAACTTAACTAAGGTGAATTCAATTAATTATGTATTTGTTTATGACCACAGAAAGTGACTGCCATTTGACAGATCCAAAGAGGAAGAGGCAGGATAAATTAGTGGAAGAATTTGTAACCTCGAACCTTCTAGGAGAGCTGCACACCTTTGACCACGTCAAGCACAAGCTCCAAGAACTCGGGCACTTATGACTCTGTCCACTTAAGGCCGCGGGCCTTGTTTTCAGTAGTCTCGAATGCAGTCTTAGATGCAATAAATAGTTATCATTTAATTGTTAAAATATGGAAAGCAAAATAACTTACATTTTTTATATTTAAATCACAACAAAATTTAAACAAACACCAAGCGCGCGGAGCCATTTTTTCTACGAGAACGGTCTCACTTAAACGAAAGCAAATCGAAATCAACTTCGAGGTTGATTTCGCGAAAGCAATTAGTATGACCTTAATTTCCTTACATTTTCTGGGCACACTGCTCATTTTGTATGGATCAGCTGTGATCAGCTGTTTCGCGAAATCAAATCGAAAGCAAATCAAAAGCAAATCACTTTCAGGAATACCACTAATGTTGCGTATATGCAACAGCGGGCATGAGAGGGTTAAAGAATTACAGAAATGCCATCGGCTAAAGTACTAAACATTTTCCGTGATTTTTGTAGCCTTTTGAGCCCATTTAAAGATGCAACTGAGAAAATAAGCGGTGCATATTATGTCACTGTCAGCTTGGTAGTTCCATTCATTTCACTATTAGTCAACAAAATACAGATTGCAAAAGTTGAATATGACGAGGGCATTCTTACTAAAGAGTCGCTTTGTAACCTATTGGGGAAAAGGTTCAAAATCGTCATTTTTTAATAGGTCGATTCCTATAAAAGGTCGATTTTAAAGGGCCTTTCAATGGAAGAAACTCAAAATACTGAACTAAATCTATACCTTGGTTGGCGCAAACATCATGGAAGAGAAATTCTTTAATCTTCTGTAATTCGTATAAGCTGTCCATGGGGACTATCCAGACTGGCCCTAAGGCAGTGGCGTACGCAGGATTTTTTCAGGGGGGGGATTTTTGAGAAGAACATTTTTTTGGTGGGTGGTGGGGGTAGATTTCAAAGGCGAAAACAAAGGCTCTACTTTCATATATATGTTTATTTTGGGAGGTATTACAATTTTAGAGTTACTTCTAGAATTCAACTCCACTTCATTTCCTCCATATGTTCCAAACAATTTTTTGTTCAACACGAACTGAAAAATATATAAATTTACTGCGTCTTTTTATCATCAAGCTAAACAAAATTCTGAAATTTTAGGTTGAGCACAAATGCCTTTTACCGCAGACTGAGTGATAGAGCAAAGAGATTAATTCTTTAAATTGTTTCAGTGTTTCTGAGGTGGACCAACAAGGATTAACAAAAGTCCAGTGCGATTTTCTTTTAAAAACTCAATTCTAAACACAAAACATAGAAAGGCTCTGAGAAGGCCGAATTGCCACATTATGAATTCAAAAACGAGCAATACTTCGAAAAAAGTTTAAAATCTTCATTTTACAAGCGGTTTCCGTAAACACAACAAAATTTGTCAACAAATCGGTTGCGGTGTCTTACTCGTCCAAATTCGATTTCGGATATATTTGATAGAAAACGGGAATGGGATGCTTGTCCGATTGCTGTACAAGGAAAAAAAAGCATTAGGCCAATCTAAATGACTTGACTCAAACCCAAAATGAATTTCGGGTTTAGTCCATGGTTTGGAGGAAAAATTGCAAATTTTTTTTATAACGCGCATGGTAAGGAGTTTATAATTTATGAACAAACCGCTCAATAAAGGCAGCAGGAGTCCCGAAAATAAAAAATGAAATAAGGGGTGTTATTTCATTATAAAACGAGAAAGGCAATTTCTGTGCCGAAGTTTTGTTACACTTGAAAAAGCTTTTCTCAACGGTAAGCGACTTCGACCAAACTTTGCAGATCAGCTAAAAAACATTTAATATTATATTAGCAGCGTGCAGACAAAAGAAGACTCTGTGCAAAATTTCAGATCGATAGCTTCAAATAGCGACTTGCTTCTGCTATAAAATGGGTCATTTGCGACTTCCGTAGCCGTCTTTTTAATGTCTTTCGGAACTAAAAGTATTTAATATGTATTATACATAAAAAACCAGTCCATGGAAAATATTGTTATGTTTGCTCAATATAGACTATATAATTTTATTTTGGGGCAGAATTTGATCCTTTTTTGTGGAAAAATGGAAAAAAAATTTAAATATCAATTATATCGATATATCGATATTTTTTCAAATCAAAAAATATCATCGATACGATATTTTAAAAATATATGGCTACCCTAGTGAAATTATGTGAAATCATTAAAAACTAATAAATACGAGCGTTGGGAGCGATAGCACTAAAAACAAAAAAGATTTTCTAACTAAAACTAGTTTTTCAACCGATCGTTCCTATGGCAGCTATATGCTATAGTCATCCGATCCGGCCGGTTCCGACAAATGTGCAGCGTATTTGTACCAAAAGACTTCGTGCAAAGTTTAGTTAAGATGGCTTTAAAACTGACGGAGGAGATAGCATAGAAACAGACGGACAGACGGACATGACTATATCAACTCAGCTCGTCATGCTGATCAAGAATATATATACTTTATGTGGTCGGAGATGCCTCCTTCCCTGCGTTACAAACATCCGCACAATTTCAATATACCCTCTCCAAGGGTATAAAAAGAAATATTCAAGCAATGCTGCCGTATTGGCTTTCCATAAATCTGGGCAAGTGTCGCACTTGCACTCAGATATGTTGATTTTGCTTTATCAACGCACTAACGAGAATCGTCTTAAAGCGGATTTCGTGATCGTTTTTCACAGTTTTTAAGCAGGGAGCTTCATTGCAAAAAGTTAAATCGAAATGATTTTTTCAAGACAATGCAAGCAAGACAGACAAGAAGTTTAGAGTAAGATTATGTTGAAAAGTGTGAAAGTTGGTAAAAAAAAAGTTGGCTGTCGGACCTGGTCACTCTTAAAGTAGGTTATTCCAAAAATTTAAAACGCGACACTCATATAAATCTGGGTGATTTTTTAAAGGAGCTGAAAAGAGAATAACTCTAAGCCAGGGTTCCCCAAGAAGAGAGCGCTAAAACATGACTTTGTCTCGCTCTAACATTTAATGAAATATGACTTCGGCAAGTAAAATCGTGCCCCCGGGGCTATCGCTGGGGAACTCTGCTCTAAGCTCAAAAATAGTTAAATTCTTTTCATAAGTTCGTAGTATGTTTACAATAATTTTCTCTGGTTCCTTATGTGTTGTACACTTGGCTTTAAAGCTGGATATTTGGTAATCCTACATGTAACCAAAGATTCTAGAATTCATAAGTGAATGGCAAGGAAATTTCAATGTGGATCTTCGATTTTACATGAGAGAGGCATACTTGCCTGCAACAAAGACATTAGAAACGAGTTCCCCAGCGATAGCCCCGGGAGCACGAACTTACTTACCGAATGCTTACCGATGTTATACTTCATTTTGTGTTAGAGAGAGACACAGTCACGTCTTAGCGCTCTCTCTTGGGGAACTCTGCATTAGAACAGCAATGGCCAGCGAGAGCGAGGCCAAAAAGTGAGAGTGTATAAGTGTGCAAAAACAAACCTCCGTGAATTTGCTTCGACCTAATCGCTTCGAACTCTGTCAAGCGACTGACGCTTTTTTGCTCTTTAATTCTTAGCTTCGGCAAGCGTTCGGATCATGTATGTGTGAATAGCGAAATGTTGTCGCCCGCGGGATGGAACCGAGGGCCAACGCTGCATTAGAATATGAAGATGAGTAACGCCATACGATTTTTTTGCACACGATTTTTGGTCCTGGCTCTTCAACTGGCTTTTCGCTCTCTTCAAAAGCCAGAGAGAGAGTGCTTTAGAGCAGAGGCGGCCAAATGGAGAGGACAAAAAAGTGCGCTTGTGTTGGCGAACAAGAGAGCTCTCTCCAGACAACACGCGTTTTAATAGCTATGCAGTGCTCAGCGATTCACACAACCATAACTTCGGCTCGCGTTTGCTTAGAAACACGACTAACTTCGGCTCATATGAGCTGAAGGTGGCCGGGTCTGCTCTAGAGCCATTTTCGCGATTTTCGTCGCCACCAAAAAAATAGCTGCATAGTGCAAAACCAATATATGTCCGTTCGGCATCTTAGAGATTATATTGGTCTTTGCCTGCAATCTATTAGTTACTTCCCTGCTGCCCAAATATTCCTAAATTTAACTGCCAATCCTCATTGTGTGTGGTGATTAGTCCACTTTTAACAGTATAGATCAGGGGTGCCCAGAACGAGTTTACCAGCGCATCAAAACTAATACATATACACCAATTATATTTCAAGCAATAACAACAAAATGAGATGGAGAGAGAGAAACGATTTTTGTTTGTGTGTATGTGTGGTCGTTGCTACGCAAATCATACTCGATGGCGCGACAAGCGTTCGGGCGTACGCATAAGCAATTCGTTGTTGTGTTCGAGTTTGCGAGATACATAGGAGAGTGAGAAGAGAGACACATATGATCAAGGTGAATTTAATACGAGGTGACGTATTCCGTTGTGGGGAGGGGTCTTAATTTTCTCTCGGCTCTCTGGGATAGATGACAGTTGCTCTGAGAGGCAGATGCTAGGCACACTTCGTTTGTTATTGTTGTAACTAACAGACAGCTGAAAATAAAGTAAGGCCCCTCGAAAGATAGCAGCTGTGGGGAATACGTCACCTTGTAAGTAAATTCACCTTGCATATGATGTTGTTGTTGCAGGTCAGAGCGCTACAACAACAAAACACAGAGCAGGCTTATGATTTGTTTTTGTTTTTTTGCTGGCTTACGGCATGCGCAAAATGTATACGCGCAGGCTATTCCTTCACGTAGAACAACAACACATGCGTGTCTTGCGCAATGGACATGGGCGCCCCTGGTAGAGATTTTAAATAGATTTATTGAAACTTTGATAACTCTTGCGCTATATCTATATATATTTAATTACATTTGTTTTATATGTTAAGGACAATAAAAATATTTATACAGCAGTCAATACAATAAATAAAAATAAAAATAACAAGGGTTACATTGATTTGTGGGAATTTAAGAAAAACTTGACAAATTGACCAAAAATCGTAAGAAAAATCATAAATCAAAAATAAAATGTAACATAAAACAATAAATAATACAGTTAAATGAAAACAGTGGTAAGTTATTTACAAAATCGTCTCTTAATCTACCTTGGCAAACTCCTCTAAACTTATATCTTGAGCCTGTAGCATGCCATGGAATATGCTTGATGTATTTACAGCCAAATCCTGTGGTTTGCCCTGCTCACAGATTTTGCCATCATCGAGCACTAAAATGCGATCCATGGCCTGCAAGCCACGCAATCGATGGGCAATAAAGAGGAGCGTGCAACTCTTAAAAGCATTACGTAAAGCCTGCTGCATGCATAGATCAGATTCATCATCTAGATTGGAAGTTCCCTCATCGATACACACAACTTTGGCATTTTTCAGCAGGGCACGAGCCAGGCACAGGAGCTGTCGCTGTCCCGCAGAAAGATTGTTGCCACACGCATCCACACGACCATCCAAACCGCCCAGTTGTTGAACCAACAAAGTGGCTGCAGCTGAATTCTTAATGGCATGCCAGATCTCAGAGTCGTAGTAACCATGGCGGGGATCCAGATTTTCACGTACAGTTCCTGTGAAGAGTTGGAATGAGTCATAGAAGTGTAGCAATTGGACAAAATACTCACCCTCAAAAAGGAATGGCTCTTGGGTAATGACACCCACGCGCTCTCTCAGCACATTTAAAGACAAAGTCTTCAAATTCACCTGATCCAGGCGAATTTCTCCTTGATTGAGTGGAGCTACTCGGAGCAGAGCTGCTAAAATCGAAGATTTGCCTGCTCCAGTGCGTCCTACAATACCAATACGCTCAAATGCTTCCGTCTCAAAGCTGACACTCCTAAGAGCTGGTGCTAGGTGTTCTCTATAGCTGAGTTGCACTTCACTGAAACTGAGCACGCCTTGGGCGGGCCAGCCAAACGGAGCATCCGCACTCCCAGCCGCATTCTGCTCACCCTCCAGCTGCAGATATTGATCCATACGCTCCACTGCAACCAATTCTTGCTCAGTTTCAGCCACTGCATGCAGCAGATCACCCAATTGACCCGTTATGGACAAGGCATAAGAGATGCAGAGGCCTACCAGGCCAGGATTTGTGGTATGTGAGGCTGTAATGGCAGCCAGAAGACCGGCTCCACCCACCAGCAAAGTGCCCAGCAACTGCAGACGCAAGGCCAACCACTGTTGAGCCGCCGATTGAGTTAACTGAGCCTTAATGCTCTCCTCAAGCTTAGCCTGGAAATCACGCTGAAAACGCGGACTGGCTCGCATGCTACGTATGGTGGTCAAACCCTGCAGAGTCTCCGTGAAGTGCGTGTATAAAGGTGACATGGCATTGCTGGACAAACGTTTAATATCACGCGAGGCATGACGATAACGCTGCTGCAGATTCAAATAGATGGGAACCATAGGTACAATCACTAGACCCAGCCAAGGCATGGCATACAGAGACACACAGAGGGCTCCCACTAAGCCAGCCAGTTGGGCTAAGAGTATATTCAAGATGAACGGCAAAGAGTCATCCACCGTGTT
This sequence comes from Lordiphosa clarofinis, assembly GCA_018904275.1. NCBI lineage: Eukaryota > Metazoa > Arthropoda > Insecta > Diptera > Drosophilidae > Lordiphosa > Lordiphosa clarofinis. Next base: position 636,254 of record JAEIGQ010000177.1, read on the forward strand.
GGTATCCGAGGAGAATCGATTCAAAATGCGACCCACTGAGGTGATGTCGAAAAAGTTGAACTTGGCCTGGGAACAAAAAAATGCTAGGATTATTTATTACACCATCCAGTTGGGATACTCACAAACATCACCCTCTTAAGTAGCTGTTCATGCATAAAGATGGCCGCCTTTATGCCCGCATAGGCAAAGAGAAAAGCTCTGGCCAGAGTCACCAGAGAATTGCTCAAAGCAATTCCAGCAAATATGCCCAAATAAAAGCCTGTGGTGTGTCCAGCTGCGCCCAACTGATGCTCCAGTGTGGTGTCATTCGTATGCGGATCCAAGGTGGTCTCTGTCACCCAATGAGCCAGCCAGGCATCACTCAGATTTCTGGTCAGTTGCATTAGAAGCACAGAGAGCAGGACAGCAACAGCTAAAGGCGAGCTGACGGCACGCCAATAACAGGCAAAGACATTGCCCGATAGATGACCATATTCACGAGATTCCTCTAATAAAAGACTGTCCACACTCTTCTTGTCCTCCACATTATCCAGCTCCACCGAGTGTCGGCGACGGTTCTGAGTGATTAACTCATCTTCTGCTTCATCCTCTGAACTCAGCTCGATGCTTTCGGTCATGTAGTCACTGGGACGCAGAATACCATCTTTGATGTGCAAAATTTGATTAGCATGGAAGAAAAGCTGAGTGTTCCGTGTGACCACAATGCGGGTCTTGTGCTTAAGCAATCGAAGCAAACAATGCTTAATGATATGCTTGGCCACATGGGCATCTAGAGCAGAGAGTACATCGTCCAGGAGGTAGACTAAAAGAGAGAGAAAAATTTAAAAGAGGACGGAAAGGATATTCAAAAGATTCATTTTAATTGGCAATCGATGGTCTGATACTCAAATTTATGTATTTGAAGATATGTTTTAGAGTAGAACCTGCTGTACGGAATGGAAAACTTGAAGGAGGACTGTCGGTTCAGAAGCGGAAAGCATCAGGAAACGATAGGGAGAACTATAAGCGATGGTCAACAGCAGATTTTGTTGCAATAGAGGAGTGGTTGATGCTCATGTCCGTCACTGGAGTGGAAATAATGCATTCTTAACATACTCTGTGCCAGAGCGGGCAAACAAACGAAACGTTTAAGGAACCGTTCGCGAAAGCTAAGAAACGATTCATATGTTTTGTAGCTGTTACTCTAGTCAGGGAGAACGAAACCACTAACTTTATATTGCCGAAGAGCGCAAACGAAACGATTGGAATATTGTTCTTTCGGCAGCTGCACTGCCTTGGAACGTTTCGGAACGAAACGTATACTTAGAAATCGTTTGCGGAATGATTGGCTTTTAGTTCTACTTCAGCTGCTGAATTGAAGAAATAAAATAAAAGCAAACGAAAACAACAAAGCTTAGAGAAACAAAGAAGTAAGCAACAGAAAAAAAAACAACAATACAAATATAAATACACAAATACAAATTCGCGCTCGTTGCATATCGTTCCGATTCCCTTTGTCCGCAAATCAAAAATGAGACCATTTCGCTTTACGTTTAGTTTGCTCTCACAAACGCAAACTGAACAGAACTCATTTTTTGTTACAGTTACTTTTCTCGGGTTTTGTTAGTATTTCGCTCTGTGCAAAGAAAGAAACGGAACGATTCAGAAGCGTTTCGTTTGTTTGCCCGCTCTGCTCTGTGCACCGTCGGTACAGAGTATAAACTGTTATTAAAATGAGACAACGATAGTGCTTATCTAGAGTCCTTTGTTCTCGGTTTATTCACTATGTGTAGGCAGCTAGTTTCATTAAACAGAAATAAATACGAGTTCGGAGTGAAAAATCGGTTCGGTTGTCTACAGCAAGGTTTTCTGATACACCTACCTTCAAAGAATTAGTCCTATCGCTGAGGACGTCTATAAGTTAAGTACAAATAAAAGAACTATACCAAATTGGTTCTTTTTGCATCTAAAATGCATATCTGCAATGATTTTCGACTTAATGATTTTTTAGACATATTCCTCAGTAATAATTATTAAACTTTGAGTTTAACTAAAAAACTCTGATTTTAATGGTTATTGTCTGAGTGAAAAAATAATACTTACAAAATAATGATTATTTTGTGATTTTTATTTTTTCGCTTAAAAATATCGCTCACGGTGCTATTACGACCATACGAAAAGGAACTGAAACAAAATAACGATATATTCTTAGGATGTGAACCAAGGCGAAACTTTGAAACCAAATTTTGATTAAAAAAACTCTTCCTTTAGGCGCGATTTCGGTGGTCAATGTGGCACTGGCGATCTGACACCGGATTTTAATAGATGTCGGCGAGATAAGACGAAAATAATTTGACCAACTTTTCCCATTTTTGCATAGTTTTCAAGATATCCGCCCACAAAAGTATAAAATTTCACATGGAAATTAAAAAAAAAAAATAAACAAGGGCATAGCCGGATTTGTAGGGGAACCGTCCTCCGACGCTTTTAATTTTTTTTAGTATGCAGTTTCAAAGTACACCAACCGAAAGTAGTTTAGGGATTTTTTGTACACTTCTAGTACTAACCCTGGATTTTTAACAGCGATTTTTATCATATCAATCACAAGCCTTTTTCGAGCTATCTATCCATTAAATAATTCCACATTTTTTTCTGGTCAAAGATGGCATGTATACACTACCCCGGAACAGTTTTCCAGTTTTTTAAAATGCAATCCGTTACATACAAAATTACGCGAAATTCTTAACACCATTTATTTAAGGCATCCAGAAAGGGTTTCACTTTCATTTTTACATGTCCAATTGTCGTTCCTAAATACAATTTCTGCAATTTTTTCAGAATTTAAAAAGTTGAAGAAGGTGGTTACAATTAATAAAAACAATAAAATGTATATATTTAAATTGTATTATTTACTTTCGTTGTTTATATATTAATCAAGTTGTACACAGTGATTCTTCACTTTATCTTCAAGATGGGGTGAATGTGGAACCAAACCTCTATCTCTTACCATCTCCGAGATCTGTTTGTTCATACGGACGGACGGATTAATTAAAATTCACTTTTTTTAGGAACTAACAGTATCAGATGTTTCGGAATGTGAAAATGTTTTGGTTTTAAGAAGATGGTTATTTTGTGGTTGAATAGAGTGTCCCTTGTATAGTTTTGCATTTCGAAAATCGAAATTTTAATAATTCTGTGGCCCTAGTTTAGTGATTTGTGTTTCTCTATCTTACTGTGACGCTTGGTAAAAATTCGTTGACCCATTCATAGAGTTCCAGGGCAGAGGTAATCTGTTCATCGGTAATCATTTGAAGGCTTGCCCTTCTAGCCATTCTTTTTAGTGTTTATCCATCTCCATTGCAAGGTCCTTTACCGTGGGCCTTTGCATGGAAATGACACTCCGCCGATCTGTTAAAATAATTTTTATGATGATAGACTTCACTATATTCGACCACAAAAATATTGCCCTCTTAAACTTAAACATACTAAATCTGTTGTTACAGAAAATTAATTTAAATTAATGAAAAATGGCCATAACTCTGGAACTATTGGATTGCCCATTTACAGCTTAATACGTAAATTACTGATACAAGACCAAATTTTGAGAAAAATGAAGACAAAAAAAAATCCCGTTAGCGGCAATTAATTTTTGTTTACTTATTTTCGCGATTTAAAGACCAAAGAAAATTTTACAAAATTTTTAAGTGTGCGTTATTTGAAAGTTTGGATTCAGATGTTAATTTTCAGATTTTTTAAATATTTTTATTACCAATGGCTTTGGATAGCAAGCAATTGAAAATAATTAAATTTTTTAAATATGTAAATTTTCAAATCGACTTTGTCCGCGAATTAAGTGTATTTCGCCAAAATGCTGAAAATACGTATATACTATTTTACCACAAGGAATACGAAAAATTATTTCGATCCAAAAAAATCCCAGTGGCGATTTTCATGGAATCACCCATATACTTTATATGGTCGGAAATGATTCCCTCTCCCTGTTACATACTTTTGCACAAACTTAATATACTCTATGTACCTTCGGTACAGAGTATAAAAACTGGAAAACTGTTCCGAGGGAGTGTATACATGACATCTTTGACCAGAAAAAAATTTGGAATTATTTAATGGATAGATAGCTCGAAAAAGGCTTGTGATTGATATGATAAAAGTCGCTGTTAAAAATCCAGGGTTGGTACTAGAAGTGTACAAAAATCCCTAAACTACTTTCGGTTGGTGTACTTTGAAACTGCATACCAAAAAATTAAAAGCGTCGGAGGACGGTTCCCCTACAAACCGGCTAGCCCTTTAATTTTTTTTAATTTCCATGTGAAATTTTATACTTTTGTGGGCGGATATCTTGAAAACTATGCAAAAATGGGAAAAGTTGGTCAAATTATTTTCGTCTTATCTCGCCGACATCTATTAAAATCCGGTGTCAGATCGCCAGTGCCACATTGACCACCAAAATCACGTCTAAAGGAAGTTTTTTTAATCAAAATTTGGTTTCAAAGTTTCGCCTTGGTTCACATCTTAAGAATATATCGTTATTTTATTTCAGTTCCTTTTCGTATGGTCGTAATAGCACCGTGTGCGATATTTTTAAGCGAAAAAATAAAAATCACAAAATAATCATTATTTTGTAAGTCTTTTTTTTTTTACTCAGACAATAATCATTAAAATCAGAGTTTTTTAGTAAAACTCAAAAATAATCATTAAAAAAAATCACTTATAATGATTACGGTCCCTGATTTATACACCTAGCGCTGTTATTGTGGTGCCGTTTTATGCTGTAAAGTTGATTATGGTAGCGCTGGCATGGAGAGGCAGCAGTAAAACAGGCAAAGACCTCTGATGATTGAGCAGAGATGCCCATGAAACAGCCACTGTACGGTCAACTAGCCTCCCTTGTGGTGTAAAGTGTTCCTGTTTTTACAATTATGTGCAAACATATCGAGAATTTGAGACGTCTTAAACTTGAACTTTAGTTATAAACATTTTATTAATTCAGTATTTATACGGGTGTGTCCCAGAAATCTCTAGCGGTTTTCGTATAAACGTTAGCATTTCATATAAAAGCTGTTTGAATTTATATGTTACGGCGTTCAAAAATGTCCGGCTACTAGATTAGATGTCAAGAGTTGAGCGATTTGAAACCGCCTGCTCAAAGTCAAGTAGATTTGAAGCGTACAGTTTTCCTGCTACATAATCTAGTAGGCGGTCTGATTCTTGGCACTTCGCAAATAAAGTAGTTTCAGATTAGTTTGAAGTGCAATCGTTTATACGAAAATCTCTCGAGATTTCTAGAACACCCCTGATAAAGATAAACTCAAATGCACCCATAATGAAGTTTGAAATATCGCTTTTTTCAGCTGGTCTTATTATTACTTAAAATATATCTTTATTTGATTCCAAGGCTAATAACCATTTAATAACTATTTCTAATGATTTCAAAAACCAGGATAGAAAACCACCCAATTGACAGTGAAGAGCCTTCTGTATGCCCACCTGAAAATTCGTTGCGGGGAATTTTCGCAAATCTGAATCAAAATCGATCTGGGTACGAAATATATCTATGTAAATGGAAAAATTAGTCTCTGAAATCGACGCCTTCATAACAGACGGACAGACGGACATGGCTAAATCGACTCGGCTGTTGATGCTGATCAAAAATATTTATACTTTAGAGGGTCGGAAATGTTTTCTTTTGGCTGTTACAGGAAAGGAAACATTTAAAGATCCTTGCATGAAGGGCAAATTTAAGTTGAATATGGATGTGAACTTGAGGACACTTGCAGTTGGGTAGGTGGTTAAATTGTGGAGTCCCTCAAAAAAGGGATCTCTTGAGAGTTTAGGGGCCAAAACATTTCGCTATTCACAAGTACACGGCCCGAACTCTTGCCGAAGCTGAGACCAGAGCTCGAAGCGATTATGTCGAAGCAAAATCAACGAATTGAAAGAGAATTAGGGTTTGAGGCGATAGAATCGTTTCCATATTTTCCAGTACAATTTATATGGATCTTACTAGTAATTCAAGGTCATGCTAAGGTTTTTTATGCTCTCCTGTGGATTTTGCTTTACCAAAAACTCAACAGCCACATTGAGACTTGCGTCCTCTGTGGCGCAGGATGTAGAAATCGTCATGTCCCTGTAGTACAATCTCATCATTAATTCTATTGCTTGGGGCGCTTTCTATTTCGCCGACTTTTGATTTTTTTTGTGGTATTTGGTGGAAAATACGCCACTTCAGCTTAATAGCATACAAAAGCGTGACAAGGATAAGGTTACGGGTTAGGGGTAACAATTTTAGAGATGTTTGAAAGCAGGCCTTCACTTTGAATTGGTGTGAAAAGCCGAGATGTTTAAAGGGGGGTTTTTAATTAGTCCTATAAGCCTATAGTTTTGACTTGTTCTTAAATTTCTACCTCAAAAATACTTGTCGCTAATGCAATATTTTTACTTTAATTACGGTTCTTTCAATCCCGAAACTACAGACTTCAAACCGCTTCGCCTCTCTAAATTCTGACTGTTCCATTTTCGCTCGTTTGGCATGGAATTCTGGTTTCTCTCTAGAGTATCTAGTGCCCTTCTCGTTTGATCCAGTGGTTTGCGAAAAGTAAAAAGAGAGCTATTTCATTCTTAATTGAGAAACGGAATTGCGTTTGATTTATTTTTCAAAAAGTAATGAAATTGAGAACACTACTGCTTAGATTTTTTTTTTTTGAGATGAGAAAGATTTTAAACTCCTTTAGTTTTCATTCCTTCAATATGGATATTAATTTAAGATCAAATGGATATTTTCTAAAGATCAAATAGATATAGTAAAAGATTTTTTTCAAAAGTTCAACTGGATAGCTTTTAAATATTCTATAGATATGTTCAGACCGATTTTTCCAAATTTCAGATCCACTCACCCAAAAGATCATCAAAAACTATCCTTATTTTCTGTGTATTTATTCACTTTGTGTACTCACCCTTTTTATCCTGGTACACAGCTCGAGCCAGAGCCACCCTGGTCCTCTGGCCTCCCGACAGTGTCCTGCCATTCTCTCCCACACCCAGTAGATCGCCTCCCAGAGTCTGAATATCCTCTTCCAAGGCGCAGGCATGCAGCACTGTCCTGTACCATTGCTCATCGAAATTGGCACCCCACACAATGTTATCCCTGATGGTGCCGCGTTGCAACCAAGGGGATTGCGGTACGTAACCAAATCCTGTGGTAAGCTCTTGCACACAGACCTCACCATCGGTGCACTCCAACCCAGCCACTATGGCCGAAAGAAAGGTACTTTTGCCGCCACCCACTGGCCCTTCAATGCAGACCAATTGTCCACCTTTGATATCCACATTAATGTCCTGCAGGCGGAATGAGCTGGGACCGTGCGCAAAGTGAGCATATTTCATCTGGAGTATACTGCCGCCGCCTCCCTCCCCGCTACCCCTCATAATGGGACTATAGTAACTGGAGTAATCCAAATTGGGCACACTCATCAGCTCCTGCACACGGCGTATGGATACCCAGGCCTCTATAAGACCATTTAAAACCCAGGGAAAGGCATTCAAGGGTCCAATCAACATGTACAGCAGTGCCACACTGGTGTAAGTGGTGGAGGCTATCAGCTGTTGGCCCATCAACACGGCCACTCCAAACGTCAGCAAACACATGAGCACTGGCGTGGTGGCCCAGAAATAAACACACATGGCATCCAAGTACTTGCGCTTCGACAGGAACCTCAATTCCTCTTGACGTAATCCTCGTATTTTGGTTATAAAAATATCCTCCCAGGCATTAATCTTGATTTGCTTGGCTCCCTGCATTGTCTCAGTGGTGGCGGACAAACGGGCGTCTTTGGCTGTCATCAAACCGGTGGAATAAATGCCAATCCTCTTGGCCAACCAACGATTAATGGGTATTAGGAGAGCAGCAAAGATGACACCAGCCAGAAAGGCGGCACCCAATTGCAGGTAGAGTAGGTACAACGTGGTGAACAGCTTAAAGGGAATACTCCAAAAGAAATGGAAACTGATGCACGAGTTAACTATGCGATCCGTGTCCGTGGACATCAAATTAAGTATATCCGGTTGGGCCTCCTTCAGGCCACGTGCCTCCAATGCTTTGCGGTAAATGGCATTGACCACTCCCACACGCATCTTCATGCTCACCATGGCCATGCGCCAATCAAAGTGAGTGGAACACAAAGCTGAGATCAATGTGCTGGCAAACAAGCCCAAGGCATAGTAGTAGGCCCGGCCCGGGTTGCTTTCATCTTGGCTGAGCAGTCCGCCCAAGAGTAGGGGACCCGCAAAGCCACTCAAATCTGCCATTAGTCTTAGGATGCCAATCAAATAGAACTCCAGGCCAAAGCACTTGTGCAAGGCTTTCACCAAGCTATGCGTTTGACTTATCGCCAATTGCAGGCGTTCACTGAGACGGGTAATATTCAAGGCATCCGGCAAATCAAAGAGATCTTCTATTTTGCCTATCTTGCCGGCAACTCCTTTGGATATTAAAGGCTGCACCCACTGAAAGACGAAGCGGGAGGCCCAATTGGCCTCATCCTGTGCATGTCCCAGATGAGTCTCTTGGAAATCAAACTGGAAATAGGTATAACGATTGCTGGCCAGCAAAGCCTCTTGCTCTGCACGCTGGCGACTGAAGACAGCATTGCCTTGGGGCAATAAAGTCAGGCCATACAGCAGATCACACACCAGAGTGGCCAGACTCCAAGGCCACCAATCGAAGTGTCGACTGGTGCGTAACCAGACACTATCCAAGACCACAACCGACAGCCAGATGACATTCATCAACAAGGGACCGCGATGACTGAGCTCTCCATAATGCCTGGCGGTGAGTAGATAACCTGCCACACACAAATTAAAACATGTATTAAGAGGAGTGTCACAAAGAGAGACAACCGCATTACTTACCACTGTGCACCACCCACATAATGCACTCGGCACTAACCACCAGCACATCCACCGCATAAAGATCAACGTCAGCTTTATGGAATACAAAAATTTTTGTTACGGGCAGTAAGGCCAATATAATGCTTATTGCTGTTCGCCAGGCCAGCAACCTCAACTGCGTCTTATTCCTGGCAATCTCCAACTTCTGATAGCCAAAATAATAGGCGGAAATTATTGCATACATCGTGTAGACGGGAAACTGCAGTAGAGTCTTCTGGAAGCAGGGCAGCAAATCATTTGTGTCATTGGCAAACGGCTTCAGTCCGGTCGGACAGAATTGTGTCCAATTCCATGACAAATTCCAATCAATATCCGACATGGCGCTGCTGCTGGATCTCTGTTGGTTTGGCCTTTTTCTATTTGCTTAGGCGCCGCTTAGTCATCACCCTGCGACTTTTATGATTTCGCCAGAGCTCAAAAAAAAGTTAAACAGAGCGCGCTGGTGTGTTGATAAATACAACTGGAAAACACTCTGCTCACTGATAAACAAAATGAAAATTATAGCGCAACCGCCAGCCAATCAGCTGACATCGAACAGCTGAATTATGAGAGAAGAGATGGACGCGTGACGTGAAACTGAAGTGAAAACTGAACGAACAAAATAAACCAAACATAGTATTTATACTAGCTGAACTCGCCGCCACTCGCGTCCAAGACTTTAAGAAATTGTGTTAAGGGATATTAGAATTGGCCTCATTTTATCTTGTAGACATTTTCGAGCTCACAGCTGATAAAAACAAATCAAAATTTTAGCTGGTAGTTGCAGTTAAATTTTATTCCATCTCGTCCTTAGGGACCCAACCCATACGACTATGTTCAGTCTAGTGTACATATGGCTATGAGGAAGACCTGTTTCTAGCATTATGCAGTATGTTGGTGTATTTTGTGGCAATTTAAGTGTCCGCTTAAGGAAGAAAGTCTGAACCATATCTACCTCAGCAAACAATCCGTGTCCCCAAACTTGTGCTGCGTAGCTCTGGATCGATCTACATACAGCCAAATACAGCTTCCATTTTACTGTCAAACTTGTGTCATTTTTATTTAAAAAGTTTTTTCAAGATAATTATACTCTGAAACTATTTTTATTAAGTATTGCACCTTTATATTGTCACTTCTCCGCCTCGTCGTTCACCTCTCCCAAAACCATATTCCAACTATCAAAGTATTGCTCTAAATTATTGATCGATAATTGCAACTTTCTAATGTCGTCTGCTAATATTACTATATTGTCAGCGTAAGGTTAAAGTCTTATAATAATACCGTCAATGTAAAGTCCATCGTAATTTCCATGATTTCGGTAACGTTCGTCAGATACATTTAAAGTAAAAATAAACCTTTATTAAAAATTATTTTCAGAAAATAGGATTATCTTTTAGTTCATAAGGTAATCTCATTTATAAATCAAAACAAAACATATTATTTTTACTTTAAATGTATCTGCAAAGCTCGTCAGAATATCAAGGAAATGCCCATATGCTTTTTACCTAAAAAAAATCATATTTTAGATATGATCATTTAAGAAAAGTACCAGTAGTTTTATTAGAACAATGTCAAAATCTTGACAACAACAACAAACCTAAAATCTGATTTCTAATTATATTTATTGTTATATTCTTAAAAAATTAATTCTAGAGTTTTTAAAAGTCAAGCGCCCATTTCTACTTTCGCAAAAAGTTTAGAGATTTGGGAGCGTATGTGCTCTAAAATCCAGTTTCAAATCGCAGAATTTTGCAAAAATTAAAATAGGAACTTGAAAAAAAGTATGTACATAAATGTAATGGAAAATTATTTCACGTGAACTATCAATGTATCACGTTCTCCTCTCTAGACTGCACAATTTGTTTACAATTCACAGCACAATGACCACGGGCGACGACGATTCGGCGGACAACCAAAACAGTAAAAATCCGGTAGAAATCGCCAATCTACCCGGGCAACTTCTAAACATCTTTAAATCCTTATCAGAAAACCAGCAAATCGTTTTCAAGTCCCAACAAATCGATGATCCTGAACTCCAACCAGCGGAGAAAGAGCAAATTGCTCAGGAAGTTTATCACAAAAATCGGGAAAATTTCCTAATACGCTTTGGCAGTTATCTAAATGTGCATCAATTAAGTGATTTGCAGGCTCTGGCCATCGAGGAACCGCTTAAGCCTGACGAGAATCTCGAAGAGATGTGTCTACTCCTGGAGGATTTTAAACGTAAGCTGAGCACACGAACAACATGTGTTAAAAATCGACGCCTGCAGGCCATGCAGGACCTATTAAAAAAGGGAGAATACTTCAGTGAGCATGAAATGATGCAAAGGGCGCCGGACCTGTACCAAGAACTAGTGGGTCAATATCTGACAGAAGAGGAAAAAAATGTCCGAGATAGCTATGATGTAAGGAATACCAGTTTCTCGGGTATACTCATGCATACGCTGGAGAAGAAGCAACGAGATGAGTTAATGGACGCGCAGCATATAGAGGAGCAGCTCGTGGAGGAACCGCAACGGGAAAAGGAATGTGAGGAAGTGCCAGCCAATTGTCGCCGTCAATGGGGTGGCTTTGTGGAAGATGAACCCATTGCATGTTCAACCACAACCATGAAGCTGCCCAAAATCTCAACGCCCGAGTACTACAACCCAGGCGAGCGTGAACTGTTGAGAAATGAGTTTATTAGCCTCATGCAGGAACGATTTCTAAGCGGCGAGGATAAGGATTTTGATTATACAACTGTAGATGATAATGTCTTGTTGGATGATTTGAAGCTTATTGAACAAGATGAAGAAGATGCCTACTTTAAGGAAGAAGATGAGGAGGTGGAACCTGAAACAGCTAAAAATGGCTCATGTTCATCCAGTGAGGATGAGTTAGATATCTATATGCGACACTTACACCAACATCCCAGTCTGCAACAGTCTTAACCTTTAATTTTACACTTACAATTAAATTCATTAATTAGTAATCAAATGTAAACGGAATTTTAAATGGGATAAAGCATTGAGCAAAAGGTAATCTATCTAAAACAGAGATGGGCGCGTCGCGACGTTCCTATACACACGAGGCAGCGTGTGCATTAGGGCTCTGCCGCGGCCGACTGCACAAAATCACACGTACGCTATAAGCATTGACAGCTCCTTATATTTGCTTGTGCTTGTATGCGTGTGAAAAATGTGACGATATGTGTGCATGCCCATCTCTGATCTAAAAGGCTTATGTATATACAATTCCTTAGAAAGGAAAATACTGTGGTATTAGAAGGAGCCATTGAACTTTATTTCACTCTTTTCTTTTAATTTTTCCATCGAATTAAGGCTATCTTTCTGTCCTGAACCCATGGAGAAGGTGGTAGTGATAGAATTTAGCTGATACTCTGATCTTTTGTGCCTTTTTTACGAATAAGCTTGTATAAAATATTAAAGTTTTGGTTCAAATTCCTTCTTATCTACTTCATAAAAAAGTATTTACGCTAAAACCTCGGTTTGGGTTTGCAATGAGCAATATGAAAAGCATTTTTAAAGTTTTTGCAGAAGAAACTGCATCATCAAGCAAAAATTTGAATAAAGGACTCTTTTTAAATACTGCAAAGGAGAATCGGCTAGCGCTGATAATCTAGCCGCTGAAATTGTTCAACTAGAACTTAGAGCAACTATCAAAGAAGAGGGATATTCTCTTTGGCAGATCCTAATTGTCAACAAAATAGACTTGTATTAGAAGCGGTTACTTTTAAGAACTTACATTTCCAGGGCCGAAAAATCTGCTCCGAATCAGAAAGAAATTTTCGATTTGAGCCTTTTCTTACTTACAAATGTTAACAAATGTGATCTTCCAGTTCAGTGTCTTGCTAATTTAAAGCGTGTTTTTTGAACTAAAAAACATTGATTTGAAAATGCTGTTACTATTGGTCTATGCTCCAGACATCCAATAAATTTAGATGGCATTTCCGAATATATAAAAACTGTTTTTTATGCCTTCGAACACTACCTCCATCATACAGCCGATGGATCAAGGTGTAATATCTTTTTTTTAACTTTATCTGGCATGGTAAGAGATAGAGGTTTGACTTGTACGGGACAAATACTTCTTGTAGATGCAGGCAAATAAATTTTTATGTCACAGGTTGCCACGCCCCCTTCCGCCCCCGCAATTTAGAAAAAACCTCATATCTCCCACATTTTGGCAGATAGATGATTTGTACCCTCTACAGATATTTTGTAATCAAGATTATTTTTTGATTCGCCAAGGGAAGTATGAAGATCGGATGAACGATAGTAGAGTTATAAGGAAAATCAAATTTTTTGATGGGTAGCATCGGTTCAACGTTGATGGGCAGCACTGGACTCACTTTATGACTTCTTTTTCACTTTGTGTGGCTTCTTTATAAAATTTATCCGATAAATGCAAACTCTGGGGGATACAGAGTATGTTATAATCGGGCTTCACTGACTTTCTAACTTGTTTTTTGGGAAAATGAAACATACATATTTGAAGTCGATTTGCGCGAACTACGACCCATGGATTCTTGGTGAAATTTTCTTAGAATTGAGCGTAGAACTTGGGCGAATTAGAACTAAATAAATTGAAATAAACTTCAGATTCTTTTCAATCCTAAAATAATTTCTGAAAATTAAGAATTAGTAATTCACTACCATGTTGTAAGCCCCTTGGGATGTTTTTGGTCGAAGATCAATTGTCCGTTTTCCCTCAATTACTCTATACAATACTCCTGATTACATGCTATTAAAATATTAAAAAATAAATAAAATATTGAGGGGTGTTCTTGAAATCTCTAGAGATTTTCGTATAAACGATTGCACTTCGAACTTAACTAGGACAACATTACTTGCGAAGTGTCAAGAATCAGACCGCCTACTGGATTATGTGGAAGGAAAACCGTACGCTTCAAATCTACTTGGCTTTGAGCAGGCGATTTCAAATCGCTCAACTTTTGTCATCTAATCTAGTAGCTGGGCATATTTGAGCCCTTAACATATAAATTCAAACAGCTTTAAAATGAAATGCTAACGTTTATACGAAAACCCCTAGAGATTTCTAGAACACACCCGATTATTAAATAAATTGTCCCAAACAATTCTACGATTTTCTAAAGCTAAAATATACCAGTTGGAATACATGTTCTAGATTTGACAATGTTTTATACTACCCATAGAAATGAAAATTTTCATTAGAGTTTAATAAAAAATAACTACCTATTGTTCTGTTTTTGCATAGACAATATTAAACACAAACAGGACTGTTCCCGTTTTCGATTTGGATCAAATTAAGCGGAATCGGAATTGTTAAATGTTCTCGCTTCTAAAAAACGACTGTGCTAATCGACATTTAACTAAAGTCCCAACAACCTTTATTCGATCCTCTGGATGGCAAAAAGATTTCACCGAATTCTTTTATCGTTTCTTAGAATTCACATTAATCGGACACAGGAACAGGCCTGATAGATACTAAGTGGTATACATAGTAAATCCTTGCTTAAAAAATTCGTAGAATTGTTTGGGATTGTTTGATTCAAAGTTAAGGAACTACTCCTTTTTCCTCCGAAAATTTCTAAGGGAGTTAAAACAAAAGATTGATTTCCCTACATAACACCCCAAAAAAGTACAATATAGCATTTTAAGAAACTTTAATGTCGAATTACAAAAATTTGTTTTCAGCACATAAAAATCTTCTAGAATTACCACCATCTTTTCAATATACTGGAAAATGTTGAATATTAATGCCTTGTGTTAAACATTTTAAAGTTTTGGGAGAGATTACAATGTTCAGGACGTCGACAATAAAGTTTGAGCATATAACACAGAAAAAGCGGCTTGCAAGAATAGAAGTTGGGAAAAGACATGGCGGATGGATATGACAATGTACCAACTGTTGAAGGCATGGAAAATTAAGATATTAAAGTCATACAGAGCTCACAAACAAATTTGGCATTGAACTTGAGTCAGAAAATAAACTGACCGTTATCCGAACAGAACCAAAAAAGCGACTGCGGACTTAGAAAAAGCAATCATACTGGTAGAACATGCAATGGAACTTATTTTATAGAATGATCCCGACGAAATTCGCAGTGCTAAGGCAACCTAATCTGTTGCTGACGTCACCAAAATGTTAACTTGTGTGTTATGCAACACAGAAGTAAAAATGATCGGTGATTAAAAACTTAATGATTCTTTTCTTTAACACGAATTAAAAGTATCTTTCAGCAAGTGTATTTCGAATAGCGGTTCCTTTTAAAGACGCTAAACGAGACTTTAGAGCATTATTTTTATTGGGGAAAGCTCGCCGAGACTAATTTTGGTCTATTGTGTCCTAGCAGCCCTATTTCCTGTACAAAGGTCAGGATTTTTGTGGGTTCTAAGTTACTGTTTGGGTGTAAACTGTGTTTCCAAAATCTACTGAGCCTGCGCCTTGCCGTGGGACATTTTTTTCTTGTTGGATTAACTTGTGGAACCTTTTGAGGGTGTGTTTAACTATTAATACTTTTGCTTGTCTTACCACCAAGTGTTTATCGAGGAGGTTGTCCTAAGACTATTCCCTTCCTTTCTGAAGAAACTTATTATGGTGTGTTGGCCTTTGCCAAAGTAGGGTTCTGGACCAACCATTGCGGGGGCTAAACCCTTGCTTACCAATTCGTCGGACAATTCGTTTCCTGAGATATTGTAATGTCCCGATATCTATCGTAGGGTTAGGTTGTTTCTGCTGCCTAGTTGGCCCAATTTGTTCTTTGGCTCTAGACTAGCTTAGAGGTGAACATGTTGCTGCTAAGCGCATTGAGCGCTGCTTGGCTATCTGAAAGGTAGTTCTTTTCCATATTAAGGTCTGCACAACGGGAGATGTCACATTCTTCAGCTTGAAATATGCTTGTAAATTCTACCATTATTTTCTGATCTTTTCGTTCTTGGACCTGCTACCATAAGTCCAGTTCCATGATGTTCCTTGTGGTGTTAACTCCATCAAAAGTCCATAAAGGGACTCGATTTTGATTATACTATACTGATCCAAATCACCATCTAAGCAAAAACTCGTGCCCTCTAAACGAAATGCACCATCTACACATATATTTTCTGTCCTTCCATAGTAAACAAATCATTGAACTTAAATACTAAAAAATACATGCAATTTTCGAAATGCTCAATTCGTCAAGTTAAATTATCTAGGTCGACCACGTCCACCGCGTGGAAAACCGCGTCCACGACCACGCAATACTTTACTATTTGGCGGCGGACTCTTCGGCCTTAGCAACTCAATGCGACTTGTGCAGCCTGTGGCTGGTGCTTCGGCAAAATATGTTTGATACAATTCCGCATTGAAATTGGAATTGGTCAGCTCTGGTCCAACTGTTAGCCAGCCGGGGCGTATACTCGAATCGCGTCCAAACAAATGCAAGCGCCTGCGACCCAAGCAGAAATGTTCAATAATATGAAAAATCTCGATGGGTTTCTCAAAGCTGCCAAATTCCTCTTCCTCCGAAATGATCAAGTCAATGTCCACATTGGCATGAATGAAATCACCATCGGTGGATCGTCTTACGGTGCCCTTGATGCCCATGAGGCAGTGTTCCTTAGTGCGTTGAAAGACAGCCTTCGGTTCCAGCTGCTTGGAGTGACCTGGCTTATTGATATTGGTCCTTATCCAGCAGATATCCTCGCAGCGACGAAATCCCCATTTCTTGAGGCAATTGCGGCCCATGTCCAGGCCCTCGCTGGAGCCACACCAAAGGAAGACAAAGGAACGATGTGCCGCTATTTCGCCCACATCCAAATCTGCAGTCACAAAACATTACATTAAAATAAAAGTCAGTTGTTTTCATTTCCCAAAGCCATTACTTAATATATCATCCCAGTTCCAAAATACACGCGGTGCCCCGCCCACAGTGGCTACTGAGGGCGCTGCTCGTGCATATTCCTCCAGAGGCGGCTCTATCAGAATAACATCAAATTTGGCACCCAAAGTCTTCACGTCCAACGTTTTCAGGTCTGCCTTCAAATACATTGGAGCCGATGCTGTATCCTGTATTAATTTATCCTTTAGCTTGATCAACTCTCTCAGCTTGGGATATTCCTCAAATCGATCAGCCAATCCCACATCGCGTATGAAATTCTGTGGCCTTTGGCCTGTATCCACAAAATGCTGGCAATAATCATTGTGCGGGTTGGACGACTGTGTGCCTTTCAAAAATGTAGAAGAATCACGATAAATAATCTCGTTGGGCGTCTTTTTGGATGAGGATCCGGCATCTTCCTCATCCCGCTGTCCACTGGCATTTAAAAGCTGACGACTGTTGTTAGTATCCTCGGCATTGCCCAGCACTTTTTTCAGCTCATCCACGCTAGACAAGCCCAGCTGATCAATTTAATAAAAAAATAATAAAATAATAGTATGTATTAATAAGTTTTCTGTTTTTTTTTTGTCCAAGCAAAAGCGAACTCGGACTCACCGTTTGGGCCAGCAAAAGTCTGCGTTTGCGGGATCGCTCTTGGGAGCTTTTTAAAACATCGCTCATGGCAGTCGTTATTTGTTGAGTGTTTAATAAATATTAAATAAATAGCATATAGGGGCCAAAACCGAAATTCGAAAACAAAAGACAAGCAAAAAATTCGCTGACCACCGCGTCACTTAATTAGAGGTGGGAGATGGTCGGGTGAGTAGCAGCGACACAGTCACGACAGCTGTTCTTGAGATGCGCAAGACCAAATATATTTGGTTCTTTTGTGGTTTAAAAAATAAAATAACTTCCTAAATATAAGTTATGAAAGATTAATATTGGGTAATTGTCAAGTATAGGGAACTTACCTCAGAAAATTCAAAAAAAAATTTTCTTTCGATAGATGGTGAATATGAAGAATTTTCATGCAATAAATCGGGGGAGATAATCCATTGTTTCTTTTTAAACGAATTTTGAAATTTTAATTTTTTACTTAATAAAACATACATATATGTCATTGTTGAACTATTTTCCACACCATCTTTTGGAGGTAAAGGTTTAGATGAATTTTTTAGTGTGGTATCCCCAAAAGGCCCAGTCCAAGTAAGAAAGTAAAAAACTTAGTTTTGTTCCTTTCCTAGACTCCACCATCATCCTCCTAATGAGTGTTGATTTTCTTTCAAAAAGACTCACCTCCGAAAAATGTACATCATTGGCTATAATTTTGTTGTTGAACTATACAGCAGTTCAATTGACTGAAAGATTTTAATGAATCCTGTCATTGTGAGTCGAAACCCGTTTGTGAATCATTAATTTTGCCAAATGTCCGAGAAAATTATATTTTTTCGCGCAAATTGCGGCCCGCCAAAGTGTTTCTATGTTTTGTGTGTACGCACGGGTTAAGGGATCTACAAAGTTTTTGTTTGCCTAACAGTTTCGTGTTATAGCTCCTCATCATTTAGACAATTGTATGACTTCGAACAATCTGAAATAAATCTTCAGCTATATTCTCTTTAAAAATTTTCAAAAGAGTGTCCTTTCCACGGTCGCTCCAATCCACCATAAATCCACAACAAAATTGGCAAGCGCAAATGTAATTGTGGCCGCATTTGCGCTTGCCAATTTTGGATTCATCGATTTCAACGATATTTTTTATTGGCCACCAATTTTCCCACAATACCAATCAATGTAGACTTCTTTTTATAAGTTTTTCCAGTCTAAAATTGATTGCCTGGCTCATCCCAATTCGTCTTCCAGAAACATAATTTCACCTTTTAAAGTTTAAAACGCAACGCTTTCAGAAAAGTTGGACTGGTTTCTTCTTTCTGTTTCCCTTTGTTGGAGTAGGTACCGATAAAAAAGTGATGATTGCCCTTTTCAGTCAGCCACAATTTTCACATATTTTCCCTGTATAAAAAATACACTTGTGGCGCTTTAATAGTCAATGACGTCTCCTTCCGATAAGGATAATAATTGTGATACAGTAAAATTACATTTCTTTTACTCCTTTTTAATGAGAAACATTGAATGGCAAATTTTAAGTCCATTAAATTTTAATTAAATGTGATAAATTTCCCAAAGCATATGTATATACTTTAAGTAAAAATAAAAATTTCCCCGGCGATTTTATTTTTGCATGAAAATTTTTCATAGTTCGCTGTCCATCGAAGGGATTTTTTTTTTCATTTTCTGATTTAAATTGAAATATAATTTAATTACCAAATATTATTTTATTCCTACTTTTTCTTTACTGCTAACCGAACCACGTGAGAATAAAGGTTAATCCTGAACCAGTTCAGAACCAAAATGGTCAGTTCGGTCCTATTATTTACCCAATACTCCAAACTTTCGTTAAATATGCCTCTCGATACTAAATTGAATTAAAACTAATAGAAAAACGAATCATCCCACGGTCAGTATAAATAGGTTTAATTAGTTTGCTAATAGTATCACATGCGCCAGTCGAACACTCCTAAGCACTTTGGCGATTATTCAGTACTCCTTAATGAGATTTGTTAGAAAAAGTTTAATTTTTTAGAACGCTTGTGAATATTTATCGCGTATTTTACTGAAGCTCGAACATCTGGATAAGTTTTTCGGTTCGAATCAAAACAAAAACTGTCTGCCAAAAACCTCGAACCTTAAATTTTCGAACATTACAGATCGGCAATTTATGGTTCAAGTTGGGGAACTGACCTGTCAGTAATTGTGGTCAGAATGACACCTTAATCCGGCATGGGGCTAAGAAAAACTCTGTAGGAATTAATTGTGTGTGAGGCTAATTATAGCAGGCAGCAGTCTGGGACTACTTATTTTTGGGGTAAACCCACTTATTCGCAGCTAACCTCCACAGAAAGACTTTTCGCTATTTCCAACCTGCGACCTGTCCGATGGCCCAACAGCTAGGCCCCCTAAAAACCATCTCACAAGTCGTTCGGGACTCTGATGTTTTTGCCAAAAGGAGTGTCTAAAAAAGGGAGGGGCTGACTTATGCCGTTAGTTTGCATGATACTCCAGGGTACGTTGTGTCATCCCTATCTTCGTGATAATTACCCAGTCACAGCGACTCGCCGCATGCCCATCTCTAGTTTACTACACAGGTGCCAGCAAATTTGCCATTCACACAACTCAGCTGCATGCGTCGCCGGAAAAGTTAATCTATTTTTTTATTATAAACGTTAATTTGTTGTAATAATAGTGCAAATTAGTTAACTAAGCGACCAAAATGAAGCTGCTGCGCCACACGTTAATTGGGGCGCTAGCACTGCTGGCGGTTTGTGTTATTTATGCAGCCGCACAGGCCAAGCCAAAGGTTTGTATTTGTACAGGCCACGTCACTTCTCCTTCTCTTCTGGGAGAACAGATTTGCCGGCGAATTGATTAACATGGCTTGCTCTTTCCTTGCAGACGGGTCTCTCCTTGTCGGAGAAAGTACAAAATCTGGTGGAGATGAACCTGAAAAAACCTTTGCTTCGCTTCAATGGACCCAAATTTCGGGAATATGTGAAGACCGCGCCGCGTAACTACTCCATGATTGTGATGCTAACGGCGCTGGCGCCGTCACGTCAATGCCAGATCTGTCGGCATGCCCACGACGAGTTCACCATTGTGGCCAACTCGTATCGATTCTCGCCCGTGTACTCGAACAAGCTGTTCTTTGCCATGGTGGACTTCGATGAGGGCTCGGAGGTGTTTCAATTGCTGCGCCTGAATACGGCACCTGTTTTTATGCATTTCCCTGCCAAGGGCAAACCAAAGGGTCCCGACACCATGGACATACATCGTGTGGGCTTTGCTGCCGATTCCATAGCCAAATTCGTGGCCGAACGCACAGACATAACCATACGCATTTTCCGTCCCCCCAATTACTCCGGCACAGTGGCCATGATTACGTTGGTTGCTTTGGCGGGCAGCTTTTTGTATATACGACGAAATAATTTGGAGTTCCTGTACAACAAGAATCTGTGGGGTGCATTGGCATTATTCTTTTGTTTTGCCATGATCTCAGGTCAAATGTGGAATCACATTCGTGGCCCGCCGCTGGTGCATAAGACACAAAACGGAGGAGTGGCCTATATACACGGCTCTTCCCAGGGCCAGCTGGTGGTGGAGACCTACATAGTCATGTTCTTAAGTAAGTTCGAGGGGGACTTTATGAGGATTTGTTTGAATTGAAGGATATTTTTTCCATTGCAGACGCTATGATTGCGCTGGGCATGATTCTGCTAATCGAATCGGGCACTTCAAAGGGTCACAATAAGAATCGTATTATGGCCATGGTTGGTTTAGTACTCCTGACGGTTTTCTTCTCCTTTTTGCTGTCTGTATTCCGTTCCAAGGCGCAAGGTTATCCTTATAGGTAAGTCAGAAGCAAACTGTTTTGGCTTTGGATTATTTAATACAATTTGTTTCCATTTTACTCGTTCCAGTTTCTTGTTCAAATAGAACCAACTGCTGCCCTGGTCCTTCCCGCCCCATCCCCAAGTCGTTTTGTAGTTTAAAATTGAAAACCAAACGCGTGTGTGTGTGTAAAAAAACGGACTTTAATAAATTCCATTACTAAATTCTATTTAAACAATTATTTTTAAAGCAGAAATGGAATGATGGCTTGTCTGCGTTTAGGATAATCCTTAAAATTCTCCTTATACCATTGATGGGTGAGCAGGGCATTAATGGTCTGATTGCTGGCCACCCACACAAAGATGAGTTTCCATGTCCTCAGTGGTGTAAACAGATCGGCCAGGCAATAGTACATCACCACCTCAAAGAACATGTGGGGCGATGAGATGAAATTGAACCAACCCCCTTGGGGTAGCAAATGTTTTTCAGTCTTGACGGCTCCAGTTTTCTGATCCTTACGCAAATTGACCAGTATTAGATTGCTAGCGTATTGCTGGTGCCAGGACAGCAGAAAGAAGAGCACATAAATCCCTTGTAGCAGGGAAACGTTTCTAAAACTAAACTCTCCCGGCTGAGAGCCACGCACAAATCCCGATGTGTTGCCCAACAGTGACACTATGGCACCAAAGTAATGAACATAGCCCACAGCATAGTGCGACAGGTTAATCTTACTGTGTTTGGAGAAGATTTGCAGGAAATTCGTCTCATAGAAGCGGCGCACACATTGCAAGGTGAGTAAAAGGCTGCCCACTAGGGCCGTATTCGAGTCCACTTGAACCACACGATTGTCACGGCCACCGCACATAAAATCCAAGAAACGCAGCACATATTCCGGTGCCTCCTGTTGCCTGCTGATGCAGTTAATCAGCAAATACAAGGCCCACAGGGACCAGCCCAAGGCAAAAATGTAGAAATGTTTGAACCAGCCTTTGGGTATCTCCAGCCGACTGACCAACACATCCGCATCACCCTTATAGCTATGCTTGCCATAGCGAAACGATTGACGTATATTTGCAGGCAGATGGGACTCCACCAGGGTCATCAGACTCCCAAAGACAACAATTGTGACAATGAAAACGATGAAAATCCATTGGATTAGATTTATATGGTAATCAACGATGAATTCTTCCAGGGAGCTGATCAAAGGTAGCCACATGATGTAACTTGCGATCTAATTGATGGAAACTTTCTCCCCAAAAGAAATGAAAACATTATCACGTACCAACGGCTGATAAGTGTGACCATACATAGCCCGGGTAAAAATGACAAAATATGTTTGATTTATGTTGTTGAGATGGTTGCGTGAAATTGGCATACCGACATTAGTTCTTCACGATGGCATAGCTTAGTTGGATTTTACCCCTTTCTCCTCACAAATCAAAAAAAAAAAAAAAATATTGCCAGAAATGAAATCAGAGCATCCAAAAACCCCGGAGTTCTGAATTTGACAGGTTTAAGATATCGACCACTTTTTCATTAAGTCCCAGCCTAGTTAGAAAGCTGAAATTTTCACGAAATGATATTAATAGATTGAACTTAACAGACATAATTTGAAAAGCAACAATAAAATAGTATAGTCTAGCTGGTACCCGGCGTGCGTCGCCCCTTTAGAATTTTAAACCCAAAACAAAGAATGAAGCTTATTTGACAATTTTCATTGAATTAAATTCTCGGATTTGGGACAATTCGATCTACATCATCCCGTTTAAATGATAATCTAAGCTCCAAAAATTTAAAAATTTTGCAATTTTTTGGTCCGTATGATCAACAACTCCCATTTACCCGTCTTCATGTCAATCAAAACTCATATACGAATTTTTTGCAAATTTCTAGTATTCTTAAACCGATTGACCGACACATCCTATTTACCCGTCAACCATAAAATCTTCGGTATAATCAAAACTCATTATATAATTTTGCTTATTTCTGGTACGTAGGATCTAACCGCCTATTTACCCATTTTCATGACAATCTAAACCCTTTTTGGTTTTTTTTTTCAAATTTTGCAATTTTTTAAGACCGATTGACCGACACCTTTTTCAAATACTGCCAAATATTAAATTTTGATCATAATCTGAACAATTTATAAAAATTTTGCAATTTTTACCCGTCAATTTTTTAACTATGTCTTTTAAATCTTCATGATACTTATAAAAAGTAGAAAGTTTCGCGAATTTTTGTGCCGTTCAGTCTATAATCAGATACACTACTGCTATCTATCAAATCTTTATGGTCATCTGAACTCCCCATTCAATTTTGTAAATCGCCAAAAAAAAATTTTACTTTAACTTAGTTCTGAGGGGAAACCTTCCCGGGCAAGCGTATAACCATGCCCCAAAGTTTTATCACATTCGGAAATTTCGTGGTTTTTTTGTACCTTTTGCCGCCCATTACTTAAACTTGGAAACCTTCTAGGGCAAGCGTCCAAGTTTCATTACAATCGGATAAACGGTATAGTTTTGCGGTTATTTGCGGTTATTGCAGTCATATCCAAATCAACACACTGCGGACCAAAGTTTGATCACAATCGGATGAACGGTTAAGGGAGGCATAACGGACAAACAGACTAACATTCAAACATTCATTTACATAAATATATAGATTGATAATCCAAATCAAAATTGGAAAATATTTCAAGCCAATCAGTTACTGACTTTGACTGCCCACCCTGTCGTGGATTGTTAGTTAAGCTGACAACCTTAAACGATTTTTATACTTACTTATAGCCTATTTCCACTGGCTTCATTTCTTGTCATTTTCATTTCTAAAAATTTTGCCGTTTTCATTGACAAATTGTCATTTGTTTAACATTCACAACGATACGTTCTGAAAAACAGCTGAAAAGGTTGATTTAAATAACAGGCGCCACTTTCAAACTCACGTGGAATATTTAGCAAAAAATAACATACCCGTCGTGACAGCAATATTCAGGGGCAAACGCATTGTTATCATCCTGAATTATCAACAGAAAGCTAAATACACATTTTTTATTGACTAATTTATATTTTAAACAAAATTGCGCCTACTATTTAAATTCAAATTAACAAATTATTGGTGATGACACTTTCCGTTTCCAGAGAGTAGCGAGTATTGCCAGAGAGTAGCTAGTATTTTTAAAAGAAAATACCAGATTCCTTTGTGGGGAATGTCATCATTTTTCATCATTCTTCAGAAATGAAAGGCAAAATGAAGTGACAATTCGTATGGAAGAAATGATATCATTTTCTTCATTTCTTATCATTTCATGAAATGAAGCTTCATTTGTTCAGTGGAAATAGGCTATTAGATTACTTAGATTAAATATTGCAAGAAAATTAAGGGGGATACTTTTGGGCACTTTCAACGCAAATTTGCCAAATATATTTTTTTATAAAAAACCCTACAAAATTGTAGTATTTTCCATTTTCTATGTAAACGCTTTCGAATAGAATCATCTTTATATTTTGTATGGCATTATAGTCCGGGCAGCTTTTGCTTTCCACTTTTAAGAAAAATCTACTTTGAACGCCTGCCATTTAAAAACCATTTTGTAAAAGGATTCCCCAACAAACAATTTCGTGTACAGCAATCGCCTTATTCTCCGAATGAAAGCTTTGCTGAGAGCTATATTACACAGTAAAAAACGAATTAAAAATTGGATTTATTTTGACTTTTTTTTATTTTTAATGTGTACGACGGTCACGGTTCGACAGAATGGAAATGCCCATATTTAATGCTGAACTTACATCGGCAAGAAATTGATCCAAGCGACGAAAATATTTCTATTCTTTTACTATGAGTAAATACAAAGCTTTATTTTTTTTTTGTGTATGTAGAGACGATGACGTGTATTGTATACCCACGAAATGCTCATCTCCAGAAATTCACCGTTATAGAGCATTTAGTTACTAACGGCTATTCAAATAATTCCCCCAAAACATCAAACTGACCTAGCTCAACAGGTGTTTGGGTGTCCACCCACACCAATCTTTACAGCGCTTGCGCTCTCTTCCAGGGGACGTTGCTCTCGTTTTCCCTCTCCCAGGCAGATACACACACCACAAACGTACGGTCAATAAGGCAAGACCACGGAAATTTTCTTTTATCCAACAATTGCTAAAGTTTATGTAAATTCAAATGCACTTTCAACTAATCCTACTCCTGGCATGGGCCATCATCAACAACTGCCAGGCCACCACCACCAAACTTCAGGCCAATGTGGGTGAACTTTTTACATACAAAATCGAACCACAACTTTTCAACTGGACGCACCAGGTGATTAGTGAACAATTTCGATATCGTCCGTCGCTGAAGAGCTATCCGGATTTGCCCAGTTGGATGCGTTATATGTATAGTCATGAGTATCATGCGGGCTTTCTTTATGGTACGCCGCCAGAGTCAGCGGCCGGAAAACCTTTGCAATTGGATGTGGTGGCCTTAAATCGTCAGAACTATGAGACGCGACATGTGGTAGTCTCTATGTTTGTGGCCCACAAGTTTCCCACTCCCAATGTGGTGCAAATGAAGATAGATAATCTCAATTGGGTACATCTCATGGATCCCGGCAGGGTGGAGAATTTGAGAAATATTTTCCGCAAGGATTTGTGGCCGGGCAGTAAGCAGGACTTGAGTGTGGTCTTTATGGAGTCTGCAGTAAATATGGGCGGACGTCTGCCGTTGCGTCCACAGCAGCGCGAGGGGTGAGCTAAGCCGCCTCAAAAGAGTTCTCCCTTACGTAATTTTTGTCCAACAGAGTCATCGTACATGTGGGAAGTTTTGCTCAGTTCTCGCCTCGTCTGAAGGAGCTGCAAGAGGAAGTGCGTCCCTTGTACAAGTTACCCTCCTGCACCTATAAACGCACTTCGGTTCAGAAGATTTTCGAAAATGTGGGCTTCAAGCTGGATTGGTGTGCCTTCAAAATGGTGGGCGTGGAGTCGCCCACCGAGATTCTGTATCACAGTGGCAAGCAAACTGAGGAGCAGCGTCATACCATGGATCGTTGGCTGGGCATTTCACGGGAGGATGTGCCCGTGCGCAATTATATAGATGAATTTGCCTTTGCCTTTGCCATTCCCGGCATGATTTTCGCCATCCTGGTGGGCATACTGTCGGCCGTGCTGTGCTTCCATCATGAAAAGTTGTGAGTCTTGAGTCGGTATCAAAAGATGTTTCATTTAGTTATTTTTCTTTGGTTTGTTCCCGATATATTTTTATTTAGTTATGATCCTCATTCGGAATTTTTCTTTGATAATATTTTTCACCTCTGTGAAGAGTCCTGTGTCCGTGAGTCAAGTGTATCCAACTCGGACAGGTGATTTGTTTTGTGTTTTTAGTTTTTCTCAAGTTTAATGCCTAATCGGTCCATATTTCAGCTCCCTTCATTTGGATTATGCCATGGCCTCCACTGTGCAAATGGTTCAATGCTCAGATGCCAAACCCACTCAACCGGTTACCACGCTAAAGAGTCTCAAGGATCCCAATTTCCTTTTAGACAACACCAGTCTGCGTTCACAAAGGTTCGAACCCAAACCCAAAGTATCTACAACTTGCCCTTAAAATTGTCTTCCTATTTTAGCCCCAACAACAGTTTCTATCAACTGGACTGTAACCCTTCTGGCACACGTCCCAAGCCTCCACCTTACAAGGGCGGCACTTTGACCCGCAACGGCGTGGACATTTGACAAACATCGCCTAGAGTGCTCTATTGTTAAAAACAAATGAAAAGAAAGGCGCTTTAAAGCAATATCGAAACATATATCAATTGCATAACCATACTCTGCCGCATAAATCATATCGCAATTATCAGATTATATATATATTTATAGAAATTAGCGCATCTAGTCAATTTAGTTGCTGTTCCAATTAGTGGCCATTAATAAATGAAACATTTTTAAAAGTCCCGCCTATTTATTAATATGTCGCTAGAGATGTGAGTTTGTTGATATGAAATAGAGGTGCGCGCATGAGCGGGTTTACGTATGATGAGCTATTCACGAAACAAAAATCTCTTAATATGATAAAAATAGGTTGCTTAAATTTTTCACCACTTTTTAACTCTGGTTGGGAGGGCTGGTGAGATAATGGTGATAAATGTTAAATGTTTGTTAAGCCTACAAGAACTCAGCACCTTGATCTGGCTGGCCAGAAAAGATAACCTTATCGCATTCTCCACTGTAGACCTAACAGCGCTAAGCACATCCAAAAGACCATATCGCTCACTTACTTCAATACTGGCATAACTCATAAAATTCGATTTATGACTTATTGATGCAGAAATGTACGCTGTGTTGTGTACTATTATGCTGCCCGGGGCGTAAAATGAAGGAATCAGGAGAATAAATATGTACCCTTGAAATAAGCATGGAGTGGTCTTGTGATATATACTTGGTAAGCGCAACGGTCGGTAACTTTGTGTTCTTTCAAGTAGTTTAGTTCAAAAATATTCGTCTCGTGGCTGTAACGGTAACTAAGACAAAGGAACACGAAAACTTCGATACGACATCTCATACAAATAATTTTTGTGTTGGTTTTTTATCATGAGGTGGGTAAGGAATAATAATGATTAACGAGTTGTATTTCTTTTAAGTATGTGTATCGTTACTGCTCGTACCGTCATCTTTATAAATCGTTTAAATACAGTGTCTGACTGGTTTTCTTGGGGGTCCACAAGCAAAATTGATTCTAGGTATTAATTATCTTTGCTAAAGTTAGTTTACACCTCAACAAAGAAACTGCCAAAACAAAAAACTCCATGATATTTCCAAACTTTTGACACCGAAGGACATTGATTGGTCAGCTATTTTTATATGGAGCTTTTTGTTTTAAAGTGTATACTAATCAGAAATACTCCTCCCGCTTTCATCTCTAAGCAGCTTATCTTTTTTTTTAGCATTTTCTCCAAACCAAAAGACGGTCCCTCTAGAGCATATTTATTTTATCAGCTGCAAATTTCGGCTGAAATTTCTTTCCCTACGTGGCTAAACACAAATCGCACAAACTGGAAGAAGTTATGTCTGCACATAGTTAGTTGTCATCCCAAAGAACATTCTCATTCACCATGTTGGCCTATCTGCTACAACTGTGCTTCTATGTGCTGGCAGTTATTGCGCTCGCTGTATTGTTGGTATGTAAATGTCACACACACACACACGCACACCAACAAATCGATCACTCACTGATAACTCCCAAAATTGTTGTTAGGCTTTGATTGTCGTGCTGTTAAAAACCAAACCATATCCGAATATAGTACGACACAAGGACGAGAAAACATTTCTAGATCCACGGAACATAAAAACTGTGGAATTCCCAAGTATAGAGGAGTCGCCCACCTTGGAGTTGAGTGTAATAGTGCCGGCTTACAATGAGGAGAAGCGGTGTAAGATGATGAATTGAATTCCCCGATGAGTAATCACCTGATTAATGGATATCTATAATTTTCAGTGCCGGCCATGCTGGATGAATGTTTGGCCTATCTGGAGCAGAAGACCAAGGAGTCAGCTGACGGTTTTACCTATGAGGTGATAGTGGTCAGTGATGGCAGCAACGATGCCACCGTATCAGTCGCCCTCAAATACTCCAAGTCACATGGAGCCGAAAAAGTTCGTGTTTTGGAGCTGGTGGAGAATCGTGGCAAAGGCGGAGCTGTGCGTTTGGGTGTACTGAGTGCACGGGGACGACAATTGCTCTTTGCAGATGCTGATGGAGCCACTAAATTTCCAGATTATGATAAGCTGGCGGAGGCTTTAAGCAAACTGGCTCCCGAATGGCGTCAAGACGGCCTGGCCATAGGCTCTAGGGCTCATCTAGAAGATGAAGCCATAGCTACAAGAAGTTTTCTGCGGTAATTATGAGACAAGTTTCCACCAAGTTGGTTATTTTTGACAAACCTAATTTCAGCACCGTTCTGATGCACGGTTTCCATACGCTCGTCTGGTTGTTTGCTGTGCGCTCTATACGTGACACCCAATGCGGCTTCAAGCTGTTTACCCGCTCGTCGGCCCGTAAACTCTTCACCAGTTTGCATGTACAGCGCTGGGCTTTCGACGTGGAGCTGCTATATCTGGCCGAACGTCTGCGGTTGCCCATGTCGGAGGTGGCTGTGCGTTGGACAGAAATCGAAGGCTCAAAACTAACACCATTTTGGTCATGGTTGCAAATGGGCTTGGATTTGTTTATGATCTGGCTGCGTTATTTGGTCGGTGCCTGGCGCATTGCTGCCATCCAAAAGAAGGAAAACTAAAGAAACTCGCATTTTTATATCGAAAGTTTTAATTTTTAAGTCTTGCTAAAGTGTAAAAAGAATGAAATGTAATAACATGTTAAGTGCACAGTATTTTTCCAAAAATATTAAAGTCAAAAATAATGGAATATGGCCTACTATCGATTGGGAAATAAACTAATTTTTAAAAATTGTGCGATACTTTCGATATACTCTGGTCACCCTATTATCGATATATCTTGGGTCTTTATCGATAGCAACCACAGCTCAACTGTTAAATTTGCCTCATCTCTAGTGGGCTACGACGGCGCGTTGAGTTCGGTTTAACAAAAATTTACTTAAAAATATGTTTAAATTTAAATAAACATAAACAAGTAGAAAAATAATAGGATTTAAGTTGAAAACAAAAAAGCTTGGGTTTTGTTTTGCTCAAGCTTGTAGCGCCTGCTTAAACACGAATTTCAATTCCAGGAATTCCTGTTGCGCTTTTACTTGTTGATCGCGCGTGTGTGTGTGTGTGTGTGTCGTGGCTCAGCTGTGCCTTAAATATTGTTTATAACAATTAAAATTGATATTTTATTTTATCCCCAGACCAGTAGTAAATCCCGAACAAGTCGGTCGCTACCTTGATACTCGGGCGCGTAAACGAAAGTGATTTGTTATTGTTATTTATAACCAAATTGTGTTTTCTTGTTGTTGTTGTTGTTTTACATTGTGCCGGGTGTTCCGGCAATATCGCGGGTCATTGCTTCAAATTGCTCAATCAACGGCACTTGTGGTAAGTTGGCACAGTTATTTATATGCAGTATGTAATTATTTATTTCTATCTCCCTTGCACTGTTATGTCTCGAATTTCATGCCTTTTGTTCCTTGGTTTTGTGTGTGTGTGCATTATCAGCAACAACAATACAAGCTGCGCTTTCAAATGTACTGGAATTTTGCTGATAAGCGTCTAATAAGAAAACACAAACGGCTCGGGTTTCATTCCAAGTTGAAATACTTTACAAAGGTCAATTTCGCCTACGCAGCTGCATGATTGTTAAGTTTATTTTTTCTGCCTAGATCAACAAAAAAAACAAATATAAAACAGACTAAAAAAGAATTTTGCGTGGCGAAATTCAAAGTCGTCCAAAACGAGTTGCCGGGCCACGCCCGCTGTATGTGTATACATATACATACATACAGCAAAACTCTTCGCGGCCTTAAAAGATTTATGTACATATGCGCCTTTTGCCATCCTTTTTGTTGTACCCTATTGCAAGCAGTATTTTAATTCCTTTAATTGGTTTGTCACAAAAAAAAAAAATTTGATTTTTTAAGCCAAAATTTGTTAAAATATTTAACTTATTCTAGCGTACTAAGCTTATAAACCGAGGTTCAATGGGGATTTATCTAACTATCTACTTGTTCAATCCGCTTTATATGTACGTAATATACAACAGAAACCTCCTCCAATCAAATTCCAGTTCTGAGGTGTCACAGAAATCCCTTTTGATTGATTTCAAACCTATCGTGTTTTATTAGGAATTTTCGCAATATTCACCAGTCAATTAGATTTGACCAGAAAATAGAATTTGAAAATGTAAACCACATTATTTTAATGGTTAGTAAATATTTTAAAATTTTGCATTATATTATATTTTTGAAAAAAAAAGTTTTTAATTAAAATATAAAAATGCATCATACAATAGCACATTCAAAAAATTTCAATTAAACCTTCGTGTCTGGCAACCGACTCAACATTGGGCGGTCGAAGATGGCTGCTTTTAAGGGTACTGTATAACTTCAGAAAATTTTGTTTTTCATTTTTTTTTAATTGCTTAAACGTACTATTAGGATCTTATAAACATCCTGCAAAACTTTCAAGCAGATCCAAAACTCAGTTTTACAGAAATTAACAAAAACAATGAGCGTGTTCAGCAGCATACACCAATCATCTAACAAAAATCATCAATAAAAAATAAAGTGTTAGTCTGCTGGTGAACGAACTTGTTAGAATTTTTAGGCAACAAAGTTATCGATATATTTTTGTTGGCCGAAGGTTTGAATTTTTGACAACAAACAGCTTAATATAATTAAGAACTTACCTCTAAATATTTATGACCGTCGTAACTACAACTGCTCGTAGAATTCCCCTTGAATTTTCCTTAAGACTTGGTTAGCCGATTAATGTTTTTAACTTTGTTGTAACCCCAGCCCCGGAGGGTCCATTAAAAAGGACTCCTGACCACGCAAAGAAGGGTCTAAAAATGTTAATTTTAACAAAGTGGCAATGGGCTAAGAGTAGAGATGGGCGAATAAGGACAATTCGCTCCCGTTCCCTTCCGATCCCGACCAACAAATTTAAATTCAATATCGTCGTACTTGATTGAAATTTTCGAAAAATTAATAATTTGTATATCATCGAAAACAGATGTCGAATCTTTAAATGCGATTATCTCGGAACCACTTTTTCCAAAATGGTTGCAAAGATTTAAAGAGTATTTGTTGACCGATTTTCAAATTCTTTTTATACCCTGTACCCATTGAAAATGGGTAAAAGGGGATCATGAAGTTGTGCAAATGTATGTAAAAGGGAGAAGGAAGCATTTCCTACCCTATAAAGTATACATATTCTTGATCAGCATCAACAGCCGAGTCGATTTAGCCATGTCCGTCTGTCCGTCCGTCCGTCTGTTCGTATAAACGCGTCGATCTCAGAGACTATTTTTGCATGTACATAGATATAGGCCGTACGCAGATCAAGTTTGTTTCAGATTTGCAAAATTTCGCCCCTCCCCCCTTAAACCGCAAAAAACTGTCAAAGCCACAATTTTAAAGTTACAACATCGTCGCTTAATACATATTATCTTAGGCCCTTAATCTATCTATATTCTGAAACGCACAATGAGATCTGAGCAAAAACACAGAAGTTATTCACGAAACAATTTTTGCAGCCCCCTCCCCCCACGCTTTGCTTATTACGCATTACGTTTGCTGCTTGCGCCTGCGTGTGTGAGGGCGCGTTTATGTGTATGGGTGCGTGTGTGTTTGTTTGTGTATGTTTATGTGCGTCAATTGTACAGGGTATTTCGAAGTCGAGCTCCTCGACTGCAACGGTCTTACTTGTTTTAAATTGCTCCTAATACCCACCATTCTTGTGTGAACTAGGATATTTTCGATCGGTCAGCAAATAACGGAGCTAGGACCAATACAGTGGGAAAAAAGAGTCGATATTCAAAATTTTGACTTTGAAACTCCATAACTCCGCCATTTATTGACCGATCAAAAATATCCTAGTTCACACCAGAATTATTTCAATTCTTAACAAAACCCCATCTTCAGTTTTAAATTCAGATCATCCGTTTTCAAACATTTTTTTCAACCATGGGCCTATGCTTTAAATTTTTTGGTTAACTTTGAACAGAAATACAACAACAACCGCAGGTATAACAACAACAACAAAAAATTACTAAATTTAATTTAACCGATTACCTATCGAATGAAAAAACCCGCTTCTTAATATCACTTATAGTTTTTGAGTATTTCAATTTTTTGTAAACCTGAAGGTGTACAGTACCCTTAAATCATTGTCAGTTTTAATAAATCGCATCCATTTTTGATTATTAAAGCCCAATATCAGAAATGTCTAAAAACCGCAAATTGGTCATCTAGGTCTACTTACTAAGGACGTCAAAATAGAATAGAAAATAGTTTGGCCGTGTGTTGTAGGGTTGCAAAAACATCGATTGTGAGAAAAAACTATTGATTTCTGCAGCTTAGATAAAAACATCGATGCATCGATGTTACCATCGATGTTTCTCCAGCTCTATCTCACCCCTCTATCTGTTGCTTTTTGGTGAATGATATACGTTTATAAAAACAACTGGCGCGAAAAGGCTCTAAAGTTTTTGTGAATAGCTTATACGCAGTTTTGCCTATTATCATATATTATATCTGTTTCATTTATAAAAAGTCAGCGTCGATTTTATTTAAAAACTATTCGAGTTTGAGTTTCATTACATAAAACTTTAGCACATTAGAATTTTTTAAGCAATCTTTGAATTCCTTCAAAAGAAAGCAAAGAAGTCGTTCTTTATGTTTTTCTCACTTATTCCTTATATTCTAGCTCCTTTGCTAAGGATTCCATTTCATGTTCATAAGAATATGAACTTCTTCAAAAATCATTGATACTTTCATTAATTAGGACGATTATACATTTTAGCAATTTGTCTCTTTACAAGATGTTTATGTTCCAGGGGCAAAAATATTAAATTTCTTGGATCCAAAAAAAAAGAACTTTCTAAAAATGAAACATTCAACATTCAAACTTAAAAAAAATATAATAGTTAAAAACTTTACAACTTTTTCGAAAAAGTAAAATCAAATTTATTCTACTACTGCTAGAGTATGTAATCTTCGACGTGACATGATAAACCATTCGCTACTTTTACTGTTCCTGTTGTTGATGTGCCTTCGCTGTGTTTATTTTATTACTTATGGCAATGCGCGTCCAGCTCAAGAGTCTTTCTTTTGGAGCGCGGCTCCGCTTGATTAAAGTACCCATAGCTGTGTGGGCAAAGGGCAAGTACGGTGGCGGGAGCATGCCGTTTTTGTTGTTGTTGCTCTTTATGTGCATTTGTCGCTTTTGTTTTGTTGTTGATTTCCATTGGCGCAGACGTATTCTGTTCTGCTTCAGGAGCGGAATCAAAATTGCTAAGGTGATTATCGTTTAGTTAAGCAAAGAACAAGAAACTTATAATCTTAATAATTTCGCAACTATAATGAAAAAAAAAATGCGTGTGGACTTATAAAAATTTTTTTTTTTTTGGCTAGAGAAAATCTGTTTTCGTTTCATTAAATCCAGTTGAAGCTTGAATTTTTAGATTACATCCCGGAATATTTAATGTTGACAAGGGTTAGAAATGCATCCAGCGTGCTCATCATCCAGTTCATAAGCAACAAAACCAATCAAACCAAATTATAAGAACCACTAAAAAGAATCGGCGACAATTCTGCAGAGATAGTCTAGTCTTTAAACATTTCCTAATTATTTAGATAAGGTCATGTTGAAAATTTCTTACCTTAACTTTTCATTGATTCTGATTTTCATTTATTATGAGCCTTTCAAAATCCAACGATCTTTTAAGGCGCCCAATCCCGAGCCATAAAAACACTCCGTCCCTGGTTGCTTCGGTTGCACGTCTGGTTTGGCTTTTGTTGAAGTGTGATAATTCCACAGAGCTTTTGCTTCAACTTGAAAACGACCTGCAGGGGCATTCAACGAGCCGTTTGTTTGTTGTGTACACGCTTCACTTTGCAACAATATTCTTCCTCTTTAACTGAGGAGCTAATCCTTTAATCAGTTTTTGTAACAGGTTTGGCTTAAGCTTACAAGGTCATCCACTGATCATTGTCCGGCAACTGTCGTTCCTCTCCTGTCCTAGGTCTTGGCTAATTAATTGTCCATTTAATCGCTCGATTTGCTGCCTGAGTAGTTTTGTCTGTGGATTTCTGATTGATGTCATAGTAAGGTAACTCCCAGCCATGTTTCACGGTCAATGGCTTGGCATAAGAGATTCGCACGCCCACGGGCCGAACTGAACTGATTTATGGCCTTGTCGTGTTGTGTGTATGTTGTAACCAAATTTTTGTTTTTGGCGTTAACACATTAGCCATTAGCTTAATAATTCTTTTTCTATGTCTCTTTCAGACTCTCCCACGATGATGATGAGCAGCACCAAAATGCAACGAAACTCCCATAGTCATCATGGTAGCATTAAGTCCTCGGTCTCACTGCGCTCCAGCAGCAAATCGTTTCAGGCCAAAATGGATAAAATGTCCGAGCGCTTGTATGACATTGTCAAAAGCGGTTCAATGGTAAAGCGAGCACAGAACAAGAAACGTTTCACACCGGTCAATTACAAACATCGTTGGTTCGAGTTGACCAAACGAACCCTTTGCTATTTCGATGTGGAGAATGTGGAGGTGAGTCCTTAAACACGAATTATTAACGGTCTTTAAAACATTTCAAAGTTAAATTCATTTTGAAAATCATCAAGGGATAAAGGGAAATTCGTTTTAAATTAAGCTTTTGTTAGTTATCTGTGAAATTCCCTTGAATTTTTATTAGTTATTCAGTTGATTTAACGGATCATTGTAGTTCTTTGTAATGAACACACGACGCCTTTGTGACAAATAATTTCATTCATGTTCAAAAAAGAGAACTTTGCACATATTAACACATTATTTTTCAATGCTAATTAGAGTATCAAATAAAATCGGAATTTGATTCCATTTCCAGATCTTTGTTTAATTCTTTTATTTGTTATTCAATTCCGTGTTGTTACCTTAGTTTTATTTACTAACTTACTGACGCGAAAAAGAAAGATGGAAACCTTGAATTCAATCCTGTACGGCATAGCGACATATCTCCGACGACATATCTCCGCCCAGTACATTTTGCCGGCGGAGATATGTCGCTTTTTTTCTGGCGGAGATATGTCGTTTTAAAACGTTTTAAAACGACATAACTCCGCCGTGATCAATGGCAGAGATCTGACGTTTTAGAACGTCATATCTCCGCCGTGTTACAAACGACATATCTCCGCGCGGAGGTATGTCGTTTTAAAACGTCATATCTCCGCCATGTTAAAAACGACATATCTCCGCGCGGAGGTATGTCGTTTTGAAACGACATAACTCCGCCGCGTAACAAACGACATATCTCCGCGCGGAGATATGACGCTTTAAAACGACATAACTCTGCGCGGAGATATGACGCTTTAAAACGACATAACTCCGCGCGGAGATATGACGCCTCAAAACGACATATCTCCGCCGAGTTACAAACGACATATCTCCGCCGCACATTGGGGCGACTAGAGCAAATTCCGCGCCAAAATTGATTTTTTTTTTTTATATATTGAAAAAAGTTTAAATGCAACTTAAAAGATGATTCAATTTTTTCAAAAAAGAAAATTAGTCTAGCATATTTGGTTCTCCCACAACACGCATTTAAAGTTCACCTTTCGAACTCGATTTTAAGGAATTCATAAAATTGGCATTTTAATGTATGTTCGCAATCGTTTTTCATGAATATGAAACTTTTATGCGAATTGGAAGTAATAACTTTTGACTATTCTTAGTTCCTTAGTATAAATTAAATTTTCATACAAAATATTTTTTTTTAATTTTTTGGAAAAAGGTCCGAAAAACTACATTTTATTTTTATTGTTGGACATAAAGTATGAATGTCATTAATCAGCTGTTCTAGCATCTGTTTTATTTGTTTACTTTCTTGATATTTGGGAGTAGACTAAATTTAAAACAACCATGGAAAATGAAGCAGGCAGTGTTTAATTTAGTAATGTTATTGCCTGACGTGAAATGCCTATGAGAATTAATTATGCATTGCTCCCAATTGGTCAATTAACCGAGGAGGCCCAGGAAGGACGAAACAAAGGTTTCAAGCTTTACAGAGAACATTTTTCGAGAAAATGCAGTCGGAAAAAGTGCAACCTCGATGTTCTGAATAGAATATTCATTACCTCGGACCCTCTAGTATCGAGGCATTTCAAGAGACAGGAAAAAAAAATACATTAAATGCCAAAATCAGCTTTAGATCTTTTAGAAACTATACCTGATGTTGAAGAGGAGTACTCTAATTCAAGTGAAAGTAGCGATAAGGAAAAAAGAAAATTGTTGAATGTAATACAAAATTGGTTATGTTGTTTTTTTCATAATCATCTCTAAAATCTAAAAAGTTTTGAAAATTCAACCCGATTATTCAAATGAAAACTATAGGATATACTATTTCGACTGCAAAAAAATAATTTCAAGTTAGTAAAAAAAATCGTGTCGCAAGTGTCGCAAAAAAAATTTTATTCGCAAAAACCATTAAAAATTTTTTTTAATTGCTAAAAAAAATTTTCCACTGAATATTTCTAACTTTTAACGTTTTTTAATACTTTAATCCTCTTCAAAAGATGGCATCAACATTTTTTTGCTACAGCGCTCCGCTGAACTATGGCGCCATTTTGGCCTTTTCGCCCCACTGTGCGCCTCGTTTCAAACGACATATCTCCGCGCGGAGATATGACGCTTTTAAACGACATAACTCCGCGCGGAGATATGACGCTACAAAACGACATATCTCCGCGCGGAGTTATGTCGTTTTATAACGTCATATCTCCGCCGAGTTACAAACGACATATCTCCGCGCGGAGATATGACGCTTCAAAACGACATATCTCCGCCGCATTTCAAACGACATATCTCCGCGCGGAGTTATGTCGTTTTCAAACGACTATATCGACTCGGCTGTTGATGCTGATCAAGAAATATATACTTTACTAGCAAATAGCCCGTCACGCTTCGCTGCGCCTTCAACAGTATATAACCAACGCACACCCACTTACCACCCACTTCAGGCCCACACCACGCACTTTCCGACATTTCCGCCCACATCCCACCCACTTCCCACCCACACCCCACCAGTTCTCGCCCACATCCCACCCACTTTCCGCCCACTTCCCACCTACATCCCACCCACATTACACCCACTGCCACCCACATCCCTCCCACATCCTACCCATATCCCTCCCACATCCCTCCCACTTCCCATTTCCATCCCACCCACTTCCCACCCACTTCCCACCACATCCCACCCATTTATCCCACCCACTTCCCACCTACATCCCAACACTTGCCCACATCCCACTTCCCGCCCACATACCACACACTTCCCGCCATCTTCCCGTCCACTTCCCATTAACATCCCACCCACATCCCTCCCACATCCCACCCACATCCCTCCCACTTCCTGCCACATTTCACCCACTTTACATCCACTTACCACCCACTTCCAAAACAACTTTCCACCCACATCCCATTCACTTCCCAGTGAGCATTTCCAACATCGGAAAATTAAAAACAAAATAAATTCTCATTTTGACCTTACAATCCAAGTTTCAAGCCAATCGTATGAAAAATAGTTTTTGCTTGCAGAATTTTCCGGCCATTTTCCTCGTGGGCGGCTTTTCCGACATTGAAAAATCACATTTCAAATTATTTCGTATTTTGTCCTTACAGACCGAGTTTCAAGCCAATCGGATGAAAAATAGTTTTTGTCACGCAGAATTTTCCGGGAATTTGTCGACCGTCTGGTCAAATTTTGCAACTTCGGAATATAACATTTTAAACTATTTCGTATTCTATACTTACAAACCGAGTTTTAAGCCAATCGTATGATAAATACTTTTTGGATTCAGAATTTTCCGGCCATTTTCCTCGTGTGCGGATTTTCCAAAATCGGGAAAACACGTGGTTAATTATTTCGTGTACTATGCTTACAACTTATGTTTTGTTATGTGTAATTTTGAAAATGAATTTGGCGCTAATCGCTGGCAACAAAAGTTTCGCCCATACAACCTTGACCACCCACTTTCCACCCAGCGGGGTGAATTTTCCGAAATGGTATGCAGTTGTCTTGAATTTTCATATAGAGCTTTGAAAATGATTTTGAACTTGATCGAATGAAAAAAAAAAGTTTCATACAAAAGATTTCCGCGAATTTTCCACACTTCCCGGCAGAATTTTCGAAAATCCTTCTTAGTACTCACTTTCAGATAAGATAAAACTACGTGAAAATCTCATCTCCTATCTCTGGTTTAGGCTGTGCGGCGGTCCCAGCAGTCTCAGTCATCATCAGTCAATTAGTCAGGTTGAACTTTTTTATATATATATATATATATAGTATATATACTTTATATAGTAGGAAATGATTCCGTCTCCCTGTTACATACTTTTGCACAAACTTAATATACTCTATTTACCTTTGGTACAGAGTATAAAAAATAGAATCCATGTAAATTACTGGATTTACTTCAAAATCAAAGACTGCATCAATATATTTATTTTTTATTTTCCTGTACCATATCTAACGATTTTAAGAATATGTAAACAAAGGAAGAAACCGATATACAGGCTAATTTTTTTAGCAGCTTTATTTTTGGCAAATCAGCTGTTTTCGTGTCATATGCTACTGTAAAACATTTTCAGTTTGGTCTTTAATTTTACCAAGAATCGACAATCAACGCTACAGATTTTATAATTTTATTATTGAAATTAATGCTCGGAAAGTGGATCTTGGTAAAATTGTGTTGAGCGAAAAAGCTCATTTCAGGATGAACAAACCAAAATTGCCATATTTGGTGTGAAGAGCAGCCAGAAGCATTGCAAGAACTGTCAATGCATCCCGCAAAATGCGCAGTATAGTGTGAATTATGGGCAGGTGGCATCATTGGACCGTACTTTTTTTATAGACAACAAAGGCAGCAAAGTAACTGTAAATGGAGAGCGCTACTGAGCAATGACTAGAAACTTTTGGCCTAAAATGGAAGAGCTGGACTTGGCTGCGATACGCCTTTAGACTATTTTTTGTGGAGCTATGTTAAGGCTCATGTGTACAGCGACAAGCCCGCAACAGTTGACGCACTGTAAGCCAATATTGAAGAATTTATTCGTAACATACCGCCCGAAATGTTGGAGAGAGTATGCCAAAATTGAACCCAGATTGTGACCCATTTAAGGCGCAGCCGTGGTCAACACTTACATGAAATCATCTTTAAACATTGAATTAAATAGATTAGTCGATGGAACGGACTAAAATAAAGACTTCATACATTTTTCTGAATTTTATGTATTTTTTTTTAGTCAAACCCGAACGCTGCTTTAAAAATCACCGTTTACCAACTGGAAGTATTTCTGGCCACAGCTTTCAAGCTAGCCCAGAGTGCATCGGGTAGAAAATACTGATTGACTTTCCCTATCCAATTATTTTGCACACTGTGCCTAAAAACTGGGTTTATTATCAATTGGAAATTAAATGTCCCCATACAAACCAATGTTAGGCAGTTACAACTTTCGTCAATGCAGAAAAGTCCTGGATGTGAGTAATGGATAAAAAAATTCTGATCCTAATATGCAATAACATACCCTACTAACCTAGCCAGTTGACTGTCTGACTGTGTGTCTGAGCAGGCTCGAACTTGGTTGAGTAAAATATGATAAAGTGTATAAGAAGGGGTAGACAAATGACGACTCAGCCATTATTCATGTTCAAGAGTGCGTCTCATTTCGTCGTCATGGTTTCATGTCATTTATTGCGTCGTTATTATAGCACCTACCGGCGAAAAAAAGGATGCATGTGGGGGAACAAACGGCTGGTGCGTGGGAGATTGGAGGGGCAACTTAGCTTATTTCGTTTCAAAACAAATGCCGCATTCGGCTCAGCATCGTTACACCGTTTCCAGTCTACAATGGGAAGCAACCTTTGTGGTTGGTAGCAGGAGCAGCTGTTCAGCAGCCGGCAAATATACCATGAAAAACCACCCTCAGATTGTGTGTAGAGTTTTTCCGTCTATCCCGTTCCAATTGGAAAGCGTTTCCCATACACATATATCCTGGATGAAATGTGTTGTGTTGTGTCGGCGAAACGAAGTTCACTGGCCGTACTTGAGCCTCGTAACTGGAGTTTCTAGCGTTGCCTCATCGCGTGTGGACGTGTGTTGAGTGTTTGATTTGCCACCTACGATTTTTGTTGTAGTTTTTTGAACCACAACTTAAAATTAAATTATAAATTAAATGTCTAAATATTTGAACTCTTTTAGTTGTTATGAGACTTATTGTGACTTTCAGCGTTCAATACAAACATTTTTCTAATACACCCTTAAACATTTGATTGGGGTTTCAGGCGGCAAACTGAAACCACCCTTATTGGCCATTTAGTTAACAAAATATTTACCGCATTTCTACAAAAATTAAATAAAACGCGAGTTTTCCATTAATAAATTTTATATCAAATATTCCTTCAAATTAAATAAGTCGCCAAAAAAATTCCACAGAGTCGTTGGAAATATTTTCGTTAAAGAAAAATTACCAAAAAAAAAAAAGAGAAGAAAACGCCCCACCCAAGGCAAAAGTATTTTCAAGTGTAGCGAGCTGTTCGGTGTATGTGTCAGTGTGTGTTTGTGAGTTGTTGTTGCTGTTGCCGCACCCCAAAAATTTGGTGTGCCTTTGCCTAAATAAAAAGGATTAAACTAATTTTGGCTCATGCCATACTTTACCCCTAGGTAAGCATTCGCAATGATACAACATTTTGTGTATTTCATGATTTCGATGATGTACAAGTTAAGAGACGCCGAAAAGTAGACAATACAAATACGGTATTGGAACTGAAAACAGGTCCCAGCTATCCTTTTTTAAGGGATTATGAGAACAATTAAGATACAGATGGCGAGTTATTTTGATGTACGGTTTTTTAGAGCTTTTTTGAGGCTGCATTTAGCGGCGTTACAGTTCTTCCAATCCTTAGTTTGCGATCTGAATAATAAAAGCTTATAAGTTTTCTATGCCTTCACAAAATTTCACCAAGTTTTATGAAAATCGGACATCTATAAAGTATAGCTGCCATACAAAAGATAGTTTTGAAAAAACGTTTTAGTAGGAAAAACTTTTTTGTTTTCAATGCTATCACTCCCAAACTTGGTACTGGTCAATATTATATGCTAACACATAATTCTGCCAAGTTTCAAATCGGATGACTATAGCATATAGCTGCCATAGAAACGATCGGTCGAAAAAGTAGTTCTAGTGAGAAAAACTTTTTTGTTTTCAAAATTTTGTCAAAATTGTGGTGCCATATAACAAACTGGCA
This sequence comes from Lordiphosa clarofinis, assembly GCA_018904275.1. Taxonomy (NCBI): domain Eukaryota; kingdom Metazoa; phylum Arthropoda; class Insecta; order Diptera; family Drosophilidae; genus Lordiphosa; species Lordiphosa clarofinis. The sequence continues at coordinate 678,419 of JAEIGQ010000177.1, forward strand.
GGCAGATATCATGCTCCAAAGGTATATAAACTTTGGTCGAGCCGAAGTTAGCTGGCCTCTATTTTTATTACTTCATATTTATACGCTTGAAGAGTGTATTATAACACAGTGGATCAATTCCAAATAGCCTGGCAACGAGACCAATCAATTTTGAAACTAAAGGCATCAGGTAGCAACACCTCATTCCCAGTTATTCTTGATCACGGCAAGTTCGACACACACAGCTACAATGTCTATTGCTGGTTAAAAAACGATGAGAGCTAAAATTTTGGAAAAATCACCAAAGCTGAAGGGAGTCACCACAATTGTTTGTACCAAATTTCCGCCGCCAACGAACAAGCGGTTAGTACACCGCCCATAGAGGTCTAACTTAGAAAATAGAATTATTGGAAAACAACTCGATAGAATTTTGGTACGTCTGATTTTGTGAACGTCACGCCATCACGTTCTGTGGCAGGGCGAAGTTTAAATCGATTAAACTTCGAGCCTTCTTTGTGGTGTTGTGCGTGTCTTGTATTAGAAAAGTTATGGATAAAATCATACCTTAATGACCTAGAGCCCGGCCACACTGCGCTGATTTCCTAGTCCATAAAGGTATCCAGCTGAAATTTTGCCCAGAGTCTTCTTTCGGCATAGACGAAGTCTTAATACGGAAATTTTAGTTTTTCTGAATTCGACCGAGCGAAGAAGCCAGTCGGAATTTTACGAAAGCATTATACCAAACTCCCCCATACCTCTTAATCTAAAGCCTGCCAAGACCCAACAACTGTTATTCCTGTGGCTGTAATTTGTTGTGATGGCAAACATACATCATTTTTCCTGTTGGTCAAAACGTAGACGGTGCGACGTCAGGTTGTCTCTAAAAGATGAAAATGAGCACACAAACATGCCATACACTCATTTATGCATCCAGCTCCAGGCAGCAGCCAGGGCGCGACATCTGTCACTGCTTTAAGCTTATCAAAAGAAACATTTTGGCTTTGGCGCCAATTTCATGTGAAACAACACTAACACACAAACACGCACGCGACTGTCGTGAAGATTTATAAAGCAGGCAGCACAAGACATAAAGATTGGAAATGGGACCACCCCGGCACAAGACAAAAAAAAGGCTTTTGCTGGCTCGCTAATTTGTCAGAGCATCGGGCAACTGCGGGCTTGTAATTCTACGAAATCGGCTTTAAGCCATTTCGACGAGGCCTAAAGGTGTCAATTCGTGAAGAATTTAAAATGCATGCGATGAGTAATAATCCCCAAAGTCCATTTTCTACAGAAGCGGCTTATGGCCGGAAAGCGGGAATGAAGAAGTGAAATGCGAGGTGATAAATTTGAATGCCTAATTGAAAATGTTGGACAATTATGGAGATTGATCGGCGACGAAGCCGACGGGCTCTAGTCCAACACTTTCGATGGGCCGTAAAAACTTGAGAGTCATAAAATAACAAAAATAACTTTTTTTCGCCAAAGGAGCATTCGTTTTGAAGTGGTGGGCTACCGGACAGGGATTAGCCCACACACATGGGTTGACGATGAGGTTGGAAAAAAGGTATTTACAACGCTTTACGAGGCGTGAAAGGGGGGAGAACACCTCCATTAGCCAACTGGTAAAATGCATTGGCTTGGAAATAGATACTTGGAGTCAGAGAGACTGGGCATAATGACTTTGTTAGGGATGTTTGGGACATATTTGTTAAGCATTAAGGGAACTTAAAAAAATGGAGAAGTGTCCACTGAACCGTTAGACCTATTTACCTATATTTAAGGTTTCTAACTATTCCTACAAAATCTCACTTAATTTGACAGGAACTTGTATTAATATACATAGCAACCCTTCAATTTTCTAGCTCTCACCGTTTACACTGTGCGTTGATGATGAATATAAAATCAGTCAGTCAGGAATAGATTGAAATTGCTTATTTTCTATTTCTACTCAGTGTATTCCACCATTCGGTCTTAACTCTTATTACACATCGCAGTTTAACACGCCTGGCCCTTGCCTTGTGAACGCCTCCTTGTGGAAAATTGTTATTTACTGCCTTAATCTGAGCGAAATGTATTAGAGAGCAGAACGAACGAGCGAAAAGAACGCATAGAACGCGAAGCGTTAAGAACTGTGCGAAGTGTTTACAAACAAAAAGTCCAAGTTCAATTAGCATACCACCGTGGTGAGCCATAGCGAAGAGTTTGAGTTGGAGTTTGAGCTTCAAGCGTCTCTCGTGAGACCTGGGACAACTTTGCGATTTTTATGACAGGTTAATGACACTCCAACACACTCTAGGCGGGAGTGCAATGACTAGGTGCAGGGCAAATGGATGAGTGTGTGCCCGGCTGTTGCATTCGTTGGCCCGTCATTAATCAGTTTGCGCGCTTAGTGCCTGACCCCAATAAACATGACGGGCTTGGACATGAATTACAACCAGTCAGATGAAGTAGAAGAAGCAAAAAAGTAACATCCTCGAACTACAGACAAAGGAAGCAAGCGCGCGCTAGCGAATCAATCAATTAATTGAACATTTTCTACACGAGTTCATCGAACCTCAAACTCTTCCCCAGCAGCTGGCTGGTTATAGAGAGAAAAGGGGATGAAACCTCAGACAAGCAGAGGGATAAGGAAAGAGGTAGGATAAATAAATGAATGAATGAATGAGTAAATGGCTGTGGGTTGGGCTCCAATGCTTTGGGGTATAACTTATGCTTGTCTAAGCATTAAGTTCGAATTCTATGGCATATTTTCAGGCGTCTTTTATTTAAAAATTTTGATTAATCTTATATGTGGCACAATTTTCAACGAGTTTAAGCTATTCTTTTATTAAAGTTTTAAGTCAATTTTACAATTCTTATATTTATTCGCATTTCATAAATACATGGAGCAAAATACAACACAACAAAAAATGTGGTGGTGAATTTACCAATTCTGCGAAATACGCTAAGGTACAGTAAAAGTGAAAATGTTCCAACCAATACAAATAGTTAATTTTATCATTGTTTGCAGTAAGTAAACTCATAAGTGTAACTCAGAATCAGTAACAAATAAAACACACCACATTGCACGTACTTGTTCCGAAAAACATCGAATTATTAATAATATCATACAAATTTTTCTTACTCCGCGGTGACTCGACCTCGGGGCCCACGGACTGGAACGCGATTTGAACGCCAAATCAACTGTCTCGACTGCCGCTTGCGCTTATGGCAACGCAATAAATTTTTTTTGCATTGAATCTGCCTACCAATAAATTTCAATAAGTTCTTGGACCTCGCATAAGTGAGACCACATTTAATTCTCAAGTTCCAATTCCTTCATAAATAATATAAACACTGAAACACAAAACAAGTGAGAAAGTCGGTCAAGCCCGACTATATACTCTGTACCCGGAGTAGAAGCTGAATGCAATGCTGGTGCTGCGCTCATCTCTAAGTCTATCTCTCTTTCTCTCCCTCTCTAAGATTGTGCGGTGTTAGTTGCAAATGGGTGGGAGGGGGTGGAGCAGGGTGTGAGTTACTTATTTGCTCATAACTTTAGAACCGCTCATCCGATCTTTATCATTTCTTCGGCAAATCGATACATTTTGCTAATTACTAACTATATTTCGCAGATACGAATCGTCTATCTTAAAAACTGTAGGAGATATAACGTTTTCTTCGAATTGCGGGGCGAGAGGGGGCGTGGCAAAAATTAAAAATAAACTTGTTCTGCCTGCAAGTATACGAAGCATTTGTCCCATACATGTCAAACCTCTATCTCTCACCATCTCTGAGATCTGTTTGTTAATACGGACGGACGGACGGACGGACATGGCTATATCGACTCGGCTGTTGATGCTCATCAAGAATATATACCTACTTTATATAGTCGGAAATGATTCCTTCTTCCTGTTACATATTTTTGCACAAACTTAATATACTCTATGTACCATCGGTACAAAGTATAAAAAGTTGAAATATCCAATGTGAAATTAATTCTAAATGATGTCAAAAGTCTGTCGATCCCGAATTTTCTAAATTTTTAATTCAGGAGTTCTTATGTTGATCCCATTTAGCTTAGCTTAGCTTGTGTTTTAGGCTCACAAAATTTATTGATTTTATTTTTGTATTCAAACTCAACTTGAGCCCGATTTTCGAACATATATTCTATGCGAAAAAAGAGTGGGGCAAAAAAGTCCGAGATGGACTTGACCACGATATTAAAAGTAAGGGATAACCAAATCATAGCCGGCTCGAGATCATTAGTTGTCTGAACCGGACACACACAACACCATACTGGAATCTGGTTGATGGTTTTTAAAGAAACTTCCGAATCTATTTTTAACACTCATTAACAGACATCGTCTGAAAATCAGCTGCTTCCTTTCCATGTGAATAATGCTCTTTTTTTTCTGGATCCAATCAACACATGCATTTTCCCTAAAACGTCTATATATTTGTTGCTATTTTGATATTTTACAAATCAACTGAGGACAGAATAGAGCTCATTTGGGTATTTATATTGATTAACCTTGACTTTTGTGCTCAAAATCAAGACGTTAAGAAGTGTCAGTTGTTGTTGCCATTCACTTTTAAACGGTTTAGAATGGTGAGTGGCATCACCAAATTTAAAACTGTTTATTCTGAAATGTATCAGTGAAACTAGGCTATTAGTGAAAGAGATTTTTTTTAGTGATTTTAATTAATCTTTTATGTGGCCGGTTGTGCCTGCTAAGCGGTGAAAGGTCCTGGACTTAATTCTGCCTCCGCAACGTCTAATACGCAAAAAAAAAAACCTTGCAGAGGGTATTTTAAAATTGTCCTGATGTTTGTAACCTATTAAAGGTGGCATCTTCTACTACATAAAGTATATATATTCTTGATCAGCATGGCGAGCTGAGTTGATATAGCCGTCGGCCGGTACGTCTGCTTTTATGCTATCACCTCCTTCAGTCTTAAAATAATCTTGACCAAACTTTGAACGAAGTTTTTGGGTACAAATACACTGCACTTTTGTCGAAACCGACGGGATCGGATGACTAGCATTACAGCTTCCATTGAAACGATCGGTCGAAAACGAGTTTTTCAGTTTGTGAAATCACTCGGCTAACAAATCATTAAAAATCTTACTTTATATAAATTTTACGAGCTGCAAGGGTATATAAACTTCGGCCGAAGTTAGCTTTCCTATATTTTATTCTTTAAAGATTTTTACTCAACCCGTTACCTTCACTAGCTTGCTGTTCGGATTAGGCGTTAAACTATAGGTTTATTTCTCTTGTGCGAAAATAATAAACACACACGGCAAGAGATTAGGAGATGTTTGGCTCGGCCTTTGGTCTGTGGCAAAGACATTTTCAGTTATATATATTTTTTAGTTACGAAAGTGATCTGGAAGTTCCGTACTTGCTTTAATCTCGATTCAAAATTTTTGATTTTCATATAGGATCCGTACTTAAACTGAGCATTTTCGTATTGATACACGACTTTCAGTATTGTTCGAGTATTTTGTACTTGTTTTAAGTACTTAAAACTTTAGTCCGGAGGTGAAGATCAATCAACTTTTTTGAACTTAGGCTTAGCTTCCAATTTCCAATTTACTTACAGATGATTGAGAGGTGTTGTCTTTGATTAAGGTTGTCACCATTTTGCGGTATAGCTTGCTTTCTTGACTGTTTCAAACAAAAATGCATCCTAGGAAAAAGAACCCAAAATTCCTGAACCAAAAGTTCCTTCTAATACTTGAATGACAACTTTTGCACTTATCATCATCATCTCTCCTACCAATGGTACTTGTAACATGACAGCAGCTGCCACCAATGCGCTGACTAATTGCAAGTATTTCCATTACCAAGTCATTCTGCCCATATAATGGGCAAGACCAAACCCTTTTTCATTGTGATAAACACTTGTAACAAATTATGATTCATAATCGAAAAGGTAACATAGCACAAGACAAGCGAGCCAAAAACAAACCTGTTTATTGTTCAATTGTGGTCAATTTGGACCTGTGTACATGATTTGCCTATTAACGGTGGTCATGGATCTGGGTGGTGCAGATGATTCATCCAAATGCAAGCTCTCTGTGATGCGTGACGAGAATGCGAAATGAGGCTTTCTAATGAGTTGTTAAATCGCAGGAAAAGCCCTAAGCCTGTAAATGGAAGCAAACCTTTTGTGTGTGCATCCCGAGACGAGACGTCGTTTTGTCTATGCCAGCCGCAGCTTTTCATGCTTCATTATGCACCTTGAATGGGAATCTTCTTCATCGTCGTCGTCAGGCTTAGGCCGGCCTTTTGTTTGTCATCTTCGCCCTGACATTGAGTTATTGCATATTGCTTCGCCATAAAATGGGTAGGATTCACACTTAACTAGGTCCTACCCAGAAGACCCAAGACCTAAACTAAGGGGCGTCCAATAAACAATCGTTTAATTGGAATTATGTTTAAAACATAAACGCCTTTCTACGAAAGATTTTAAGCTCTTTTATTGGCTTTATCGCTTCAGCTATTTCCGCTGTTAATTTGAAGCTCACGACTAGACGAGCCACCACCAATAATTAGAAATCAAAGCCGGTTTCATATTAGACCCAAAAACTTGTCTACTTTCGTATTCAAAGTGTTATCATGAAAGATGTGGACGGACGGTCGCTCGACCGCAATGCTGCGTGTTTGCGATCGCTGCTGGCTCGTTCTCCTTCTGTGGTTGATGATTGATCTTATCGTGCGCCGGGCGTGAGTCATCATAAAAGACATAAACTGAAACAACAAGCTACAAACATCTTCTTCTTCAGCAGCAGCAGCAGTCGCAAGTTGTTAGCTGTTTTGTACTTTATGGCCTTTCGGACAGGCAACGGCAAGATTCAACAGGAACGGAGGGAGTTGGGTTAAGTTCATAACTCAATGTGGGATGTCTTTTGGTTTGACTTAAGCTTCGTGCGAAAGACTTACTTTCCACACGGTCCACCTCGCACCTCGCTTCCCCTCCCCTTAAACACAAAGGTCGTTGATAAGTTACCGTGGAAAGAAACCAATTTGAAATGGAGAGGAAAGTGTAATAAATAAATATATACAAAGAGAATTGGGATTGTGAGAGTCGTCTTACCTGTACAAAGGGCAAAGTATAAGAGTGCAGGAATTGCGGGGGGGTAACGACATAGCTCCGACGTCATATCTCCGCCGCGTTTCAAACGACATATCTCCGCGCGGAGATATGACGCTTTAAAACGACATAACTCCGCGCGGAGATATGACGCTTCAAAACGACATAACTCCGCGCGGAGATATGTCGTTTGCAACATGGCGGAGATTTGTCGTTTTAAAACGACATAACTCCGCGCGGAGATATGTCGTTTGAAATGCGGCGGAGATATGTCGTTTTGAAGCGTCATATCTCCGCGCGGAGATATGTCGTTTGTAACTCGGCGGAGATATGACGTTTTAAAACGACATAACTCCGCGCGGAGATATGTCGTTTTGTAGCGTCATATCTCCGCGCGGAGTTATGTCGTTTAAAAGCGTCATATCTCCGCGCGGAGGTATGTCGTTTGAAACGAGGCGCACAGTGGGGCGAAAAGGCCTAAATCGCGCCACAATTCAGCGGAGCGCTGTAGCAATGTTGATGCCATCTTTTTAAGAGGATTAAAGTATTAAAAAACAGTTAAAAGTTCGAAATATTTAGTGGAAAACTTTTTTTGAGCAATTAAAAAAAAAAATTTAAAGTGGTTTTTACGAATTAAATTTTTTTTTCGAAACGGCCAATACGATTCTTTGCTAATATTACTAACTTGAAATTATTTTTTCGCAGTCCTATAGTTTTCGTTTGAATAATCGGGTTAAATTTTCTAAACTTTTTAGATTTTAGAGAAAATTATAAAAAAAACAACATAACCAATTTCGTATTACATTCAACAATTTTCGTTATTCCTTATAGCTACATTCACTTGAATTAGAGTACTCCTCTTCAACATTAGGTATAGTTTCTAAAAGATCTAATGCTGATTTTGGCATTTAATGTATTTTTTTTTCCTGTCTCTTGAAATGCCTCGATACTAGAGGATCTGAGGTAATGAACATTCTATTCAGAACATCGAGGTTGCACTTTTCCCGACAGCATTTTTTCGAAAAATGTTCTCTGTAAAGCTTGAAATCTTTGTTTTGTCCTTCCTGGGCCTCCTCGTTTAATTGGGAGCAATGCATAATTAATTATTTCCGAGCCATGAATAAAAAATGTATGCAAAAAGTACCAAGGGTACAAATTTACAAAATGCCTAAAAGTCTCCAAGACTATATTAATATCATAGTTGCATAAAACAACTATTAATATAGGGTGCATTCTTTTAAGCAAATCGATGTCTATCTTAGTTATCTCTGAAGTCAATTCTGCGTTTTGAAAAATACCCTAGCAGTGTTAGTAGCTGTAGTTTTTCGGACCTTTTTCAAAAATTAAAAAAAAAATATTTTGTATGAAAATTTTATTTATACTAATGAACTAAGAATAGTCAAAACTAATACTTGCAATCGCCACATAAAAGTTTCATATTCATGAAAAACGATTGCGAACATACATTAAAATGCCAATTTTATGAATTCCTTAAAATCGAGTTCGAAAGGTGAACTTTAAATGCGTGTTGTGGGAGAACCAAATATGCTAAACTAATTTTCTTTTTTGAAAAAATTGAATCATCTTTTAAGTTGCATTTAAACTTTCTTCAATATATAAAAAAAAATAAATTTTGGCGCGGAATTTGCTCTAGTCGCCCCAATGTGCGGCGGAGATATGTCGTTTGTAACTCGGCGGAGATATGTCGTTTTGAGGCGTCATATCTCCGCGCGGAATTATGTCGTTTTAAAGCGTCATATCTCCGCGCGGAGTTATGTCGTTTTAAGGCGTCATATCTCCGCGCGGAAATATGTCGTTTGTAACGCGGCGGAGTTATGTCGTTTCAAAACGACATACCTCCGCGCGGAGATATGTCGTTTTTAACATGGCGGAGATATGACGTTTTAAAACGACATACCTCCGCGCGGAGATATGTCGTTTGAAACACGGCGGAGATATGACGTTCTAAAACGTCATATCTCCGCCATTGATCACGGCGGAGTTATGTCGTTTTAAAACGACATATCTCCGCCAGAAAAAAAGCGACATATCTCCGCCGGCAAAATGTACTGGGCGGAGATATGTCGTCGGAGATATGTCGCTATGCCATTGCGGGATGCCACAGTATTCACTAGCGATTGTCTAGCGATAGAGCCTTGTTCAAAAACCTTTGCGAACTAATTAAATTCGAGAAAGGCAGAAAGGTAGGCCAAATTCTAGGTCGTTTTCTTTTTAGGCTACAGCCACAGCTGTCCTATCTCCCTTTGTTAGATTGCGGGCTAAGTCCTTATTCTTCATTTTAAAAGACAAGAAAATTTCGCTCTTTTCGCTGATTTCCCCGTCTTTAATTTATTAAAATTATAAACATTTCGAAAGAATGATAAAATTGACTAATATTTGAGCTGCTCTCGTAATTTAAGTCATTTTCCGGCGTTGCCACTTTGATGAAATCTGCAAACGATTTATAGGCTATATCTTCTAACGTATTTCGAATTAAAAAAAAATTTTAGGGCGAGATTCTCAAATATCCAAGCTAATTAAAAAAAAAAAATTAAACACAAAATTGAAAAAAAAAAAATACAGGCAAGCTAACTTCGGCTCGACCGAAGTTTATATACCCTTGGAGCTTGATATGTGCCTGACAGTTTGTATGGCAGTTATACTATATAGTGGTCCGATTTCGAAAAATTTTGTTGAAATGATGTAAAATCATTGAAAACTTATTAATACGGGCGTTGGGAGCGATAACATTGAAAACAAAAAAGTTTTTCTCACTAAGACTTTTTTTCAGACCTAACTTTTGTATGGCAGCTATACTATATAGTTGTCCGATTTCGACAAGGCTTGGTGAAATTATGTGAAATCATTAAAAACTTATAAATACGAGCGTTGGGAGCGATACCATTAAAAACAAAAAAGTTTTTCTCACTAAAACTAGTTTTTCAACTGATCGTTCCTATGGCAGCTATATGCTATAGTCATCCGATCCGGCCGGTTCCGACAAATGTGCAGCGTATTTATACCAAAAGACTTCGTGCAAAGTTTGGTTACGATAGCTTTAAAACTGACGGAGGAGATAGCATAGAAACAGACGGACGGACAGACGGACGGACAGACGGACGGACAGACGGACAGACGGACATGGCTATATCAACTCAGCTCGGCATGTTGATCAAGAATATATATACTTTATGTGGTCGGAGATGCTTCCTTCTATGCGTTACAAACATCCGGACAATTTTAATATACCCTCTCCAAGGGTATAAAAAAATTTCCACATGTAGAATCTAAACTTAATTACATTTATTTTAAAGTCACAAATATCAATAACTTTTAATTTCGCCGGCTCTTCAGCAAAACTTTTAAAAATTTATCACCATTAACGAAAAGAAATTTATAAAAAAACAAAATAATTTAAAACTGACTTACTTTTTTTACTTTTCTTATTCTTAGCCGCCCTTGCCCCACTGTCGCTTCCATTTAATTTTTCGTGTTAAATGCGTAACTGTAATAACACTATGTCACAAAATTTGAAAAGTTTTTGTATCCCGCACTTTTAGCAATTGATTCTAATGTAAAATTTCACGCTGAATTCAAATCTGCTCTCAGATATGTCAAAAGTAGAACGGTTCTTGAGATATCGCGAAATTTTCAATTTTAGTGTTTTGAAAAAAGGTAGGTCTTCTAAAATGCCATTTTCTCTGATTTTAGTCCACCGATATGTATAAACTGTAACAAAAATAAAAGATAATAAAATTATTTCTTAAAAAAACGACAGTTGTTGTAAATCCAACCATAAATGACGAAGTTATGGCACTGCAAAGTTGGATTTTTGAAAAATTTTTGATAATTTTTAATTTTTTGCTGACTTTTATTGAGTTTTTTTCAATCTTACCATTTAAATTGCCTAGGTCTCAGATATTGACAGGATTGGGTAATCTTTAACGAGCATTTTTTGCCCTTGGTCATCAAAATCGGATGAAAAATAAACGCTATATTCACAATTAAGTAAACATACCTCTGTTTGAGAGTATTTTTTTGCTTGTTTTTTCAGTATAAAAGTAACATCTTAGCAAGCAAAATAAGAATAAAAGTTGAGCATTGGGAGTTTGTATTGCAGTTCAAGGTTGGATAAAAGTACTCAAATGATGTAGACCGCTTTTGTTTTTTGTGCAGACTTTGTGTTTCTCGCAACAAGAACCTGCACTTGCCTTGATAGCGAAACTCCATCTGCTGCATTTGCTGATGGAAGCGTTCGCCATGCTCGTCGCTTTCGTCGCCTAGGTTGTCCGGGAAAAAATCCAAATGGGAGTGCAAAAAATGGATTTTTAAGGACATATTTACACCTTTAAATAATAAAAAGAAATAAAATTGGTAAATATACTAACTCGATGAAAAGCAGACTGAGATTATACCAATTTTTTTGTAGTTTTCCAATAAATCATGAACAATTTCTTTGTAGTCCTCACTTCTTTTGTTTCCGAGAAAACTAGACACTACTGCGGAAAATGATTCCCATGCTTTTGCCTCGTCTGCTGATAGTGCCGAGTTAAATTCTCTGTCGCTCATTAGCTTTTTGATTTGCGGACCCATTAATACGCCTTCTTTAATTGTGGTGTCAGAAAGTTGTGCGAATCGTCGTTTTAAAAATTCAAATGCCGCAAAATTTTCATTTTTATGGAGAGCTTTAACGAAATTTTTGAAGAGACCAAGCTTAATATGCAACGGAGGGAGAATAATTTTGTCCTTTTCAACTAGTTTTCAATTTTAAGTTATCTTCTCCGACTACAAAATTGGCCCTTCCAGCCCAGTCTTTACGCAAGTAATGTTCACTGCGATCTCGGCTGTCCCATCTGCACAAAAACAGCAATGCTTTGTCCATCCTTGTTGCAAGCCTGTTACCATTGCTCAACTTTCAGATCGGCACAGATTTTCCACTGGTGAACTGCAATACAAACTAATAATGCTCAACGTTTATTCTTATTTGTCTTGCTAAGATGTGATTTTTATACCGAAAAAACTAGCAAAAAAATACTCTCAAACAGAGGTATGTTTATTTAATTGTGAATATAGCGTTTATTTTTCATCCGATTTTGATGACCAAGGGCAAAAAATGCTTGGTAAAGATTACCCAATCCTGTCAATATCTGAGACCTGAGGAATTTTAATGATAAGATTGAAAAAAACTCAATAAAAGTCAGCAAAAAATTAAAATTTATCAAAAATTTTTCAAAAATCCAACTTTGAAGTGCCATAACTTCGTCATTTATGGTTGGATTTACAACAACTGTCGTTTTTTTAAGAAACAATTTTATTATCTTTTATTTTTGTTACAGTTTATACATATCGGTGGACTAAAATCAGAGAAAATGGCATTTTAGTAGACCTACCTTTTTTCAAAACACTAAAATTGAAAATTTCGCGATATCTCAAAAACCGTTCTACTTTTGAAATATCTGAGAGCAGATTTGAATTCAGCGTGAAATTTTACATAAGGATCAACTATTTAGAAGCCGGGTTCAAAAAATTGTTGCATAGTGTA